>CM038214.1:244555450-245298915 GCA_021442155.1 Cymbidium sinense
GGTTTTTTTGTTTATATTTTAGGTTTTATTTTTTAGTTTAGGTTTCAGATTATTTTTAGTTTATTTTATTTTATTTAGTTCAAAGTTTAGGTTTAGTTTATTTTAGGTTTAGGTTTTATTTATTTTAGTTTAGGTCATTTTAGTTAAGGTTTAGGTTTATTTTATTTTGTTTATTTTTATTTTAGGTTTAGGTTTAGCTTAGGGTTTAGGCTTTATTTTTATTTATTTTATTTTTATTTTTAGGATTTTTAGGCTTAGGTTTTATTTAGGTTTTATTTTAATTTATTTTATTTTAGATTTATTTTAGTTTATTTTTATTTTTCTTACGTCTTATTTTATTTTATTTAGTTTTTTTATTCTTAGGTTTATTTTACTTTTAGTTTAGTTTTTTTTTATTTATTTTATGTTAATTTTTTATTAGTTTATTTTAATTTATTTTTGATTTAGTTTAGTTTAGGTTTTCATTTAGATCGTAGGGGTACCTTTTGAGGTTATCTGCACAACAGGTATGATGTACTATGTCGAAAGATAGAGGCATCACCATACAATAAACCTAATCACATAATAAGGACTCCTAAGACATTATGGGTCTTTGAATGTACCAGAGAATTTTTCCCTACTTTACATGGATGAATAAAGTGGGGTTTATATTAAACTAGTTTTTTAAGTTCTCTATGGAGGTAAGCCTTCATAGTTAATTACATCTTAGGAAATGAAATTTTTGAAGAATACTCTCGATTAAAGTAGATAATTATCATCTCCAAAGATTTCATGGTTAGACTATCAAAGGAATGGTAGTATTTGGAAAATCGATTGAGAAAGATGAAGGAAAAGACTTATTTTTTGGAATCCAAATGAAATAAGTAAGAAATGTTAATGATACTAGGAAGCCTAGTGAGCATTCCAATCTTTCCTATGGTTGGCCTTTATAATTTTGAAGTTGAGGAGATTTATATGTTTTGAATTAAAACTTAATTAGATTACCAGGGCTTATAATCCACCAACATAAAGTTGCCGGAATGCCTAAGAGGTGAGATTTTATGCTCATAGCTCAAAGAAAATAGCTACCTCGGATCCTAAATCTAGGGAGCTTTAGTACAAGCTAATTCACAACCTAAATCAAAGTGACAGGTGAACATAGGAGTTCACCTCCACAAGAGAGAATAAATTATCTGACTTTTGGAGTTATAATCACCTGGAGTAGCCACCAGATAACTCCTCCTTTGATTTTAAAACCATGTAGTCTGGTCTTATGAATTGTAAGATAGCTAAGGTAGTTATTTAATTAGAAAGAGACTAAAGTCCTAAACACACTCCTTATAAGACTAGAGCATGAGTGGTATGAGCATATGACTTAATCTATAGATGCAAAATGTTTTCAAATTTTATTTCATTTTAAACACATTATTTTGATTGAGGCTTTAGGATTTGTTATGCCTAAATGCATGATAAAATAGGTTATCGGTCAAATTAGCCAGAAGAAGGTGTTCTCCACCATAGGGGATGCTCTCATAGGTCAAGGATTCCTTTATCGTGTAAGAATGGAGATCCTTCATGTTCAAGAGAGAAAGAATATGCATGCATGATGTGAAACATACAACCATACAACTGGGTATGTTTATAATTTTATTTTATTTGATTGAATTATTTAAACATATTAATTTAAAACTTTATCCAAATTCTTATACAAAAAGGACCTAAGAATGAAATTAAATAGGCATGTGTTGTTGTTAAACCAGGGAAGTGACCTCTTTGGATCTTGCTAAAGCCTCGTATTCTCAGCATGTCAATACTATATACCCATTTGCATTTAAACATATGTAAATTCGTTTACATGAACATAGGAAGTAAGCTCCAAATCTTATGGCTAATTATATCAACCACTTAGTCAATTATGAATGCATGCAATTTTAATGTAAAATGGGATTTTATTCACTAATCACATATACATATACATGTATAAAGATATAAGCAAGTATGTGTTGTTGTTAAACTAGGGAATTAAGGTAATCAAATGACCTCCTTGGGGCTAACTGAAGCCTCGTATTCCTGAGATGTCTAGACTATATACTTGATTTTATTGGACACCCATGGATGTATACATAAATTAGGGAAAGAAAACCATGCAAAGATTGTAGATTTTTTGATTGAATCATTTATATATATGAATTAAAGTTCTATCTAAATTCTAATGTTAAAATAGATAAGAATGAAATCAAATGGGTACTTGCCAATAATAAACCAGGGAAGTGAGGTAATCAAATGATCACCTTGGGGCTAGCAAAAGCCTCATGTTCCTGGGATGTCTAGACTATATACCCATTTCCATTAAATCTTATATAAATCAACACATGAATAGAGGAAAGAGAACTCGACATTCATACACATAAGCTATAAGCACATGCATTTCTTATGTATTTATAACTAGCGTCATAACACATATTATTATTCATTTATAAGCTTTTGAAATATACATTTGGATTTAATGGTGATAATATCCATGCATATATTAAATTAAATCAACACATGCAAACTTACTTAATAAGATTAAATCAAATCGATCTAGCAGATATAATCATAGCAATCCATTTCAATCACGTGGAATGGACGGTGGGTGATCTAACGTCATGCGAGTGAGGGAGAATAGAGTCCATTTTCCATTGCTCACTTGATCCGAGGTTACCCGAGCTTGGATCAACTCCAAAAGAATCTCACACCTTCACGACATCGATCAGAGGGGATCCAACGGTCAAGATCATAAGAGATGCAAGTTTTCTTCAAAAAGCTCCAACCCATTTTTTCCTAACGATCAGTTTTGGAAGCATACCTCAGCTCAAGACCTTCGACGAGAAGCTTCATCTTGTGGAGACAAAGCTCTGGAGCAAAGAATTGGATTAATTCCCAATGTTCAGAAGGCCATGAACTGATGATTTGGAGCTCAACTTTGATATAAGTCTCACCTCTGGTGGTCAAGAAGCTTGGGAGATGATTCATTATTGCTTGACGAAGCCTAGGGAAGGTGCATGTAAAGTTAATTTATGTTTGATGGAAAAATGGGTAAGTTAGGTCAGAAATGGGAGTGTCCTATTTTAGGATAAATAACAATGGCATTTTTCGATCGGGGAACGAGCATGGGAGCTTAGGGAAATGGGAGTGCCCTATGTTGGAATGGACAGGAATGGCATTTTCCAATCAAGGAACGAGCTTGGGAGCTTAGGGAATGGCTCCGGTCTCAGCTTTAGGGCTTTGAGGAATGATTTTGTGTGTTTGAGTAAAATGAGGGTGTATACCCATTCATCTTTATCCCATGGGAATGGGTTTGGCTTCTAGTGGCCGACCATCTCGAGTCGTGGTGGTGGGAGGAGGTGAGTTGGCTCGCTTGGTTGGTTGAAGTTGTGGAGGTGGCTGCCAAAGAGGAATCATGGGTGTCCTAAGGGTTAAAATGCACCAATGGGGATGGTGAGGTGATTTCACCTCCCATGGGTCACGGTTGACTGAGCCACCCCTTGGGTCAGGTTGGGCAGTGTCTAGTGCCTAGGTGGACCATTGGAAGAGTACCAAGTGCCCAAGGAATGGAAATGACCCCTTACATGAGTAATTTGTCTCATGTGATGCTCTTGACCTAAGGGTAGAATGATCATTTGGCATTGGATTTGATTTGGATAGATTTAAAATGATCCAAAAGTGGGTTAGCCTAAATTTCAAGTCAATTGGAGTTTATTTGGTTAGGATTGGCTTAATTTGACTCATTTAGGTCAAATTAGGTTAGGTTGGGTCAAGTTGACCAATTAGTCAAATTGGGTCAAACCAAGGGTTAGCTCAAGTTCATATAATTATTTAGGATATTTCAATTCAATTGGTTTGTAGTTTGGCTTAGATTTGATTTTGGCTCATTTTAATTCATTTTGGTCAAATGGGTTAAGTTGACTAATTTGACCAAACTGGCCAAATTAGCTTGAGTTGGATGTTGGTTTGGGTTTAGTTGACCAATTAAAGATGATGGTATGCTTTGGTTTCAATTAATTTGGATTTGTTATTTAGGCCAACTTGAACCTTTAGGTCAATGGGTTAAGTAGGTCAAAGTTCAATTGGATCCAATCATGGCTTTGGTCAACTTCAAAAATCAATTTGGAATGAACTTAAGCCATTGGTTGTAATCAATTTGATTTATATTTTGATTTGACCCAATTTAGCCTTTTGGGTCAATTTGGATCAACGTGGATTAAGTGGGCCAATTGGTTTTGGGTTGACTTAATTGAAAGTCAAGTCATATTCAAATATTTATTTTGATTCGGTATGAATCATTGGTTTCAAGGGATTTGGCTTAGGTTGCAATTTGGCTAGTTTTAGTTAATATGGGTTAAGGGGAGGACTTGGTCAAATGACCAAGTTGACTTGGTTTGACCTAATTTATGACAATTGATCAACCTAGGGTGATCAACAATCATGATGGGAGATTTTGAGTGGCTTGGTTTAATCCAATAGGATTGTAACCTCAAATAGGTCAAATTACCACTTTGGGGACCAATTGGGTTTAGTTGGCTTTATTTTGGGTTGAGTTTGATTTAGTTGAGTTTATATATGGATTTGGGATTGATATATAAATTCAATTGCAATTGGCTTGTTCAAATGGGTTTGTTTCATTTGAGCATTTCAAGTCAAAAGGGTTAAGTTGGGTTTGACTAGGGTTGATTTTGGTTTAGCTTGATGATTGTATATTTCATTTATATTTGTGAATATGATTGAAGGTATGATTGATTCATGGAGAATCAATTGAATTGGGGTTTTGGAATGATGGAATTTAGCTAAGTCCATGGAGTTGGGTCATGTGGCTTAGTTTTGGATTTTGATTTGGTTTGATTTAGTTTTGATGATTTAAATGTCTATTTCATTTAAATTTGTGAAGATAATTGAAAATATGATTGATTTGTGAGAAAATCAATTGAGTTTGACTTGATTTGGATTAAGATTTAGCTAAGTCCATGGATAGGTCATATGGCTTGAAGGGTTTTGATTTAACTTGATTTAATTTTGATCATTTGAATGTAGATTTGATTTATATTTAAGAAGATGATTGAATATATAAATTGATTATGAGAAAATCAATTGATTTTGATTAATGATTAAAATTTGGCAAAGTCCATGGGTTAGTCATAGGCTTGGAAGGGTTTCAAGTTTGTATTTGATCATGGGCTTCAATCATTTGGTTTTGGAATTTAGGTTTGATTTGGATTTGAATTTGATGTTTGAATTGAACTTGAGGTTTGGTTTGAGAAGGTGAACATGGATTGGATTTGGGTTGTAGGGTAGGTGGATTATCCTAATCAAGGCATAACCTAATCCTATGGTTAACCATTCTAAGTATTAGGCTTAAGTGTTTACCTAATTATTAGAAGTGTCTTATGATTAAGAGTCTTAGTGTCTAGAACACTAAGTCTAAGATGGGAAGATTGAATCCACACTCCAAAAGTGAGGTCAATAGCCTTAGGCTCCATAGTGTTGTCCTGGAGATAGATGATTGGAAGATCGAAGCCAAGTTTCATATTATGGACTTGGATACATCATTCAATGCTTTGTTTGGGAGACCATGGATACCTGAGAACAACATAGTTCCATCTTCTCTACATTAGTGTATGAAGTTCGTGAGAGGTGGGATCATTTGCTATGTCAAAGGAGATCTCAAGCCATTTAAAGTTCATGAGGTCTGCATATATGAGGATACAACTTACTACCTCCCTCAAAATCAATAAGTCTATTCTCCCAAACTTGGCCAAATTTTAAAAATAAAATAATATAGAAAAAGACAAAAAAAAGAAAGAGAGAAAGAAAAAGAAAAAAAAAAGAGAAAATGAAAAAAATAAAAGGGAGCAAATAGACTTGGAGGAGGAAGAGCTTAACATTAGATTCCACCCATAGTTCATTACCCATTCAACATATGGGGGATGACCACTTACCAAAGAGAAAGAGGCTAGTTGTGAGGTCAGGTTAAAACCTCCTTATTGGCCACCCAATAGAAGATATGTCCCAACTACCAAGAGTACACCTGCTATCCATATAGGCTTAGAATCTAAATCATAAGATGAGTCTTATATGTTTAGCTTACTACCAACTCTTCAATAGTAGATTCCCTTGGAGGTGACACTTGAGCCAGATAATAATGAAGGCTAGGCTCCAAAGCAAAGCATAAGTGTATCCAAGTCTATATGTGAAATAGTTAGGCATCAGTTGGGAACCTTTGCTCTAACATCAAGTTTGTATCAAAAATCGAGGAGCTAAGAAGCCCAAGTCATCCATAGGTGTGAAGACTGTGAGGTTCCTTTTGGGAGCATCATCCTTAAGTCAAGAAGTTGATGTAGAACTGTGATGATTCATATAAAGATTTAATAGAATTAACTTTTGATTAGTACTTGCCTTGTGTTCATAATTTAGCAAATAAATGGTTAATTCCACATACTTAGTCAAAGCACGTCACTACAAGAATATGGAAGAACAAATGCAAAAGCTCTCAATCAAGATCGGACTATGATTGATGCAAGTGCTGATGATGACGACATTGCTTAGTCATTACCAATCATGGATCATATGCTCTTTTCAAATCACATTAACTCATAGAGGACTCACTTAGAATCTTGATGATTTTAAAGTCAAAGATGCACTGCTAGAGTTTGAAGAAGATATCAAGTCAACCATCGACAAGCTCAAGGAAATCAACTTAAAAACTGAAGAAGATCCACGCTTGACATACATCTGTTCTTTGTTGAATGAAATTAAAACCAATGACTTAGTTAGGCTATTGACTGAGTTTAAAGACTTATTTGCATGGAGTTATGAAGAGATGCCTAGATTGGCTCATGACTTAGTGGTCCATAAACTATTAATAGAGCCTATTTCTAACCCTATTAAACAAGCTCCTAGATGCACACAATTAGACATAGAACAATAGGTCATTTATGAAGTCAAGAAACTAATCAATGTTGGCTTCATTTGGGAAGAAAAATACCTACCTCCTTAGAATTGTTATCTAATTAAGAAAAAGAATGGACAATTTCATATATACATTAATTTTAGGGATTTAAGGCATGTCTAAAAGATGAATTTTCACTACCAATCTAGAATGATGGTGGACATTGCCTCATCTCATGCAGTATTCTCTTTCATGGATGGCTCATCTAGATATAACCAAATAAAGATGGCCCCTGAATATGAAATAAACACTACTTTTATAACTCTGATTGGAACCTTTTACTATAAGGTCATGCCTTTCAGCCTTAAAAATGACAGTGCAACATACCAGTGGGCTATGACTTGAATCTTCGATGAACTCATTCATCATCAAGTTGAGTTCTATGTCGATGATCTCATGGTCAAAAGTAGAGAAAAGAAAGACCATCTCTTTGACTTGAGAGTAGTTTTTAAACAGTTAATATAATTTAACCTCAAAATGAACCCCCTAAAGTGTGCATTTAGGGGAGCTTCAGGGAAATTCCTTGGGTTTTTTTGTAAGTCACTAGGGAATCAAAATCGATCCAGAGAAGATCAAGGCAATATTAGAAATTATGCCACTAAAAGTTTCATGCCACTCAGATCAGTCCAAGGGTGGTTGGCATATCTAAGATGCTTTATATCCAACTTATCGAGAAGATGTCAGCCATTCTCAGCACTTGTCAAAAAGAATGCCATGTTCAACTAGGATGATAAGTGTGAGCATGCCTTCGAAGACATCAAGCATTACCTGATAACGACATCGATTCTGGTAGTCCCTATTTGAGGCAAGCTGCTCATACTTTACACTACTACATTGATGACTCTGCATTGTCCAAAGCCAATGATGAAGGGAAGAAAAATGCACTTTACTACCTTAACCATCATCTAATCCCTTCTGAGGCTAATTATCCACCCATTAAGAAGCATTGCCTACCTTTAATCTTTGCATCCAAAAAGCTAAAGCACTACATGCTTCCTCACAAGGTTAACTTAATCTCTAGGATCAATTCAATATTGTATCATGACACAGATGCTATCAGTGGTTGGCATGATGGTCCATGATCCTCTTATAGTTTGACATTACCATCCTACCCTCTATGCGAAAGGACAAGCTGATTTCTTAAGAGCACACCCACTTCTACACTGCTTTGTGATGATCTCCTCGATGAACAAATCATGAACTTGGGGGATACTAGCATTCACCACTAGGAGATATACTTTGATGCTGAAGCTTCCTCTTAAAGAGGAGAAGAACCAAAATTTACTATTCCATGAAAGGTAGGAGTAGAATAGTTCTCTTAACTCAGATGATTAGATTCTCATATCATCTGCCTAATCCATGCACCAAAAATAAGTCAATATGAGGCTCTAATTATGGGTTTATAGTTAGCCATTACTTTAAGCATCTAAAACATCAACATCTTCAGGGATTCTCCACTAGTTATCAACCAAATCACTGGGTCCTCTAAAGTTATAAAGCCCAAGCTCCATCATTACCATAGGTACAACATGTACTTGTTGGCCCAAATAGAGGTTACCATTTATAAGATTCCTCGAGAGAATGTTAGCATATATTTTAGCCAAGCTTGTCAAGGAGTTGAAACATCTAGAAGATGAGTCCATATAAAAGGTCTAAAATAGACAAGTCTTATCTCTTATTTATGTTGAACTCAAAAGTACTCTCTTGAAGGGCGGGGTTGCCTCAAAAGGATGAGGAGTTGATTGGACCACCATTCATGGATTACCTAAATAAAGGCAAAATACCTCAAGAGAAGTCCCAAGCCCATATGAAGCCAAGACCTTTCTACTTGTGGATGGTTGCATATCTGGTCTTTCGATCATATCTATTTTATTTAAAAGCATGAAGCACAAGATCAAATGGTACAATGGATTATGTGGAGCCAACCAATCTAGTCCAAAGATGATAGCCAAGATCAAGATATTAGGATACTATTGGCCATCAATGATAAAAGATTGCATGGATACAGCTAGGTGATGCCTCCAATGTTAAATACATGGTGTGGTCCACAACCACCCAACATTCTACATCAACATTGGCCTCATGGCCATGAGTGTGTAGGCCATGGGGTCCGATCCTTATTCTTCCAAGGGTCATTCATCTTAGCCGCTACTAACTACTTTTCCAAATGGAAGGCAATTATCCTTAGAGGTCAACTTAGTATGTACTCCATTTTAGAACCATATGAGAAAAGGTTCATAGCCCATGAATTATATCGATAATGGTCTATCCAAGAGCAGAGATCAAGAACTTTGGTAAGACACAACATTGATTAATGATATTCTACCATCAACTACCGAGGGAAAATAGCTAGAAGCCACAATAAAACTCACATCCAAATTCTAAAGAAGACACTCAATAATAATACGATAGTGGCATGGCAGATTGAAGCCTTGTTGGCCTACTGGACTGCATATAGAACTCCAACTCAGTCTACTCTTATCTCCTTAGTGTGTGGGCCCATATCCATTCTACCATTAAAAGTTCAACACTCATCATTAAGGGTAGTTGTGAGTAGCAAGATCACAACAGAGGAGAACGCCAAGTTATGGTTAGAAGAGCTCAAAGGTTTGGAGGAGAGATGCCTACGGGCATGCCAAAATTTGGAGTTGTACAAAGCTAAAATGATTCAAGGTCACAACAAGTTGGTCCATCCTAGAGCTTTTCAAGTAGGAGAGCTTATTTTTGTTTTAAAGAGATTGATTATTGCTTGTTGCAATATGGGAGGAAAGTTTGAAACCACTTGGGAAGGACCTTTTGTCATATAAAAAGCCTACCTAGGAGGATCTTATCAGATTTTTAATGATAAAAGAGTGTGCCCCATGCTTCCAATCAGTGGGTTCTACTTAAAATAATATTATAAATCATGTTTAAAAATAATTATCATCAATGAAAATTATATTTCAAATTCAATCTCTTCCATGTTGAAAGTATTCTTTTTTGCGAATCATCCATGATGTGTTTAGGGTAGGTGTAAGGAATAGTGTCTCCATCCTTCATCGACATAACACAAAACACAAACTACACAAAACATATAAACAAACAAATATCTTTTATCTTGGGCTAACATATATATCCCCAAGATTTCAGAGTATAGTCGCCGACAAGCACTCAAGGTGTCACCCCAATGGTCTTCTTTCTTTGAGGATGTAAGTCTACTATGCTTTTCTTCTTTACTCCTAGACACCATGAGATTAGTTTGGTAGGCCTTAATTGTAGAAAGTTACTTCATGTTATTTCATTTAAGAGGATGTGAGTCTGCTATGCTTCTTCTTGGATTAGCTATAATCTAATGATCAAGTATATTTAGGTTTAGATAAGGCCCCAAAACTCCTTCCCTACTACTTCAAGTCTAGTCCTTCCTTTGGCTCCTCGCTTAATAGTCATCGAGATAGCATCTATCCTTTATGATACTATTCAATTAACAAATGTTGTAAGCCTACATGCTTTCTTTTAGATTGATCATTACACACCAACGGCCACCTTAGGTTGGTTGGTTCTCACTATGCTAATGGATACACCCCATGTCGATGGATACACCATAGTTGGTTCTCGCTTAGATACACCACTCATGGTATGTAAGTCAACACTTTATCCTAGTTATGCACACCTATAAGCTTTCTTTTGAGGGCTGATAACGCCTCTAGCATCCCTTATGGGCACTATATTTGAATCAGCCCCATTTAGACACTACCTTTACTATCTATTAGCTTTCCTTCCTAGCAACCATGTGTTGGAGAATCCTTGTGGATGTAAGATTCTCCCTTGGTCCAAGAAATTTGAGATAGGTCATCTACATAGCTTTCGTGGTCCAACACCTACCCACAAAACATATAAACAAAATATGTTCACTTATGGATTAGAGGACACCTTGTACCTTTTCCCAATGCATCCCATCTTTAGGGCAATGTTAGTAAAACTCCCTAAAGGAATCTACTACTTTGAGTTGATATAAGTCCCCACAAGATACTCAATAGTCACGTCTTATTTGATTTGTTAAGCAAAACAAGTCACCCTAATGGTTGTCTACTTAGAAGATGTTTCTACTATGCCTTCTTCCTAAAAATAAAGAGGCAATCTTAGGTTGATAGCTCAAAATAGACTATCCCTTTGGATTAGTAAATTTAAGATAGGACAAGTTTGATATATCTGGGTCCATCCAACATTAATCCATAAATTAAATATATCAAATTTTATCGAGCTCACATCCTAAGTGGATATGCCCTCAATTCAATATCAAACTAAACCAAATAAACCTTATCAAAATCAAATAAAATTAAAATAAAATTAATCTTGACTACTTTTAAGTTAACATAAATCCCAAATTAAATATTCACACAATGCCATAGTCTTGATTTGTTGTGCATCCAACAGTCACCTAGCAATTGTTCCTTGCTTTAAGATGCAATTAATACTTTCTTCCTAGCATGGTTGCACTAAAGGAAACCCTTAAGTTGGCTAGCTCCCTACATAAACCCCTTTGGATTTGTAAACTTGAGGGTCAAGGCATAAATTCTAAAGGTCCAAACACCAAAGTCCATACATTAACTCAGATTAAATTAAACCTTAAACTAAACTTACTAAAACTAAAACAAACTAACTAAACTAATAACTAAACCTAAACTAAACTAACAAAACCTAAACTTTAAACTTAAACAAAACCTAAACCCTAAACCCTAATAAACTACTAATAATAAACCTAAACTCTAAACCTAACTAAACTAACTAAACTAAACTAAAGTAACTAACTAATCCCTAAACACTAAACCCTATACCATAAATCCTAAACCCTGAACCTAAACTAATTAATTAATAACTAAACTAATAATAACTAACTAAAACCTACTAAACTAAACATAATAACTAAAACCCAAAATCCTAAACCCTAATAAACCTAAACCTTAAACCTAAACCCTAAACCTAAACTAAACCAAACTAGCTAAACTAACTAAACTAAACTAAACTAATTAACTAAACTTAAACCTAAACAAAACCTAAACTAACTAAAAAACTTACTAAATAAACTAAACTAATTAAAACTAAACTAAACTTGACTAACTAAACCAAAACTAACTCTAAACCCTAAACACTAAACCAACTAAACTAACTAATACAAATAACTAACTAAAACACTAAACTAACTAAACTAATTAACTAATAAATTCAAATTCAAACTAACCACAACAAACTAAACTAACTATTAAACCTAAACCCTAAATGATAAACCCTAAACCTAAACCTAAACCTAACCTAACTAAAACTAACTACTAACTAACTAAACTAACTAAACCTAAATAAACCCTAATAACCTAAACTAATAACTAATAATAATTATAACTAATAACTAACTAAACCCAAACCTAAACATAAACCTAAAACTAAACCTAAACTAATAAAAACTCAACTAATAAACCTAAATAACTAAACTAATCCTAACTAAAAACTAATAAACTAACTAAACTTAAATGAATAAACTAAACTAAATTCAAAACCCTAAACTAACTAACTAAACCTAAACCCTAAACCCTAAACTTAATAACTAATAAAACTTAATAAAACTAATAACTAATAATAACTAAACTAATAACTAATAAATTAACTAACTAAAGTAATAACTAAACTAATAAATAACTAAACTAAACTAAACTAATAACTAAACCTAATAATAACTAACTAACTAACCTAAAACTAATAACTAAATTAACTAAACTAAACTAAAACTTACTCTAACTAACTAACTATACCTAAATCCTAAACCCTAAACCTAACTAAACCTAAACCCTAAACCTAAATCAAAACTAATAACTAAACTAATAAACTAAACTAAACCTAAACCCTAAACCCTAAACCCTAAACCTAATTAACTAAACTAAACTAACTTATAACCTAAACTAACTAATAAATAAACTAAAAAATAAACTAAAACTAATAAATTCAAAACCTAAACCTAAATTAAAGAAACTAATAAACTAACTAAACCTAAAACTAACTAAACTAACAATAAACTAACTAAACTAAAACTAAACCAACTAAACTAAACTAAACTAACTAAACTAAACAAACTAACTAAACTAAACTAAAAACAAATCTAAACTAAATTAATAACTAAACTAACTTAAAACTAACTAACTAACTAAACCTAAACTAACTAAACTAAAACTAACTAATAACTAACTAAACTAATTAAACAAACTAATAAACTAACAAAGCTAAACTAATTAAACAAACTAATAAACTAACAAAACTAAACTAATTAAACTAATAACTAAAACTAAACTAACTAAACTAACTAACTAAAACTAATAATAAACTGACTAACCTAAACCCTAAACTTAAACCTAATAAACTAATAAAACTAACTAAAAAACTAATTAAACTAACTAAACTAACTAAAACCTAAACCTAAACCCAAATCCTAACTAAACTAACTAATAAACTAACTAAACTAACTAACTAATTAAACCTAAACTAACTAAACTAAACTAACACTATTAACTAAACTAAACTAAACTAATAAATAAAACTAAACCTAAACCCTAAACCCTTAACCTAATAACTAATAACTAATAACTAAATAAATAACTAATAAAACCTAAACTAATAACTAAATAAACTAATAAAACCTAAACTAACAAAACTAAACAAAAATTAATAACTAAACTAAAACTAATAACTAAACTTATAACTAACCTAAACCTAAACCCTAAACCCACTAAACCTAAACATAAACCCTAAACCCTAATAACTAACTAAACCTAAACCCTAAACCCATAAATTAAAACTAACTAAACCTAAACCCTAAACCTAAAACTAACTAATAATGATAACCTATCTAAAACCTAAATCCTAAACTAATAAAAACTAATAAACTAGCTAAAACTAAAACTAACTAAACTAATAATAAAACTAATAAACTAATAAAATTAATAAAATTAATAAACTAAACCCTAAACTTAAACTAATAACTAATAACTAAATTGAAACTAAAATCTAATAAACTAAACCTAAATCTAAACCTAAACCCTGAACCTAAACTTAAACCTTAAACCCTAAACCCAAAACTAATAACTAAACTAAATAAACTAAATAATAACAAAATTAAAATACACTAAACTAATAAACTAATAACTAAACTAATCTAATAAACTAATAATAAACTAAACTAAAAATTAAGAAAAACTAACTAAACTAAACCTTAACCCTAAAACCTAATTAAACTAAACTAAACTAAACTAAACTACAACCCTAAACCCTAAACCTAACTAAACTAATAAAACTAACTAAACTAAAATTAATAATAATTAAACTAATAAACTAAACTACTAATAAACTAAACTAAACCTAAAACCCTATATAAACTAAACCTAAACTAAACTCAACCCTAAACTAAATAAAATTAATAATAAAACTAATAAACTAATAAACTAACTAAATTAAACTAAATTAATACCCCTAAACCTAAACCCTAAACCCTAAACCCTAAACCCCAAACCTTAAACCTAATAAACTAACTAAAACTTAATAAACTAATAAACTAATAAAAAACTAATAACTAAACTAAACTAATAACCTAAAACCTAAACCTAAACCTAAACCAAAACCCTAAACCCTAAACTAAATTAAACTAAAAAACATAAACCTAAACCTAATAAACTAAACTAAACTAACTAATAAACTAAAATTAAACCTAAACCTAATAAACTAAACTAAACCTAAACCCTAAACCTAACTAATTAAAAACACTAAACTTAATAAATAATAAAAAACTATAACTAATAAAAAAAAACTAATAATAAAACTAATTAATAAAACTAAACCCTAAACCATAAACCTAACTAAAACTAACTAAAACTAATAAACTAAACCTAAACTAAATTAAATAACTAACTAAAACTAAATAATTAAATAACTAATAACTAAAAACCTAAACCCTAAACCCTAATAACTGATACCTAATTAGACTAAACTAATAAAACTAACCTAAACTAACTAAACTAACTAACTAACTAATAAAACTAATTAATATAACTAATAAAACTAAAACTAACTAATAACTAAAAAAACTAAACTAAAACTAAACTAAACTAACTAACCTAAACCCTAAACCTAAACTAAAACTAAACTAATAACTAAACTAAACCAAATAGATTAATTAAACTAATAAACTAATAACTAAACTAATACTAAACTAAATTATAATTAAACTAAAACTAATAACTAAACCTAAACCCTAAATCTAAAACTAAACTCTAAACCCTAAACCTAAACTAACTAATAAACTAATTAAACTAACAATAACTAAACTAATAACCTAACCCACAACTAACTAATAAACTAATAAAACTAACTAACTAATAACTAATAACTAAACTAATTAATAAAGTAAAACTAATTAAAATAACTAATAACTAATAATAATTAATAATTAATTAACAAAACCAAAATCCTAAATTAACTAACTAATAAAACCTAAACCTAAACCTAATAACTAAACCTAAACCTAACCTAATAAAACTAAACTAACTAAACTAAAACTAATTAATTAGCTAAACCTAATCCCTAAACCTAACTATACTAAACTTAAACTAAACTAAACCTAAACCTAATAACCCTAAACTAAACTTATTAAACTAATAACTAAACTTATAACGAAACCTAAACATAAACCTAAACCTAAACAAACTAAACTAAACTAAACTTAAACTCCTAATAACTAAAACTAAATAAACATAAACCTAATTAACTAAATTAAACTAAAAATCTTAAACCTAAACCTAAACGTAAACCTAAACCCAAGAAACATAAACCTAAACCTAAACCTAAACTAACTAACTAGTAACCTAAACCTAAACTAATAACTAAAACTAAACTAACTAAAACTAATAATAACTAATAACTAATAACTAAACGAAAACTAAAACTAAAATTAACACAAACAAAAATAATAAACCTAAACATTAAACCCTAAACCCTAAACCTCAATAACTAATAACAAACTAAACTAAACTAACTAAGTTAAACCTAATCTCTAAACCCTAAAACCTAAACCTAATAAACTAAACTAAACTAAACTAAACCTAAACCTATACGATAAACCTAAACCCTAAACTAATAACTAAACTAAACTTACTAAATAAAAACAAATAATAATAAAAACTAAAACCTAAACATAAACCCTAAACTAATAAAACTAAACTAAAACCTAAACCCCTAAACCTAAACTAAAACTAAACTAACTAAACAAACTAAACAAACTAATTACTAAACTAATAAAAACTAACTAAACTAAACTATACCTAAGCCTAAACCTTAAACCCTAAACTTAAACACTAAATCCTAAACCCTAAACTGTAAAATTATAAACTAAAACTAAACCAAAACCCTAAACCCCATAAACCTAAACCCAAAACCTAATAACTCGACTAACTAAACTAACCTAAATGAAACTAATAAACTAATAATAACTAAGCTAATAATTAATAAATAACTAATAAACTAAAACCTAAACTAATAAACTACTAACTAAACTAAACTAAAACTAAAACTAAACTAACTAATCTAAACTAAACTAAAACCTAAACTAAAAAACTAATATTAAACTAATAAAACTAATAAAACTAACCTAAACCCTAAACCCTAAATCTAAACTAAACCTAAACCCTAAACCCTAAACTAAACTAATAAATTAATAATAAAATAAACTAAAACCCTAAACCCTAAACCTAAACCCTAAACCTAATAACTTACTAATAACTAAAACTAAAACTAAACTAATAAAACTAAACTAAACCTAAACCTAAACCCTAAACCCTAAACCCCCCTAAACCTAAACTAATAAAATAAACTAACTAATAAACCTAAACCCCTAAACCTAAACCTAAACCTAAACCTAATAACTAAACTAATAATAACTACACTAATGATAACTAAACTAAATAACCTAAACTAACTAAAACTAAACTAAATTAAAAACTAAACTAATAACTAAAACAAATAATTAAAAACCTAAACTTAATTAATTAACTAAACTAAACTAAAAACTAAACTAATAATAAAATTAATAAACTAACTAAACTAAATAAAAATAATAAATAAAAATAACTAATAAAACTAATAATAAACCTAAAACCTAAACTAACTAAAAAAACCCTAAACCTAAAAACTAATAACTAAAACTAATAAACCTAAACCTAAACCTAAACCTAAAGCCCCTAAAACCTAAACTAACCTAAACCTAAACCTAAACTAATAACTAACTAATAACTAAACTAAACCTAAACCTAAACCTAACCTAAACTAAACTAAAACTAAACCTAAAACCTAACTAACTAAACTAAACTAGAACCTAAACTAACTGATTAACTAAAAACTAAACTAATAACTAAAACTAAACTAAACTTAAACCCTCAAACCCATAAACCCCCCTAAAACCTAAACTAAAAACTAATAAATAAAGCTAATAACCTAACTAAACTAAACTAAACTAATAAACTAATAAAACTAACTAAAGAAATGAAACTAAAAAAAACTAACTAAACTAATAAACTAAATTAACAAACTAAACTAATAAAATAAACTAAACTAACTAAAACTAATAACTAAACCTAAACCTAATAACTAAAATAAACTAAACTAAACCTAAACCTAAAAAACTAATAACTAAACCTAAAACCTAAAACCTAAATAAAACTAATAAACTAAAACTAATAAACTAAACTAATAATAAAACTAATAACTAAACCTAAATTAATAACTAATAATAACTACTAACTAAACTAATAGTAAGCAAAAAAAAAACTAATAAAAAACTAATTAAATTAAACTAAACTAATAACTAATAACTAATAAACTAATAAAACCTAATAACTAACTAAACCTAACTAACTAACTAAACTAATAACTAAAACTAAACCCTAAACCTAAACTAATAACTAATAAAACTAAAACTAATAACTAATAACTAATAACTAAAATTAACTAAACTAACTAACTAACTAAATAACTAATCTTAATAAACTAACTAATGAACTAATAAACTAAACTAACTAAAACTAAAACCTAATACCTAAACCTAAACTAACTAAAACTACTAACTAACTTACTAACTAAAAGAATAACTAAACTAACTAAACTAAAATAATCCTAAACCCTAAACCTAATAACTAAACCTAAACCTAAACCTAAACCTAACTAACTAATAAATTAAACTAATAATAACTAATAAAAATTAATAAAACTAAACTAACTAACTAAACTAAACTCAACTAACTAATAAACCCAAAATCTAAACCTAAACTAACTAAACTAAACCTTAACCCTAAACCCTAACTAAACTAATAACTAAACTAAACTAAACTAGCTAAAAACCTAACTAAACTAATAACTAAACTAACTAAACTAATAGATAACAAAACCTAAACTAAACCTAACCCCTAAACCCTAAACCTAAAAATAATTAAACTAAACTAACTAAAACTAATAATAACAAAAATAAATAAACTAAACTAATAACTAACCTAAACCTAATAAACTAATAACTAAACTAACTAACTAACTAAAACTAACTAATAACTAAACCTAATAATAATTAAACTAAACTAACTAAACTAACTAAACTAATTAGCTAAAAGAATAATAATAAAACTCATAAATAAAAACTAAACTAATAACTAAAACTAATAACTAGTAATAACTAATAAAACCTAAACTAATAATATGACCTAAACTAATAAACCTAATAAACTAATAACTAACTAATAATTAAAAAACCTAAACTAATAAATAACTAAACTAATAAACTAATAAAACTAACTAAACCTAAACCCTAATAATAAAAACTAAAACCTAAACCTAAACCCTAAACCTTAAATCCTAAACCCTAAACCTAAACCTAAACCCTAAACCCTAAAGTAAAACCTAAACTAATAATAATAAAAAAAATAATTAATAACTAACTAAAACTAATAACTAAAACCAAAACTAACTAATTAAATTACTAAACTAACTAAACTAATTAAACTAACTAATAATAACTAAAAACCTAATAAACTAAACTAAAAACTAAAACCTAAACCCTAAACTAAACTTAAACCCTAAATTAAACCTAAACCCTAAACCTAAACTAAAACTAACTAAACCTAGTCTCTAAAATACTAACTAAAAACCTAAACTCTAAACCTAAACCCTAAACCCTAAATTAACTAAAACTAACTAAACTAAAAACCTAAACCCTAAACCTAACTAAAACTAATAAACTAAACTAAACTAACTAAACTAAACTAAACCTAAACCCTAAACCTAAACTAATAACTAATAAACTAAAATAAACAACTAAACTAATTACTAAAACTAAATAAACTAAAACTAAAAGTCAACTAATAAACTAAACTAATAGCTAATAAACTAAACTAATAGCTAATAAACTAACTAAACTAACTAATAACTAAACCTAAACCCTAACTAATAATAATAAACTTAAACCATAAACCCTAAACCTAAACCCTAAAACCTAAACCTAATAACTAAACTACACTAACTAACTAAACCTAATAAAACTAACTAATAACTAAACCTAAACTAACTAAACTAATTAATAAAACCTAACTAACTAAAACTAACTAATAACCTAAACTTAAACCTAAACCCAAAACCATAAAGTAATTAACTAACTAACTAATAATAACTTAACTAATTAAAACTAATAACTAAGCTAAAAACTAAACCCAAACCCTAAACTAAAAACTAATAAACTAACTAACTAATATAATAAATTAACTAATAACCTAAACCTTAAACCCTAAACCCTCTCATAAAACTTAAATCAAATTATTAAACTAAAACTAATAATAACTAACCTAAACCCTAAACCTAACTAAACTAAACTAAACCCTAAACCCCTAAACCTAAACCCTAAACCCCTAAACCTAAACCCTAAACCCTAAACCCTAAACTAATAACTAATAACTAAAACTAACTAAGAACTAATAACTAATAACTAAAACCTAAATAATTAAACTAAAACTAACTAATAAAAAGTAATAACTAACTAAATAAAACCAAAACCCTAAACTAACCTAAAAAACTATAATAACTAAAAGCTAAACCTAAACTAAACTAAATTAATAATAATTAACTAAAATTAAACTAATAACTAAACCTAATAATAACTAAACTATACCTAAACCCTAACTAATAACTAACTAAACTAAACCTAACTAATAAACTAAAAACTAACTAAACTAACTAATCTAATAACTTAACTAACTAAACTTACTAAACAACTAAACTAAAAACTAACCAAACTAAACTAACTAATAACTAACTAGCTAAACTAAATAAAACTTAATTAAACTAACTAAATCCTAAGCCCTAAAACTAATTAAAACTAACTAAAACTAATAAACTAATAACTAACTAAACTAATAAACTAATAACTAACTAAACTAAACCTAACTAACTAAACCAAATAACTAAACTAAACTAAACCATAAACCCTAAACTCTAAACCTAAACTAACTAAAGTAAACTAAAAACCTAAACTTAAACTTAAACCTAACTAATAAAATTAATTAAAATAAAACCCTAAATTGCCTAAAATAAATAAACTAATAAACTTAAACCTAACTAAACTAATTGTGCCTTATTTAATATTTTTTCGTTAAACTGTTGGCCATTAACTTCAGTTGAGCCTTAATAAAACTCTCTCGGATCATGCTCCTCTTTTGATTTCTATTAAGGATGCTATTCATAACAGTAATGTCATTAAAATTTTTTATTTTCAAAATATGTGGTTAAAAGATAAAAGTTTTCTTAATGTTATTTCTTATAATTGGTGTGCTCCTCTTTCTCCTGATTCTGCATTTAGTATGATGAGATTTTGGCTTAAGCTTAAAAGGCTTAAGCATAATATCACTTGGTGGAACAAAAACTACTTTAAAAATCTTATTGATAATATCAAAAAAATGGAACAAAGGGTGAAAGATTTGGAAGAATTGGTTATTACTGATTCTTCTTTTTGTTCTAACCTTGTTGAAGCTAAAGATAATCTCATTAAGTTTCAGGATATGGAGGAGACATATTGGAGACAAAAAATTGCCTCTAAGCATCTTTCTGAGGGGTGAAGAAACACTAAATATTTTCAAGCTTTGGTAATGAAAAGGCATGTTCTTGGTCGTATTCATAAAATCAAGAATTTGGATGGTTCTTGGCTTACTCAAAAAGTTGATATATCCTCTTCTGCTCTTAGTTTCTTTAGAAATCTTTTAAATAAAAATTGTCAACTTGAGCATTTATCTAATCCGTCTATCATTCCTTCTATTATGTCTACATAAGATAATGAGTGATTGGTTGCTCTCCTTTGATGAGGAAATTTTTAAAATTCTTAATGGTATGAATGTTGATTCTATTGTAGGGATGGATGGTTACACTACTTTACTCTTTCAAAAAGCTTGGTTTATTTTTAAAGTTGATCTTTTTAATGTTGTTAAGGATTTTTCAAGGGAATTCTATTCCTAAATATTTTACTAGCACTTCTATTGTTCTTATTCCTAAGAAAGATAATCCTAACTTTTGGAATGACTTTAGACCTATTAGTCTTTGTACTCTTTTTAATAAATTAATTTCTAAAATTTTGACTAATAGGCTTAGTAAGTTTCTTCCTATGATTATCTCTCTAATCAAACTGGCTTTGTGAAAGGTAGAACTATTTCGATAACATCTTGCTTACTCAAGAATTGATTCATGATTTGAATGTTAAAACTATAGTGTAATTTACTTAAGCTTGACATCACCAAAGCTTATGATAACATTTCTTGGGATTTTCTTAATAACATTCTTACTTTATTTGGTTTCTTTAATCATTTTGTTTCTTTGGTTAACAATATAATTAGAAATATTTGGTTTTCATTAGTTATCAATGGTGAAAACTTTGGCTTCTTTAATTCCTCTCAAGGTATAAGATAAGGTGACCCTCTTTCTCCACACTTTTTATTATTGCGATTGAATATTTGTCTTACAGGCTTAATCTTTTTTTATATGAATTCTAGTATGTATTTCAAAAATCTTAGTGGTTTGGCTATTCTGACTTAAGTTTCACTGATGATTTCATAATATTTTGTAATGGCTCGTTACATTATGTTAAAAAGCTTAAGATTTTTTTAAATAAATTTGAAAGGAAAAGTGGCCTTGTGATTAGTAATCATAAAAGTTGTTCTATCACTTCTACTTCTATTTATGTTCAAAGAATCAATAAAATTAAGGATACTACTGATTTTTCTCATCAAAATCTTTCTATTAAATATTTAGGCTCATAGTTATATTTTTGTCAAAAGAGATCCCATCTTTTTAATGAGGTAATCCATAATATTCAAAAAAAAATTTCTACCATTAAATTTCATTTCTTATCCTTTGGTGGTAGATTAATTATTCTTAAAGTAATCTTTACTCTTCCTTTTACTTGTTGCTTAATATTGTTCCTACATCCCTTATTCTTATCATGATTGAAAGACTATTTAATAAGTTTTTTTGGGGATTTAGGAATTCGGCCAAAAGGCTTCATTGGACTTCTTGGTCTAATATGTGTGGTACTATTTATGAAAATGGTATTGGGTGCAAATCTTTGATGGATTCCACCAATGTTTTTTCTTATAAACTTTGATGGAATTTTCAAAAAATGAAAGTCTTTGGGCTAAATTCATGAATTTTAAATATTGCAGAGGTAAGCATCCTTTAATTTGCAATTATAAACATGGTGACTCTATTATTTGCAAACGGCTCTATGATATTAAATGGAAAGCATAACCTCTCATTTTTGGGGTATTAATAATGGTTCTTCTTTCTTTTGGCAAGATAACTGGATGAGGGACTTTTCCATTTCGTTTTTGCTTAATACTAGCTTTACTTTTTTTCTTTGAAAGTTAGTCATTTTATTCATAATGTTGATTGGAATTTCTCACTTTTAAATGATTTGATTCCTGATTTCATTAGTAATAAGATCATCAATATTCCTATTGATGGTATTTCTCTGGATCAAATTCTCTTCAAAATTTCTAGTGATGGAGAATTTTATTTTAAATATACTTGGCACAATATTAGAGTTAAATAATCCTCTTGGAATAATATTATTCCAACTTCTTATCCTATTCTTGTGTGGAGAAGTTGAAGGGATTATATTACTATTGACTCTTTACTTTTGGACAAAGGTTTTTATCTACCCTCTAAATGCATGTGTTGCTTTCATATTGAGAATGTTAGTCATGTTTTTGTTAATGGTGCCATTGTCTCTAAAGTTTGGGGTTGGTATGAGGATTTATTTAAGTTAAACTATTTTAATGGTAATTTAACTTTAATGTAACATTTTGACTCTTATTTTCTTAATACTCTGAAAGGGAATATCAAATTTGTGATGGTTGTTACTTTGATTTGGTTTATAGAAATGATGCTAAACATCGTAATGTGCCTATGGATCATAAGAGGATTATAGGACTAAAGAAAAGATTTTTCTATACATAAGGCTACTCTTCTTAGTGGTACTAATTTTAGAGGTTGCAAGTTTGTTGCATCTAAATTGGGTATCCAGTTTCCTTATTGTGACTCATCTCTGATTATAAAATTTTTCATTGGATTAAGCCTTTTAATTATTGTATTAAAATTAATACTGATGGCTTTGTTGCACATAAGAAGTCGGGTTGTGGTGGTATTTTTAGAATAATCTTGGGAATATTATCTTGGCTTTTTTTTCCACTCCTCTCTATTAATTTTGTTATTTTTGCTGAATTAATGGCTATTTTATCATGCTCTTAAGCTTTGTTTGGATAGAAATTTTCATACTATTTGGTTGGAATCTAGGTGAGATGTTGCTATGATCAATTCTAACCATAAGTGTAATGTTTTTTTTATTTAATTAGAAATATTAAAGCTATTATATCTAAACTTTCTTTAAAATTACTCATATTTTAATAGAAGGTAATGCTTATGCGGATTTCTTAGCTGGTTTGGAGTGTAATTTCTCTAATTTTACTTTGTTTACCAATGCAAATATTCCTAAGCAATTAAGAGGGGTTTCTAATTTAGATTAATCCTGTTTGCCTTATGTTAGATTTTCTTATTTTTTTTCTTTTTTCTTTTTTCTTTTCTACTATTGGTTTTCTTAAGGCTTCTGCTTGGGAGCTTCTGGTGGTTTTTGTTTGTTCAGTTGCTATTGGCTATTGTTCTTTCTTGGGGCTTTCTATTCTTGTATTTTTCCTATACTTTATAGGTTGAAATGTCGCTATTTTGGTTGTCCACCATCATTTTTGTCGCTCTACTTTTAATGTGGTATCTCTTATGGGCTTATTTGTTTTTTGGTTGGTTGGTTTTTTCTTTGTGTCTTTGTGGTTGGTATCCTTGAGCTTCTTGGTTTTGGTTCCTTCTCTAGATGAGATCTTGGTTTCCTCTTCCTTCTATTTTATTTTAGCAGTGTGGTTTTTGGTGTGCTACTTTCTGGCTTTGTGGTTATTATTGTTTCTTATTTTGTTTTGTGGTTGCTGTGGCCTAATATGGTTGCTTTAGTCTAGTTGGAGTTGGTAAGCTTGTTGTTTTCTTTGCTTCTTCCCCCCTTGCTTTTGTTTCTGGTACCTCCACTTTGGTTGGTGGCTTTATTTATTATTCTTATTGCTCTTGGGTGGTTGGATGGTTATGATGGCTTGGATTTTTCTTTGTTAGCTCTTTTTTTTCTACTATTGTCCCATTTGGTTGGTGGCTCTATTATTGTTCTTACCCTTTTGGTGGCTGGTTCTAGATCTTTGCTAGATATTGGTGTGTGCTTGGGCGCCTTTGTGAGGTTTGTTGACTATGATGGATAGTATGTTAAATCTTTTTTGTTGGTTAGTAGCAGTATTTGTGACTATAACCCTCCTTCAGAGTTTGGTTGGTCACAAATTTTTGTTGCCCCTTCTAATTTTTGTGAATGAGCTTGAACCTTTTCTTTGGCATTTCTTTCCTCTCTCTTTATCTTTGTTTTTTTCTTTTATTTGTGCTTATCTCTGCTTTAGTTATTTTCTTGCAGGTTTTCTTTGCTTGATCTTAGGTCTCTTCATATGGATTGCTAACCTGCTCGTGGATTTTATGTGTTATTGCTATTCTTTCTTAGTTCTTCCTTTTGCTTCTCTATTTTGTATTAGTTAAGATTTTTCTCTTAGGTCCTTGTGTAGCTCTTTGAGTAGTCTGAGTTTTATCCCCTTTAAATCATTGTATCCTTTTTTTGGTAATAGAATTTCCTCTTTTTTCCCCAAAAAAATTGCTAAACTTTAAAGACTAAAGCCTACAACCCTAAACCCTAAACTCCAATCCCTAAACCCTAAACTAACCCTAAACCCTAAATTAACCATAAATCCTAAGAATGGGCAGAACCTTGATGGCAGAAACATCACCATCAATTAGACTCAGTCTAGATCTGGTGATGGAAGTGAAGGCAGAGGTGGCAGTTATCATAGTGGTGGTGGGGGATCCAAGGTGCGTGGATATGGAGGTGGTGTGAGCAAGGGTGGTTATGGAGGCAGAGGAGCAGAGATACAACCACCTGGTGGAAAAGGAGAGAGATGGGATATGATGGCATCCCACTACTCAAGAGGTGGGGTGGTTCTAATGGGAACTGAGAACCAAGAACATCCTATCGATCATGCTTGTGGAACTGTGTCTACAAAGAGAGATTCTACTTATCTAGGGTTTTGAATTTGCTCTATGGGTGCTCATTTTTTATCTATGTCATCACTTGTGTCTTAGAAAACTTGGGGTGCTACTTAGTTGAAGAAATCGAAAAGAAGAAATGATGAATCTTAATTTGTTCTCTATTAAAAAAAACCTTAAACTCTAAACCCTAAACCCTAAACTAAAACTTAAACCTTAAACCTAAAAGCTAAACCCTAAATCCTAAATCCTAAACCCTAAACCCAAAACACCCTAAACCCTAAACACTAAACCCTAAACCCTAAACCTAAACCCTAAACCTTAAACCCTAAAACCCTAAACCCTAAATCCTAAACCCTAAACCCTAAAACCCTAAACCCTAAACCCTAAACCGTAAAAGATACAACCCTAAACCCTAAATCCTAAACCTAAACCCCAAACCCTAAACCTTAAACTAACCCTAAACCCTAAACCCTAAACCCCATACCTTAACCTTAAGCCCTAAACTCTAAAACTTGAATAAAGATGTAGAGTAGATCTAAGAATGACCTAATCCTAACATAGTTATGGTAGCTAAAGAAAATGTCTTCAAGAGACTTTCCTTGACTTTAGAGATTTGAATAAACCCTAAACCTAAATCATATTATAATACCATATATTTTAGTATAATGTAGCATCATATGTTTGAGCATGTAGTGATTTTTTTTGGATGTTATAAGATGTTTTGAAATGTTATAGTATATTATGGTATTATACCTTATAGTCTATATTAATATAAATCCTAAGAATATTGATTTGATAAATCAGATGATGAGATTTGTTAAATTTGAAGTGGGAATTAATTTGTAGTACCAAAGGTGTGCTACACCACTTGAAGTCTAAAAAGTAAGATTTTATATTCAAAATAAATATTATATGTTGTAGCATAGTATAGGAATATATATCATAATATATTGTTCTCATATTTAAATTCTTTTAGTATTTTATAATCATCCAAGCCTACACTAGCATTATTTATATAAATGTTGATTTAGACTTTAAAATGGTGGAATTTAGCCAAATCCATAAGAGGTAGAGCATGGCATCATAATATATTATTTCAATTTAAAATATGCAAGTGATATGACTAAAATATATAGTTTTTATTATTTAGACTAATTTTAATATTTTTTATCTTAAGCAATCCCTTTGATGTGATATGTAATATAATATAATATAATATGTTAGAGTGTATTATAATATAGGATGCTATAACATAGTGTAGCATCATACATTATAGCATACTATTGTGTATTACTACTTGTTGTTTAGCACATTTTAGTTTGTTATAGTATGATGTAGTTGAGTTTGTACTAGTATAATTCATAACAATACTGATTTATAGGTTGAGATGATGGGATTTGGCCAAATTTAAGGTAAGCTTCAGGGAACATCATTACAATGGGGTGTCATTTAATCAAAAGAATGGAATTTTGCAGCCAAAATAAATGTTCATTTTTCAATCAAATTTTATAATTTTTTTGCTTAAAGTGATTCATTTTAAGGTGTAATGTAAGATAATATATTATATGAAAGCATATTAAAATATAATACATAACAATATAACTTCACATATATATGAATGTGGTGGTGTGTTACTAAATGTTATTGTACATTTTAGTATGTTTTACTTTTGTTATAATACATTGGGTCAAAACACACAAAAATGTTAATTTGAAGGTTGAGATGGAAGAATTTGGCCAAATTCATGGCACACACCAAGAAGCAACACCAAAATTATGCTATTTTGTACCATTTCTAATAGAAAAATAATAATTTTACATCCAAAATGAACATTATCCATATTTTGAGAAAATTTTATTATTTGTTCCTTTTAAGTGATTCTAATGAGGTGTAATGTTAGACAATATATTATATTATAGCAAATTATAATATAACATCATATATTATAATTTAATATAGTGTGTAATCCACACTATAATATGTTTAGCATGATATTGTATAGTTAGTTTGAGCTTTCACCATCACAAATCATAAAATGTTGATAACAATGTTAAGATGATGTAATTTGAATGAATACATTGTTAGGCTTTTAGTTGAAGTGTTAAAGGTGTGCAAAGAGAAGAAATAAGATTTGATGAGAATTCCATGTTAAGGACATGGAGGGAGATCCTCTAGGGGATTACACATGCATTGGACATGACATGTGAGGGGTCTAGGTTGAGGCATAGAAGAAGAAAATCTGCTAGGGATAAGGTTTGAATTTGATTTCATTATATGATTTGTGGAAAGAAGATCCGCTGGGGATAAGAATCTATAATCCACTGTGGATTAAGATCAAATCAACTTTAATTTACTTATTTTTAATTGATGTGGAGGCACATATGCTAGAGATATGGGCTCGAGTCTGCTGGGGATCGGGTATATGAACCTTCCAGGGAAGTTCTAGCTATCTGGGATTGGGATTTGAGTTTGACTTCATAGATTTTTTGGGGATGTATCCACTGGGAATAAGAGTTTGGTTGGATTTTTATGATTTAGACTCTATTGGGGGAGTTGGTTTAATTTGGCTCCACTAGGGAGGTTGGTTTTGAATTGATTTGTTTGTTTGACTTATTTATATATGATTTGGGGCTCCACTTGGGAGAAGGGTGTGATTTAACTCCACTGAGGAAAATTAGATTGAGTTTAATTTAATTTGAGTTAATGTATGGACCCATTTAGTGTGCGATGGACCTACTAAGAAAGAGCTATATTAGCCTTGACCTACCTCAGGTTTATAAATCCAAAGAGATAGTCTACCGATTGTGGGGTAGAGCTAGCCAACCTAAGGGGTTGCCTTTTGTGCAATGGCTATGTTAAGAAGAAGGCATAACAGACTTACATCTTCCAAAGTGAGGTACAACCACTGGGGTGACCTATTGGATGTACAACAAATCAAACCTACCAAGGGGACTGAGTGAATGTCACGGGACTTATGTCAACTCAAAAGTAGTAAGGATTAATTTTATCTTAATTTCATGCGATTTGAGTTGGTTTATTTGGTTTAGTTTGATTTCAAATTGAGGGAATATCCATTGGGGATGTTAGCTCAGTCAAATTTAATAGATTTAATTTATGGACCATGTCGGTGTGTGATGGACCCACTGAGAAGGGGCTATATCAGACTTGTCCTATCTCAAATTTATAGATCCAAAGGGATAGTCTATTAGTAATGGGGTAGAGCTAGCCAACCAAGGGGTTTCCTTTCGGTGTGAAATGGCTCTGCTAGGAAGAAGGCATAGCAGACTTACATCTTCTAAACCAAGGAACACCCACTGGGTGACCTGTTAGTAGCACAATAAATAGAACCCGACTTAGGGGTGATTACTGAGTGAATGCTACTGGGGACATATATCAACTTAAGAGTAGTCAGGTGATTACTAAAGTGAGTTTTACTAAGACTGCCCTAAAGATAGGATGCTTGCTTGGGAAAGGAACTGCTAGGGGTGTCCTCTTAATCCATAAGTGAATATAAATTTTGTTTATATGTTTGCGTGGACCCTATTGGTGTGTGAGGGACCACACTGAGAAGGGGTTATGATGGCCTTGACCTATCATAGATTTATTGGACCAAGGTAGAATCTAGACATTCACAGGACAGATTCTACAATCATAGGGGTGGTTACTAGAAAGGGGAATTGTCCAATCTGATAATAACTCAGGGAGTGTCTAAATGGGGTTGTAAAGGGTGTGATCCAAATATAGTGCCCACAAGGGAGGTGCTGCTAAGGGCATTATCTTGAGCTCTAAAAAAACCTATAGGTGTACGATGGCCAACTAAAGGAGAAAGCATAGTAGACTTACATTTTCCATGAGTGGTGTATCCTAAGGTGCGAGAACCAACCAACCTAAGGTGTATCCATCAAGATAGTGAGAACCAACCAACCTAAGGTCCGATGTAACGGTCTATGAAAAGAAAGCATGTAGGCTTACAACTTTCCAAGCGAATGATCATCGATAATAATCATCGGATAGATGCTATCTGACCTAGAGCGACTACTTAGCGGGGAGCCCCAAGGAAGGACTGGACCAAGACTTGAAGTAATTAGGAGGAAAGGATCCTTTAGATGACTTGTCTTAAACCTCAAATATACTCGGCCCACTCAGTGCATGAAGGCTAATCTAAGAACAAAGCATAGCAGACTCACATCTTCATAAATAAAGCCAACATAAGGTAGCTTACCCACACAGTAAGGCCTACCAAACTAACAAGGCACTCATCAGTGTGTAGTGGCCAAATAAGGAAAGAAAGCATGGCAAACTTACAACCTCCAAAGAAAGAAGCCCACTGGGGTGACACACTAGCAGGGTAGTACGTCAACCCGACCAGGAGCAGCTACTGAGTGAGTGTCATTGGGGGCATTATCTCAACTCAAAGTTGCCCAAGATAAAATATGTGTTTGTTTTATATATTTTTGTGTAGTTTGTGTTTGTATTATTTCAATTAAGGATATGATGTTGCTCGGGTTCTTTACACCTACCATAAACACATCATGGTGGATTCATAAGCAAGAATACTTTCAACATGGAAGAGATTGAATTTGAAATGGAATTTTCAAACATAATTTATAATATTTTTTCAAGTAGAACCTATTGATTGGGCGCTCTCCCTTATGATTAATAAGCTGATAAGATCTTCCTTGGTAGGCCTTCTCTATGGAAAAAGGGCCTTCCCAAGTGGGTTCAAACTTGCCTTCTTTCTTGCGACGGGAAATAATCAGTCTCCTTAGGACTAAATTAAGCTCTCATACTTCAAAAGCTCTAGGATGGACCAACTTGTTTTGATCTTGAATCATTTTAGCTTTATAAAACTCAAGGTTTTGGCATGCCCGCATGCATCTCTCTTCCAAACCTTTGAGCTATTCTAACCGCAACTTGGCACTATGCTATGTTGTGATCTTATAATGCACAACTATTTTTAGTGAGGGAAGTTGGACTTCTAATGGTATAATGGCTTCAGACCCATACACTAAGGTGAAAGGAGTAGACTGAGTTGGAGTTCTATATGTGGTGTGGTAGGCCCACAAGGCTTCAATTAACTGCTCATGCCACTTTCACTTGTTATTGTTGAGTGTCTTCTATAATATTTGGATGAGAGTTTTGTTAAAGGCTTCAACTAAGTCATCTTCCCTTAGATAGTTAATGGTAGAATATCTCCAATCCATGCTATCCGTGAAAGTTGATGATCTCGACTTGAATGCGCCATTATCATATATCATTCATCGAGGCACTCAACCTATATACGATATGGTTCCTAAAAACTAGAGCACATGCAAAGCTATGACCTCTAAGCATAATCACCCATTTGGAAAAGTACATAGCTAAGATGAATCGATGACCCTTGAAAGAAGGAGGATCAATCGCACCCACTATGTCGGTTCTCAACACTCGAATGACCATGAGGCCAATGTAGGATGTAGAATGTTAGGTAGGACCACACCGTATTTGACATTGGCATCTTCAGTATCCAATCAACTTTGATCATCGATGGCCAGAAGTATCCTAGTCTCTTGATCATGGCTTTCATCTTTAGATAGGATTGGTTGGCTCAACATAATGCTGAGTGTACCTCGATCACGATCTTATGGGCTCCGTGCTTATATAAACAATGTAACCACATATGATTGAAAGATTGACGGTACAAGAGACCATCCACAAGAGCATAGGAAAGTGTGCTTTGCTTCATCTGATGGGCTTGGAACTTCTCTTGAGGTAGTTTTCCTTTATTTAGGTAATCTATGAATGGTTGCCTCCACTCTAACTCCCCGTACTTCTTGGCAATGGCAACCTCCCCTTCAAGAGAGTGCTTTTTAATTAGTTCAATATCAATAAAGGATAAGACTTGTCTATTTTGGACCTTTATTGATATGGACTCATCCTCCAGACATGCCAACTCCTTGGCATGCTTGGCTAAAGCATACGCTATGACATTCTCTCCTTGAGAAATCTTATAAATGGTAACCTCTGAGATTTGGGCCAATAACTCCATGGTGTACTTGTGGTAGTGATGGAACTTGGGCTTTATAACCTTATAGCACCCAGCGATTTGGTTGATCACTAACTGAGAATCCGCAAAAATGTTGATGTCCTAGATGCTTAGAGTAACGACTAACCTGCACAAATCGAGCCTCATATTCATTTCTTCATTGTTGTGCAAAGATTGGATAGATGATATGAGATTCTCATCACATCACCCCGGAGTTAAGAGAACTATTTCTATCCTTGCCTTTCTTGGAATACTAGATTATGGTTCTTATCCTCTTTGAGAGGAAGCCTCACCATCAAAGTACATCTCCCAGTAGTGAATGCTTGTGTCTCCTAAGTTCAAGATTTGTTCATTAGGGAGATCATCACTAAGTAAAGAGTTAGTAGGAAGTGGGTGTGCTATTAAGAAATCCACTAGCACTTGTCTTTTCACCAAACGGAGGGGTATGAAGGTAATGTCAAACTACGAGAGGATCATGGACCGTCATGCCAACCATCTGGATAACATCAGCCATGTCATGATAAATTGTAGTGGATTGATCCATGAAATTAAATTTACTTTATGAGGAAGAATGTAGAGATATAGATTTTGGGATGCAAAGATTAAAGCTAGGCAATGCTTCTCAGTGGGTGGATAATTAGCCTCAGTAGGGATTAGATGATGGCTGAGGTAGTAGAGTGCATTTTCCATCCCTTCATCATTAGCTTGGGCCAACAAAGAACCAAGGGAGTCATCTAACATAGTAGTGTAAAGTATAAGCGGCTCAAACCAGGAGTGTCATCAAGTAATTCTTGTTGTCTTCAAAGGCATGCTCACACTTGTCATCCCACTTGAACTTGGCATCCTTTTTGACAAATGCTGAGATTGGCTGACATCCTCCCTATAGGTTAGATGTAATGAGTCTTAGATATGCCAACCATGCTTGGAATGATCTTAGTTGAGTTAAACTTTTAGGGGGTGGCATTTCGAATATCACCTTAATCTTCTCTGTATCGATTACGATTTATTTATGTTAGATAATAAACCCAAGGAATTTCCTTGAAGCTACTCTGAATGCACACTTCATGGGGTTCATTTTGAGGTTAAATTATCTTAATTGTTTGAAAACTACTCTCAAGTCAAAGAGATGGTCTTCCTTTTCCCTACTTTTGACCACAAGATCATCATCATAGCACTTGACTTGATGATGAATGAATTCATTGAAGATTCAAGTCATAGCCCACTGGTATGTAGCAAAGACATTTTTATGGCTGAAAGGAATGAACTTATAACAATAGATTTCGATTGGGGTTCTAAAAGTAGTGTTTCTTTCATCTTTAGGAACCATATTTATTTTGGTTATATCCAAATGAGCCATTCTTGAAAGAGAAGATTGCATGAGATGATGCAATGTCCACAATCAGCTTTGACATTGGTAGTGAAAATTTATCTTTCAAACTTGCCTTTTTAAATCTCTAAAATATCCATTCTTTTCTTAATGATGCTACCTAACCGTAGGGTATTTTTCTTCCTAGATGAAGCCCTATTTAAATCATTATTCATGACTAATCACGTGCATCTAGGAGCTTTCTTGATAGGTTAGCAGTAGGATCTATTGTTAGTTTATGGACTGCTATGTCAAGAGCCAATCCAGGAATTTCTTCATAACTCCATGCAAAGTAATCTTTAAACTCAATCAATAGCCTAACTATTTCATTCAACAAAGAATTGATGTATGGATCTTCTTCTAAGTTGATTTTGAGCTCACAATGGTTGACTTGATCTCTTCTTAAAACTCTAGCAGTGCATCTTTGACTTCAAAATCATCTTGATCATCTAAAGTTTCTATGCATAACTCCTCATATGAGTTAATGTGATTTGAAAAGTACCTATTAGATTCTAAATGATTGGTGTTGACTAAGCATGTCATCGACTGGACCCACTATACCAAATCCTAGTCCCAGTCTTGATTGAGAGCTTTTGCATTTATTTTTACATATTCTTTCAAAGTAGTATGATCTGTGCTTTGACCAAGTATGTGGGATTAACCCTTTCTTTGCTAAATTATGAACATAAGGCAAGTACCAATCAAAAGGTAATTCTGTTAAATCTTTATATGAATCATCCTAAAGTTCTACATCAACTTCTTGACTTGAGGATGATGCTTCCAAAAAAGAACCTTTGAGTCTTCACACCTATGATCACTTAGGCTTCCTTAACTACCAAACTCTCAATTTTTTGAGAGGAAAGTGAGGTTAGAGCTAAGGTTCTCAACTGATGCCTACTAATTTCACATATAATCTTGGATACACTTATGCTTTGCTTTGGAGCCCGATCTTCATTATATCCGCTCAAGTTCCACCTTCATGGGAATCTATGAGAGTTGGTGGTGCTAACCATATAAGACTCATCCTATGAACTAGATTCTAAGTGTATATGGATATGTGTGTACTCTAGTACTGGACATATTTTCTATTAGTGGCCAATAAAGAGGTTTTCCACCCCTAAGACTCTAAACCGCCTATTTCTCTAGGAGATTAGGTCATCGTACCCATATGTTAGAATGGAGTAACAAACTATGGGTGAAATCTAACGTCAAGCTCTTCTTCCTCCTCCAAGTCTATTTTCACTCCCTTTTATTTTCTTTTTCATTTTCTCTTTTCTTTACTTTTTCTTTTTATCTTTCTTTTCCTTTTTCTTTTATTTATAAACATTTGCCAAGTCATTAATAGACTTGTTGATTTTGAGGAGGTGTGTAATCCTCATATATGCCACCTCAACTGTAAAAAATGGCTTGAGATCTCCTTGACTAGATGATCCCACCTCTCACAAACTTCATACACTGATGTAGAGAAAATGAAACTAAGTTGTTCTCATGTATCCATGTTCTCCCAAACAAAGCATTGAAAGATGTATCCGAGTCTATAATGTGAAACTTGGCTTTTCCAATCATCTATCTCCAAGGGTAACACCATGGAGCCTGGCCTGACCTCACTTTGGAGTGGGATTTAATCTTCCAAGACTTAAGTCTTAAACACTAAGACTTTAATCATAAGACACTTCTAACAACAAAACACTTAACCTAAGCCAAAAGACTGATGGTTAACCATGATTAGGTTAAGTTTAAATTAGGATAATCCACCAACCATACAACCCAAATCCAATCCATGTTAACCTTCTCAAACCAAACCTCAATTTTAATTCAAACATCAAATTCAAAACCAAATCCAAACCAAATGATTGAAGCCCATGATCAAATCCAAATTTGAAACCCTTCATAAACCATATGACCTATCCCATGGGCTTAGCCAAATCTTAATCAAAATCAATCCAAAATCAATTGATTTTCTCATAATCAATTTATATCTTCAATCATCTTCCTAAATATAAATCAAATCGATAATTAAATGATCAAAACTAAATCAAACTAAATCAAATTAAATCAAAACCCTTCCTAAGCCATATGACCTATCCCATGGACTTAGCCAAATATTAATCCAAATAAAGTCAAACTCAATTTATTTCTCAAAAATCAATCATATTTTCAATCATCTCACAAATTTAAATGAAATATACATTTAAATCATCAAACTAAATCAAACCAAATCAAAATCCAAATATAACATGACCCAACTCGATACTTAGCCAAATTCCTTCATTCCAAAACCCAAATTCAATTGATTTTCTCATGAATCAATCATACCTTCAATCAGATTCACAAATATAAATGAAATCTACAATCATCAAGCCAAACCAAAGTCAACCTAAGTCAAATAAACTTAACCCTTTGACTAAAATGTTCAAATGAACCAAAACCCATTTAATAATTATTTTGAATTTATATATCAATCCCAACCATATATAAACTCAACTAAATCAAATTGGTCAACTTAACCCATTTGACTCAAATGAATTTAAATGAGCCAAAATCAAATCTAAGCCAAACTAAACCAAACCAATTGAACCAAAACATCTCAAATGATCATATGAACTTGACCCATCCCTTGGTTTGACCCAATTTGACCAATTGGTCAACTTGACCCAACCTAACCCAATTTGACCTAAATGAGTCAAATTGAGCCAAACCTAACCAAATAAACTCTAATTGACTTGAAATTTGGGCTAACCCACTTTTGGCTCAATTTAAATCTACCAAAATCAAATCCAATGCCAAATGATCATTGTACCCTTTGATTAATGGCATCACATGAGTCAAATCACCCATGTAAGTGGTCATTTCCATTCCTTGGCCACTTAGTAATTTCCCAATGGTCTACCTAGACACCTATGACACTACCCAACGTGACCCATAGGATGGTTGGATAGGCCATGACCCATAAGAGGTAAATCACCTCTCCCTCCCCATTGGAGCTTTTGAAACCCTTAGGACACCCATGATTCCTCCTTGGCAGCCATGTCCACGCCTTCAACCAACCAAGACAACTCACCTCCTCTCTTCCACCCATGACTCCTTACGATGGCCGGACGGCCACTAGAAGCCAAACTGATCCCACTGTCCGATCAAGTTGAGGGGGGTATACACCCCCACGTTTCCACTCAAACACACACAAAAATCATTCTTTAGAGCCCTAGCTACCCAAGATGAGCTGCTATAGCCAATCCTTAAGCTCCCAAGCTCATTCCTCAATCAAAAAATGCCATTCCCATCTGTCCTGAAATAGGACACTTAATTTTTAGCCTAACTTCTTGATTTCACCATCAAACTCAAATTAACTTTAAATGCACCTTCCCTAGGCCTCATCGAGCAATAATAAATCATCTCCCAACCATTTTGAGCATCGGAGGTGGGACTTCGATCAAAATTGAGCTCTAAATCATCAGTTCATGACCTTCTAACAACATCAAGGAATTGATCGCAACAAGGTTTTTTTCACTCGGATGAAGCTTCCTCAATTCACCACGGTCTTGAGATCCGGCGAGGTATGCTTCCAAAATTGATCCTTAGCCAAAAATGGGTTGCAGATTTTTCAAGAAAACTTGTATCTCTTGTGATCTTGATCGTTGGATCCCCTCTGATCGATGTCGTGAATGTGTGGGTTCCTTTTGGAGTTGATTTGAGCTCGGGTAAACTTGGATCAAGTGAGCAGTGGCAGACGGACTCCATTCTCCCTCACTCATGTGACATTAGATCAGACACCGTCCGCTCCACATGATCAGAATGGACAGTCGTGATTAGATTCGCTAGATCAATTTGATTTAATCTTATTTAGTTATGGGATTAATCATAATCATCTGATCTTAGATCGGATGGCGGACGAGAATGTGTGTCCGCGCCACCATGTACTAAGTCGATAAGTTTTAACTCACAAGAATATGTGGAAAGCACGCCGCATCAGTGCGCCACATGGAGCCAAAAGGATTAAGCTTTAATTAGGCTTAATTAATCATTTTTAATGGTTGAAAGTTCTAAAAATCATAAAACATCATAGAGAAATAAAAATTGCAAATAAATACTCATTTTAAAGGTATTCCAGAGGAGAATTAATTAAAAATGATCTTAACTAATTTTAAATAGTAATTAAGGTTTAATTAAAAAATTAATTAGCTTAATTACTTTTTAATTACTTGAGAAATTAATCCTAAAGTTTGTGGGTTAATTTAATGGGATGACCTTTGCCTCCCATGATTTTCTTGGGATTTATTGCTCACTTAAATAAGAAAATTGACTAATTAAATCTTAACTACTCTTTTAAGTTAATTAATGATTAATTAATCCCATGAACAATAACAAATTGGTTAATTAAGTTTATTAATCATTGTTCAACACTAAGTGAACTAAGGAATAGTGTTGGGACCCCTTTCCCTAAGTTCATTTCACCCATTTTTAAAATGAAATTAATTAAGATTTAACTAATTAATTAAATCACTTAATCAAATTGAAATCATAATCACATCAGACCTTAATTAACTAAATCATGGGGTAGATCTTTAGGTGTTTAATAACCAAAAAGAGTTTAATGAAATTATGGTTAGTCCACATGGGTGGAAAAACCATAAGAGTAATTAATTAAGTCCATTAATCTTATTAACTATTAATCATGAGCCAATTGCAGCCCGCTTTATTTCCTAGATCATTGCAAGTTTATTTTCCATGCATATCATGTTGGCTCATAATTATTTTGTTAATTACTTTAAGGTGACATAGATAAGGGTAATTAATTCATCTAATTAAGGGTTCAACATAATTAACCCATAAAAATCAACTTAATTATATTTCTTAAATTAAATCAAATCACTAATGGAATAATATAACATGATGATTTCTCTTCTCCTCTTTAGATCAAATCAAATCCAAAACTTAATTAAAAAAGAAGCTTTGGTTTGCTTTAAATAATCTTATTTGATTTGATTATCCTTAAGAACTAGTTTGGTTGAATGAATCACATGCTTATATTTGATTGTCCTCTTTCCAATCATGTTAAATTTGGTATGTCATTTGAATTCATGCATCCATCTTTCAAAATCATGTAAAATAAAATTGATTTCCTTTATGTAAGCTTGCATGTGTTAATTTAATTTAATATATGCGACTTTTATCACTATTAAATCCAATTGTATTTTTCAAAAGCTTATAAATGAATAATAATATGTGATATGATACTAGTTATCAATAAATGAGAAATGCATGTGCTTATAGCTTAAGTGTATGAATGTTCAGTTCTCTTTCCTCTATTCATGTGTTGCTTTATATAAGATTGAATGGTAAAGGGTATATAGCTTGGACATCCTGGGAACACAAGGCTTTAGCTAGCACTAAGGAGGTCATTTGATTACCTCACTTCCATGATTTGTTATTTGGTTGATGAAATCGAAATGAAGAAATGTTGAATCTGAATTTATTCTTTGTTTAAAAAAAACCAAAAATCCTAAACCCTAAACTTAAACCTGAACCCTAAACCTAAACCCTAAACCCTAAACCCCAAACCCTAAATCCTAAACCCTAAACCCTAAACCCTAAACCCTAAACCATAAACCCTAAAACCTAAACCTAAACTAAATGAAACCTAAAAATAAAATATATAAAAAAACCTAAACCTAAATAAAATAAATAAATAAAATAAAATAAAAAACTAAACTAAAACCTAAACCTAAACTATACCTAAAAATAAAATAGTATAAAAAATAAAAATAAAATAAAAATAAAATAAATAAAAACCTAACATAAACTAAAAAATAAAATAAATCTAAAAATAAATAACCTAAATAAAATAAAAACTAAAGGTAAAATAAAAATAAAATAAAATAAAAAAAAGCTAAATAAAAACCTAAACCTATAAAATAAACCTAAAAATAAAACCTAAAAATAAATAAAAAATAAAACCTAAACACTAAAGTTAAAAAAAAAAACCTAAAGCTAAATAAACCAAATAAAACAAACATAAACCTAAACCTAAACCTAAAATAAACTAAACCTAAACCCCAAACTAAATAAAATAAAATAAACTAAAAATAAACCTAAACCTAAACTAAAAAAAACTTAAAAGTAAACCTAAAGTAAAAAACCTAAATCTAAACCTAAAAAAATAAATAAGAAACCTAAACCTAAACTTAAAAATTAAAAAAAAAACCTAAACCTAAAAAAGAAAATAAAAATAAAACTTAACTATAAAATAAACCTAAACCTAAAAAATAAACTAAAGTAAGAAACCTAAACTAAAATAAATAAACCTAAAATAAATAAACTAAACTAAATAAAAAAACCTAAATAAAAATAAAATAAATAAAATAAACTAAAAAAAGGCTAATTTAACTAAATGAACCTAAACCTATCAGTTTACATAATTTTAAAAAAAACCATAAACCCTAAATCCTAAACCCTAAACCTTAAACATACAACCCTTAACCCTAAATACAAAAAAACCCTAAACCCTAAACCCTAACCCTAAACACTAAACCCTAAAAGCTGAAACCCTAAAACTTTAAACCCTAAACTCTATACCCTAAACCCTAAACTCTAAACCCTAAACCCTAAATACCAAACCCTAAACCTAAACCTAAAGTAACTAAATAAATTAAAAAATAAACCTAAAGCCTAAAACCTAATAATCCTAAACCTAAACCTAAACCCTAAGAATGGGCGTAACTGATGGCGTGAACATCACCATCAACTAGCCTATATTGCAATGGAGGCTAAGGCGAGGTGGCGCTATCACAATGGTGGTGGGGATCTGAGGGTGGATATGGAGGTGGTGGTCTGGTGGTATGAGGAGGAGTAAGGAGGTTACAACCGTGGTGGTGGCGAGGGAGAGATCGGGATATGATGGTGGATCCCATAGAGAGCAAGTGGTCTTAATGGGAGCTAGAGAAACCAAGCATGTGATCCTATCTACTTATGGAATGTCTTTATAGTAGAGACATTCTAGTTATCTAGGGTTTTTGATTTAGTCTATGCGTGCTCATTTTTTATTTATGTCATCGCTTGGTTTTAGAAAACTTGGTTTATTACTTGGTTGATGAAATTGAAAAGAAGAAATGCAAAATTTAAATTTGTTCTCTATTAAAAAGAACAAAAACCCTAAACCCTAAACTAAAACTTGAACCGTAAACCAAAAATATAAACCCTAAACCCTCAAAACCCTAAACTCTATACCCTAAACCCTAAACCCTAAACCCTAACTCCTAAACCCTAAACCCTAAACCCTAAAAAAAATCCCAAACCCTAAAAACTAAAAACTAAAACCTAAATTAAATAAAACTTGAAAAGAAAATAAATAAAAAACCTAAACCAAAATAAAATAAAAACATTAACTAAAACCTAAACCGAAACCTAAACCTAAAAAAAATAAAAATAAAAATAAAAACTAAACTAAGATAAAATAAATAAAAACTTAAACTAAACTAAAAATAATAAATCTAAATAAAAGAAAAACTAAACCTAAAATAAAAAGAAAATAAACATAAAATAAAATAAAATAAAATAAAAACTAAATAAAATCCTAAACCTGAAGTAAAAAAAGAACCTAAACCCTAAACAAAAAATAAAATAAACCTAAACCTAAACTAAAATAAACTAAACTAAAATAAATAAAACCTAAACCTAAACCTTAAATAAATTAAACCTAAACTAAAAAAATAAAATAAACTAAAAGAAAACCTAAACCAAAACCAAAAAAAAAAACTAAAACCTGAAAATAAAATTAAAATAAAAACCTAAAACCTAAGCCTAAAAAAATAAAATTAAAACCAAAACCTAAACCAAAAATTAAAAAATATAACCTAAACCTAAAAATTAAAATAAAAATAAAACTAAACTAAAACATAAACTTAAACCTAAACCTATACCTAAAAATAAATTCAAATAAAAACCTAAATTAAAATAAATAAGCATAAAATAAATAAACTAAACTAAATAGAAATAAAAATCAACCAAATAAAAATAATAATAAAATAAACTAAATAAACCTAACCTACTAATTTACTTAATTTTAAAAAAATAAAAAAATAAATAAATTAAATTAAAAACCCTAACCCTAAACCCTAAAACTAACCCTAAACCCTAAACCCTAAACCTAAAACATAAACCCTAAACCCTAAACCCTAAAATCCTAAACCATAAACCCTAAACCGTAAACCTTAAACCATAAAAGCTTAAAAACCTAACACCTAAACCTAAACTGAATAAAACCTAAAAATAAAATAAATAAAAAACCATAAACCTAAATAAAATAAAGAATAAAATAAATAAAAACCTAAACTTAAACCTAAACCAAAACCAAAAAATTAAATAAAATAAAAAAAATAAAAAAACTAAAATAAAATAGATAAAAACCTAAACTAAACTAAAAAATAAAATAAACCTAAGAATAAAAAACCTAAATAAAATAAAAACTAAGCATAAAATAAAAATAAAATAAACCTAAAATAAAATAAAATAAAAACTAAGTAAAACCTAAAACTAAAAATAAACCTAAAAATAAATAAAAATAAAACCTAAACCCTAAACCAAAAAAACCTAAATCTAAACTAAAAATAAAATAAACCTAAACCTAAACAACAACAACAAAAACTAAACTAAAATAATAAAACCTAAACCTAAAACTAAATCTAAACTAAATAAAATAAAATAACTAAAAATAAACCTAAACCTAAACAAAAAAAATAATAAAACCTAAAAATAAACCTAAATAAAAAACATTAAACCTACACCTAAAAAAATTAAATCAAAGCCTAAACCTAATCATGAAAATAGAAAATAAAACCTAAACTTAAAAATAAAATAAAAATGAAACTCAACTAAAAAATAAACCTAAACCTATAAAATAAACTAAAATAAAAAACCTAAACTAAAATAAATAAACCTAAAATAAATAAACTAAACTAAATAAATATAAAAAATAAACCTAAATAAATAAAAATATACTTAATTTAAAACCTAAACCTTGTGTTTTAATTTTAAAACAAACCCTAAATCCCAAACCCTAAATCCTAAACCTACAACATTAAAACCAAAACCTTAATTCCTAAACCCGAAACCCTAACCCTAAACCCTAAACCATAAAAGCATAATCCCTAAAACCCTAAACCTTAACCTCTAAACCCTAAACCTTAAACCCTAACCCTAAACCCTAAACCTTAAACCCTAAACCCTAAACTTAAACCTAAACTAACTAAATAAATTCAAAAATAAACCTAAACCCTAAAACCTAATAAACATAAACCTAAACATAAACTCTAAGAATGGGCAGAACCTTGACGACAGGAACATCGACATCAACCAAGCTATGTCCAGATCTGGCTAGTGGATATGGAGGTGGTTGTCAGAGCAGTGGTGGTTATGGAGGCGGGAGAAACGAGGGAGGTTACAACCATGGTGGTGGCAGAGGGAGAGATCGGTGATATGATGGTGGATTCTGCTACCCGAGAGGTCGGGGTGGTTATGATGAGAACCGAAGAAATCGAAGAACAGTTGATCCGATCTAATGCTTATGGAATAACTTTTTAAGAGAGACTCTAATTATCTAAGGTTTTGATTTCTCTATGCTCATTTTGATCTATATCACCACATGTGTCTTAGAAAACTTAATGTGTTACTTGGTTAATGTAATCAAAAAGAAGAAATATTGAATCTGAATTTTGTCTTTGATAAAAGAAAACTAAAAACCATAAACTTAAATTAAAACCTGAACCCTAAACTTAAAACCTAAAGCCTAAACCCTAAACCCTAAATACCCTAAACCCTGATCCCTAAACCCTAAACCCTAAACCCTAAACCCTAAAACCCTAAACCTTAAGACCTAAACTCTAAACCCTAAACCCTAAACCCTAAACCCTAAACTTAACCCTAAACCCTAAACCCTAAAAAGCTAAAAACCTAAACCTAAACTAAATGAAACCTAAAAATAAATAAAATAAAATAAAATAAAATAAAAACATAAACTAAAACCTAAACCTAAACCTAAACCTTAAAAAATAAAAAATAAAAATAAAAACTAAACTAAAATAAAATAAACAAAAACCTAAACTAAAATAAAAAAATAAAACAAACTAAATGAAATAAAAATTAAACCTAAAAAATATATAAAATAAAATAAAAATTGAACAAAAACTTAAATGCTAAACTAAAAAAAACCTAAATGCTAAACCAAAAATAAAATAAACCTAAACCTAAACTAAAATAAATAAAACCTAAACCTAAACATAAAATAAACAACACCTAAGCCTAAACCTAAACTAAATAAAAGAAAATAAACTAAAAATAAACCTAAACCTAAACTAAAAAATAAAACTGAAAAATAAACCAAAATTAAAAACCTAAGATCTAAACAAAAAATAAAATAAAAATCTAAACCTAAACCTAAACCTAAAAATAAAAATTAAAACCTAAACTTAAAAAATAAAATTAAAGTAAACCTAAAGTAAAAAATAAACCTAAATCTAAGCCTAAACCAAAAAAATAAACTAAAATAAAAAACTTAAACTAAAATAAATAAACATTAAAAAATTTAAACTAAATAAAAATAAAATAAACTAAACAAAAATAAAAAAATAAATTATAAAAAATAAAATAAATAAAATAAACTAAGTAAACTAAATAAACCTAAACCTACTAGTTTACTTAATTAAAAAAAACCCTAATACTAAACCCTAAACCCCAAATCTAACCCTAAACCCTAATCCCTCAACATTAAAAACCTAGAACCCTAAACGCTAAATCCTAAATCTTAAACCCAGAACCCTAAACCCTAAAAACATAAAAATCTAAACCTAAACTAAATAAAACCTAAAAATAAAATTAATTAATTAACCTAATCCTAAATAAAATAAAATAATAAAATAAACCCAAAACTAAAACCTAAACCTGAACCTAAACCAAAAAATAAAATAAAATAAAAAAATAAAAACTTAACTAAAATGAAATAAATAAAAACCTGAACTACACTACAAAATCAAATAAACCTAAAAATAAAAAATCTAAATAAAATAAAACCCAAATGTAAAATAAAAACATAAATATAAAAAAAACCTAAAAAAACTTAAACTAAACTAAAAAAAACTAAACCTAAAATAAACAAAATATTATAAAGTTAAACCTTAACTAAAATAAACTAAACAAAAATAAATAAAACCTATACCTAAACCTAAACTATAACCTAAATAAAATAAAATAAACTGAAAATAAACCTAAACCTAACCTCAAAAAAAAAAAAATAAAACCTAAAAATAAACCTAAAATAAAACCTAAACCTAAACCTAAAAAAATAAAAAAAAAATAAGAACCTAAACCTAAACCAAAAATAAAAATAATAAATAAAACCTAAACCTAAAAAATAAAATAAAAATAAAACTAAACTAAAAAAATAAACATAAACCAAAAAAATAAACTAAAATAAAAACCTAAACTAAAATAAATAAACCTAAAATAAATAAACTAAACTAAATAAATATAAAAATAAACCTAAATAAAAATAAATTATAAAGTTAATCAAAATAAATAAATAAAAAACTGAATAAACTAAATAAACAAAAACTTATATGTTTACTTAATTTTATTTTAAAAAAAACCCTTAAACACTAAACCCTAAACCCTAAACCCTAAATCCTAAACCCTAAACCCTAAACCCTAAACTCTAAACTAACTAACCAAAAATTAACCTAAACCAACCTAAACCCTAAACCTAAACTAAAACCTAAACCCTAAACTAACCTAACCTTAAACCTAAACCACTTAAACTAAAACCTAAACTAAACTTAAACCTAAACTAAACCCTAAACCTAAACATGAAACCCTAAATTCTAAACCCTAACCCTAAACCCTAAACCTTAAAAGCATAAACCTTATAACCCTAAACCCTAAACCCTAATCCATAAACCTAAAGCTAAAGTAACTAAATAAATTAAAAAAATTAACCTAAGCACTAAAACTAATAAACCTAAAACCTAAGAATTGGCAGAACCTTGAAGGCAGGAACATCATCACCTACCGTGCAAAGTAGATCCAAAGGGAGACAAAGGTGGTTATCGCAAGGGTGGTGGGGGATCCGGAGGTGCCGTGCATATGGAGGTGGTGGTGAGTGGTGGTTATAGAGAGGAGCGACGAGGTTACAGTGGATGGGATGATCGGGATATGATGGTGGATCCTGCTATTCGAGAGGTTGGAGTGGTTCTGGTGGGAACTAGAGAAACTGAAGAATGACCGATCCAATCTACTGCTTATGGAATAGCCTATTTACAGTAGAGATGATTCTAATTATCTAGAGTTTTTGATTTGCTCTATGTATGCTAATTTTTTATCTATGTCATCGCTTATGTCCTAGAAAACTTGGTGTGTTACTTGGCTAATGAAATAAAAAAAAAGAAATGTTGAATTTGAATTTATTCTTTGTTGAAAAAAACCAAAAACCCTAAACCCTAAATTAAAACTTGAACTTTAAACCTAAAACTTAAGCCCTAAACCCTAAACCCTAAAGCCTAAACCTAAATCTCTAAACCATAATCCCTAAACCCAAAAACCTAAACCCTAAACTATAAACCTTAAACCCAAACCCAAAACCCTAAACCCAAAACCCTAAACCCTAAACCTTAAACCCTAAACCCTAAACCCTAAACCTTAAACCCTAAAAAGTAAAAAACATAAACCTAAATAAAATAAAACCTAAAAATAAAAAAAAAATAAAAAACCTAAACAAAAAAATAAAAACCTAAACCTAAACCTAAACCTATACCTAAAAAGAAAATAAAATAAAAAATTAAAACTGAACTAAAATAAAATAAATAAAAACCTAAACTAAACTAAAAAATAATAAACCTAAAATAAAAATAAAATAAACCTAAAATAAATTAAAATAAAAACTAAATAAAAACCTAAACCTAAAAATAAACCTAAAAATAAAACCTAAACCCTCAACTAAAAGAAACCTAAACCAAAAATAAAAATAAAATAAACTTAAACCTAAACTAAAATAAACTAAACTAAAATAAATAAAACCTAAACCTAATCCTAAAATAAATCAAACCTAAACTTAAACCAAAACCCTAAATAAAATAAAATAAACTTAAAATAAACCTAAACCTAAACTAAAAAAATAAAACCTAAAAATAATCCTAAAATATAAACCTAAAACCTAAACCTAAGAAAATAAAATAAAAATCTAAACCTAAACCTAAAAATAAAAAATAAAACCTAAACCTAAAAAATAAAATAAAAATAAAACTAAACTAAAAAAATAAACCTAAACCTAAAAAATAAACTAAAATAAAGAACCTAAACTAAAAAAAATAAACTTAAAATAAATAAACTAAACTAAATTAAAATAAAAATAAACCTAAATAAAAATAAAAATAAATAACATAAACTAAAATAAATAAAAAATAAACTAAATAAACCTAAACTTACCAATTTCTTTAATTTTAAAAAATAAAAAAAAATTAAAAAAACTAAATGAAAAACTTAAACCTAAACCCTAAACCCTAAACCCTAAAACTAACCTGAACCTGAACCTTAAACCTACAACCCCAAACTCTAAACCTTAAACCTTAAAACCCTAAACCTTAAACCCTAAACTTTAAACCCAAACCCTAAACCCTAAAACCCTAACCTTAAATCCTAAACCCTAAACCCTACAACCCTACAACCCTAAACACTAAACCCTAAACCCCAAACACTAAACCTCCTAAACCCTAAACTAAACCATAAACCTAAACTCCTAGAATAATAGATAAAAAGGCTAAAATAGATAAAGATAAAAGATAAAGGCATAAAAAACTACTAAAGGCCAAAACCAAACCTAAAGCCTAAACCTAAATGTTAAAAATAGATAAAATTAAAGGTTCTATAATAAAGATAGGCTAAAATAGCAGTAAGGCTCTGCGGTTTGCATGTTTTGAAAAACTGAGCCCGATGGCTAGCCACTGAGCTTGCACCCTACTTCATGGGCCAATTCAACCCTAGGCCCTAAATGATCCTACACTGAGCCCACAGGCCCTGATCCTAGGCCCAGACCTGACCTCGGACCCTACTGGATCTTGGGCCCAAGACCCTAAACTAGGTGAGCTGGCAAGTGCCCCACAAGGCCTGAGCCCTACTGATCTTACCCTACTGACCCCAGGCCCTGTGACCTAGGCCATACCACTGAGCCTTAAAGCATAAATGTTAACACTATCTCTCACCCTAACCTGACCCTGACTCTAAAACAACCCAAACCCCAAACCACAGCCACAAACCCCAACCTTAAACCCTAAACCATAAAGCATAAATCCAAACCCTAAACCCCTAAACCACAACCCAAACCTAAACCCCAAACCTAAACTAAAACTAAAGTAACTAAATGAATTAAAAAATAAACTTAATAAACCAAAACCACAAAACTTAAACTAACAGAATGGGAGATGGTAGGAACCTCACATCAATGAGGCTCAGTCTAGATCTGGCGATAGAGGCGAAGGTGGAGGCGGCAATTATCACAATGGTGGTGGGAGATCTAGAGGTGCTGGTGGATATGGTGGTGGTGGTTAGAGAAATGGTCATTGTGGAGGTGGGAGGATCGACAAAGATTCCAGCCATGGTCGTGGCGGAGAGATAGATCGGGGATATGATAGTGAATCCCACTACGAGAGGTCGATTGGTTGGGATGGAGTGCGAAGAATGGTCAATCGATCTGGCCTTCACGTGTCTTTATAATAGAGACGGTTCTAGTTATCTAAGATTTTTGATTTGCTCTAGGCGTGCACATTTTTTATCTATGTCATCGTATGTGTCTTAGAAAACTTGGTCTGTTACTTGGTTGATGAAATTGAAAAGAAGAACTATTGAATCTGAATTTGTTCTCTATTAAAAAAACAAAAAACCCTAAACCCTAAACTAAAACCTGAACGATAGCCCACCTAAACTCTAAACCTTAAATGTTATAAAACCATAAACCCTAAATGCTAAACTCTAAACCCTAAAACCCTAAACCCCAAACTCTAAACCCTAAACCCTAAATCTAAAACCACAAAACTTAAAAACCTAAAACCACAAAACCTAAACCACAATAAAATCTAACTAAAATTAATACTAATAACTAAACTAATAAATAATGCTAATAAATACCCATAAACTAAATCACTAACTAAACTAGACCCTAATTAGTAATAACTAAACTAATAATATTAATAATAACTAATAAACTAAAAAATTAAATAACTAAATAATAATAATTATAACCAAAGTAATTAATAATAAACTAAACTAACAAAATAATAAACTAATAATACCTAAAACTAAAAAAAATTAATAAACTAATAAATAAATAATAATAAACTAAACTAATAAACTTAATAACTAAATAAACTAATAATTAATAATAATAATAATAATAATAATAATAATAATAATACTAATAATAAACCTAATAATAAAAACTAAAAACCTAATAAACCAACTAATAAAATAATAACTAAAACCTAAATAAAATGAACAATAATTAAATAAACCTAATAAACTTAAATAATAATCTAACTAACTAATAATAACTAAACTAAAACCAATAAACTAAAAATAAATAATAATAATAATAAAACTAAAACTAAACCCATAATAAAACTAAAAATTATAATAAAAATAATAATAGCTAACAAACAAATAAAAACTAATAAACTAATAACATAATAATAATAATTAAAATAATAAATAAGAAACTAATAATAATTAATAATAACTAAACTAACTAATGAACCTTAATAATAGTAAACCTATAATATAAAAACCTAAATAATCTTAATAAAACTAAACTAATAAAACTAATAATAAACTAATAACTAAAATAAAATTGATAATAATAACTAATAACTAATCTAATAAATAATAATAAATGGATAACTAAATTAATAATAAACTAATAAATAATAAACTAAAACTAAAACTAAACAAACATAAACTATTAATAAACCTTATAACTAAACCTAAACTAAATTAATAATAATAATAATAAGAAAAAGAATAAGAATAATAATAATAAACTAAACTAATAATAAAACTAGACCCATAAACTAAACTAATAACTAAATCATAAACACTAATAAACCTAAACCCTAAATAAAACTAATAATAAAACTAATTAACCAACTAAAACCCATAAACTAAACTAAAACTATAATAATTAATAATCTAACTAAAATAATAATAAACTAAAACCTAATAACTAAACTAGTAAACTAATAATAACAAATAACATAATAATAATAATAATAATAATAATAATAATGATAATAATAATAATAATAAAACCTACTAATCCAATAATAATATAATACAAAACTAACTAATAACTAATAATAATAATAATAATAATAACTAATATAAAACTAATAGACTAACTAATAATCACTAATAAACCAAACCCTAAATAAAACCACTAAACTAATAACTAAAATAACTAATAAAATTAAACATAATAACTAAAACAAAAACAAACTAACCAATAATAAAAAAAAACTAATAACTAAACTAAACCTAATAATAATTAAAATAATAAAAACCTCAAACCTAACCTAATAAAACTAATAACTAAACCTAACTAAATAAAACCTAAACCCTAATAAACTAAACCTAATGACTAATAAAACTAACTAAACCTAAACCACAAACTAAATTAAAATAAACTAAAACTAATAAATAATAAACTAAATAACTAACTAATAACTAAACTGAAACCCTAAACTAAACTAAACTAAACTAATAAAAACTAATAATAACTAATAATAAAAATAAACTAATAACTAAACCTAATAAAAAAAACTAAACTAACAAACTAATAATAACTAAATAATAAACCAAAAAACTAAAACCTAATAACTAACTAAAACTAACTAAACTAATAACTAAGAAAAAAAACTAATAAACTAAATAATAATAATTTTAAACTAATAAAACTAACTAAAAACCACAACTAATAATAATAAACTAATAACTAAATAATAAAAAACTAACTAATAACTAATAATAATAAACTAAACTAAAATTAAAAACTAAAATTAAACTAATAAACCACTAAACCCCTAAACTAAACTAAAACTAATAAAATTAATAAAACTTACTAACTAATAAACTAAACTAATAACTAAAACTAAAACTAATAAATAAATAATAAATAAACTAATAATAACTAAACCTAAATAAAACTAAACCTAATAATAACCTAAACTAATAATAAAACTAATAAAACTAAATTAACTAAACATAATAATAAACTAATAATAAACCAAACCAATAAAACTAAAAAACTAATAATAAAAAACTAAAACTAATAAAGATTATAATAAAAATAATAAACTAAAATAAATAATAATAAATAATAAAACTAATAAATAATAAATTAATAAAAAAACTAATAATAATAATAATAATAATAATAATAATAAAATAATAATAAAAACTAATAAAATTAAAACTAAACTATAAAACAAACTAAAACTAAAACTAAAAAATAACCAAAAAAAAACAAATAAACTATGAAACTAATAACTAAACCACGAACTAATAACTAAATAATAATAACTAAAAAAATAATAATAAAAAACTAATAATAACTAACCAACCAATAAAACTAACAAAAAAAACTAATACCTAAACTTAATAATAATAATTAACTAAACCCTAAATAATATAATAAACTAATAAAAAACCCCACAAAATAATAATAATAATAATAAAACCTAACTAATTAAATAATAATAATAATAATAATAATAATAATAATAAAATAATAATAATAATAATAAAAAAACAAAAAACCAATAATAAACTAAACCAATAATAATAATAATAACTAATAAAACCCAACCTAAACTAATAATAAACTAAACTAAACTAAAACTAATAAAACTAAACTAAACCTAACTAAAACCAAAAAACTATAAATTAATAATAACAAATAATAATAATAATAATAATAATAATAATAATACAATAATAATAATAATAGTAATAATAATAATAATGATAAACTAAAACTAAACTATTAACTAAACCTATAAAACTACTAATAATAAAAAATAAAAAAAAACAAACTAATAAACTAACTAAAACAAAACCATTAAACTAATAAACTAATAATAATAAAAACTAATAAATAATAAACTAATAATAATAAATAAGCCACTAATAAACTAAACTAAAAATAAAACCTAAATAAATAATAAAACTAATAATAATGATGATAACTAATAAATAATAAATAATAAACTAAATTTAAAACCTAATAATAAACTAAACTAAAAAACATAAACCAAAAAAACTAATAAACTAAACCCAAGAATAAAACTAAACATAATTAAACACATAACTAATAATAAACTAATAATAACTAAAACCTAAACTAATAAACTAATAAATTAATAAAGTAAAACTAAACCCACCAATTAAAAAAACTAATAATAACTAAAAAAACCTAAACTAAAACAAATAATAAACTAATAATAAACTAAACTAAATAATAATAATAAACGAAAACTAATAAACCAAACATAATAAACTAAATAAATAAACTAAACTAAACCTAAACTAAACCATAATTACTAAAACTAAAAAAAACAAATTAAAATAACAATAAATAACAACAACAACAACAACAACAACAACAACAACAACAACAAAAAAAACAACAACAACAATAATAATAATAATAATAATAATAATAACAATAATAATAAAACAAATTATAAAATAAAACTAAACTAAACTAATAACTAACTAATAATAAATAACCAAAATAAAAAAAATAATAATAAAAAATAAAACCTAAACCTAAAAAACCAAATAAATAAACCTAAACTCTAAAAATACTAACTAAAACCCAAAACTAAAAATAATAATAATAATAATAATAATAATAATAAAAAAAAATAAAATAAAACCTAAACCCAAATTAGTAAAAATAAAAAACTAATAATAAACTAATAAAATAATAAATAATTTAATAAGAATAAACTAACTAATAATAATAATAATAATAATAATTAAACTAATAATAACTAATAAAAACTAATAAAATCTAAATAATAAACTAAACTAATAATAAGCTAAACCTAATGACTAAACTAATAAAAAATAATAAAACTAAGTAAAAAAACAAATAAACTAATAATAATAAACTAAAACTAACTAAAATAAAACTAAAACTAAACCTAAAACTAATAAAACTAATAAACTAAACTAATAGTAATAACTAATAAACTAATAAAAACTAATATTAATAATAAAACTGATATAATAAACTAATAAAACTAAACTAAAACTAAAATAAACCAAACCATAATAATAATAAAACTAAACTAATTTATTTCTTTATCCTTATTCTTTTGGTTTGTAGCATTGCATATGAATATAACCCTTCTTAGGATGTTTGGATGCTCATATACATTATTGCCTCTTGAGATGATCGCAACTGAGCCTGAGCCTTTTCTTTCTTAACTCTCTCTAATGTATTTCTTTATCCTTATTCTTGTTAGCTATGACTACCCTAGTGTTTTAATAAATAACTAGATAATGACCTACCAATAAGAGCTATTGATGTGGATCTTGTTATCTTGCCTAAAAGGTATCAAATTGACTAACTATTTTTTACTTATATTATATTAGTAATCTCTATCTTTTCCTCTTTTGCAGATGTTGCTTTTTCTCTTTGTTTTTCCATTGTACTTAAAAGCTAAGTTCCAAAGCAATAGATCTCTGACCTTTAACTCAATTAAACACATTGTATCATTTTATTTTAATTAAATAAAATTCTAATCTTTCCTTAAAAAAACCCTAAATCCTAAACCCTAAACCTAAAACTAAACTAAAACCCTAAACTAAACCCTAAAAAACCATAAACTAAACTAAATAAACCCTAAACCCTAAACCCTAAAAAAAATCCTAAAGCCTAAACCTAAACTAACCATAATCTAACCCTAAACCCTAAACTGTAAACCACAAAAACCCCAAACCCTAAAGCCTAAACACTAAACCTTAAACCCTAAACCTTACCTACAACCCTAAACCCTAAACTATAAAAACCTAAACCCAAAACCCTAAATCCTAAGCCCTAAAATTAACCCTAAACCCTCAACCCTAAACCCTAAACCCACAACCCTAAATCCCAAAAACTAAACCCTAAACCCTAAACCCTAAAAATATAAAAACCTAAACTTAACCTAAATAAAACTTAAAAATAAAATAAATTAAAAAACCTATGCCAAAATAAAAAAAATAAAATAAAAAAAACCTTATACCTAAACCTAAACCTAAACCTTAAAATAAAATAAAATTAAATAATCAAATCTAAACTAACATAATAAATTAGAACCTAAACAAAACTAAAAAATAAAATAAACCTAAAAATAAAAACCTAAATAAAATTACAACTAAATGTAAAATAAAAATAAATTAAACCTAAAATTAAATTAAATAAAAACTAAATAAAAACCTAAACCTAAAAATAAAACCTAAAAATAAATATAAAATAATACCTAAACCCTAAACTAAAATAAAATCTTAAACCTAAAATAAAAAGAAAATAAATAAATAAAATAAACCTAAACCTAAATTAGAATAAACTAAACAAAAATAAATAAAACCTAAACTAAAACATAAAATAAATTAAACCTAAACCTAAACCTAAACTAAATAAAAAAATAAACTTGAACTAAACCTACACCTAAACTAAAAAATAAAACCCTAAAACCTAAACCTAAAAAAATAAAATAAAATCTTAAACCTAAACCTAAAAATAAAAAATAAAACTTAAACCTAAAAAATAAAAGAAAAATAAAATTTTGCTAAAATAAACCTAAACCTAAAAAATAAACTAAAATAAAAATCCTAAACTAAATAAATTAATTAAAATAAATAAAAATAAAAAATAAACCTAAATGAAAATAAAAAATAAAATAAACTAAAATAAGAAAAAACTAATAAACCTAAACTCAAATTTTATAAAAAACCCTAAACCCCAAATCCTAAATTATAAGCCCTAATCCCAAAACCCTAAACCTAAAAACTAACCCTAAACCCTAAACCCTAAAAAACCCTTAACCCTAAAACCTAAATCGTAAACCCTAAAACCTAGACCCTAAACCTTAATCCTAAATGCTAAACCTTAAAAGCATAAACCCTAAAACCATAAACCCTAAACCCTAAACCCTAATCCTAAACACTAAACCCTAAAAGCATAAACCCTAAAACCATTAACCCTAAACCCTAAACCCTACACCCTAAATCCTATACCCTAAACCTTAAACCCTAACCCTAAACCCTAAACCATATACCCTAAACCTAATTTTAAAGTAAGTAAATAAATTAAAAAATAAACCTTAATCATAAAACCTAATAAACCTAAACTATTAGAATGGGCAAAACCTTGACGTTAGGAACATCACCATCAACCTAAAGATAGGCTAAAAGGTTATCATAGTGGTGGTGGGGATCCGAGGTGGTGGATTTGAAGGTGTAATGCAAATGGTAGAGGAATGACGTAGTTACAACCATGCTAATAAAATGTAGGGATATGATGGTGGATCCCGCTACTCGAGAGGTCAGGGTGGTTCTGATATGAATTGGAAAAAAATGAAGAATGGCCGATTCGATCTGCTACTTATGGAACACTATCTTTATAGATGATTCTAGTTATCTAGGGTTTTTGATTTGCTCTAGGCATGGTCATTTTTAATCTATGTCGTCACTTGTTTCTTAGAAAACTTGGTGTGTTCCTAGGTTTATGAAATCAAAAAGAAGAAATGTTCAATCTAAATTTATTCTCTACTAAAAATAAAAAAAAAATAAAAACTGTAAACCCTAAACTAAAACCTAAACCTTAGACCTATAACCTATATCCTAAACCCTCAAAACCTAAAACCCTAAATCATAAATCCTAAAACCCTAAACCCTAAACCCTAAACCCTAAACCCTAAACCCTAAACTCTAAAACCTAAACCCTAAACTCTAAACTTGAAACCCTAAACCCTAAACCCTAAAGCATAATCCCAAAATCCCAAACCCTAAACCCTCAACTAACCCTAAACCCTAAACCCTAAAAAGCTATAAACCTAAACCTAAACTAAATAAAACTTAAAAATAAAATAAATAAATAAAACTTAAACCAAACTAAAATAAATAAAAATCTAAACTAAAACCAAAACCTAACCTAAACCTAAATCAAAAAAATAAAAAATAAAATAAATTTAAAACTAAATAAAATAAAATAAAATAAACCTAAACTAAACTAAAAAAATAAAAAAACCTAAAAAAAATAAAAACTAGACCTAAAAAAATTAAATAAACCTAAAATAAAATTAAATAAAAACTAAATAAAAACATAAACCTAAAAAATAAACCTAAAAATAAAATGTAAAAATAAATAAAAAATAAAACTTAACCCGAAAAGGAAACCTAAACTTAAAATAAAAAAATAAAAAAACCTAAACCCAAACTAAAATAAACTAAATAAAAATAAATAAAACCTAATCCCAAACATTAAATAAAATAAAAGAAATTAAAACTAAACCTAAACCTAAAGTAAAAAATAAAACCTAAAAATAATCCTAAAATAAAAACCTAAAACCTAAACCTAAAAAATGCAAAAAAAACCTAATCCTATACCTTAAAAAAACCCTAAACCTAAAAAATAAAATAAAAATAAAAGTCAACTAAAAAATAAACCTAAACTTAAACCTAAACCTAAAAAATAAACTAAAATAAAAAAATAAACCAAAATAAATAAATCTAAAATAAATAAACTAAACTAAATAAAAATAAATAATAAACCTAAATAAAAATAAATAAAATAAAATAAACTAAAATAAATAAAAAAATAAACTAAATAAAGATAAACTTACTCGTTTACTTATTTTTCACTTAAAAAAACCCTTAAACTAACACTAAACCCTAAACCCTAAACCCTAAATCCTAAACCCTAAAAACCCTAAACCCTAAACCCTAAACCCTAAACCCTAAATCCTAAACCCTAAAAACCCTAAACTCTAAACCATAAACCCTAAACCATAAATGCTTAACCCTAAATTAACCCTAAACCCTAAACCCTAAACCCTAATTCTAACCCTAAACCTTAAATCCAAAACCCCTAACCCTAAACCCTAAACAAACCCTAAATCCTAAACTCTAAACCTTAAAAACCCTAAGCCCTAAAGCATAAACCCTAAACCCTAAAAACCCTAAACCCTAAACACTAAACCCTAAACCCTAAACCCTAACCCTAAACCTCAAACCCAAAAACCCAAAACGCCAAAACACTAAACCTAAACCCTAACCCCTAAACTAAATAAAACTTAAAAATAAAATAAATAAAAAACCAAATCCTAAATAAGAAAAAATAAGAAAAAAATAAAAACCTAAACTAAAACCTAAACATAAACCTGAAAATAAAATAAAATAAAAATAGAAATAAACTAAAATAAAATAAAGAAAAACCTAAACTGAATTAAAAAAAATAAAATAAACCTAAATAAAACACTAATAAAATTAAACTAAATGAAAATAAAAATAAAATAAACCTAAATAAAATAAAATAAAAACTAAATAAAAACCTAAACCTAAAAAATAAACCTAAAAATTAAACCAAAAAAAGAAAAAATAAAACCTAAACCCTAAACTAAAAAAACCTAACCCTAAAATGAAAATAAAATAAACCTAAACCTAAACTAAAATAAATAAAAGCTAAATCTAAACTTAAAATAAACTAAACCTAAACCTAAACCTAAACTAAATCAACTAAAGACAAACCTAAACCTAAACTAAAAAATAAACCTAAAAAAACCTAAAACCTAAACCTAAAAAAATAAAATAAAAACCTAAACCTAAACCTAAAAATAAAAATAAAACTTAAGCTTAAAAAATAAAATAAAAATTAAACTCAACTAAAAAATAAACCTAAACCTAAAAAATAAACCAAAATAAAAACCCTAAACTGAAATAAATGAACCTAAAATAAATAAACTAAACTAAATAAAAATAAAATATAAACTTAAATGAAAAGAAAAAATAAAATAAACTCAAAGAAAGAAATAATAAACTAAATAAACCTAAACCTACACGTTTAACTAATTAAAAAAAATACCTAAAACCCTAAATCCTAAACACTAAATCCTAAACCCTAACATTAACCCTAAACCCTAAACCTTAAACCTACAACCCCAAACCTACAACCCTAAACCCTAAACCCTAAACCTTAAACCCTAAACCTTAAAACTCTAAACCCTAAACCCTAAACCCTAAAACTTATAACCTATAACTATATACCCTAAACCCTAAACCCTAAACCCTAAACTTTAAATTAACCTTAAGCTAACCCTAAACCCTAAACCCTAAGAATGGGAAGAACATTGATGGCAGGAACATCATCTTAAACTAGGCTCGCCTAGATCCAGGTGGAGTCAAGAGAGGTATATTATCAGTGGTGGTGGGGATCTGTGGGTACCGTGGATATGGAGGTGGTGGTAAGGTGGTGGTTATGGAGGCAGGAGGATGAGGTTATTGTGGTGGTGAGGGAGAGATCGTGGATAATGATCTCACTACTCCAGATGTGAGGGTGATTCTGATGGGAACTAGAGAAATTGAAGAACGATCGATTTGATCTGCAGCTAATGGAACTACGTCTTTATAGTAGAGATGGTTCTACTTATCTAGGGTTTTTGATTTGCTCTATGGGTGCTAATTTTTTATTTACATCGTCACTTGTGTCTTAGAATACTTGGGGTGCTACTTAGTTGATGAAATTGAAAAGAAGAAATGTTGAATCTGAATTTGTTCTTTGTTAAAAAAAACCTTAAACCCTAAATTAAAAACATAAACTTAAACCTAAAAATAAAACCTAAAACCCAAAACCCTAAATACTAAAAACCCTAAACCCTAAACCCTAAACCCTAAACCCTAAACCCTAAACTCCAAACCCAAAATCCTAAAACTCTAAACCCTAAACCCTAAACCCTAAACCGTAAACCCTAAAACCATAAACCCTAAACCCTAAAATTGACAACCCTAAACCCTAAACTGTAAACCCCAAACCCTAAACCTTAAACTCTAAACCCAAAATCCTAAACCCTAAACTAACCCTAAACCCTAAACCCTAAACCCTAAACTAGCCCTAAACCCTAAACCCTATACCAACCCTAAACCCTAACCCTAAACCTTGAATAAAGATGTCATTAGGAGTAGATCTAAAGAATGACCTAAGCTTAATGTAGTTATGGTAGCTAAAGAAAATGTCTTCAAAATATTTCCCTTGACTATTAGAGATTTGAATATCCTAAACCCTAACCCTAAATCATTTTATAAAACCATATATTATAGTATAATGTAGCATCATATATTTGAGCATTTAGTGATGTGTTTTTGGATGTTATAAGATGTTTTGAAATGGTTTAGTACATTATGGTATTGTTCCCTTTAGTCTATATTAATATAAATCATAAAAAATATTTATTTAATAAATCAGATGATGAAATTTCTTAAAGTTGAAGTGGGAATTAGGTTGTAGTACCAAAGGTGTGCTACGCCACTTGTACTATAAAAAGTAAGATTTTATGTTCTAAATAAATATTATATGTTGTAGCATAGTATAACACCATATATCATAATATATTGTTCTGGGCATTTTAAATTCTTTTAGTATTTTATAATCATGCAGTCGAGCCTACACTAGAATTATTTATAAAAATGTTGATTTAGACTTTAAAATGGTGAAATTTGGCCAAATTCATAATTGGTAGAGCATGGCATCATAATATATTATTCCAATTTAAAATATGTAAGTGATATGACTAAAATATATAGTTTTTATTTTATTTAGAATAATTTTATGATTTTTTTATCTTAAGCAATCCCTTCAAATGTGATATGCAATATAATATAATATAATATGTTATAGTGTATTATAATATAGGGTGCCATAACATAGTGTAGAATCATGCATTATAACATACTATTGTGTATTACTACTTGTTGTTTAGCATATTTTAGTTTGTTATAGTATGATGTAGTAGAGTTTGTACTGGTATAATTCATAAAAATACTAATTTATAGGCTAAGATGAAGGGATTAGGCCAAATTTAATGTAAGATTTAGGGAACATCATTGTGGGTGTGCTATGATGTGTAATCAAAAGAATGGAATTTTGAATTCAAAATAAATGTTCATTTTTCAACCAAATTTTATAAATTTGTTGCTTAATGTGATTCATTTTAAGGTGTAATGTAAGATAATATATTATATGAAAGCATATTAAAATATAATGTACATAAAATATAACTTCACATATATATATATGAATGTGGTGGTGTGTTACTAAATGTTATCATACATTTTAGTATGTTTTACTTTTGTTATAATACATTGGGTCAAAACTCAACAAAAATGTTAATTTGAAGGTTAAGATGGAAGAATTTGGCCAAATTCATGGCACACACCAATAAGCAACACAAAATTTATGCTATTTTGTAACATTTCTAATAAAAAAATAACAATTTTTTATCTAAAATAAACATTATTCATATTTTGCAAAAATTTTGTTATTTGTTCCTTTTAAGTAATTCTAATAAGGTCTAATGTTAGATAATATATTATATTATAGCAAATTATAGTATAACGTCATATATTATAACATAATATAGTGTGTTAATTCACACTAGAATATGTTTAGCATGATATTGTATAGTTAGTTTGTGCTTGCACAATCATAAATCATATAATGTTGATTAAAATATTAAAATGATGTAATTTGAATGAATACATTGTTAGGCTTTTGGTTGAAGTATTAAAGGTGTGCATAAGAGAAGAAATAAGATTTGATGAGAATTCCATGTCAAAGACATGGAGGGAGATCACCTAGGGAATCACACATGCATTGGACATAACATGTGAGGGGTCTATGTTGATGGTATAGAAGAAGAAAATATGTTGGGGATAAGGTTTGAATTTGATTTGATTATATGATTTGTGGAAAGAAGATCTATTGGGGATAAGAATCTATAATCCACCGGGGATTAAGATCGAATTGACTTTAATTTGTTTTGTTTTAATTGATGTGGAGGCATATCTGCTACAGATATGGGCTCAAGTCCACTGTGGATCGGGTATATGAACCTTCCACTAGGGAACCAGGTTCAGGCTATCCGTTGGGGATTGGGATTTGAGTTTTATTTCATAAATGTGTTTAGGGATGTATCCACTAGGAATAGGAGTTTGGTTGGATTTCTTTGATTTAGACTCTACTGGGGGAGTTGGTTTAATTGGGCTCCACTAGGGAGGTTTATTTTGAATTTGATTTGTTCGCTTAACTTGATTACATATGATTTGGTGATCCACTAAGAAGAAGGGTTTGATTTAACTCCACTAGGGAAAATCAGATTGGGTTTAATTTAATCTAAGTTAATGTATGGACCCTATCGGTGTGCGATGAACCCACTGAGAATGGGCTATATCAGCCTTGACCTACATCAGGTTTACAAATCAAAATTAATAGTCTATCGGTTGTGGGGTAGAGCTAGCCAACTTAAGGGGTTGCCTTTTGGTGTGCAACAATAGTTTTAGGAAGAAGGCATAGCAAACTTACATCTTCCAAAGAGAGGAACAACCACTAGGGTGACTTGTTGGATGCACAATAAATTGATCCTAACCTAGGGCGACTACTGAGTGAATGCCACTGGGACTTATATCAACTCAAAAGTAGTTAGAATTAATTTTATCTTAATTTCATGTGATTTGATATGGTTAGTTTGGTTTAGTTTGATTTCAAATTGATGGCATATCTGTTGGGGATGTGAGCTTGGTCAAATTTAATAGATTTAATTTATGGACCATGCTAGTGTACGATGGACCCAGTAAGAAGGGGCTATATCAGACTTGTCCTATCTTAGATTTACAAATCTAAATGGATAGTCTAATGGTCATGGGGTAGAGCTAGCCAGCCTAAAGGGTTTCCTTTTAGTGTGCAACGACTATGTTAGGAAGAAGGCATAGCAGACTTACATCTTCTAAAGCAAGGAATAACCACTACGGTGACCTGTTGGTAGCATAACAAATTAAACCCGACTTTGGGGCGACCACTGAAAGAATGTCACTGCGGACTTATATCAACTTAAGAGTAATTAGGTGATTCCTATTGAGAGTTTTGCTGACACTACCCTAAAGATATGATGTTTGCTTGAAAAAAGGTACCACTAAGGGTGTCCTCCTAATCCACAAGTGAATATATATTTTGTTTAAATCTTTGAGTGGACCCTATTGTTGTACGAGGGACCACACTGAAAGGGGCTATGTTGACCTTGACCTATCTCAGATTTACTGGACCAAGGGAGAATCTGCACATCCATAGGATGGATTCTCCAACCATAGGGGTGGTTACTAGGAAAGAGGAATTTTCCAATCCAATAGTAACCCGGGTAGTGTCTAAATGGGGTCACAAAGGATGTGATCCAAATATAGGGCCCACAGTGGAGGTGGTGCGAGGGAAATTATCCTAAGCCATGGAAATGAAAGCTTATAAGTGTAAGGTGGCCAACTCAAGGAGAAAGTGTAGCAGATATACATATGCCATGAGTGGTGTATCCTAAGGTGCAATAACCAACCAACCTAAGGTGTATCCATCAGCATGAGTGGTGTATCTATCAGCATAGTGAGAAATAACCAACCTAAGGTGCCCATCGGTGTGAAATAATCAATATAGAAAGAAAATGAGTAGGCTTACAACTTCTCAATTGGAATTGATCATCGGGATAGTCTGTCATCGATGGGACAGATGTTATCTAACCTAGAGTTTTACTACGAGCCAGATAGGACTAGACCTAGACTTGGGATCGGAGGGAAGGAGCCACTAGGGTACTTATAATAAACCTTAAATATACTCGACCGAATCAGTGCACGAAAGCTAATCCAAGAAGAAAGCATAGCATACTCACATCCTCTTAAATGAAGATAACATGAGATAGCTTATCGGCCATGTAGTAAGGCTTACCAAACTAACAAGGTGCTCATTGATGTGTAGTGGCCAAGTAAAGAGCCAAAGCTTAGTAGACTTACATCCTCCAAAGAAAGAAGACCACTGGGGTGACACACTAATAGGGTAGTACATGAACCAAACTTAGAGTAGCTACCTAGTGAGTGTCACTAGGGGCGTTATCTCAACTCATAGTAGCCCAAGAAAATATATATGTGATTATTTTATATATTTGTGTGTAGTTTGTGTTTGTGTTGTATTTATGAAGGATAGAATGCTACTCGGGTTCCTTATATCTGCCCTAAGCAAATCATGGCAGATTCATAAATAAGAATACTTGCAACATGGAAGAGATTGAATTCAAAATGGAATTTTTATTGATGATAATTATTTTCAAACATAATTTATAATATTTTTTTAATTAGAGCCCATTGATTGGAAGAATTGGGCTCTCTCCCTTATGATTAATAAGCTGATAAGATCCTCTTTGGTAGGCCTTCTCTATGGCAAAAGGGCCTTCCCAAGTGGGTTCAAACTTGCCTCCCATCTTACTACGGGCAATAATTTATCTCCTTAGAACTAAAATAAGCTCTCATACTCGAAAAACTTTAGGACAGACCAACTTGTAGTGAGCTTAAATCATTTTAGCTTTATACAACTCTAGGTTTTTGCATGCCCATAGGCATCTCTTCTCCAAACTTTTAAGCTCTTCTAACCACAACTTGGCAATCTGCTCTATTGTGATCTTGCTACCAATAGTTATCCTAAGTGATGGGAGTTAGAATTCTAATGGTAGAACGTCTTCGAACCTATACACTAAGGAGAAATGAGTAGAATGAGTTGGAGTTCTATATGTGGTGCGGTAGGCCCATAAAGCTTCAACTAACTGCTCATGCCACTGTCTCTTATTATTGTCAAGTGTCTTATTCAGTATTTGGATGAGAGTTTTGTTGAAGGCTTCTGCTAAGGCATTTGACATCAGGTAGTTGATGGTAGGATATCTCCAAGGCAAAGTTCTTGATCTCGGTTCTCTTGAATACAATACCATTATCATATATAATTCATCGAGACACTCCAAACCTATATACTATGGTTCTAAAAATGGAGCACATCGGCTGTGACCTCTCGGATGCCTTCACCCATTTGGAAAAGTAGTGATAGCGGCTAAGATGAGCACCCTTGAAAGAAAAGGATGAATTGGACCCACTATGTGTACAACACTCGAATGGCGAGGCCAATGTAGGATGTAGAATGTTGGTTGGTGTAGGACCCGTATATTTGATTGGTGGCATCGCCTAGCCATATCCATGCAATCTTTAATCATCGATGGTCGAGTTTCTAATCTTTGATTGGCTTTCATCTTTAGACTAAATTGGTTGGCTCCACATAATCGAGTGTACCAATCTTACTTTGTGCTTGTCTAAACCATATGATCGAAAGAGACACACCATCCAAGAACATAAGTACTCTATATCGATGGCTTGGGACTTCTCTTGTAGTTATTTATAATCCATGAATGGTTGCCTAACTCCTCATCCTTGGCAATGATACTTGAGCTTTTTTGATATCAATAAATAAGACTTGTCTATTTTGGATCTTTATTAATATGGACTCATCCTCCAAACATGCCAACTCTTTGGTAAGATTGGTTAAATCATACGTTATGATGTTCTCTCCTCGAGGAATCTTATAAATTGGAAACCTCTAGGATTTGGGTTAACAACTCCATGGTGTACTTCTAGTAGTGATGGAGCCTGGGCTTTATATCCTTATAAGACTTAGCATTTTAGTTTATAACTAAGTGACAATCCTTGAAGATATTGATGTTCTGGATGCTTAGAGTAATGGCTAACTCTAGACTGGCAATCAGAGCCCCATATTCAGCTTCGTTGTTGGTGCAAGGATTGGACATATGATATGAAAATCTCATCACATCATTGTCTGGAGTTAAGAGAACTATTTTTACCCCTGCCTTTCTTGGAATAGTAGATTATAGTTTTTCTCATCTTTGAGAGGAAGCCACAACATCAAATTACATCTCCCAAAGGTGATTGTCAGTATCCCCTATGTTCATAATTTGTTCATTAGGGAGATCACCAAGTGGAGAGTTAGCAGGATGTGGGTGTGCTGCTAAGAAAACTGCTAGTGCTTATCTTTTCACCACATGGAGGAGTAAGAAGTTAAGGTCAAATTGTGAGAGGATCATGGACCATCATGCCAACCATTTAGATAGCTTCAGTCATGTCATGAGATACTATAGTGGATTTATCCTAAAAATTAAGTTCACCTTATGAGAAAGCATGTAGTGTTGTAGCTTTTGGGATGCAAATATTAATGCTAGGAAATGCTTCTCAATGGGTGGATAATTAGCCTTAGTATGGATTAGATGACAGTTGAGGTAATAGAGTGTGTTTTCCTTCCCTTCATCATTAGCTTGGGCTAACAAAGCACCAAGGGAGTCATCTAACATTGTAGTGTAAATTATGAGTGGTTTGCTTGAGATTTAGGGGCATGCTAGAATCAATGGTGTCATTAGGTAATGCTTGATGTCTTTAGAGGCATGCTCACACTTATCGTCCCACTTGAACTTAGCATCCTTTTTTATAATTGCTAGGAATGCCTAACATCTTCCAGATAAGTTGGATATAAAGCATCTTAGATACGTCAACTGCCCTTGGAATGATCTAAGTTGAGTTAAGCTTTTATGGGGTGGCATTTCTAAAATCACCTTGATCTTCTCTAGATCGATTTCAATTCCCTGGTGTTGGACAACAAACCCAAGGAATTTCCCTAAAGCTACTCCGAATGCACACTTTAGGGGGTTCATTTTAAGGTTAAATTATCTTAAATGTTTGAAAGCTACTCTCAAGTCAAAGAGATGGTCTTCCTTTTCTCTACTTTTGGGCATGAGATCATCGACATAGCACTCTAGTTGATGATGAATGAGTTCAGTAAAGATTCAAGTCATAGCCCACTGGTATGTAGCACTAATATTTTTAAGGCTGAAAGGCATGACCTTATAGTAATAGATTCTGATCGGGGATCTAAAAGTAGTGTTTCTTTCATCTTCACGGGCCATCTTTTCTTTTATTATATCCTGATGAGCCATCCATGAAAGAGAAGACTACATGAGATGAGGCAATGTCCACCATCAGCTCTGAGATTGATAGTGGAAATTAATCTTTTGGACATGCCTTATTTAAATTCCTAAAATTGACGCATTTGTGAATTTGGCCATTCTTTTTCTTAATTGGATGACGCTAGCTAACTACGTAGGGTATTTTTCTTCTCGGATGAAGCCAACATCATTCAATTTCTTGACTTCATAAATGACCTAATAATCTACATCTAATCGTATCAATCTAGGAGCTTGCTTGAAAGTGTTAGTAGTAGACTTTATTGCTAGTTGATGGACCACTATGTCAACAACCAATCCAAGCATCTCTTCATAACTCCATGCAAATTTGTCCTTAAACTCAGTCGATAGCCTAACTAAGTCATTAGTTTCAATTTCATTCAACAAAGAATTGATGTATGTTGGGCGTGGATCTTCTTTAGTTCCTAAGTTGATATCTTTGAACTCATCAATGGTTGACTTGATCTCTTCTTCAAACTCTGGTGGTGCATCTTTAACTTCAAAATCATCTGGATCATCTGATGTTTTTAAGGATAGCTCCTCATATGAGTTAATGTGATTAGAAAAGAACATATCATATTTCAAATGATTGGTCATGACTAGCGAATCATCATCATTTGGACCCCTATTTGAATCTAGTCGGTCTTGAGAGCTTTTGCATTATTCTTCCATATTCTTTTGAAGTAGTGTGACTTTGACCAAGTATGTGGGATTAACCCTTTCTTTGTTAAATTATGAACACAAGGCAAGAATCAATAATTCTATTAAACCTTTATATGAATCATCCTCAAGTTCTACATCAACTTCTTGACTTGAGGATGATGCTCCCAGAACCTCTAAGTCTTCACACCACTTAGGGGCTTCCTTAACCAAACCCTCAACTTTTTGATAGGAAAGTAGGGTTAGAGCTAAGGTTCCCAACTGATGCCTAACTGTTTCACATATAGACTTAGATACACTTATGCTTTGCTTTGGATCCTGGTCTTCATCCCTATATAGCTTAAGTGTCACCTCCACAGGAATCTACTGTTGAGAAGAGCTGGTTGGTGTGCTAACCATATATGACTCATCCTATGAACTAGATTCAAAGTCTATATGGATAGTAGGGGTACTCCTGGCAGTTAGGACATATCTTTTATTTAGTGGCCAATAAGTAGGTTTTCCACCCTAAAGCCTAGGCGGCCTCTTCCTCTACTGTGGAGGCAGGTCATCTACCCATATTTTTGAATGAAGTAATGAATTGTGGGTGGAATCTAATGTTAGGCTCCACTTTCTCCTCCATGTCTATTTTTGCTCCCTTTTATTTTCTTTTTCATTTTCTCCTTTCTTTTATTTTTATTTTTCTCTTTCTTTTCCTTTTTCTTTTTATTTTTCTTTTATTTTTAAACTTTGGCAAAGTTCGAGAGAATAGACCTCATAATTTTGAGGGAGGTAATAAGTCGCATCCTCATATATGCCGACCTTGTGGATTGTAAATGGCTTGAGATCTCCTTTGACACCTTAGATGATCCCATCTCTCACAAACTTCATACACTGATGTAGAGAGGATGGAACTATGTTGTTCTCATGTTTTCATGGTCTCCAAAGCAAAACATTGAAAGATGTATCCAAGTCTATAATGTGAAACTTGACTTCAGTCTTCCAATCATTTATCTCAGGGCAACTATTAAAATTCTAATCTTCCATCTTAGACTTAGTCTTCTAGACTAAGACTTCCATAGTCATAAAACACTTCTAACAATTAGGTAAACACTTAACCTAAGCCTAAAGACTTAGAAGGGTTAACCATGATTAGGTTATGCCTTAGGGATTAGATAATCCACCTACCCCAAATCCAATCCATGTTCACCTTCTAAAACCAAACCTCAAGTTTAATTTAAACATCAAATTAAAATCCAAATCCAAAACCAAATGATTGAAGCCCATGATCAAATCTAAACTTGAAACCTTTCCTAATCCATATGACCTATCCCAGGACTTAGCCAAATCTTAATCCAAATTAATCCAGAATTAATTGATTTTCTCATAATCAATTTATATCTTCAATCATCTTCCTAAATATAAATCAAATCTACATTCAAATGATCAAAATTAAATCAAAATAAATCAAATTAAATCAAAACCCTTCTAAGTATGACCTATCCCATGGACTTAAATATTAATCCAAATCAAGTCAAACTCAATTGATTTTCTCACAAATCAATCATAAATCATCTTCACAAATTTAAATGAAATATACATTTAAATCATCAAAACTAAATCAAACCAAATCAAAATCCAAACCTAAGCCACATGACCCAACTCCATGGACTTAGCCAAATTCCTTCATTCCAAAACCCAAAATTCAATTGATTTTCTCATGAATCAATCATACCTTCAATCATATTCAACAAATATAAATGAAATCTACAATCATCAGCCAAACCAAAATCAACTCAAGTCAAACCCAACTTAACCCTTATGACTTGAAATGTTTAAATGAACCAAAACCATTTGAACCCAAGCCAATTGAAATTGAATTTATATATCAATCCCAAATCCATATATAAACTCAACTAAATGAAACTCAACCAAAAATTAAGCCAACTAAACCCAAATGGTCCACTTGACCCAAAGTGGAAAATTTGAGCTTTTTGAGCCAAGTTCTAATCCTTGCAAAATTTAATTGAACCAAGCCGATCGAAACCTCCTATCATGATTTTTGATCACCCTAGGTTGATCAATTATCACAAATTAGGTCAAACCAAGTCAACTTGGTCATTCAACCAAGTCAACCCCTTAACCCATATGAACCCAAACTAGCCAAATTGCAACTTTGCCAAAGCAAATCCTTGAAACCAATGATTCATACCAAATCAAAATCAATATTTGAATATGACTTGACCTTCAATTGAGTCAAACCAAACCCAATTGGCCCCCTTGACCCAAGTTGGCCTAAATTAACCTAAAAGATCAAATTAGGTCAAATCAAAATATAAACCAAATTGAGTGCAACCAATTATTCAAGTTCATTCCAAATTGATTATTGAACTTGACCAAATCCATGATTGGACCCAATTGAACCCAATTGACCTACTTAGCCCAAATTGACCTAAAGGGTCAAGTTGGCGTAAATCAAAACTAATCCAAATTAATTAAAACCAAAGCCTACAATCATGTTCAATTGGTTAAAAACCAACCAACCAATTAATTTGGCAATTTGGTCAAATTGGTCAACTTAACCATTTGACCCAAATGAATTCAAATGAGCCAAAATCAAATCTAAGCCAAACTAAAACCAATTGAACCAAAACATCCCAAATGATCATATGAACTTGACCCTTGGTTTGACCAATTTGACCAATTGGTCAACTTGACCCAACCTAACCTAATTTGACCTAAATGAGTCAAATTGAGCCAAATCTAATCAAATCAACTCCAATTGACTTGAAGTTTGGGCTAACCCACTTTCAGCTCATTTTAAATCTGTCCAAATCAAATCCAATGCCAAATGATCATTCTACCCTTAGGTCAAAGGCATCACATGAGACAAATCACTCATGTAAGTAATCATTTCCATTCCTTGGCCACTTGGTACTCTCCCAATGGTCCACCTAGGCACTACACTTAGCGACCCAGGGTGGTTGGGTCCATAACCATGGGAGGTGAAATCACCTCACCCTCCCATTGAGCATTTGAAACCCATAGGACACCCATGATTCCTTGGTAGCCACCTCCACACCTTCAACCAAACAAGAACCAACTCACCTCCTCCACCATGACTCCTTGAGATGGTGGGATGACCTAGAAGCCAAACTGATCCACATCATCAAGATGAAGGGGTATACACCCCTTATTTCCACTCAAACACACACAAAATCATTCCTCAAACCCACAGCTACCCAAGATGAGCTAGCCATTCCTAGCTCTCAAGCTCATTCCTTAATCAAAAAAATGCCATTCTCAAAAATGGACACTCCCATTTATGACCTAACTTTTCTCCATCAAACTCAAATTAACTTTGCACCTTCCCAGGCCTCATCGAGAAAAGATGAATCATCTCCCAAGCTTCCTGAGCACCAGAGGTGTGACTTCGATCAAAGTTGAGCTCCAAATCATTGGTTTGTGGCCTTCTGAGCAAACGTCAAGGAATTGATCCAATTGTTTCTCAACAGGGCTTCATCTCGACTATGTGAAGCTTCCTCAATCATTGGAGCCATCGATCTTGAGTTGCGGTAAGGTATGCTTCCAAAATTGATCCTTTGGCTAAAATGGGTTGGAACTTTTTGAAGAAAACTTGCATCTTGTGTGATCTTGACTGTTGGATGCCCTTTGGATCCTTTTGGAGTTGATCCGAGCTCAAGTGAGCAATGGTAGATGGACTCCATTCTCCCTCACTCCCGTGATGTTAGATCAAGCACCGTCCATTCCATGTGATCGAAATAGACGGTCATGATTAGATATGATAGATTGAATTGATTTAATCCTATAAAGTTTTGGGATTAATCGTAGATGTTCGATCTTAGATTGGATGGTGAACAAGAAAGCACATCTGTCGCTGCCATGTAAGCACTAAGTCGGATAACTTTTAAGTAGCCAATCCCACGGTGCCACGTGAAAAGTGCGTCGTGTCAATGCACCATGTGGCGCCAACAGGATTAGGCTTTAATTAGGCTTAATTAATCATTTCAATGGCTGAAACTTCTAAAACTCATAAAAAATCATAGATAAATAAACAAAATGTAATAAATACTCATTTTAAAGGTATTTGAGGAGAATTAATTAAAATGATCTTAACTAATTTTGAACAGTAATTAAGGTTTAATTAAAATTAATTAGCTTAATTACTCTTTAATTACTTGAAATTAATCCCCAAATTTTGTGGTTAATTTAATGGGATGACCTCTCATAATTTTCTTGGGATTTATTGCTCACTTAATTAGGAAAATTGACTAATTAAACCTTACTCTTTTAAGTTAATTAATGATTAATTAATCCCATGAATAGTAATAAATTGGTTAATTAAGTTTATTAATCATTGTTCATAGTGAACTAAGGAATAGGGTTGGGACCCCTTTCCTAAGTTCATTTCACCCTTTTTTAAAATGAAATAAATTAAGATTTAACTAATTAATTAAATCACTTAATCAAATTGAAATCATAATCACATCAGACCTTAATTAATTAAATCATGGGGTAGATCTTTGGTGTTTAATAACCTAAAGAGTTTAATGAAATTATGGTTAGTCCACATGTGGGAAAACCATAAGAGTAATTAATTAAGTCCCTTAATCTAATTAACTATTAATCATGAGCCAATTGCATTAGGCCTTTTATTTCTAGGATCATTGCAAGTTTATTTTCCATGCATATCATGTTGGCTCATAATTATTTAGTTAATTACTTTAAGGTGACATAGGTAAGGGTAATTAATTCATCTAATTAAGGGTTCAACTTAATTAACCCATAAAATTAACTTACATTTCTTAAATTAAATCAAATCACTAATGTGGGAATGGGTTTAAAATACAAGTGATGATTTCTCTTTCCTCTTTAAATCAAATCAAATCCAATTAATTAATAAAAGAAGCTTTGGTTTGCTTTAAATAATCTTATTTGATTTGATTGTCCTTAAGAACTAGTTTGGTTGAATGAATCACATGTTTATATTTGATTGTCTTCTTTCCAATCATGTTAAATTTGGTATGTCATTTGAATTCATGCATCCATCTTTTCAAAATCAAGTAAAATAAAATGGATTTCCTTTCTGTAAGCTTGCATGTGTTGATTTAAATATGCATGGCTATTATCACTATTAAATCCAAATGTATTTTCAAAAGCTTATAAATGAATAATAATGTGTTATGATGCTAGTTATAAATACATAAGAAATGCATGTGCTTATAGCTTAACTATATGAATGTTGAGTTCACTTTTCTCTATTCATGTGTTGATTTTTATAAGATTGAATGGTAATTGGTATATAGTCTAAACATCTTGGGAACATGAGGCTTTAGCTCCCCCTAAGAAGGTCATTTGATTACCTCACTTCCCTGGTTTAACAAAGCAATGTACCTATTTGATTTCATTCTTATGTATTTCAACATTATAATTTGGATAGAGTTTTAATTCATATATATAAATGATTCAATAAAAAAATATACAATCTTTGCATTATTTTTTTCCCTCATTTATGTATACATCCATGTGTGTCCAAGAAAAGCAAGTATATAGTCTGGACATCCTGGGAATATGAGGCTTTAGTTAGCCCCAAGGAGGTCAATTGATTACCTCACTTCCCTAGTTTATCAATGATACTTACTTGCCTATATCTTTGTACATGTATATGTATATGTGATTAGTGAATGAAAATCCCATTTTACATTAAAATTGCATGTCTTCATAATTGACTAAGTGGTTGAATTAATTAGCCATATGATTTGGAGCTTACTTCCTATGTTCATGTATGTGAATTTACATATGTTTGAATGCAAATGGGTATATAGTCTGCGGACATCGAGAATACTAGCTGATCATTTGATTACCTCACTTCCCTAGTTTAACAATGACACATGCATATTTAATTTCATTCTTATGTCCTTTTTGTATAAGAATTTGGATAAAGTTTTAAATTAATATGTTTAAATAATTCAATCAAATAAAATATAAATTCTAAACATACACATACATTCATCATTTAAGTGTGCTAAAATATGTTGCATGTATAGATACACTTAGGATTAAATCATATGCATGTTACATGTGATGGAAAGGAATGATTTAACATATGTCATGTGGTAGTAATTCAATTAAATTAATCTTAAGATGCCTTTCATTTTGAATAGGATTATTTAAAGTGAATCTAAACTTAAGATTAATTAAATCATTTAACAAGCCATTCACTAAAGAGAACTAAATCAAATTAATACACTTTAGAAAGTGACTTAAGGTAGGGATGAAAGACAAAAATCCTCTTTTCCTCTCTTTATAACACTTAGTTGCTAAGTGTAATCAAATGAAAAAGAAAACACAAATTAAAATTCTCAAATCAATTAAACTACTTCAAGTGAAATCAACCTTTCATGTTAAATTGAATCCTTCTACACTTAGAAAATACAACACTAATGCTAATAAGACTTACCACACAAGCCTTTACACACATTAGAATTAAGTCACCACTTCTAGCTCTAAGTTAGGGGCGGTGTATGATGTGATGTATTTTTTTATAATGTATTATTTTAGATTGGATGTTAGGGTGTATGCTTCAGATGGATGATAGGCCAATATTAGCCTAATCATATTTTTATAGGGATTATGCTTAAGGGATGCTTAAAATAAATGTGAATGCTCTTTTAGGTTGCTTAAATCCTTAAGCATAATCCAAGTTAGGACATGTGGGCTTAGTTACCCATGTGTGCTAAGTCCAAATTATAAATACAATTGCTTGGGATTATATGTATATTTAGCTAACTTACTCTATCAAGTGTAGTTAGATTTACTTTTCCCACATAAATGTAATTTTGTAATAGGAATTAGGATTAGTGCTATGGGAGATTAGGATGAGCAGTGGCCAGAAGGCTTTGTCCTGGGGTGCCTTGTGATGCCTTTGAAGCAAGCACCATCCAAATCAAAGAAGGAACCAAATCAGAAATGGAGATATGAAGAAAAAAGACCCCCATATCATTTAATACAATTATAATTATCCTTTCATATTCCAGGTTGTATAAGGGTAGCTTCTACCCATCTTTTCTCTCTCTGGGTTGTGCTACATTGCACCGACCTTTTTTATTCTTTTGATAGTTTATATAATTGTTTGATGTTATGTTTACATTGTGCATTAGGCGACATGCTTTTAAATGATTGATGCTTTTAATGTGTGGCTTGGATGATTAGGCTCTTAGGATAAAATAACTTTTCTACCCAACTAATCATAACTAAATTTTAAACAACTCATAACCTCATCATAAAGCCTAATACATAAATAAGATAATTAAAAGATTTAGCAACCCCTTAGCTATATGGTTGTATGTTTCACATCATGCATGCATATTCTCTCTCTTGAACATGAAGGATCTCCATCCTTGCACGATAAAGGAATGCTTGACCTGTGAGGGCATCCCTTATGGTGGAGAACACCTTCTTCTAGCTGATTTGACCCATAACCTATTTCATCATGCATTTAGGCATAAGAAATCCTAAAGCCTCTATCAAAATGATGTGTCTAAAATGAAATAAAATTTGAAAAGATTTTGCATCTATAGATTAAGTCATATGCTCATACCATTCATGCTCTAGTCTCTTAAGGAGTGTGTTTAGGACTTTAGTCTCTTTCTAATAAATAACTACCCTAGCTATCTTGCAATTCATAAGACCAGACTACATGGTTTTAAAATCATATGAGGAGTTAGCTAACGGCAACTCTAGGTGGTTATAAGTCCAAAAGTTAGACAATTTATTCTCTCTTATGGAGGTAAACCCTTATGTCCACTTGTGACTTAGATTTTGGTTGTACTTTAGCTCATACTAAAATAAATAAGTATGAGTTTAAGCACCTAGAGTAAAATAAAACAAGTAAACTAAATGACATAAAAATAAAAATAAAACCAAATAAAAATAAAAAGATAAAATAAACTAAAATAAATAAAAAATAAATTAAATAAACTAAATAAACCTAAATATACCAGTTTACTTAATTTAGAAAATTTTAAAAAATAAAAAATTAAATATAAAACCCTAACCCTAAACCCTAAACCCTAAACCCGAAACCCTAAACCTAAACCTAAAGTAACTAAATAAATTAAAAATTAAACCTAAACCCTAAAACCTATTAAACCTAAACCTAAACCCTAAGAATCAACCTGATGGCAAGAACATAACAACCAAAGCTCTCTAGATCTAAAAAGGTAAAATAAATCACAATGGTGGTGGGGATATGGAGGTGCTAGTGGATATGGAGGTCTAAAATGGTTTGGAGGTGGAGAACTAAGATTACAAATCTGGTGGAGGAGGAGAGATCAAATAAATGGATCAACGAGAGACTTGGTTTTGATAACTGAGGAACTAAAGAAAATCTACTAAAGCCAAACTATGTCTGTATAGAGACATTTATGCTATCAAGGGTATTTGCTCTGCCATTTTGATTTATGTCATACCTCTCTAAAAACTTGATGTGTTACTTGGTTGATGAAATCAAAAAGAAAAATGTTCAATCTGAATTTGTTCTTTGTCAAAAAATAAATAAATAAATAACCAAAAACCCTAAACCCTAAATTAAAACCTGAACACTAAACTTAAAACCTAAAACCTAAACCCTAAACCCTAATCTAAATAAACCTAAACTATACTTAATAAAAAAAATCTAAACCCCAAACAAAAAACCAAATAAATCTAACCTAAATAAACCTAAAACCCTAAACTAAACCTAAACCTAAACTCTAAACTAAAACTCTAAACTAAAACCTAAACCCTAACCCAACCTAAACCTAGACTCCTAAACCTAAACCCAAACCTTAAACTCTAAACTCTAAACTAACTCTAAACCTAAACCTAAACCCTAAACTTAAACCCTAAACTTAAACCCTTAATAAACCCTAAACTATAAATCCTAAACTAAACCTAAACTATAAACCTAACCCTAAACCTACTTAAATACTAAACCTGTCTTAAAATAAAGCTAAACCCTAACCCTAAACCCTAATCTCTAAAACCCTAAACCCTAAAACCCTAAACCCTAAACCCTAAACCCTAAAACCTAAACCCTAAAAACCTAAAAATCTAAACTTAAACTAAATAAAACCAAAAAATAAAATAAATAAAAAAACCAAACCTAAGTAAAATAATAAATATAATAAAATAAGAACTAAAACTAAAACTTAAACCTAAACCTAAAAATAAAATAAAATTAAAAGGTAAAAATAAATTAAAATTAAATAATTAGGAACCTAAACTAAACTAAAAAATAAAATAAACCTAAGTGGAAAAGACCTAAATAAAATAAAAACTAAACATAAAATAAAAATAAAAGAAACCTAAAATAAAATAAAATAACAACTAAATAAAAACCTAAACCAAAAAACTAAACCTCAAAATAAATAAAAAATAAAACCTAAATCATAAACTAAAAATAAATTTAACCTAAAATAAAAATAAAATAACCAAAATAAAATAATCCTAAACCTAAACTAATATAAATTAAACTAAAATAAGAAAAACCTAAACCTAAACCTAAACTTAAACTAAATAAAATAAAATAATCTAAAAATAAACCTAAATGTAAACTAAAAAATAAAATCTAAAAATTAACCTATAACCTAACCTTTAACCCCTTAACTCGAAAAAGCTAAAATCCTAAACCTAAACTAAAAAAACCTAAAAATAAAATAAATAAATAAAACCTAAACCAAAATATAATAAAAAATTAAAATAAAATAAAAACATAAACTAAAACCAAAACTTAAACCTAAACCAAAAAATTAAATATAATATAAAACAAAAACTAAACTAAAATAAAATAAAAACCTAAACTAAACTAAAAAATAAAAACCTAAATAAAATAAAAAATAAACCTAAAATAAAAATAAAAACTTCCTGAAATATAATAAAATAAAAACTAAATAAAAACCTAAACCTGACAAATAAACCTACAAATAAAACCTAAACCTGAATTAAATAGAGAGAAAAATACATCTACCAAAAGAAAGGGAGTGAAATTCTTCCCGAAAGTGGATGGTAAAGAATATGTATCTTTTTTTATAATCAATTATCTCTAAGTACAATATCAGAATTCATAATATTAAATAATTAAAAGAATATTCAAACTCATAATTATCATTTTTACACCTGACATATTAGAACAAATTATATAAAATACTTTATTTTTGTTTAATATTGATAACTAGAAGTAGTTTATGGTAAACTAGAAGTGATTCTAAATAAATACATAATATTTTATTCTTTATTTTTTAGGTTAAGGTTTTATTTATTTTTTAGGTTTAGGTATTTATTTATTTTTTTAGGTTTAGATTTTAGGTTTATATTTTAGGTTAATTTTTAAGTATTATGTTTTAGTTTCCTAAACCTTAAACCCTAAGCCCTAAATGCTAAACCCTAAACACTAAACCCTAAAATAAATAAACTAAACTAAATAAAAATAAAAAATAAAATAAATAAACCTAAACCTAAAAACCTAAACCCTAATACCTAAACCCTAAACCTACAACCCTAAACCCAAAAACCTACAACCCTAAACCCTAAACCATAAACCCCAAACCCTAAACCCTAAACCATAAACCCCAAACCCCAAACCCTAAACTCTAAACCCTAAACACTAAACCCTAAAACTAAACCTAAACTCTAAACCTTACACCTACAATCCTAACCATTAAACCCTAAACCCTAAACCCTAAACTCCAAACCTTAAACCCTAAAAACCAAAAAACCTAAACCTAAACTAAATAAAACCAAAAAAAAACTTAAACCTGAACCTAAAAATAAAATAAAATAACAAATAAAAACTAAACTGAAATAAAATAAATAAAAACTAAACTAAACTAAAAAATAATAATAAACTTAAAAAATAAAACCTGAATAAAATAAAACCCAAACATAAAATAAAAATAAACAAAACAAAAAATAAAATAGAATAAAATAAAAACTAAATAAAAACTTAAGCCTACAAACTAAATCTAAAAGTAAAACCTAAAAATAAATTAAAAATAAAACCTAAACCCCAAACTTAAAAAAAAACCTAAACCTAAAATAAACAAAATAAAATAAACTTAAACCTAAACTAAAATAAACTAAACTAAAATAACCAAAACCTAAACCTAAAGTAAACTAAACCTAAACAATAAACTAAATAAAATAAAAGAAACTAAAAAATAATCCTAAACCTAAACTAAAAAATAAAACCTAAAACCTAAACCTAAAAAAATAAAGTAAAAATCTAAGCCTAAACCTAAAAATAAAAAATAAAACCTAATCCTAAAAAATAAAATAAATATAAAATTAAACTTAAAAATAAGCATAAACCTATACATAAACCTAAAAAATAAACTAAAATAAAAAACCTAAACTAAAATAAATAAACCTAAATAGATAAACTAAACTAAATAAAAAATAAATAAACCTAAGTAAAAATAAAAAATAAAATAAACTAAAATAAATAAAAAATAAACTAAATAAACCTAAAATACTTATTTAAAAAAAAAAAACCTATAAAAACCCTAAACTAAAAAAACTCTAAATCCTAAACCCTAAACCCTAAACTAAAACCTAACCTAAACCCTAAACCCTAAACCTAATAAAACCTAAACCCTAAACTAACTAACTAAACCCTAAACTAAACTTACCTAAACCTAAACCCTAAAACCCTAAAACCTAAACCTAAACCCTAAACTTAAACTAAACTAAACCCTACTTAAACTCCTAAACCTTAAACCCTAAACCTAAAACTAAACCCTAAAACCCTAAACCTAAACTAAAAACCCTAAACCTAAAACTAAACTATAAACCTAAACCCTAAACCCTAAACTTAAACTAAACCTAAAACATAAATAAACCCTAAAATAAAAAACTAAACCTACAAAACCTAAAACTAAACCTAAAGCCTAAACACTAAACCCTAAACCATAAACCCCAATCAAAACCCTAAACCCTAAAAACTTAAAAACCTAAACCTAAATTAAATTAAATTAATAATAAAATAAATCAATAATCCTAAACCTAAGTAAAATAATAAAATAAAATAAAATAAAAACCTAAACTAAAACCTAAACCTAAACCTAAACCTAAACCTAAAAGTAAAATAAAAAAAATTAAAATGAAATAAACTTAAAAATAAATTAGACTTAAGAATAAAAAGCCTAAATAAAATAAAAACTAAATGTAAAATAAAAATAAAATAAACCTAAAATAAAATAAAATAAAACTAAATAAAAACCTAAACCTAAAATCTAAACCTAAAAATAAGTAAAAAAATAAAGCCTCAACCTTAAACTAAAAAAAACAAAACCTAAAATAAAAATAAAATAAAATTAACCTAAACTTAAAATAAAATAAACTAAACTAAAATAAATAAAACCTAAAACTAAACCTAAAATAAACTAAACCTAAACCTAAACCTGAACTAAATAAAATAAAATAAACTTAAAATAAACAAAAACCTAAACTAAAAAATAAAACCTAAAATTAAACATAAAATAAAAACATAAAACCTAAAAGTAAAAAAATAAAATAAAAAACAAAACCTAAACCTAAAAATAAAAAGTAAAACCTAAACCTAAAAAATAAAAAAAATAAAACTAAACTAAAAAATAAACTCAAACCTAAACCTAAACTTAAAAAATAGAGTAAAATAGAAAACCTAAACTAAAATAAACAAACCTTAATTAAAATAAAAATGAAAACCTAAACCCTAAACTTAAAAAATAAAACCTAAACCTAAAATAAATAAAATAAAATAAACCTAAACCTAAACTAAAATAAACTAAACTAAAATAAATAAAAACTAAACCTAAACCTAAAATAAATTAAACGTAATCCCTTAACTAAATAAAATAAAATAAACTAAAAATAAACCTAAACCTAAACTAAAAAATAAAACCTTAAAATAAACCTAAAATAAAAACCTAAAACCTAAACATAAAAAATTAAATATAAAACTAAACCTAAACCTAAAAATAAAAAATAAAACCTAAACAAAAAAAATAAAAAAAAAAATAAAACTGAACTAAAAAATAAGCATAAACCTAGACATAAACCTAAAAAATATATTAAAATATAAAACTTAAACTAAAATAAATACACCTTAAAAATAAACTAAATAAAATATAAAAAACCTAAATAAAAATAAAAATAAAATAAACTAAAATAAATAAAAAATAAACTAAATAAACTAAATAATCCTAAACCTACCTGTTTACTTAAATTAAAATTAAAAAACCCAAATCTTAAACCCTAAACTAGATCTAAATCTAAAACCTAAACCTAAACTAACCTAAAACATAAGCTATAAACCTAAACCCTAAACCTAATAAACCTAAAACCCTAAACCTAAACCTAAAAAATCTAAACCTAACTACCTAACCTAAACTTAAACTAACCTAAACCCTAAAACCTAAACCTAAAACCTAAACCATAAAGTTTAAACTAAACCTTAAACCTAAACCCTAAACTAACTAAGCCCTAACCCTAAACCCTAAAACCCTAAACCCTAAAAACCTTAAACCCTAAAGCCTAAACCCTAAACCTTAAACCCTATTCCCTAAAAACTGTACATTCTAAAGCCTAAACACTAAACCCTAAACCCTAAACCCTAACCCAAAACCTTAAACCCTAAAACCCTAAACCTTAAACCCCCAACCCTAAATCCTAAAAACCTAAAAACCTTAACCTAAACTTAAAACAACTTTAAAATAAAATAAATAAATAAACTTAAACCTAAATAAAATAATAAAATAAAATAAAATAAAACCATACTAAAATCCAAACCCAAACTTATAAATAAAATAAAATAAAAATTAGAAAAAAATAAATAAAAACTTAAATTAAACTAAAATATAAATAAACCTACGGATAAAAAACCTAAATAAAAATAAAATTAAACGTAAAATAAAAATAAAATAAACTTAAAATAAAATAAAATAAAAACTATATAAAAACCTAAACCTAAAAATAAAAATAAAATAAAACCTACACTCTAAACTAAAAAAAAAACTAAACCTAAAATAAAAATAAAATAAACCTAAACCTAAACTAAAATAAATAAAACCTAAACCTAAACCTAAAATAAACTAAACTTAAACCTAAATTTAAACTAAATTAAATAAAATTAGCTAAAAATAAATTTAAACCTAAACTAAAAAAAAATCCTAAAAATAAACATAAAATAAAAACCCAAAACCTAAACTTAAAAAAATAAAATAAAAACCTAAACCTTAACCTAAAAATAAAAAATAAACCATAAACCTAAAAAAAAACTCAACTAAAAAAAAACTTAAACCTAAACCTAAATTTAGAAAATAAACTAAAAATCCTAAATCCTTAATCCTAAACCCTAAACCCTAAACTTACAACCCTAATCCCTAAACCATAAATCCCAAAAAATCCTAAACCTCGACAAACCCTAAACTCCGAAAAACCCTAAACCCTGAATGCATAAATGCTAAAACCATACATTTTAAACCCTAAACACTAAACCTTAAACCCTAAACCCTAAACCCCAAACCCTAAACCTAAACCTAAAGTAACTAAATAAATTTAAAAATGACCCTTAAACCTAATAAACCTAAACCTAAATCTAAACCCTATGAATGGGCTAACCTAAAACATCACCATCAACAAATCTGCCTAGATCATAAGGAAGATAAATCGCAGGTGGTAAGATAACCGGTGGTAATAGTGGTGGTTATGGAGGTAGGAGGAGCAAAAATTACAACCTGGTGAAGGGATATGATAATAATCTACTGAGAGGCCGTGGTTCAAGACTGAGAAATAAGAATGGCAGATCTGATCTGATGTTTATGGAATTGTATCTTTACAGTAAAGATAGTTCTTGTTGTCTTGGGTTTTTAATTTGCTTAATGCATGCTCATTTTTTACCTATGTCATCACTTGTGTCTTAGAAAAATTGGTGTGTTACTTGGTTGATGAAATAAAAAAGAATAAATATTGAATCAGAATTTGTTCTATGTTAAAAAAAACCAAAAACCTTAAACCATAAACTAAAACCAAAACCCTGAACTTAAAACCTAAACCCTAAGCCTAAAACCCAAAACCTAAAATCCTAAAAACCCTAAACCCAAAACTTAAAACCTAAAGTATAAACTGTAAAACCTAAACCCTAAACCTTAAACCCTAAACCTTAAACCCTAAACCCTAAACGCTAAACCCTAAGCCATAAACACTAAACCTTAAACCATAGCCCTAAACTAACCCTAAATCCTAAAAATCTAAAAACTTAAACTTAAACTAAATAAAACCTAAAAATAAAATAAATAAATATACCTAAACCAAAATAAAATAAAAAAGTAAAATAAACTAAAAACATAAACTAAAACCTAAACCTAAATGTAAACCTAAAAAGAAAATATAATAAAAAATAATAACTAAACTAAAATAAAGAAATAAAATCCTAAACTAAACTACAAAATAAAAAACCTAAATAAAATAAAAACTAAACCTAAAATAAAAATAAAATAAACCTAAAATAAATTTTTTTTAAAAAAATCTAAACCTAAAAAAAACCAAAAAAATAAAACCCAAAAATAAATAAAAAATAAAACCTAAACCCTAAACTAAAAAAATATAAACCAAAAATAAAAATAAAATAAACCTAAACCTAATCTAAAATAAACTAAACTAAAACAAATAAAACCTAACCCTAAATCTAAAATTAACTAAACCTAAACCTAATACTAAACTAAATAAAATGAAATAAACTAAAAGTAAACCTAAAGTAAAAAATAACACCTAAAAATTAACCTAAAATAAAAGCTAAAACCTCAACATACAAAAATAAAGCAAAAACCTAAAGCAAAACCTAAAAAAAAAACTAAAATAAAAAACCTTAACTAAAATAAATAACCTAAAATAAATAAACTAAACTAAAAAAAATAAAAAAAAACCTAAATAAAAATAACAAACAAATTAAATTGAAATTAATAAAAAATAAACTAAATAAACTAAAACCTACTAGTTTACATAATTTTAAAAAAATAAATGAATAAAATAAATAAATAAAATAGAAGAAACCTTAACCCTAAACCCTAAACCTAAAACTTACCCTAAACACTAAACTTACAACCCTAAACCCTAAATGCTAAACCTTAAAACCCTAAACCCTAAACTTTTAAACCTAAACATAAACCCTAAACCATAAAACCCTAAACCCCAAACCGTAAGCCCTAAACCATAAAAGCTACAACTTTAAACGCTAAACACTAAACCTAAAACCCTAAAACCTAAACCCTAAATGGGTAAAAACCTAAAAACCAAAAAACCTAAATCAAAACTAAGTGAAACCTAAACATAAACCTAAAAATGAAATAAAATAAATAAAATAAAATCTAAACTAAAAGAAAATAAATAAAAACCTAAACTACACTAAAAAATAAACCTAAAATAAACATATAAATAAAAAAATAAAATAAAATAAAAATGAAAGATAAAATAAAAATAAAATAAACCTAAAATAAATTAAAATAAAAACTATATAAAAACCTAAACCTAAAAAATAAACCTAAAACATGTTAAAATAAAAAAAAAATTGAACCTAAACCATAAAAAAACTAAACAAAAAATAAACAAAATAAAATAAACCTAGACTTAAATTAAAATAAATAAAACTTAAACCTAAACCTAAAAAATACTAAACCTAAACCCTGAATTAAATAAATAAAATAAACTAAAAATAAACCAAAACCTAAACTAAAAAATAAAACCTAAAATAAATGAAAAATAAAAAACTAAAACCTAAACCTAAAAAAATAAAATAAAAACTTAAACCTAAACTTAAAAATAAAAAAAATAAAACCTAATCCTAAACAATAAAATAAAATTAAAACTAAACAAATAATAAATATAAACCTAAAAAATAAACTAAAATAAAAACCTAAACTAAAATAAATAAACCTGAAATAAATAAACTAAACTAAATAAAAATAAAAAATAAACCTAAATAGACTAAAATAAATACAAAATTAACTTAATAAACAAAATAAACCTACACGTATGAGTTTACTTAGTTATAAAAAACCTTAAACACTAAACCCTAAATCTTAAAGCCTGAATCCTAAACCCTAAACCCTAAATCGTAAACCCAAAACTAACCCTAAAGACAAAACCTTAAACCTGCAACCCTAAACCCTAAACCTTAAACCCTAAATAAAATAAAATAAGAAAAAATAAAAAAAATCCTAACCCTAATCCGTAAACCCTAAAACTAACCCCAAACCCTAAACTCTAAACCCTAAAACCATAAACCCTAAACCCTAAACCATAAAACATAAACCCTAAATCCTAAACCATAAAACCTACAAACCTAAACCCTAAACCCAAAACCCCGAACCCAAAACCAAAAACCCCGAACCCAAAACCCTAAACCGTAAACCCTAAACACTAAAAACCTAAAAACCTAAAGCTAAATTAAATAAAACCTAAAAATAAAATAAATTGAAAACCTAAACATAAATAAAATAAATAAAATAAAATAAAAACTAAAACTAAAACCTAAACCTAAACCTAAAACTGAAAATAAAATACAATAAAAAATAAAAACTAAACTCAAATAAAATAAATAAAAAACTTAAATGAAATAAAAAATTTAAATAATCATAAAAATAAAAAAAATAAAACTCAAGTGTAAAACGAAAATATAATAGACCTAAACTAAAATAAAATAAATTCTAAATAAAAACCTACACCTAAAAAACAAACCTAAAAAATAAGTAAAATATAAAACCTAAACCCAAAAGTAAAAAGAAAAAGAAACCTAAACCTAAAATAAACAAAATAAAATAAACCTAAACCTAAAATAAAATAACTAAACTAAAATAAAGAAAACCTAAAATAAACTAAACCTAAAACCTAAACCTAAATTAAAAAAATAAAACTGAGAAATAAACCTAAAATAAAAACATAAACCTAAAAAATAATAAAATTAAAACTAAATTAAAAAAATAAAAATAAGCCTAAACTTGAACCTAAAAAATAAACTAAAATAAATAAACTTAAAATAAATTTATTAAACTAAATAAAAAATAAAAAATAAACCTAAATAAAAATAAAAATAAAAAAACTTAAATAAATAAAAAGTAAACTAAATAATTTAAATGAAGCTAAACATACTGGTTTACTCAATTTAAACAAAAATTCTCTTAAACCCGGAACCCTACACCTTAACACTAACCCTAAACCCTAAACCTGAAAGCCCTAAACCCTACACCCTAAAACTAACACTAAACCCAAAACCCTAAACCCTAAACATACAACCCTAATCTTACAACCCAAAACCCAAAACTATAATCCCTAAAACCTAATCTCTCAACCCTAATCCCTAAAACTAAAAAAAACAAAACCCTACTCCTCACTAACCAAAACCTTAAACCCTAAACCATAAACCCTTAAACCCCAAACTCTAAACCCTAAACCCTAAGTAAACTCTAACTAACTAAATCCTAAATGTTAAACCCTAATAAACCCTAAATAAAACTAACTCTAAAATAAACTCTAAAACATTAAACCCTAATGCTAAATACTAAACCCTAAACCTAAACCCTAAACCCTAAACTAAATAAAGAAATAACCTTAAACCTTAAACCCTAAAAGTGTAAACCCTAAAACCCCAACCCTAAACCATAAATAATAAACCTAAAGGTAAAACTTATAAAAAAAAACTTAAACCCAAAACTAAAAATAAAACCTAAAACTAAAATAAAAAATAACCCTAAACCTACACTAAAATAAATAAAACTATAATAAATAAATCCTAAACCAAAACATAAAATAAATTAAACCTAAACCCTAAACTGAATAAAATAAAATAAACTAAAAATAAACCAAAACTTAAACTAAAAAGTAAAACCTAAAAATAAATCTTAAGCAAAAATCAAAAATCTAAACCTAAAAAAATAAAATAAAAACCTAAGCCTATACATGAAAATTAAAAAATAAACCTAACTAAAAATAAACCTAAATAAAAATTAAAATTAAAATTAACTAAAATAAATAAAAAATAAACTAGATAAATTTAAACCTACCGGTTTACTTAATTTAAAAAAAACCTTAAACCATAAGCTAACCCTAAACCCTAAACCAAAAACCCTAAACCCTAAACTCAGAACCCTAAACCCTAATCCTAACCCTAAACTCTAAACCCTAATCCCTAAAACCCTAAACCCTAAACTTTTAACTAACCCTAAACCCTAAGCTCTAAGCTAACTCTAAACCTTCAACCTTAAACCCTAGACCCTAAAAACCCTAAACCCTAAACCCTAAACCCTAATCCTTAACCTGAAACCATAAACCCTAAACCCTAAAAGCATAAACACTAAAACCCTAAATCCTAAACCTTAAACCTTAAACCCTAAACCCTAAACCATAATCCCTAACCCTAAACCCTAAACCCTAAATCCCAAACCCTAAACTTAAACCTAAAGTTACTAAATAAATTAATACTTAAACCCTAAAACCTAATAAACTTAAACATAAACTCTAAACTCAATAATGTACAACCTTGACAGAACATCACGTCAACCAAGCTCTAGACAGGCTGAGGCTGGTTATCAAGGATGGTGGGAGATCTAGCTAGATAGGAGGTGGTGGTCGAGCAAAGGGTGGTTGGAGGAGCAATAAAAGTTACATCCGTGGTGGTAGAGATCGGGATATGATGGTGGATCCTTACTGAGGCTGGGGTGGTTCAACCAAGAATCAAAGGAACTATCGATCCGATCTACTATTTATGGAACTATGTTTTTAAAGTAGAGATAAATTTATTTATCTAAAGTTTTTTATTTTCTCTGCTCATTTTTTAACGTATCGCCAGGTAAAAAACTTGGTGTGTTACTTGGTTGACAAAATCGAAAAGAAGAAATGTTGAATTTGAATTTGTTCTATGTTAAAAAAAAACAAAATCCTAAACCCTAAACTAAAACCTAAACCCTAAACCTAAAACCTACTCCCTAAAGCCTAAAAATCCTAAACCCTAAATCTTAAACCCTAAAACCCTAAATCCTAAAACCTAAATCCTAAAACCTAAATGGTAAACCATAAACCATAAACCCAAAACCCTAAACCCTAAACCCAAAACTCCAAACCCAAAACTCTAAATAGTAAACTAACCCTAAACCCTAAACCATAAAAGCTAAAAACCTAAACCTAAACTAAATAGAACCTAAAAATAAAATAAATAAATAAAAACTTAAACCAAAATAAAATTTAAAAATAAAATAAAAATAATAACATAAACTAAAACCTAAACCTAAACCTGAACCTAAAAAAAACAAATAAATAAAATAAAAACTAAATTAAAATAAAATAAATAAAATCCAAAACTAAATTAAAAAGTAAAAAACTAAACCTAAAATAAAAGTAAAATATATCTAAAATAAAAATTAAATAAAAACTAAACCTAAAAAAGAATCCAAAAAATAAAACCTAAAAATAAATAAAAAATAAAACCTAAACCCTAAACTATAAAAAACCTAAACCTAAAATAAAAATAAAATAAACCTAAACCTAAATGAAAATACATTAAACTAAAATAAATAAAACCTAAACCTAAACCTAAACCTAAAATAAACTAAATCTAAACCTAAACCTAAACTAAATAAAATAAAATAAACTAAAAATAAACCAAAACCTAAACTAAAAAATAAAACTAAAAAATAAAACTGAAAAATAAACCTAAAATAAAAACTTAAAACCTAAACCCAAAAAAATAAAATAAAAACTTTATTCTAAACCTAAAAAAAATGTAAACCTTAAAAAAATAATAAAACTAAACTAAAAAAATAAACTTAAATCTAAACCTAAACCTAAAATATAAACTCAAATAAAAAATCTAAAATAAAATAAATAAACCTACAATAAATAAATTAAACTAAATAATAGATAAATAAACCTAAATAAAAATAAAAAAATAAAATAAACTAAATAAACCTAAACCTACTAGTTAACTTTATTTAAAATAAAAAATAAAAAAATAAAAAAATAAAAAAAACCCCCTAGCCCTAAACCCTAAAACTAACCCTAAACCGAAAACCCTAAAACCTTAAACCCTAAACCCTAAACTTAAACCCTAAACCCTAAAACCTATAACCCTAAACCCTAAGCCCTAAATGTTAATCCTTAAACCTTAAACCCTAAACCCTAAACCCTAAACCCTAAAAACTTAAAAACATAAAAACCTAAACCTAAACTATAAAATACCTAAGAATAAAATAAATAAAAAAACCTAAACCTAAACCTAAATTAAAAAAATAATAAAATATTATAAAAACCAAAACTAAATCCTAAACCTAAACCTAAACTTAAACTTAAAAATAAAGTAAAATAAAAAATAAGAACAAAAAAATAAAATAAATAAAAACCAAAACTAAACTGAAAAAATAAAATGAACCTAAAAATAAAACAACATAAATAAAATAAAAACTAAATGTAAAATAAAAATAAAATAAACCTAAAATAAAAACCTAAACCTGAAAATTAAAATTAAAAATTGATATAAATTGAACATAAACCCTAAACTAAAAAAAAACCTAAACTTAAAATAAATAAAATAAAATAAACATAAACCTAAACTAAAATAAACTAAACTAAAATAAATAAAACCTAAACCTAAACTAAAATAAATAAAACCTTAATCTAAACCTAAAATATACTAAACCTAAACCTAAACAAAATAAAATAAAATTATTTAAAAATAAACCTAAACCTAAACTACAAAATAAATAATAACCTAACCCAAAACCTTAAAAATAAACTCAAATAAAAAACTTAAACTAAAATAAATAAACCTAAAATAATTAAACTAAACTAAATTGAAATAAAAAATAAACCTATATAAAAAGAAAAAAAATAAAATAAACTAAAATAAATAAATAAAAAACTAAACAAACTAAATAAACATAAACCTACTCATTTACTTAATTTAAAAAAAAAAACCCTAATCCCTAAACCCTAAACATACAACCCTAAATCCTAAACCCTAAATCATAAATACTAAAAAACCTTAAACCCTAAACCTTAAATAATAAAAAATAATAAACCTTATCCCTAAATGCTAAACCCTAAACCCTAAACCCTAAACCTACAACCCTAAACCCTAAACCCTAAGCCCTAAACCTAAACCTAAACCTAAAACGTAAACCTAAACCCTAAACCTAAACCTAAACTAAACTAAATAGAATAAAACTAAACCTAAACCTAAACTAAAAAATAGACAAATAAAATAAATAAACCTAAACTAAATAAAATAATATAAAAATAAAAATAAATAAATAAGTAAAGTAACTAAAATAAACTAAACTAAATAAACCTAAACTTAAACCTAAACCTAAACTAAAATAAAATAAACCAAACTAAAATAAACTAAACTAAACTAAACTAAACCTAAACCTAAACCTAAACTTAAACTTAAACCTAAACTAAAATAAACTAAATAAATAAACTAAAATAAACTAAACTAAATAAACCTAAATAAGCTTAAACCTAAACTAAAATAAAATAAACTGAACTAAATAAACTATACATAAAAATAAAATAAATAAATAAAAACTAAATTAATTAAATTAACCTAAACTAAAAATAAACTAAATAAATAAACTAAACTAAACTAAACTAAAATAAACCTAACCTAAACGTAAAACCTAAACTAAATAAACCTAAACTTAAATAAATAAAATATATTAAACCTAAACCTAAAGTAAAAATAAATATACTAAACTAAATAACTAAACCTAAACTAAGTAAACTAAATAAAAAATAAACCTAAACCTAAACCTAAACTAAACTAAATAAATAAACATAAACTAATGTAAAAGATGAACCTAAACCTAATCCTAAACCTAAACTTAAAACCTAAATAAAAATAAACTTAAATCTAAACCTAAACCTAAACCTAAATAAACCTAAACTAAAACTAAATAAAATAAAATAAAAGAAACTAAAATAAATAAACCTAAACTAAATAAACCCAAACCTAAACTAAATAAAATTAAACAAAAAACAAAATAAACCTAAATAAACCTTAATTAACCTAAACTAAAATAAAAAATAAACCTAAACCTAAACCTAAACCTAAACTAAATTAAAATTAAACTAAATAATTAAATATAATAAACCTAAACCTAAAAAAACTAAACTAAACTAAACTAAACTAAATAAAATTAAACTAAACTAAATAAATAAATTAAATAAAACCTAAAATAAAATAAACTAAATTAAATAAAACAAAACTTAAACTTAAACTAAATAAAATAAACTAATAAAATAAATGAACTAAATAAAATAAAACTAAACCTAAACCTAAACTTAAACTAAATAAAAAAATAAAATAAAATAAACTAAATAAACCTAAAACTAAAATAAATAAATAAACTAAATAAAATAAACTAAAATAAACCTAAACTAAAAAAATTAAACTAAATAAACCTAAACTAAACTAAATAAACCTAAAACCTAAACTAAACTAAACTAAAATAAATAAAATAAACCTAAACCTAAACTAAATAAAATAAACCTAAAATAAACTAAACTAAATTAAATAAAACCTAAAATAAACCAAAACCTAAACCTAAAAGATAAATTAAAATAAACCTAAACCAAAACCTAAACCTAAACCTAAACCTAAACAAATAAACTAAAATAAACTTAAACATTAACCTGAAATAAATAAACCTAAACCTAATCCTAAAATAAACATAAGCCTAATCCTAAAATAAACATAAACCTAAACCTATACTAAATAAACCTAAACCTCAAATAAACCTAAACCTAAAAAATAAACCTAGACCTAAACCTAAACCTAAACTAAACTAAATAAACCTAAACCTAAATAAACTAAAACTAAATAAACCTAAAGCTAAATAAACTGAGTAAATTAAAATAAATAAAAATAAACCAAAACCTAATTAAATAAACCTACTTAACCTAAAATAAACCTAAACCTAATTCTAAACCTAAACCTAAACCTAAACCTAAACCTAAATAAATAAACTAAAATAAATAAACCTAAACCTAAACTCCTAAAATAAAAAATAAACTAAATAAATAAACTAAAACCAAAACTTAAACTAAAAAAATCTAAACCTAATAAACTAATTAAACCTAAACTAAACTTGAAGCTAAATGAGCTAAAATAAAATCTAAACTAAACTAAACTAAATAAACCTAAAAACAATCTAAACCTAAAATAAATAAACTAAACTAAACCTAAACTACATAAACTACATACCTAAACTAAATTACTAAACTAAAAACCTAAACTAAAACTAAAAAACTAAAATACCTAAACTTAAACTAATAAATAAACAAAAAACCTAAACTTAAAATAAACAACTTAAAAAATAAAACAAAACCTAAACCTAAACCAATAATAAATAAAAAACTAAGAAAATAAATAAAACTAAAACTAAAATAAAATAAACTAACTAATAAAAACTAAACTAAAAAAAAATAAACTAAACCTAAACTAAACAAAATTAAAATAAACCTACTAAAACTAAACTAAAAACTAAAAAAATAAATAAACTAAACCTAAACCTAAACTAAACTAAAATAAACCCAAACTAAAATAAACCAAAACTAAACTAAACTAAAAAATAAAACAACTAAACTAAACTATAAAACTAAAAAAATAAAATAACTAAACTAAAACCTAAAATAAAAACCTAACCTAAATAAACTAAACTAAAAAACCTAAAAACTAAAACTAAACTAAATAAATAAACCTCTAAAATAAACTAAATAAAACTAAATCTAAACTAAATAAAATAAACCTACTAATAATAAAAATAAACCTAAACCTAAATAAAATACCTAAATAAAACCTACCTAACCTAAACCTAAACCTAAACTAAACCTAAAACTAAATAAACTAAAAAAATAATAAAACCAATAAAATAAACTAAACCTAAACTAAAATAAAATAATAAACTAAATAAATAAACTAAAAAATAAACTAAATAAACTAATAAAACAAACTAAATAAACTAAAAACCCACAAACTAAACTAAATAAAATAAACCTAAACTAAACTAAATAACAAAACCTAAACTTAAACCTAAACTAAACTAAAATAAAATAAACCTAAAACTAAAAATAAAATAAATTTAAAAATATAAATAAATAACTAAAACTAAACTAAATTAAATAATAAAATCTAAACCTAAACCTAAACTAAAAGAAAAATAAACCTAAACTAAAATAAATATAAAAATAAATAAAATAAATAAATAAACATAAACCTAAATAAACCTAAACTAAATAAATAAAATAAAATAAACTAAATAAATAAATTAAACCCTAAATTAAAAAAACCTAAACTAAATTAAACTAAATACCAAACCAATAAACCTAAACCTAAATAAATAAAATTAACAAAATTAAAATAAACCTAAACTAAATAAAACAATAAACTAAAATAAACTAAACTAAACTAAAAAACTAAACTATATAAACCAAACCTAAATAAACTAAATAAAAATAAACTAAATAAAACCTAAACCTAAAATAAAATAAACCTAAACTAAATAAATAAACCAAAACCTAAAATATAAATAAAATAAATTAAACTAAATAAATAAAATAAAATAAGAATTTAAACTTAAACCTAAACCTAAACTAAAAATAAAAATAAAAATAAACTAAAATACACAAAATAATAAACTAAAATAAAATAAATTAAATAAAAATAAATAAAAAATAAACTAACTACAAAAATAAAGTAAATAAATAAATAAAAATAAACCTAAAGTAAACTTAAACTAAATAAATCTAAACCCAAACCTAAACCTAAACCCTAAACTGAAAATAAAATAAAACTAAATAAAACCTAAACCTAAACATAAATAAATAAATAAATAAACCTAAACCTAAAATAAAATAAATAAACTAAATAAATAAAACTTAAACCTAAACTATAAACTAAACTAAAATAAACTAAAACTAAATAAATAAATAAAAAATAAAACTAAACCAAACTAAACTAAATAAACTAAAATAAAATAAAAATAAAACTAAAATAAATAAACCTAAACCTAAACTAAAACTAAACCTAAATAAATAAACTAAATAAATTAAACTAATAAAATAAAATAAAACTAAAATAAAAATAAATAAACTAAAATAAAAATAAAACTAAATAAACTAAATAAACTAATAAACTAAACTAAAATAATAGAAATCTAAACCTAAAATGAAACCTAAATAAACTAAACTACAAATAAAAATAAACCTAAACCTAAATAAAAATAAAATAAACCTAAACTAAACCTAAATTGAAAATAAAAATTATATAAAATAAATTAAATAAAATAAACTAAATAAAACCTAAACCTAAATAAAAATAAAACCAAAACTAAATAAACTAAATGAATTAAACTAAATAATAAATAAATAAACTAAATAAAATAAAAACCTAAATAAAACCTAAACCTAAATAAAACTTAAACCCCAAACATAAACTAAAATAAAACAAAAAAACTAAACTAAAATAAAACTAAAAAACTAAATAAAATAAACTAAACTAAACTAAAATTTAAAAAATAAATAAATAAAATAAACTAAATACATAATAAAACCTAAACCTAAATAAACTAAACTAAATTAAAATAAAACCTAAACTAAATTAAAATAAAAAATAAACTTAAATAAAACCTAAATAAACTAAAAAAATAAACTAAATAAATAAATATAATAAACATAAACTAAACTAAAAAATAAACATAAAATAAATAAAACCTAAATAAAATAAAATTAAAATAAACTAAACTAAAATAAATAAACCTAAAATAATAAATAAAAAAAAAATAAAATAAACCTAAACTAAACCTAAATTGATAAAAAACTAAACCAAAAATTAAATAAAATAAACCTAAATCTAAAACCAAAAACCAAAAAATAAAATAAAACCAAAACTAAAAAAAGAATTAAACTAAAATAAATAAAAAATAAATTAAAAATAAAAAATAAACCTAAATAAAACTATAAACCCAAACCAAACCTAAACTAAACTTAAAAATAAAAAACCCAAAAATAAACTAAACTAAATAAAATAAAATAAAAATAAATAAATAAAATAAAATAATAAACTAATAAATTAAATAAATAAAAAACTAAATAAAACTAAACTACAAAAATAAACTAAACCTAAACTAATAAAAAAATAAAAAAAATAAACTAAACTAAAACTAAAAGTAACTAAAATGAATTAAAAATAAACTTAATAAAGCCAAAACCCTAAACCTAATAAACTAACCTAAGAATGGTGAGAACCTTGATGGTAGGAACCTCACCATCAATGAGGCTCGATCTAGATCTGGCGATAGGCTGAAGGTGGAGCGGCAATTATCACGGTGGTGGTGGGAGATCTAGAGGTCTTTGGTGGATTTGGTGGTGGTGTTAGAGAAAATGGTAATTCGTTCGCGGAGGTGGGAGGATCGGCGAAGATTATAGCCATGGTAGTGGCGGAGGGATAGATCGGGGATATGATAGTGAATCCCTACATGAGAGGTCGGGGTGGTTACGATGGAAATTAGATGGCGAAGAGCGGTCAATCCGATCTACGCTTACGAACTATGTCTTCTGATGAGCGGTTCTAGTTATCTAAGGTTTTTGATTTGCTCTAGGCGTGCACATCTTTTATCTATGTCATCGTATGTGTCTTAGAAAACTTGGTGTGTTACTTGGTTGATGAAATCGAAAAGAAGAACTATTGAATCTGAATTTGTTCTCTGTTAAAAAAACAAGAAACCCTAAACCCTAAACTAAAACCTGAACGCTAGCCCACCTAAACTCTAAACCTTAAATGTTTAAAACCATAAACCCTAAATGCTAAACTCTAAACCCTAAAACCCTAAACCCTAAACTCTAAACCCTAAATCCTAAATCCTAAAACCCTAAAACTTAAAACCTAAAACCCTAAAACCTAAACCTTAATAAAATCTAACTAAAATTAATACTAATAACTAAACCTAATAAACTAATAATAAGCTAATAACTAAACCCATAAACTAAATCGACTAACTAAACTAGACCCTAATTAATGGCTAACAAACTAAACTAATAAACTAATAATAACTAATAAACTAAAAATTAAATAACTAAATAATAATTAATTATAACCAAAGTAATTAATAATAAACTAAACTAATAACTAATAATAAACTAATAATAAACCTAAAACTAAAAACTAATTAATAAACTAATAAATAAATAATAATAAACTAAACTAATAAACTAATAACTAAATAAACTAATAACTAATAATAATAATAATAATAATAATAATAATAATAAACCTAATAATAAAAACTAAAACCTAATAAACCAACTAATAAAATAATAACAAAAACCTAAATAAAATGAACAATAATTAAATAAACCTAATAAAACCTAAATAATAAACTAACTAACTAAACTAATAATAACTAAATTAAAACCAATAAACTAAATAAAACTAATAATAATAACTAATAAAAACTAAAACTAAACCTATAATAAAACTAAAAATTATAATAAAAATAATAATAGCTAACAAACAAATAAAAACTAATAAACTAATAACATAATAATAATAATTAAAATAATAAATAAGAAATAATAATAATAACTAAACTAACTAATAAACCTTAATAATAGTAAACCTAATAATATAAAAACCTAAATAATCTTAATAAAACTAAACTAATAAAACTAATAATAAACTAATAACTAAAATAAAATTGATAATAATAACTAATAACTAATCTAATAAATAATAATAAATGAATAACTAAATTAATAATAAACTAATAAATAATAAACTAAAACTAAAACTAAACAAACATAAACTATTAATAAACTTTATAACTAAACCTAAACTAAACTAATAATAATAATAAGAATAAGAATAAGAATAATAATAATAAACTAAACTAATAATAAAACTAAACCCATAAACTAAACTAATAACTAAACCATAAACTAAAAACTAATAACTAACTAAACCTAATAACTAATAAACCTAAACCCTAATAATAAAACTAATAATAAACTTAATAACTAAAATTAACTAACTAAACCCATAAACTAAACTAAAACTAATAATAATTAACTAATCTAACTAACTAAATAATAATAAACTAAAACCTAATAACTAAACTAGTAAACTAATAATAACTAAAACATAATAATAATAATAATAATAAATAATAATAAAACTAAACTAATTAATAACTAATAAATAACTAAACTAAACTAATAACTAATAATAATAATAATAATAATAAACTAATAACTAATAGACTAATAAAAACTAATAAAACTAACTAATAATCACTAATAAACCTAAACCCTAAATAAAAACTAATTAAACTAATAACTAAAATAACTAATAAATTAAACATAATAACTAAAACAAAACAAACTAACTAATAATAAAATAAAACTAATAACTAAACTAAACCTAATAATAATTAAAATAATAAAAACCTCAAACCTGGCATAATAAAACTAATAACTAAACCTAACTAAATAAAACCTAAACCCAATAAACTAAACCTATGAAAAACTAACTAAACTAAACCATAAACTAAATTAAAATAAACTAAAACTAATAAAATAACAAACTAAAATAAACTAATAACTAAACTAAATACTAAACTAAGTAAATAATAAATAAAAATACTAATAAATAAAATAATACTAATAAATAACTAAACATAATAACTAAAATAAACCAAAAACTAAAACTAATAACTAAACTAATAACTAAGAAAAAAACTAATAAACTAAATAATAATAGTTTTAAACTAATAAAACTAACTTAAAACCATAACTAATAATAATAAACTAATAACTAAATAATAAAAAACTAACTAATAACTAATAATAATAAACAACTAAACTAAAATTAAAAACTAAAACTAAACTAATAAACCACTACAAACCCCACTATACTAAAACTAATAAAATTAATAAAACATACTAATAAACTAAACTAATAACTAAAACTAAATAAATAATAATAAAATATAATAATAAACTAATAATAATAACTAACCTAATAATAATAACTAAACTAATAAATAAACTAACTAAACATAATAATAAACTAATAATAATAATAAACCTGAAACTAATAAAACTAAAAACTAATAATAAAACTAAAACTAATAAGATTATAATAAAATAATAAACTGATAAACTAATAATAACATAATAATAGACTAATAATAAAACTAATAATTAATAATAAATTAATAAAACTAATAATAATAATAATAATAATAATAATAATAAACAAACTGAACTAATAATTAATAATAACCTAATAAAATTAATAGTAACTAAACTATAAACAAACTAAACTAAAAACTAGTAATAATAATAAACCTATTAACTAAAACTAATAAACTATGAAACTAATAACTAAACCACGAACTAATAACTAAATAATAATAACTAAAAAAACTAATAATAAAACTAATAATAACTAACCAAGTAATAAAACTAACAAACTAATAACTAAACTTAATAATAATAATTAACTAAATAATATATAATAATAATAAAACCCCACAAAATAATAATAATAATAATAATAAAACTTAACTAATTAATAATAATAATAATAACTAATAATAATAATAAAACTAAAACTAATAATAAACTAAAACTAATAATAATAATAATAAGCTAATAAAACCCAACCTAAACTAATAATAAACTAAACTAATAACTAAAACTAATAAAACTAAACTAAACCTTAACTAAAAACTAATAAAACTATTAAATTAATAATAACAAATAATAATAATAATAATAATAATAGTAATAATAATGATAAAACTAAAACTAAACTATTAACTAAACCCATAAAACTACTAATAATAAAATATTAACTAAACAAACTAATAAACTAACTAAAAAACAAAAACCAATAACTAATAATAATAATAAAACTAATAAATAATAAACTAACTAATAATAATAAATAAACCACTAATAAACTAAACTAAAAATAAAACCTAAATAAATAATAAAACTAATAATAATGATGATAATTAATAAATAATAAATAATAAACTAAATTTAAAACCTAATAATAAACTAAACTAAATTAAAACATAAACTAAACTAATAAACTAAACCTAAGAATAAAACTAAACCTAATAATTAAACACATAACTAATAATAAACTAATAATAACTAAAACCTAAACTAATAAAACTAATAAAGTAATAAACTAATAAACTAAACCCACTAATTAAAAAACTAATAATAACTAAAAAAAACCTAAACTAACTGAACAAATAATAAACTAATAATAATAAACTAAACAAATAAACTAAACTAAACCTAAACTAATAAACCACAATAACTAAAACTAAAAGTAATAATAACAAATTAACTGATAACAATAACAACAACAACAACAACAACAACAACAACAATAACGACAACAACAACAACAACAACAACAACAACAACAACAACAATAATAATAATAATAATAATAATAATAATAATAATAATAATAATAACAAATTATAATAATAAAACTAAACTAAACTAACTAACTAACTAATAATAAACTAACTAAAATAAACTAATAATAATAACAATAAAAATTAACCTAAACCTAAAACTAACTAATAATAATAATAATAAACCTAAAAACCAATAATAAACTAACTTAAATAAACCTAAAGTAATAAATCCTAATAAAACTTAAACCCCTAAAATAACTAAAAAACCTAAACCCCCATTAACTAAACTAATAATAATAATAATAATAATAATAATAATAATAATAATAATAATAATAAATCATTATAAAAAACTAATAATAAAACCTAAACCCAAATTAGTAAACTAATAAAAAACTAATAATAAACTAATAAACTAATAAATAATCTAATAATAATAAACTAACTAATAATAATAATAATTAAACTAATAATAACTAATAAAAACTAATAAAATCTAAATAATAAACTAAACTAATAATAAACTAAACCTATGACTAAAAAAAATAATAAAACTAAGTAAAAAACAAATAAACTAATAATAATAAACTAAAACTAACTAAAATTAAACTAAAACTAAACCTAAAACTAATAAAACTAATAAACTAAACTAATAGTAATAACTAATAAACTAATAAAAACTATTAATAGTAATAATAAAACTGATATAATAAACTAATAAAACTAAACTAAAACTAAAACAAACCAAACCATAATAATAATAAAACTAAACTAATTAATTAACAAAAACTAATAAAATAAACTAATAACTAAGAAAACCTAAACAATAATAATAATAAAATAAACTAAAACTAAACTAAATAAACTAAACTAATAAAACCTAAACCCACTAAATAATAAACTAAACTAAAACCTAATCCTAAATAACTAATAAAACCTAAACTAATTGAAATAAAGAAAAAACCTAATAAAATAATAACTAAACTAAATAACTAAACTAATAAACTAATAAAATTAAACCATAACTAATAAACCTAAACCTTAACTAAACTAATAAATAATAAAGTAATAACTAATAATAACTAAACTAAATAAAAAAACCTAAACCCACTAAACCCAAACCTAACTAATAATAACAAAAAACTACTAATAAGTAATAAAAAACCTAATAACTAATAAAACCTAAACCCTAAACCTAAAACTAATAATAATAATAATAATAATAATAATAATAATAAATTAACTAACTAAACTAATAAAATAATAAAAAACATAAACCTAATAAATAAAACAAATAAATAAAACTAATAATAAACTAATAAAACTAATTAATAAAATAATAAAAGAAAAAATAATAATAATAATAATAATAATAACTAACTAACTAAACTAATAATAACTAAAATAAACTATTAAACTAATAACTAAAACTAATAACTAATAATAGAACTAAAGCTAATAATAATAAACTAATAATAAACTTAAACCTAAATAATAAACTAATAATACTAATTAAACTAAATAATAAACTAAAGCTAAATTAACTAGCTAATTAACTAATAAAAACTAATAAACTAATAATAATAATAATAATAATAATAATAATAATAATAATAATAATAATAATAATAATAATAACAATAATAATAATTACTAACTAACTAACAAACTAATAATAATAAAACTAAACTTCATAATAATAATAAACTAATAATTAATAAAACTAACTAAACTAATAAATAATAATAATAACTAACTAAACCTAATAAACTAATAAAATTGAACAAATAACTAATAATAAACTAATAAACTAATAACTAAAACTAATAAACTAATAATAATAAAACTAAAACTAATAATAACTAATAATAAAACTAACTAAAAAACTAATAATAATAAACTAAAACTAATAAGTAAACTAATAAAACTAAAGAAAACTAATTAATAATAAATAAACTAATAAACCTATCTAATAATAAAAACTAATAATAATAATAATTAATAAACTAAAAAAACTAATAATAACTATACATAAATAACTAACTAATAAAATAAACTAAAAATAAACTAATAATAATAACTAAATAATAATAAACCTTATAAATAATAACAATAATAAATAATAATAACTAAACTAATAATAATAATAATAAAACTAAATAATAATAACAAATAAATTGACTAAAAACTAATAATAACTAAAACTAAACTAATAAACAAATAAAAACAAAACTAATAACTAAACTAAAAACTAAACTAATAATAATAATAATAATAATAAACTAATAAACTAATAACTAATAAACCTAAACCCTAATAAAAATAAAAACTAATAATAAACTAAATAATAATAATAAACTAATAATAATAAAATAAAATTAATAATGAACTAATAACTAATAATAAACTAAACTAATAATAATAATAAATAAAACTAACAAATAATAATAACTAAAATAAAACAAACTAATAAATTAAATAAACCATAAATAAATAATAAACCTAAACCTTAATAACTAACTAACTAAACCTAGAAGCAAACTAATAATAACTGAAAATGTACTATTAATAAAACTAAAACTAATAAAAACTAATAATAAAAACTAAAAAAATTAAAAATAAATAATAACTAAATAAAACTAAAATAATAAACTAAACCTAAAAACTAAAACCTAAAAATAATTAAACTAAACTAAACCTAATAACTAACTAAATAAAACTAACTAAAAAACTAATAAAATAATAAATAAATATTCAAAACTAATAAACTAATAAACTAAAAAACTAAACTAACTAAACTAAAAATAATAAACTAAAACAAACTAACAAAACCTAAAATAAATAAAAAACTAAACTAAAACCCAAACTAATAACTAAATAAAAAAACTAATAAATAATAATAACTAATAAAAAACTAAAAAATAATAAAAATAATAATAATAATAATAATAATAATAATAATAATAATAATAATAGACTAATTAATAATAATAACTAATAATAATAAAAACTAATAATAAAATAACTAACTAACTAAAACTAATAACTAATAAACTAATAAACTAACAAACTAATAATAAACTAATAAATAAAAACCTAATAAATAATTTACTAACTAATAACAATAATAAACTAAATAAAACTAATAATAAATTAATAACTAAAATTTAACCCACTAAATAAACTAAATAACTAAATAATAACCCATTAATAACTAGTAATAATAAAAAATAATAAACTAAACTAATAATTATAATAATATGTAAAACTAATATTAAACTAACTAATAATAACTAATAAAAAACTAATAATAATAATAAACTAATAAATAATAAAAACTTATAAAAAAATTCCCCTAAACCCTAAATCCTAACCCTAAACCCCAAACACTAAACCATAAACCCCAAACCCTCAACTAACCCGAAACCCTAAAACGCTAAAAAGCTAAAACTAAACTAAATAAAACCAAAAAATAAAATGAATAAATAAACTTAAACCAAAATAAAATAAAATAAAATTAAAACCTAAACTAAAACCTAAACCTAAACCTAAGCCTAAAAGCTAAATAAAATAAAAAAATAAAAACTAAACTAAAATAAAATAAATAAAAACCTAAACTAAACTACAAAATAATAATTTAAATAAAATAAAAACTAAACATAAAATAAAATTAAAATAAACCTAAAAAAATAAAAGAAAAACTAAATAAAATCTAAACTTAAAAAATAAACCTAAAAATAAATAAAAAATAAAACATAAACCCTAAACTAAGAAAAAACCTAACCATAAAATAAAAATAAAATAAACGTTTACCTAAACTAAAATAAACTAAACTAAAATAAATAAAACCTAAACCTAAACCTAAAATAAACTAAACCTAAACCTAAACCCTAAATAAAATAAAATAAACTGAAAATAAACCTAAAACTAAACTAAAAAATAAAACCTAAAAAAAACCTAAAATATAAAACTAAAATCTAAACCTAAATAAATAAAATAAAAACCTAAACCTAAACCTAAAAATAAAAAATAAAGCCTAAACCTAAAAATAAAATAAAAATAAAACTAAACTAAAAATAAACCTAAACCTAAACTTAAAACTAAAAAATATACTTTAATAAAAAACCTAAACTAAAATAAATAAACCTAAAATAAATAAACTAAAGTAAATAAAAATAAAAATAAACCTAAATAAAAATAAAAAAATAAAATAAACTAATAAGCTAAATAGACCTCAAACTATGAGTTTACTTAATTAAAAAAATATAAAAAAAACAAAAAAACCCTAACCTTGAACCCTAAACCCTAAACCGTGAACCCTTAACCTAAAACTCTAAACACTAAACCCTAAACCTTAAAACCCTAAACCCTAAACCCTAAATCATAAACTCTAAAAGCTAAACCCTAAACTGTAAACCCTAAACCTTAAAACTTATAACCCTAAATCCTAAACCTTAAACACCAAACCCAAAAACTAAAACCACCTCCTCTCGGCTGCGCTCCATCTCTGGCGATTTTGTGTTCCCGTGCTAATTCTCTGTGGTTTGGCCACATTTCGAGCCACCCCGATTATGTTCCTGTGCAATTCTCTGCGGTTTTGCCGCATTTTGGCTACCCCGATCATGTTCCCGTGCAATTCTATGCGGTTTGGCCGCATTTCAGGCCACCCCGATCGTGATCGCTGTTTTACTGCTTGTTTGCGCTTCTTTGGGTTGCTTATGTGATTTTGACCGAAATGTTCAATGGCGGAGGCATCGCTCTCCGCGCAACCGAACTCGTCGCTCCTGGATGCGCCGGCTTTAACCTCCGACCCTAAAGGTATTCTGGATCCGATTGCATCCGTTAATGCGCCTTCTGTCAAGTCCTTTAAGGATGCTCTTTCAGGTAAGATCCCTAACTCTAATGCCTCGGTTAACTTAATTTCAACCTCTTTTCATGGATTGCCGACTGTCATGTGTTCTGACCAGGATGTGGAGAAATTAGCTAAGCCTTTTGAACTCTCTTTGGTTGGTAAATTCTCTTATGGCTTCTCTAGATAATATCGATCTTTCTTCCATAGCTTAAAGCTTTGAGTCTTCACTATTATTGATTGATCCTCGACATATCCTCATTCAGTTATCAAATGATTTAGATTATTCTCGAGTCTTTGCTCGCCGCTCCTATTTTGTGTATAATTATCAAATGTGGCTCTTGAAATGGTCACCCCTCTTTGATGTCAAAGAAGAATCCCCTATTGTCCCTCTATGGCTTACTTTTCCCAACATGAGAATTCACTATGTTACTCACCAAGTTCTGTTTACGGTTGGGGCTCTATTTGGTAGACCCCTTCAAATTGATCAAGCCACTGTCGCTAGATCTCGGCCATCTATTGCACACAGGTTGGTTGAGATTGACATTACCAAAAACTACCCCAAAGAAGTTTGGATTGGTTCAAAAAAATTCGAATATAACCAGAAAGTTGAATTTGAAAATTTCCCAGTCTTTTGCTCTCACTGTAAGATCCATGGCCATGATCACTCTGAATGCTTTGTGTTACACCCTAACCTTAAAAAGAATATATCACAGGACACTAATACCTCTCTTGGAACTAGGAAAACCAATAAGTTAGCTTATGTACCTAAAGTTACTCATAATGGATTTCATCCTCCTACACCTACCCCTTTACTACCAACTGATTTGTCTAATGAAAAACATTCTGACCTTGGTATAAATACTACTATTGAGATGTGTACTGAAACTAATGATAACTTACCTAGCACTACTCCTACTTGCAATAATTTAGCTTCTCATGACAAACCTTTGCTTCATTTGAATCTTAATGACAATGTGGAAAGCTTATATTGGATCAAAATAATGTAGATCCTTTGGTGTCAGACCACAATCTGAATATGCATCATGGCAATGAAAATGTTATTTGTACTATTAATGGTGCAAGAACCTCCCCTTCTACTTCTCTATAGAGTGATACTCGGTCATCCAAATTTCTCATTCTAGCTCGATCAAGAAGGAGAAATCACCACTCAAACATTGACGTCGCTATTCTAGATACCAAAAACTAATCTCTTTTTGATGGAGATACTTTGGATTCTGATAGGCCTTTCCAAACTGTTATTAAAAAAAATCTTATAAAGCCAAAATGACTAATAATAACTTCACTAGAACCACCTGTTCTTCTCTTACACCTTGTAAATAATTATGTCTTCCTCTCTTCATTTTTCCATTTTCTTTATTTATCTTTTCTTTTTTGGATTTTTTATTATGATCAATTTTCTTATTTGGAATATCCGAGGTTGTGGGACACTCCCTATCCATAATTATGTTAGGAGCCTCTGTCGCACTCATAACATCAAACTTCTTGTTATTATTGAGCCTTTCATTAACTCTTCCAAGATTGCCCAAGTTGCAAGATCGCTTGGATTTCAAAATTTCTTCTTCAATCTTAATAATAAAATTTGGTGTTTTTGGAATAATTCAATCACCATTTCCATCATTGATGATCTTGGTCAATTGGTTAATGTCAAAATCTCATTAGGTGAGTTTTCAGCTTTTGGCTCCTTTATCTATGCTTCTTGTAATAGAGCCGGTAGGAACATCCTTTGGAATCATCTAAGAACCTTTGCCTCCTCAGTTAACCTACCCTGGTTGGTTGGGGTGATTTCAACACTATCATTGCTTCTTCGAAAAGGAGGGGAGGATGTTCTCCAAACCTCCATTCCATGGAAGACTTCTCTAATATGATCCTAGATTGCAATCTGATTGACATTGGTTTTTCAGGTTCTGATTACACGTGGCATAACTCTAGACTTTGGCAGTGTCATGATAGGACCCTCTTTAATTCTCTTTGGATCAATCAATGGCCTCTTACTTCTGTTCAACATTTGAGCAAAACTTTATCTGATCATGCTCCTCTTTTGATCTCTATCAAAACTCCTCCCCTTAATCCTTCTACTCCCTCACCTTTTCATTTCCAAAATATGTGGACCCAACATGATGATTTCACTAATGTTGTTTTCACTAATTGGATGGCTCCTATTCACCGAGATAATTCTGTTAAAGGCATGATTCGGCTTTGGCTTAAGCTCAAGAGGCTTAAACAAAACCTCAATTGGTGGAACAAGCATATTTTTAAAAATCTTTTTACCAATCTTAAAGCCATGGAACAAGTGGTTTGTTCTCTTGAAGAGGCTATCTAAACTGACCCCAGTAAGCTTGATGAGTTGAGCATTGCCAAAGATAGTTTGATTAATTACCAAAATATGGAGGAAACCTATTGGCATCAAAAAGCTGCTAGCAAACATATTGCTAATGGTGACAGAAACACTAGGTATTTCCATGCTATTTGCAATAAACGAAAAGCTCTAAACTCGATTAAGAAAATTAAGAACCCTAATGATGGTTGGATAACTGATAACAATGAAATTAAGGACTCTGTCATTCATCACTTTTAAAATTTATTAAATTCTAATCCTTCGTTAGATACGCCCTCCAACACCCATCTATTCTCTTCTATGATTACCAATGAGGATAACCATTTGCTCACTATGCGTCCCTCGAAAGCAGAGATTAGTAGTACTCTTAATAGCATGAACACTGATTCTGTTGCTAGCCCTGATGGTTTTACGACTCATTTCTTTCAGCATTGTTGGCCTTTTATTAAATCTGATCTTGTTAATGCTGTTATTGATTTCTTTGATGGTAGCTCTATTCCCAGATATTTTTCAAGTACTTCTATTATCCTTATTCCCAAAACCATCAATCCTGAATTTGGGGTGATTTTAGACCTATTAGTCTTTGTACCTTTTCCCAAAAACTCATTGCTAAATTAATTAATAATAGGATTAGCCCCCTGCTCCATAAAATCATCTCCCCTAACCAAACTAGTTTCATTAAAAATAGTGCCATATCTGATAATATTCTTCTCGCTCAAGAGCTGGTTCATGACATTGATGTTTCTTCCAGAGGAGGTAATATGCTTTTCAAACTGGACATCTCTAAAGCCTTTGACAACCACTCGTGGGATTTCCTCTTTTGAATCTTACATTTGTTTGGTTTCTCTGATAATTTTATCCAGCTTATAAAAAGTTGTATCACTAATGTCTGGTTTTCTGTTATCTTAAATGGTGAGTCCCTTGGTTTCTTTTCTTCAAGCCATGGTTTGCGTCAAGGTGACCCTCTTTCTCCTTCTCTTTTTATCATTGCTGTTGAATATCTTTCGAGAAGCCTCAATGATCTTTTCATTATAAAACTTAACATGGTTTTTAAAACTCATGGTGGTTTCCCTGTTTCTCACCTTAGCTTTGCTGATGATTTTATAATCTTTTGCAATGCCTCCCTTCAACATGTTAAAACTATTAAGAATCTCTTAAATGATTTTGGCAAAGTTAGTGGTCTCTTCCTTAATGAAAGAAAATGTTGTTTTATTCCCTCAACTAAGATTCCTACCAATAGAATCAAATATCTAGAATTACTAATTTTAAGCAAAGTCAACTTCCCATTAATTATCTGGCTCGCTTTTAAAGGCAAAAAGATCTCATCTTTTTTGACCTTATTCAAATTTCTAATAAAATTTCGGTTTGGGAATTTCATTTACTCTCTTTTGGTGGTAGGCTAACCTTGATTAAGAGCACTCTTAATTCCATGCCTTTATATCTCATCCAAACCATTGTGTCGACCATTTCTAGCATCAACAGAATTGACCGTCTCCTAAATAAATTTTTCTGGGGCTCCAATACCTCTTCTAAAAAAATGCACTGGACCTCTAGGTTTAAAATTTGTGGCAATTTCAACGAAGGTGGTCTTGGTTGTAAATCCATAAAAGAAGCTATCAATGCCTTTTCCTGTAAACTATGGTGGAATTTTAGGAGTAATCATAGTCTTTGGGCTAATTTCATGACAGCTAAATATTGTCAGGGTAAGAACCCCCTCATTTGTCCCTTTAAGTCGGGTGACTCTCCTGTGTGGAAAAGGCTTTGTTCTATCAAATGGGATGCAGAATCATTACTTTTTTGGGGCATTAACTCTGGCGCCTCTTCCTTTTGGCAAGATAACTGGAGTGGATGTGGATCCATTGATGACTTACTCTCCACCCATTCCACTTTCGCTATTAGAGTAAACTCTTTCTGGCATAACAATAAGTGGAACAATAGTAAGCTTGCTAATTTTATCCCTTTTACTTTCTTGAATATGGTTACTACTATTCCTATCACTCCACACAATCAAGATTAGATTCTCTTTAAGCTCTCTCATAATGGTGATTTCAACCTCAAAAATGTGTGGCTCCACATTAAAGATACTCATGATTCCTCCTATGTATTCTCCAAACTTTGGAATAATAATATCCCTACTTCTTATTCTATTCTTACTTGGCGTATTCTAAAAAATTTTATCCCTGTTGATTCCTTGTTATGGAGTAAAGGGTTCCACTTACCCTCTAAATGTCAATGTTATTTTCATATTGAGAATGTTAATCATGTTTTTGTTAATGGGGCCATTGCTTCTAAACTTTGGATTTAGTATGATGATCTTTTTAACACTGTCAATTTCAATGGCTCTCTTACTTTATGTCAACTTCTTGAAATCTATTTTGATAATACTATTAAAGGTCACATTAAAATTATCATTACTATCACTCTTATCTGGTTCATATGGATGGACCATAATGATGCAAAACACCGTGGGATCCCTATGAACCATGTGAGGATTATTGCTAGAACTAAAAACAAAATTTGTGACTTGTTTAAAGCCAATCTCATTCATTACAGATAATTCAAAGGCTGTAAATTTGTCACCAATAAACTGGACATTAACCTGCTAGATCAACCTTACTGTTGAAATGACAAGATTGTCTATTGGAAAAAACCTCTTGACCATATTATTAAAATCAATCGATGGCTCTCTCATAATGGCTCGGTTGTGGTGGCATTTTCAGAACTCTAAGGGTATAGTACTATGTGCTTTTACTTATCCCCTTAATTCCCCTTGTCCCATTTTACAGCTTATGGCTTCAAAGCTCTTGAGATTTGCCTCCAAAATGGCTCAATATTTGGATTGAGGTGGATGCTTTTTTGATTGATCTTTTGACCTCCACTAAGATGAGCGACCTTGTACTACCTCCTCAAGCAAACTAGAGCTCTTCTTTCCCAATTAAATTTTAACATCACTCATGTTTGGCGTGAAGGAAATTCTTGTCGACTACCTTGCCAATCGGGTGCTATGGTATCATCTTCTTTAATCAACTCACCTTACCCCACTTGGACAACTTTGGGCTAGAACTTAATCTACCTTTTGAACTTTGGGTTTCTTATGACTTCTCTCTTTTGGATCTTTACTTTATGTCTCACTACTCTGCATTGGAATTTTATTGAAATGCTGTCAACTTCTATTGTTTTTATAACAATCATTGTTGGAGGAGATATTTATCATGATGGGTTTATCTTGCCATTATTTCGCAATCACTATTTCTCAAAGATATTACTGCTTGGAGCATCTTAGTTACCTATGTTGTTTCTATGCATTATATTAGTGTTCATTACGCTGGTTGCAATATTTATTTTGAAGATTTATTATTAGGTTATTAGATTTTAGTTGATAATGATTGGTGGCTGGCTTTTGAAATGCTGCTTGTATCCCCTATTAGATCCTAGGCTACTGTTGATATTCTCTTTGTCTCCAACTTTGAGCTGACATTTTCCTTTTATTTCTAGGAGTTATCTTTTATTTTATTTTTCTGCATGATGAGGTTTTGGGGTCTTGCTATTTCTGCCTCTCCTATGCTTCATAACCTTACCTTCACATCCTGTAAAAATAATAGATGCAACATCCTGGTTAAAAATCTTTCTCTACAAATTTGGAATTATTTTTGATGTTGTGGGTCTTGCTACTGGTCTATTTCTTTATGCCCCTTTGCTCTTTAATGCCTTATCCTATGTTTGGAATTATTTATTAATTTTCACTCAGTATGATTTCTCTGAGGATGATATTTCTGCTGCTAACCTGCACTTTTTTGTCCTAGAGGATCTCATTGATGAGACTCTTTTGAACCCCATGGTGGCTCTTTTACTTCTTTTTTATTAGCTTACCTATGGTTGCAATCATTGTAGTGTTGTTTTAAGCTATGGTATTTGGATTGGATTCACGTCTGCTTCTTGTTTTAATCTATGGCTGTTGGACTTCAGGCTATTATGTGTCCTGCAAGCTGTTGGATCATCTGCCTTTATATAATGTTTGTGCTACTAACAATTGGGATGATGCTATTTTCACCTACTGCTGTTATTTATTTCCTGGTTCAGCTAGTCTTGGCCAGACCACTTCATTAACTATCAATTTACTTACCTTTGTATAATTTGAATGGTTGGTTTTATGCCCAACTTGCTATTTTTTTTTTCTTGGTTGTTGGATGGTTTGGTTACTGTCTAATATCCAGCAAGCTATTGCTGGGGTTGTTTATCTATTTCAGCAGGGTGATTTTGGTGTTGTCTTGCTGTTTGTCTTTGACAACCTTTTTTCCCCAACCTGTCAAGCGAGATTTTGTTATTTCGTTCTATTTATTATTTCCTTGCAGTTTGGATTCCCTTAATGGCTTCTTCTTCTGTGGTTGTAGGTTTTTCACTCGAACCGCTTTATCTGGAAGGTTTTTCCTTTTTATTATCCTTTGAACCCTTTTGCTACCATTGTTGGTTTTGGTCTTTAGGGCCTTTTGACCAGCTGGTGGACTTTGTGATTAATATCTGTTCCCTATTTTTTGATTCTCTGACTATTTTTGCTTTTATCAATTGGGCTACTACTATTTTTTCCTGCTTCTATTTTTTCCCACTTGGTTCTATTTCCATCGGCGGTCTCGGTGATTTTCCATCGATTATTTGGATCTTTACATATGTTTTTGGGTGGACTCTTGGCCTTGTTGGTAATGCTTGCCTTTGTTGTTGGTTGAACTTAATACTCTACATCGTCTCGGGTTTTGGTTTGTTTTGCTTAGCAACTCTCTATTGAAGTTGTTGATTGCTTGGTGGATTTTGCCTTGAACCCCCTTAATGGTTTATTATATGCATATCACCTTAATTCATTGGTCTACTTTATCTCCTGATGTTTTCTCCATCTTCTTTCAGTTAAACCTGTATCTATTGCGCAATGTTTATCCTGGATGGGTGGCTTTATGACAAGCTAGCTGGTTTTTGTTCTCTAGCTAGTTGTTTCTTGTCTTGGATATTTGCTATCTTGGCTTTTCAGGGCTCCTATGTTGGCTCCATCCTGGTTGGCTGTAGGACTTATGGGTCCTATGTTCAGCTAGCTATTTCTGGCATTACTGTTCTAATGGTTTTTGGTGATTGCTGTCTGGGTTACTGCCTTCCAGATACCTATTTTTATGCTCTATCTACTTGGTTATTAAATATGGCAATATCTTCTCTGATGGAGAAGTTTTATTGCCAACTTGCTGTCCCTTCCTATCTTGGATGTTGTTGTCTTAAGTGTTGTCTTGGCTAGTTTTTTGCCTTTTCTTTTGCTTTTTCTAGATTCTAATGTTGATATTCATTTAAATCCATTTTTTGATTTTTCTTCTGGTGGGTTCCAATGTTGCATTAACTTTTTTGCTGTTGGGGTTGGCTTTTGGAATGCCTGTACTGTTTACATCTGGGCTACTGTTCATCTCTTGATTGTTGTGACCTACATTATCTGCTGTTGTCTCTATTCACATCTTGATTCGATTAGGTTGGTGCAGTCATATGCACTGTCTCTGCTGACTGGGTGGTACTATGGACAGTTGCTGCCTTTTGCTGCCTTGCTCTCTTGGTTGTTTGTTGATCTGGATTATCCAATTTTTGGTTCTGAATGCTGCAACTGGAGTTGTAGCTCCGACTGTGTGGTTGTAGGTTTTACTGCTACCCTGATCTGCTTTATCTGGAAGGTTTTTTCTTTTTATTATCCTTTGAACCCTTTTGCTACCATCATTGGCTTTTGGACTTTAGGGCTCTTTGACCAGCTTGTGGACTTTGTGATTATTATATGTTCCCTGTTTTTTGATTTTGTGATTATTTTTGTTGTTATCAATTGGGCTACTACTGTGTTTTCCTGCTTCTATTTTTTCCCACTTGGTTCTGTTAACATCGAGCAGATCCCTGTGATTTTTCATTTGATTATTTGGATCTTTACCTATGCTTTTGGGTTGACTCTTGGCCAGCTTGTTGGTATCAACTGCCTTGGTTGTTGGCTGAACTGAATTAATACTCTACATGTTATCTCTGGGGTTTTGGTTTATTTTGCTCAGCAACTCTCTATTAAAGTTGTTGATTGCTTGGTGGACTTTGCCTTGAACCCCCTTAATGGTTTATTATATGCATATCATCTTAATTCAGTGGTTATCTGCTACTGTTTTCTCCAACTTCATTCAGTTAAATTTGTATCTATTGCAATGTTTATCCTGGATGGATGGTTTTATGGCAAGCTTGTTGGTTTTTGTTCTCTAGCTGGTTGTTTCTTGCCTTGGATATTTGTTGTCTTAGTTCTTCAAGACTCCTATGTTGGCTCCATCCTGGTTGGCTGTAGGATTTTTGGGTCCTATGTTATTGCTTGTTTACATTCTTGTTCGATGGTTTTGGTGATTGTTGTGCAGGTTCTTGCCTTCCAGATACCTATTTTATGCTCTACCTACTTGGTTATTGGCAATGTCTACTCGATGGAGAGAGGTTTTATGGCCAACTTGTCCCTTCTTGACTTATGCATCTGGTCAATTGTGGGGTTTCTTGACTTTCACGGTTTCTTCGACTTACTTAATTCCCCTGGCTGGCAATGTCGTGTTGATTTCCTGTTGTTTGCTGCTTATAGGCTTTGTAGCCGGCCTGAAAACCATTTTAATTCTTTCCTCTCTTATCTTTTCCCTACCATTGTTAGACTAATGCAGACCACTGTTAAGATGCTCTTAACTAATTCATATTCAAACCCTATCATGCTCTATCTGAATGGGTTGTCTTATAGTGAGTTTGTTGCCTAATGTTGTATCTGATGAACTTCTTGTATTGGTGTTGGGTATTCTTTGACATGGTGTCTTATATCAGGTCTTATTTCCAGGATAGGAACCCCTTTCTCATTCTGACTTTTGCTGATTTTCTATCTACCCTGTATTTGATTATAATTGCAGGTACTAAGGATATCAAGACTTTTATCAAATGGATGCAATACAGGTTTGTTGGCTATGATGGCTGTGATGATTTCACTCCCCTTTCGTTTGGTAGTAGCTCTTGTGATGTAACCCTTCTGCTGAAGTCTGGATGCTCATATTTGCATCTGCCCCAACTTGGTGTGACTGAGCCTGAGCCATCTCTATCACAACTCTTTACTATCATTCTCAGATTATGCAGTTTCCAGTTATCATTTTGTCTGTATTACCTTAACTGCTCTAACTTTTCTCTGTTTACATTCTTGCAGGTGCTTCTCTCTTATCCTCTTATAGGTTTGCTCCAGAGTGTCATGCATTCTCCCATCCTGCAGAGCATTGGCCCTAATCTTCCACTGGCTTATTATGTTAATCAATTTGTATCTTTTGATTGCTTTATTGTTTTCTTTTGCTTTTGGCTGTACTTAGATAGGGGATTTACTCCCTAGTCGATTGTAGCTCTTTGAGCAATAGTTCTGGAGTTTATCCCCTTTAAGGACCTTGTAACCCTCTTTTTGTGGCAATAAAATTCCCCTACATAAGGTTCCCAAAAAAAAAAAAAAAAACCTTAAACACCAAACCATAAACATTAAACTCTAAACCCTAAAAACCTAAAAACCTAAACCTAATCTAAATAAAACCTAAAAAAGAAAATAAATAAAAACCTAAACATAAATAAAATAAAATAAAACCTAAACTAAAACCTAAACATAAACGTAAAAATAAAATAAAATAAAAATTAAAAACAAACTAAAATAAAAATAATAAAAATTTAAACTAAACTAAAACATAAAATAAACCTATTAACAAAAAACCTAAATAAAATAAAAACTAAATGTAAAATAAAAATAAAATAAACCTAAAATAAAATAAAATAAAAACTAAATAAAAACCTTAAACAAAAAAATAAACCTAAAAATAAATAAAAATTAAAACCTAAACCCTAAACTAAAAAAACCTAAACCTAAAATAAACAAAGTAAAATAAACATAAACCTAAACTAAAATAAACTAAACAAATATAAATAAAATCTAAACCTAAACCTAAAATAAACTAAATCTAAATCCTAAACTAAATAAAATAAAATAAACTAAAAATAAACCTAAACCTAAAGTAAAAAATAAATCCAAAAATAAAAACCTCAAACCTAAATCTATAAAGATAAAAAAATCTAAACCCAAAAATAAAAAATAAAACCAAACCTACAATAAATAAAATAAAATAAACTCAAAATAAACCTAAACCCTAACTAAAAAATTAAAGCAAAAAAATAAACCTAAAATAAAAACCATAAACCTAAACCTAAAATAATAAAATAAAAACCTAAACTTAAACTTAAAAATAAAAAATAAAACCTAAACCTAAAATATAAAATAAAAATAAAACTCAATGAAAAAGTAAAACTAAATGTAAAATAAATAAACTAAAATGAAAAGCCTAAACTAAAATAAATAAACCTAAAATAGATAAAATAAACTAAATAAAAATAAAAAATAAAGTTAAAAAAAATAAAATAAAATAAACTCAAATAAATAAAAAGTAAACTAAATAAACTTAAACCTACCGGTTTACTTAATTAAAAAAGAACTTAAACCCTAAATCCTATATCCTAAACCCTAAGTCTTAAAACTAACCCTAAGCCCTAAACCCTAAAACCCTAAATCCTAAACCCTAAACCCTAAACCTTAAACCATAAACCCTGAAACCCTAAATCCTAAACCCTAAACCCTAAACCTTAAACCATAAACCCTAAAACCCTAAACCCTAAACCCTAATACCCTAAACCCTAAGCCCTAAACCATAAAACCTACAACCCTAAACCCTAAACCCCAAACCCTAAACCCTAAATCTTAAACCTTAAACCATAAACTAACCGAGCGACCAGGGATATGATGGTGGATCTCACTACTCGAGAGGCCGGGGTGGTTATGATGGGAATTGGAGAAACCAAAGAACGATCAATCCGATCTACTGCTGACAAAACTATCTTTATAGTTGAGACAGTTCTACTTATCTAGGATTTTTGATTTGCTCTATGGGTGCTCATTTTTGATCTATGTTGTCGCTTATGTCTTAGAAAACATGGGGTGCTACTTGGATGATGAAATCGAAAAGAAGAAATGTTGAATCTGAATTTGTTCTCGATTAAAAAAATAAAACCTTATACCCTAAATCATAAACTAAAAATTAAACCATGAACCTAAAACCTAAACCCTAAACCATAAACCCTAAACCCTAAACCCTAAATCCTAAACAAACCCTACACCCTAAAAAGTTAAAAAACATAACCTAAACCAAATAAAACCTAAAATAAAATAAATAAAAAACCTAAACCAAAATAAAATAAAAAGTAAAATAAAATAAAAATATAAACTAAATCCTAAACCTAAACCTAATCCTAAACCTAAACCTAAAAAAGAAAAAAAATTAAAAATAAAAAGTAAACTAAAATAAAATAAATAAAAACCTAAAATAAAAAAAAACTTAAATAAAATAAAAACTAAACCTAAAATTAAAATAAAATAAACCTAAAATATAATAAAATAAAAACTAAATAAAAACTCAAACCTAAAAAATAAACCTACAAATAAAACCTAAACCCTAAACTAAAAAAAACCTAAACCTAAAATAAAAATAGACATAAACATAAACTTAAACTAAAATAAATAAAACCTAAAGTTAAACCAAAAATAAACTAAACCTAAACCTAAACTAAAAAATAAAACCTAAAATAAAAACTTAAAACCTAAACCTAAACAAAAATATCTAAACCTAAACCTAAAAATAAATAATAAAACCTAGACTTAAAAAATAAAATAAAAATAAAACTAAATTTAAAAAATAAACCTAAACGTAAAAAATAAACTAAAATAGTGAACCTAATATAAACTAAATAAATAAACTAAATAAAAATAAACAATAACCTAATTAAAAATAAAAATTAAAATGAACTTAAATAAATAAAAAATAAACTAAATAAACTTAAACCTACTGGTTTACTTAATTTAAAATAAAGCCATAAACCCTAAATCCTAAATCCTAAACCCTAAACCCTAAACCCTTAAATTAACTATAAACCCTAAACCCTAAACCTACAACCCTTAAATCCTGACACTAAACCCTAAACCCTAAACGCTAAACCCTAAACCCTAAACCTTAAACACTAAACCCTAAATCCTAAAACCCTATACCCTAAACCCTAAACCCTAAACTCTAAATCCAACAGCCCTTAACCTAAACCCCAAACCATAAACCCTAAAACCTAAACCCTAAACTAACCCTAAACACTAAACCTTAAACTAACCTTAAACCCTAAACCCTAAATGAACCCAAAACCCTAAGAATGTATAGAACCTTGATGGCAGGAACATCACCATCAGCTAGGCTCGGTCTAGTTCTAGTGGTGGAGGTAAAGTCAGAGGCGGCAGTTATCGTAGTGGTGGTGGGGGATTTGGAGGTGTTGGTGAATTTGAAGGTGGTGGTTGAAGTAGTGGTGGTTATGGAGGCGGGAAGAGTGACGAAGGTTACAACTATAGTGGTGGCGAGGGGGGGGGGGAGATCAAGGATCAAGGATATGATGATAGATCCCACTACTCGAGAGGCCAGGGAGGTTCTGATGGGAATTGGAGAAACTAAAGAATGATTGATTCGATCTGCTACTTATGGACTGTGTCCTTAAGATAGAGACTATTTTAGTTATCTAGGGTTCTTGATTTGCTCTATGTGTGCTCATTTGTTATCCATTTTTTATCTATGTCATCTCTTCTGTCTTAAAAAACTTGGAGTGTTACTTGGTTAATGAAATCAAAAAGAAAAAATATTGAATATGAATTTGTTCTCTATTAAAAGGAAAAAAAACCAAAAACCCTAAACCTAAACTTGAACCCTAAACCTGAAACCTGATCCCTAATCCCTAAACCCTAAACCATAAAAACCTAAATCCCTAAACCATAAACCCTAAACCTTAAACCTTAAACACTAAACCTTAAACCCTAAAACTAAACATAAACCCTAAACTTATAACCCTAAACCCAAAAACCTTATACCCTAAACCCTAAAAAACCCTAAACACTAAACCCTAAATTGATCCTAAACCCTAAACCCTAACCCTAACCTAACCCAGCCCTTTAACCAAGTGACCCTAAACCCTAAACTAACCTGGACCCTAAACCCTAAACCACTCACTTAAACCCTAAACCTTAAACCCTAAACCTAAACCTAGCCACCCTAAGTTAACTAAATCATAAACCCTAAAGCCAAACCTAAAACCCCTACTATAAACCCTAACCCTAAACCATAAACCCAAAATTTCTAAACCCTAAAATCCTAAACCCTAAGAACCTAATAACCTAAACCTAAACTAAATAAAACCTAAAAAAAATATAAAAAAAACCTAAATAAAATAAAATAAAATAAAATAAAATGAAAAACTAAACCTAAACCTAAAAATAACATAAAATAAACTAATAAATAATAGATAAAATAAATAAAACATAAACTAAAATAAAATGAAATAAACCTATGAATAAAAAACCTAAATAAAATAAAAGTTAAATGTAAAATAAAAATAAAATAAACTTAAACTAAAATAAAATAAAAACTAAATTAGAGCCTAAACCTAAAAAATAAACCTAAAAATAAATAAAAAATAAAACCTAAACCCTAAATTAAAAAAAAAAACTAAACCTAAAATAAAAATAAAATAAACAAAATAAAATAAACCTAAACCTAAACCTAAACTAAATGAAATTAAATTAAAATAAATAAAACTTAAACCTAAACCTAAACTAAAATAAATAAAATAAAATAAACTAAAAATAAACTTAAACTTAAACTAAAAAATAAAACCTAAAAATAAACTTAAAATAAAAAACTAAAACTAAAAAATAAATAAAAACCTAAACATAAACCTAAAAATAATAATAAAACCAAAACCTAAAAAATAAAATAAAAATAAAACTCTTGTAAAAAAATAAACCTAAACCTAAACCTAAACCTAAACCAAAAAGTAAACTAAAATATAATACCTAAAATTAAAAAAAATAAACCTAAAATAAATAAACTAAACTAAATAAAAGTAAAAATAAAATAAATAAAAAATAAACTAAATAATCTAAATAAATCTAAACCTACCTGTTTACTTAATTTTTTTTAAAAAATCACAAACACTAAATCCTAAAACCTAAATCCTAAAGCCTAAACCCTAAACCCTTAACCTATAACCTTAAACCCTAAACCCTAAACCCTAAAAAATCTTAAACCCTTAACCCTAAGCCTTAATCTTAAACCCTAAACCCTAAAAGCATAAACCCTAAAACCCTAAACACTAAACCCTATACCCTAAACCCTAAACCCTAGACCATAAACCTTAAACTCTAAACCCTAAATCCTAAACCTAAATCGAAAGTAGTTAAATAAATTAAAAATAAACATAAACCATAAAACCTAGCAAACCTAAATTTAAACCTAAGCCCTAAGAATGGGCAGAACCTTGACGATAGGAACATCACCGCCAACCAGGCTAAGTCTAGATCTCTCGATGGAGGCTAAGGCAGAGGTGGTGGTTAGCGCAGTGGTAGCGAGGAATCTGGAGGTGCTGGGGGATATGGAGGTGGCGGTCAGAGAAGTGGTGGTTATGGAGGTAGGAGGAGCAATGGGGGTTATAGCTGTGGTGGTGCCAAAGGGAGAGATCAAGGATATGATGGTGGATTCCACTACTCGAGAGGTCGGGGTGGTTCTGATGGGAACTGGAGAAACTGAAGAATGGAAAATCCAATTTGCTACTTATGGAACTGTGTCTTTATAGTAAAGGTTGTTCTGGTTATCTAAGGGTTTTGATTTGCTCTATTCGTGCACATTTTTTATTTATTTCAGCACTTGTGTCTTATAAAACTTGGTGTGTTACTTGGTTGATGAAATTGAAAAGAAGAAATGTTGAATCTAAATTTGTTCTCTGTTAAAAAAAACCAAAAACCCTAAACCCTAAACTAGAACATGCAGCTTAAAGCTAAAACCTAAACACTAAGCGCTAAATCGTAAATCATAAAAATCCTAAACCCTAAACCCTAAACCATAAACCTTAAAACTCTAAACCCTAAACCCTAAACTCAAAACCCTAAACCTAAACTAAACTCTAACCCATAAAAACCTAAACCCTAAACTTAAACTTAAAACCCTAACCTAAATCCTAAACCCTAAACCCTAAACTTCCCAACCTAAACCTATGGACCATAATCCTCCCTCTAAATCCTGGCCTAACCCCAACCCAAACCCACCACTTAACCTGGACCCCTGTAAACTCTGTATTTTAAATCCAAAATGCTATAACCCAACTAAAAACTCTCTCCACCTCCTAAAACCTAACCAAACCCCTAAAAAACACTGGCCCAAACCCTAAACCAAACCTAAAAAACTATTAAATAAAAAAAATAAATAAATAAATAAACCTAAATAAAATATAAAATAAAATTAACTCTTAACGTAAACTCTAAATCCTAAACCTTAAACCACCCTAACTCAAACCCCACTGACCACACCCTAAACTCCACTCCATAAACTCTTAAACCCTAAACCCTAAACCCCTAAACCCAGCATAAATCCTCAGAAACCCTAAACCCTAAACCCTAAATGCTAAACCCTAAACCCTAAACCCTAAACCCTAAATGCTAACCCTAAACCCTAAACCCTAAACCCCAAACCCTAAATCTAACCCTAAAGTAACTAAATAAATTAAAAAATAAACCTAAACCTTAAAACCTAATAAAATTTAAACCTAAACCTTAAGAATAGGTAGAACCTTGATGATAGGAACATCACCGTCAACTAGGCTCAGTCTAGATATCACGGTGGAGGCGAAGGTGGAGGCATCGATTATTGCAGTGGTGGTGGGATCTTGAAGTAATGGTGGATATAGAGGTGGTAGTCAAAATAGTGGTGGTCATGGAGACGGCAGAAGTAATAGAGCTTATAGTTATGGTGGTGGCAGAGGGAGAAATCAGGGATATGATGGAGGATCCCGTTACTCGAGAGGCTTGGGTGGTTCTGATAAGAATTGGAGAAACTGAAGAATGGCTGATCTGATATGTTGCTTATGGAGCTATTTCTTTATAGTAGATATGGTTCTAGTTATCTAAGGTTTTTGGTTTACTTTATTTATGCTCATTTTTTATCCATTTTTGATCTATGTCATAACTTGTGTCTTAGAAAACTTGGTTTGTTACTTGGTTGATGAAATAAAAATAGAAATTTTGAATCTAATTTTTTAACAGCCATAAGCTGAGCATAAATAATAGAAAAATGCTTTGAGGGGATAAGAAAAAGCACAAATGATAGTATCTTTGGAATCTCAAATAATACCACCACAACCATATTTATTAGGTGAAATTGAACCATTAGTATTGATTTTAATAAAGTTCTCATTAGGTTTGATCTAATGTATAATCCTAACAGCCTTATTGAAAGAAACATTAGGCAGAATGAGACCTAATTTTTTAGCCACAAATTTGTAACTTCTAAAATGGATGTTATTAATTAAATCAGCATTAAATAAAGCATGAATTATTTCTTTAGTTCTAGCCAGGATCATTTTATGATTCATAGGAATACCATGATATTTAGCATCATTTCTATCCATCTAAATGAACTAAATAAAGGTAATAGCAATTAAGATTTTGATATGACCTTTCATTACTATTTAGAAATAAGCTTCAAGAAGTTGATATAAAGAAAGGAAACCATGAAAATATTTAGTGTTAAATAAACTATCATACCATATCCATAATTAGGAAGCAATGGCACCATTGAGAAAAACATGATTAACATTTTCAATATGAAAGCAATAATAGCACTTAGAGGGTAAATAAAACCCTTTATTCCAGAGCAAGAAATCTATAAGAATAAAGTTATTCAAAATCCTCCAAGTTAAAACCAAATAAGAAATGGGAATGATATTATTCCAAAATTTAATGAAAACATTAGCGGAGTTTTGCTTATCTCTAATAAAATTCCAAACCTCTTTATGAAAGAATTCAGAATTGTAAGAGAGATTAAAAAGATTGATCAAGTTTGTTAAAAAATAGGGGCATTTCTAAAGTTATCAAAAAGAGAAATAGAGATGTAATTTTCAAGTTTGATTTCATTCCAATTATTGTTACACCAAAAAGTGTTAGCTTTGATAGCAGTAGTAGAGTGAGTAGATAAAAGGGAGTTAATAGATCCATTGCCAATCCAATTGTCTTGCCAAAAGAAGGATGTACATGAACAAATACCCCAAGATATTAAGGATTCATCAACCCATTTAATGGAGCAAAGCCATTTCCAAATCAGAGAGTCACCAAATTTATAAGCATAGATCAGAGGGTGTTTTCATAGGCAATATTTTCCATTTTAAAATTAGCCCAAAGGCTATCATTCTTTCTAAAATTCCACAAGAGCTTATGAGAGAAGGCAATAATAGCTTCACGAATAGGTTTACAACTAAGACCACCTTCACCCAAAGGACCGCAACATTTATGCCAGGATGTCCAATGCATTCTTTTAATAGAATTATTAGATTCCCAAAAAAATTTATTAATAAAGCGATCAATTCTGATAAGAGTAGAATTAGTAGGAATAATAGTTTGAATCAAATATAGAGGCATTGAATTGAGAGTTCTTTTAAAAATAGTGTGCTTGGCACCAAAAGAGAGTAAATGAGATTCCCAAATAGAAATTTTATTTTAAATTTTTTTAATTAACTCATCAAAAAGATGGGATCATTTTGGACCTTCAAAAAGAGGAGCACCAAAGTACCTAAGATGTAAATGTTGTTGTCTAAAATTAGTGATATGTAGGATATGATTGATTTTATTATTGGAGATACTTGAAGAAGTAATAAAATAACTTTTGTTATCATTGACAGTAAGACTACTTTCTCTATGAAATGTATTCAAAAGATTTTTAAGATTCTTGATATGATGAATAGAAGCATTGTAAAAAATAATGAAATCATCAACAAAGCTTAAATGGGAAATAGGTAAACCACTAAGAGTTCGTAATAGATACTAGGATTATTTAAGAATAAATCATTGATGCTCCTAGATAATTATTCAATAATAATGATAAATAAAGTAGATGATAAAGGATCCCCTTATCTTAAGCCATGGGAGGAAGGAAAGAAACCCAAAGCATCTCCATTAAGAAAAATAGGACACTAGACATTATTAATACAATTTTAAGTAGGAAAAATAAATTTATCAAAAAACCTAAATAAATTTAGAATATCAAAAAAGAAATCCCAAGAGATGTTATAAAAAGCTTTGGTAATATCTAATTTGAAAGATTGTTTCCACCTCTAGTCTTAGCATCTAAATCATGAATTAATTCTTGGGCAAGTAAAATATTATAAGAAATATATTTACCTCTAACAAAACTAGTTTGGTTGAGAAAGATAATGTTATGAAGAAGAGGACTAAGCTGTTGGCAATAATTTTGGAAATTAGCTTATTGAAGAATGTGCAAAGACTAATAGGTCTAAACTCACTCCAATAGTCCTGATTATCTTTCTTAGGTATGAGAATAATTGAAGTGATAGAAAAATAATTAGGAAAAGAAGTACCATTAAAGAAATCAACCACAACATCAATCAAATCATTTTTAATAATAAACCAACAATTTTGGAAAAAAAAAAAAGAGTAGTGAAACCCTCTAGTCCAGCAACATAATCTATGTTCATGCTATTAAGAACTTTAAAATTTTCATCTTCATTAGGAAAAATAGTAAGCAGATCATTGTCATCAATGGTAACAATAGAGGGAATCAAGTGTGATTTAGAAATAGCATCATAAGAACAATTATTGTTAACATTATTTCTAAAATAATTAATAATCAAATCCTTAATATCATTATTCTCTATAATCAATTGTCCATTATCATTTCTAATTTTCTGAATATTATTTAAAGCTCTCTTTTTATTAATTAAAGCATATAAATACCTAGTATTCCTATCACCATCTACAATATGTTTACTAGAAGTTTTTTGATGCCAATAAGTTTCTTGAATATTTTGGAAATTAACAAGTTTATCCTTCGCCTCATTCAAGTCCATAATCTTGGAAGGTTCCATCATAACAGAAACTTCAAGATCACAAACAAAATTTTCCATATCCTTCATATAAGCAAAAATATTTTTAAAATAATTTATGTTCCACCAAACCAGATTTTGTTTAAGTCATTTTAGTTTAAACCAGAGTCTATTCATCCCCCTAATTGAATTATCAGGATGCCAAGGAGCTTTCCAATTGTTAGCGATAACATTAAAAAAATATTAATTGTGGTGTTTATTTTCAAGATGTGAGACACAACATAGATCTTAGGGGGTACTTATTGAAGTGATTGGGTATGTCATTAAAGTATGATGCACTATCTCAAAAGATAGAAATCATCACCCTATAATGGACTTAATCACCTAATAAGGACTCCTAAGGTATGATGGGTCTTCTAATATACAAGAGATCTTTTCCCTACATTACATGGAAAAGTAAAGTATGTTTAATTTAAGTCAGGTTCGTTAAATTCCCTATGGAGGCAAGCCCCCATAGTTAATTACATCATAAGGAATGGGAATTCCTTAGGAATACTCTTGATTTAAGTAGAAATTAAGGTCTCCAAAGATTTTAAGTCTAGACTATCAAAGGATAGTTTATACTAGAAAATTAAATGTGATTGTTCAAGGAGAAGACTTATTATCGAAGCCAAAGGGAATGAGTAGGTAATGCTCATGATAGTAGGAAGAGAAGTGAGCATTCCAATCTATCCTATGATTGGGCTTTATATGTTTAAAGTTTAAGAGATTAATTTTATTGAAGTTAACATTTTATTAGAAAGCTAAGACTTATAATCCAAGAACATAATGTTGTGGAAATGCTTGAGAAGTGAGGATTTATGCTAGTAGCTTGAATGAAATAGCAACCTCAGACCCTCTATCTAGGGAGCTTTGGCATAAGCCAAAGCACAACCTAAGTCTAAAAAAAATGGGCATAAGGTTTACCTCCATAAGAGAGAATAAACCACCCACTACTGGGCTTATAACTGTCTGGAGTGGCCGCTAGCTTACTCCTTCTATGATTTTAAAACCATGTGAGCAAGTCTTATGCATTTGCAAGATAGTTGGGCTATTATTAATTTAGAAAGAGAAAAAAGTCCTTAAACCCACTCCCTAAGAGACAAGAGCATGAGTGGTATGAGTAATGACTTAATCTACAAATGCAAATCTTTTCAAATTTTATTTTATTTTGGACACTTCATTGTGACAAAGTTTTTTGAATTTTGTATGCCTATATGCATGATGAAGTTAGATTATTGTCTAAATCAGTGGGAAAGAGGTGTTCTCCACCATAGAGGAGGCCCTCAAAGGTCAAGCCTTCCCCTATCATGCAAGGATGGAAACCCTCTCTTAGCAAGAGTGAAGTAATATGCATGCATGATGTGAGACATACAACATTCAACTAAGGGGTTGCTAAATCTTTTAATTATCTTGATTTAATGCCTAGGCTTTATGTGAGGTTATGAATTATTTAAAACTTTAGTTATGACTTATAGTTGGGTAAAAAATTTATTTTTTCCTAAGAGCCTAAATGCATCCATGCCACACATTCAAGCATCAATCATTTAAGAAACTAAGAAAAACATGTCATTTCTAGTACACATCCTTAACAAATCATCAACCAATCTCTATAACTATCATGAAAGAATAAAAGGCTGATGTAGTCAGGTACCGCTATACAACCCAAAAAGAAAAGATGGGTAGCTGAGCTCTACCCTTATATAACCCAAAATTACAAAATAATAATTACAACTTATAATCAATGAATGTTATGGGTGGTCTTCATTCTTCATTCTTCATGTCTTTATTTCTTTCCTTTAATTTAATTTGCTCCACTTCAAAGACATCACATGGCCTCCCAAGACAAAGCCTTCTAGCCAATGCTCATCATTAACCCCCATAGCACTAGTCCTAATTCCTAATTGAGAAATTATATTAAGAATAGAAAAGTAAATCTAACTACACCTACAAAATAGAGGTTAATTAAACATATATACAATCTCAAGCAGTTATATCATAATTTGGGCTTAGCACCCTGCACATGGGTAACCAAGCCCACCTGTCCTAACTTGGATTATGCTTAGGGGCTTAAGCAACCTACAAAAAGAGAATTTATATTTATTTTTAAGCGGCCCCTTAAACATAATCCCCTTTAAAAAACATGATTAGACTAATCACAGCCAACCAGCTAGTCTACGAGGTATACACCTTAACATCTAGTCTACAATAATACATCACAAACCAAAATATACATCATACCAGCACCACCCTATCATAAAGCTAGAAGTAGTGACTTAATTCTAATTTGTGTGTTAAGGCTTGTGTAGTATGTCTTGCTAGGCATTTGAGTTATAGTTGTCTAAGTTTAGAAAGATTCAATTTAACATGAAGGGTTGGTTTCACTTGAAGTTATTTAATTGATTTAAGAATTTTAATTTGTGTTTTCTTTTGTTTCATTTGACTACACATAACAACTAAGTGTATAAAGAGAAGATAAGAGGATTGCCCTCATTCATCCCTATCTTAAGCCACTTTCTAAAGCATGCAAATTTGATTTTGTTCTCTTTACTGAATGGCTTCTTACAAATTTTAACATAATCCTAAGTTTAGGCTCACTTTACATAATCTTATTTAATATGAAAGGTATCCTAAGATTAATTCAATTGAATTACTATCACATGGCATATTATCAATCATTCCTTTCCATCACATCTAACATGCATATGATATTAATCCTAAATATACATACACATATAATATGTTTTAGCACACTTAGATGATGAATGTATATGAATATATTTGTAGAAAATGAGATTTTAATTCATTAGCTAAATGCACATACAAGTGTATCAAAGTTTTAAGTAGATAATTTTCCATTGTTAAACCAGGGGAATGAGATAAAGACCTCCTTGGGGCTACTTAAAGCCTCGCATCCCTGGAATGTCCAGATTAGATATACCCACTATTCTTGAATACACATGAATGTACAAATGGCTACAAAAATGGAAAATCATGCACAAGTTGTATTTCTTTCAATTCAATTATTTATACATGTGAGCTAAAATTGAAAATGGAGATTTTATTCATTAGCTAAATGCACATACATGTGTATAAAAGTTTTAAGTGGATACTTCACCATTGTTAAACTAGGGGAGTGAGGTAAAGACCTCATTGGGGCTACTTAAAGCCTTGTGTCCCCAGAATGTCCAGACTAGATATACCCACTATTATTGAATACACATGAACGTACAAGTGACTACAAGAATGGAGAATCATGTAACATCTATATTTATTTCAATTAAATTATTTATACATGTGAGCTAAAGTTAAAAAGGAGATGTACATTCATTAGCTAAATGCACATACAAGTATATAAAAGTTTTAAGTGGATACTTCGCCATTATTAAACCAAGGCAATGAGATAAAGACCTCCTCGGGGTTTGGATCCCTAGAATGTACAGTCTAGATATACCCGCTATTCCTAAATACACATGAATGTACAAGTGACTACAAGGATTGAAAATCATGCAAAAGTTGTATTCTTTCAATTGAATTATTTATACATGTTAGCTAAAGTTGAATAGGATATTTTCATTCATTAGCTAAATGCACATACAAGTGTATAAAAGTTTTAAGTAGATGCTTTGCCATTGTTATACTAGGGGAGTGAGGTAAAGACCTCCTTGGGGCTACTTAAAGACTTGCATCCTTGAAATGTCCATACTATATTTATCCACTATTCTTGAATACACATTAATGTACAACTGACTACAAGAATGGAAAATCATGCAAAAGTTATATTTCTTTCAATTGAATTATTTATACATCTGAGCTAAAGTTCTATCTAAATTCTAACATAGAAATATATTTGAATGAATTCAAACAAATATTGTCTCCTTTTCAAATGGACTATACACTTGTTAACATTAAAAATTTATGTAAATTCATATAGACTAAAAAAAATAGAACTCCATATCACATGTTCTAAGCCATAGATGCATTTAAGCTTATAAATATTTATAACTATTATCACTCCAAATGTTGTAGTTGACTTATAAAATTTTGAAAATAACTTTGATTTAATAGTGATAATAGCCACACTTATATTAAATAAAATCAACACATGCAAGCTTAACATAAAGGGAACCATTTGATTTAGTTAATTTTGCAAAAGATAAATGCATGAATCAAATGACATACAACATTTAATATAAATGGAGAGGAATAATTAAACATTAACACATGATTTCATTCAATTAAATTAATTCTTAAGGACAATCATATTTAATAAAAACATTTCAAGCAAACCAATGTTTCTTATCTCACTTTTAACTTTTATGTTTCAATTTTATTTAAGGAAATGAAGGAAAGTTTGCTAATCCTAACCCATTCCCATGTTTGTGAATTGATTTGGTTTAATAAAATGGAATTAAGGGATTTTATGGATTAATTAGGTTGTAATATGCATTAAATTCACTAATTACCCCTTACCTATGTTACCTTAAAATGATTAATTAAATAATTATGAGCCAACATGATATGCATGGAAAATAGCTTGCAATGATCCTAAGAAATGAAAGGGCCTAATGCAATTAGCTCACAATTATTAATTAATTAGATTAAGAAACTTAATTAATTACTTTTATGATTTTCCAATACATATGGGTAAATCATAATTTAATTAACTCTCTTTAGGCTATTAAACACCTAAAGATCTACCCATGAATTAATTAATAAAGATCAAATATGATTGTAATTTTAATTTGATTAATGAAATAATCAATTAATTAATCAATTTCTCTTACTTAATTTTCCAAATTGATTAATTATCCTCCAAATGAAATGGATTTAAGGAATGTATTGGGAAAGAGGTCCCAATCCTATTCCATAAATCCAATCTTTTAATGAAAATAAATTAGAGGAAACAATTAGGAAAGAAGTCCTAATCATTTTCCTTAAATATTTTATATGAATAACTAATCAAATAAAGCTTAGTCAATTGTAATTAATAGTTAAATTAATTATAATCAAAGATATGTCTAATAATTAAATTTTTTTTTGACTTTTAAGATCAACATATAGCAATTATGGATTGAATTGATTTTTATGATTGACATTAATAAATTGTGTTCAAACAACTTTTTATATTATAATATTTATAATATTTATAATGTTTTTATACTTAAATTTTATGATAATTTAATTTGTACATTTTTTTGGAATTTGTTTGATAACATATTATTTTTCTTTTTTTATTCTAAAGATTGATTAACTCATTTTTTAGATCTGATTAAATTTAATAATAAATAAAATATTGGATTAATCGTGATGATTCAGTCAAAGATCAAATGGCCCACGAGTTAATCATGGCTTGATAGGTGCAATTAAATCACTATGTCATTCGACCTAATCAAAACTATTCACTTCAAACACATAAAATGAATAGTCTTACTTTCATCTCTAAACCTCGCTACAAGGACTAAAAAGTAAAGTGCATGGGCTCTAAAGGTTGGATCCTAATGATGCTTACATTCAACACATCAAACATAAGATCCTTAAGGCTTTCTAAGCATTTAAGAATTATACCTCACTAGAGCTAATGTCCAGTGGATTCTGACCAAGAGGTGGCTTCATTTGGAAGAAATAAAGCCCTATTGAGGTGCTTGTTGGGTCGGATCAATACTTCAGCTAGCATTCTTTTTATTTGCTCCTATGGTTTGCTTCCTCTTCACTTGCTCATAGAGACTTGGCTTTTGCCATCCTACTAGAAGAGGAAAATCAAGGTTCTCAACTTTCTCAAAACAATCTTATCCACATATATAGTCCCATTCAGATGATCAAATTCGTGTTATAATATGCTAGCCATCCATCTAGAAGCAGCAATTTTGATAGGTTGACCAAAATGATCATGAACTACCACCTCCACTTACAGATGCTGCTCTACCATAGCTTTAAATCCATCAATGCTCAAACATTTTTCAAAGAACAAAGCAAGTTTTGCTTCCCTTATTCTGAAGCTTTAGATTAATTATTACCAGCAGATCAAAAGGTCGATGGTCTTGTGCATCAGTTTCACTCTTAGGAGCATAGCTAATGTATTTCTTTATTTCACCAAGAATAAAAATATCCACCTAGATTATATATATGATGTGTTAGGGTAATGAGAACAATAGGTTCAAAAGGCTTTGGAAGCTAAGCATACCACTATGGATCATTAAAGAACCCTTCAAGCATTACCAGCAGTGCCATTGATTTGGAATTTCTATACAGATCATTGAGGATGGGTTTCAAGTCAATTAAATCCCTAGCATACTATTCTACATCAATATTTGTACCTATTCCATGTCCACTTAGCTCATTTCCCTCAAAGGAATACCAATCTATGGAGCAGCAAGGCTAACAGTAGGGGCCTTCTACATGACCGCAATCATGTCATCTATGATCTTTTGAACCTTCTTCGATTTGATCTCCTCCAAAGAGACCTCAACGGTGGGCTCGTGGAGGACCAAATCACCAGCCTTGACAATTTCAAGTAAGGATTGTTTCTTCACACTGAATCCAGAGAACCATCTACCAGAGACCTTCGAAGGGGTTCTTTTATGACCAACGATGCAATGGGAGAAACGATGAAGAATGAGACTGACGCTTAGGGCTAGAAAGTCATGGTATTTATGAAAGAGGATTGAGGCATTGAGGGAGAGTTCACTGGTGGCTAGGCTATGTGAGTGGCATGGTTCGATCAATCAATAGAAAATTCATAAGATGTTTCATGTGCTTTCTGCAAGTAGCCGAATTTATGGGGGCTAGTTGGGATCAAGGAAGTCTCGATCAGATACCTACTACATGCTACTGCATGACTTGATTTTGGAGAATGTGAGGGAAGAGAGGTCACTTGCTGGAGGAAGAAGGAGGCATGGATGCTGCTTGGGTCGGCTAGGCTTCACTTGGTTGAGAGGAAGAGATCGATGTGAGGGGGAGTTCACTTTTGGCTTTGCATCCAGCATAGGAGAGGTGCTTGGAGAGATTTTTTATTTTTTATTTTTTTAGGTCCGGCTACGATGGGAGAGCTGCACTTAAGTGATGTAGGAATGAGAGGAATTCAGCTTCTCTTTCCCGAATGGAGATAAGAAAAAAGACGAGGCCTCATTTTTTTTAGTGTGTCATGTTTTTTGCTGGTCCAGAGAGAGAGAGAGAGAGAGAGAGAGAGAGATGACAACTTTGTCCTACATGCCTCAACTTCTCCCACATTCCATCTTTTTATTTCTTTTTTTTGAATTTTTTATGTGTTGTCATGATCACATAAATTAGCAGGGAGTAGGTCATTTAATAGTTTTGTATTTTTCACATTTTTTTAAAATTTGGTGAAACTTGATTTTTTTAAATAAATGATTTTAAAAGTTTTACATAATTTTAATAACTTTAGTAAATAATTGAATGAAAATTTATAAGTTATGTGTATAAAATAAGATAATTTTAATTATGATTAGTAATTATGGATAATATGGATTCATAATTTGATAAATTAATTTTTTTGATTTAATGGTTAATATATTATATATATAACATTTATTTTTAGTTTTTAGTTTGATTTAATTCTTAATAAATTTTGTTTTATGTTTAGAATTGATTTACTCTCTCTCTCTTTCTTTTTTTGTAGTAAGATAATTTTAATTATGATTAATAATTGTTGATAATATGGATTCATAATTTAATAAATTAATTTTTTTTATTTAATGGTTAATATATTATATATATAACATTTATTTTTAGTTTTTAGTTTGATTTAATTCTTAATGAATTTTGTTTGATGTTTAAAATTGATTTACTCTCTCTCTCTCTCTCTCTTTCTTTCTTTTTTTGTAGTACATTTTAGATTAGATTTCAAATGGATTATGTATGTTAAATTGAAACTTGTTGTTTGTTATTATCATTTTCTTTTTATATAAATTTGTGACTTAACATTCAAATCATGATTTGATTTAATTTAGGCTGAAACTTGACTAAAATTTCATTTGATTTTGTATTCTACTATGAATGATTTACTTGATGGTTTTGATTGTGATTTTAGGTAGAACTTAGATTGATGATTGAAGGATTGATTGATTTTACGTAGAACTTGGCTAAGTCCATGAAATTGGCTTAAAGGTTAGAATTTGGATCTCATTTGATTTGGATTTATGTTTGGATCATGATTTGAAGTTGAGTTTGAGTTTGAATTTTATAAATTGATTGAAGGGTTGAATTTATCTTTGAAAAAATCAGTTGAAATTGGATTGATTTGTATTTGGCTAAGGCTAGTCCATAAGATAAATCATAGGGCTTAGGAAGGATTTCGATTTTGGATTAAATCATGGGCTTCAATAATTTGATTTGGATTTGAATTTGGTTTTTCATATTTGAATTAAATTTGAGGTTTGGTTTGAGAAGGTGAACACAGGTCAAATTTAGGCTATAGAGTAGGTGTGTCTCCTTAATCCCTAAGGCATAGCCTAATCCTATGATTAACCCTTTTGAGTCTCTAGATTTAAGTTAAGTGTTAACCTAATCACTAGAAGTGTCTTATGACTAAGAAAGTCTTAGTTTCTAGAAGATCCCTAGGTCTAAGAAGAGGAGGTTGAGAACTTTCTTTAAAAGTGTGGTCAATATTATATGCTAAATCCACATGTTCTGAAATCTAAAAGGAGAGAAATTCTTTAATTTATTAGAATTATTTTTAATAGAAACCTAAAAAAGAGCATGGTCAAACAAGGTTCTGCTTAAATGATCTATAGAAGTAATAAGCCATTGAGTAATCCAATGAGTATTAAAAAGAATTCGGTCCAACCTTTATCAAAGTCTAGAGTTTTGCCAAGTATAATTAAAACCCTTAAAACCAATATTATTCAAATTACAATAAAGGATCATCTTGGAAAATTCTTCCATGGAATGAATATTAGGAGAGTAACCACCACTTCATTCAAAAGATAACAAAATAGTGTTGAAATTCGCACCAACAAACCAAGGTTTATTGACAAAGGTGACAAAATTAGTCAAGTTATCCCAAAGAAGATTTCTACCAGATCTATTACAAGATGCATAAACAAAAGAGTCCAAAACACAATAACCACAACAAGATATTTGAGGATTCACAACTTGATGAAAATCATCAAGAATGGAAATGTCTATAAAGTTATTCCAAAAACACCAAATCTTATTACTAACATTAGAGAAAAATTTATTGAAACTGATCATTCTAGCAACATGGTTAATTCACTAGCATGAATAAATGGATCAAGAATAATAATGAAGTAAATATTAAGGATATGATAAAGATTTCTAATATGGTTATGAATAGAGAGGGTATCAATCACTCTAACATTCAAAATTAAAAAATTAAACATAAAAAAGAAAAGAATGGGGTAGTAAAAGTTATTTAAGAGAAGAGAGGGAGGCCGTAGGAGCTTTAGTGTTTCTTAGCAATTTGGGAGGAACATTTTTAACATTTTGTTTCTCTTTAGAATATAAAGTTTGGAAGCCATTTTCTTTGCCCTTTGAATCATCATCTGAAAAGGATTTAGCAACATTAGTAACAGATTTAGGAGAAATCTCCTGATGAGAAGTGAATTCTCTTTCTTCCAAGACACTAGAATTTATCAAAGATAAATGAGCTTCAGGAATAAAAAGGGAGGGACCAGAAACTGATTTATTAAGAAGGCAAGTGGGAAAACCAAACCCTTCCTCATCATTAACCAAATTATTAGATAAAAGTAAATCTTTTTAAGAAGCTAAATCATCCTAAATTTGGAATATGGAATCAGGTTTATTAACCTGATTATCATGGTTTATTAAAGCCATATTCACCATTGAATTAGGATGATGCATAGTATTAAATTCCTCATTTATGTTCTCCATTAAAGCTTCATTTTTATCTATCAAAGCCAACAAGGATGCAAGGATTGAATCAGAGGAAACAAAATCCTCATTCAAAAGTTTATAAATGTTATTATTGTTCACATTAGAAGCCTTCAATTGCTTAGAAGAAGTGAAAGGTAAATCATCCTTATTTGGAACATTCAAAGAATCCTTTTTCCAAAGTAGTTTTTTGATATTTAATAGTGGTCGGCCTAGGGTTAGGAACAAAAGTTTCCTTAACAAGGAATTTCTTTTTTAGGTGAGGATGAAGAATGAAACATTCAGAATTATCATGCACGTAGATTTTACAGTGAGAACAAAAGACATGAGAATTTTCAAATTCAATTCTTTGCATGTAATCATAATTTGTAGATCCCAGCTAAATTTCTTTAGGGTGTCTCTTAGTAATGTCCAATTCAACAAGGATTATAGCCATCGAAGAATGAGATTTCATAGTCATTGCCTAATCAATTTAAAATGATCAACCAAATAAAGCACCCATAACAAAAAGGAATTGATGGTTAACAAAATGGATTCACATATTCGGGAGAGAAATCCAAACCAGAATGACTAGGAATTAGGGTTTAGGGTTAAGGTTTAGGATTTAGGGTTAGGGTTTAGAGTTTATGGTATAGGGTTTAAGCTAGTTTAGGTTTAGATTTGGGGGTTTAAGGTTTATGTGGTAGTTTTTATTTTAGGGTTTAGGGTTTAGGGTTTAGGTTTATTTAGGTTTTAAAGTTTATGAGGTTTAGATTTAGGTTTGTGGTTTGGGTTTTAGAATTTTTTTAGAATTTAGGGTTTAAGGATTAGTGTTTAGGGTTGTAGGTTTTCAATTTATGGTTTAATGTTGTAGGTTTTTAGGTTTAGGGTTTAAGATTTAGGATTTAGGGTTTAGGGTTTTTAGGGTTTAGGATTTAAGGTATTTTTCTTTTTCTCTTTTTTTTTTTTATTTTTTTCTTGAATTAAGTAAATTGGTAGGTTTAGGTTTATTTAGTTTACTTATTTTATTTTTTATTTATTTTAGTTTACTTTATTTTTAATTTTTATTTAGGTTGATATTTATTTTTATTTAGTTTTATTTATTTTTCTTTAGGATTTTTATTTTAGTTCATTTTTTAGGTTTATGTTTAAGTTTATTTTTTATTTTAGTTTTATTTTTATGTTTTTATATTTTTTAGATTTAATTTTTGATTTTTAGATTTAAGTTTAGGTTTTTATTTTATTTTTTAAAGTATATTTTATTTTATTTTGGTTTTTATTTTTATGTTTATTTTATATTTTTAATTTACTTTAGGTTTTTATTTATTTTATTTTATTTTAGTTTTTATTTTATTTTTAAATTGTTTAGGCTTAGGTTTAGGTTTGTTTTAATTTTTAGGTTTTATTTTATTTTTTATTTTTTACTTTTTTAGTTTAGTTTTTAATTTATTTTATTTTTTAGGTTTTATTTAGTTTAGATTTTAGGTTTTAGGGTTTAGGTTTAGGGTTTAGGGTTTGGGGTTTAGGGTTTAGGGTTTAAGGTTTAGGGTTGTAGGTTTTTGAATTTAGAGTTTAAGATTTAGGGTTTAAGGTTTAGGATTTTAGGCTTCAAGGTTTAGGGTTTAGGGTTTACGGATTTCTTTTTTAGGGTTAAGGGTTTAGGGTTTTAGGGTTTAGAGTTTAGGGATTAGGGTTTAGGTTTTAGGTTAATGGTTTATGTTTTAATTTAGGGTTTATGGTTTTTTTAACATAGAATAAATCTAAATTCAGATCTCTCCCTCTACCACCACCACGACTGTAACCTTTATCACTCTTCCCACCTCCATAATGTGTATCCACCAAGACCTCCATTCTCACTCACCATAAGCCTCTCATTCCTAACGCTAGATCTAGACAGCTTGATGGTCTTATCAAGGTTACTCATTCTTAAGTTTAGGTTTATGTTTATTAATAGGGTTTAGGTTTATTTTTTATTTACTAGTTTATGTTTATGTTTAGGGTGGTTTTAGGGTTTATAGGTTTAGGTTTTGATATAAGGTTTATGGTTTTGGGTTTTAGGATTTAGGGTTTTAAAGAGTTTAGAGTTTAGGAGAGGTTTAGGAGGGTGGGTTTAGTTTGGGATTTTAGGTTTTAGGTTTAGGTTATGTAGGAGTTTAGGATTTAGGGTTTAAGTTTAGAGGGAGTTTAGAGAGTTTAAATTTAGAGTTTAGGAGGTTTAGGTTAGGGTTATTAGGGTTTAAGTGGGAGTTTAGAGGTTTAGGTTTAAGTTTAGGGGTTATAGTTTAGGTATGATTTAGAGGAGTTATAGTTTGAGGTGGTTTAGGTTTAAGGGCATTTAGTTTAAGTTTATTTAGTGGTTTAGGGTTTAATGTGTTTAGGAGGGTTTAGGTTTAGGTTTAAGGTTTAGGGTTTAGTTTAAAGTTAGGGAAGGGTTTAGGTGGGGGTGTAGGAGTGTAGGTTTGATAGGTCAAGTGTAGTTTAGAGGGTTAGGATTTAAAGTTTAGGGGTTTAGGGCTTAAGGGTTTAGGGTTTACCATTTAGGGTTTAGGGGGTTTTTTCTGATTTTTTTCTTAAATTAAGTAAGCCGATAGGTTTATGTTTATTTAGAATATTTAGTTTATTTATTTATTTTATTTTTTATTTTATTTTATTTAGGTTTATTTTTATTTTATTTAGTTTATTTTATTTATATTAGTTTATTTATTTTAGTTTATTTATTTTATTTTTTAGGTTATGGTTTTATTTTATATTTTTAGGTTTAGGTTTATTTTATTTTTTTAGGTTTAAGTTTTACATTTTTCTTTTATGTTTATTTTTAGGTTTTCTTTTTAGGTTTTATTTTTTAGTTTAGTTTTAGGTTCAGGTTTAGTTTATTTTTAGTTTAATTTATTTTATTTAGTTTAGGTGCAAGTTTAGGTTTAGTTTATTTTAGGTTTAGGTTTAGGTTTTATTTATTTTAGTTTAGTTTACTTTAGTTTAGGTTAAGGTTTATCTTATTTTTATTGTAGATTTTAGTTTTTTTTTTTAGTTTAAGGTTTAGGTTTTTTTAAATTTATTTGTAAGTTTGTTTGGAAGGTTTATTTTTTTATGTTTAGTTTTTTATTTAGTTTTTATTTTATTCTATGTTAGGTTTATTTTATTTTTATTATATGTTTAGTTTTATTTTATTTAGGATTTTTATACTAAAGTTTATTTTAATTTTTAGTTTAGTTTAGATTTTTATTTATTTTATTTTAGTGTATTTTTATTCATTTATTTTATTTTATTTTTAGGTTTAGGTGTAAGTTTTAGTTTAATTTTTTATTTTATTTTATTTTATTATTTTACTTAGGTTTAGGGTTTAGTGTTTATTTTGTTTTAAGGTTTTATTTAGTTTGGGTTTAGGTTTTTAGGTTTTGAGGGTTTATGGTTTATGGTTTAAAGTTTAGGGTTTGGGGTATACGTTTTAGAGTTTGGGTTTAGGGTTTAGGGTTTAGGTTTGTATGTTTTAGGATTTAGGGTCCAGGGTTTAGGGTTTAGGTTTAAGGTTTATTAGGTTTAGGGTTTAGTTAGTTTAGGGGATAGAGTTTAGGGTTTAGGGTTTAAGGTTTTAGTTTTAGGTTTAGTGTTTAGGTTGAGGTTGAGTTAGGTTTAGGGTTTGATTAGATTTAGGATTTAGGGTTTACGATTTAGGATTTAGGGTTTAAGATTTTTAGGGTTTAAAGTTTTGGGTTTTTTTAATTAATTTTTTTCTTAAATTAAGTAAGCTAATATTTTTTAGGTTTATTTAGTTTATTTTTTATTTATTTTAGTTTGTTTTATTTTTATATTTATTTATGTTTTTTTTATTTTTCGTTAGGTTAGTTTATTTATGTTAGGTTCATTTATTTTTGTTTGTTTTAATTTTATTTTACTTTTTAGGTTTAGATTTTATTCTTTTATTTTTAGATTTAGGTTGCAATTTCTATTTTATTTTTTTAGGTTTAGGTTTTTATTTTAGGTTTATTTTTAGGCTTTATTTTTTATTTTAGGTTTAGGTTTAAGCTTAGTTTATTTTTAATTTAATTTATTTTATTTAGTTTAAGTGTGGGTTTAGGTTTTAGTTTATTTTAGGTTTAGTTTAGGTTTTATTTATTTTAGTTTAGTTTATTTTAGTTTAGGTTTAGGTTTATTTTATTTTTATTTTAGGTTTTAGTTTTTTTTTAGTTTAGGGTTTAGATTTTATTTTTTATTTATTTGTAGGCTTTAGATTAACGTTTATTTTTTAGTTTTAGGTTTTTATCTAGTTTTTATTTTATTTTATTTTAGGTTTATTTTATTTTCATTTTACATTTAGTTTTTATTTTATTTAGGTTTATTATTCTTAGGTTTATTTTCATTTTTGGTTTTATTTAGAATTTTATTTATTTTATTTTTGTTTAATTTTATTAATTTAGGTTTAGGTTTTTGTTAGGGATTTAATTTAATTTTATTTATTTATTTTATTTAGGTTTAGGGTTTAGGGATTATTTTGTTTTTTGGTTATTTAGTTTAGGTTTAGGTTTTTAGGTTTTTAGGGTTAATTTAGGGTTTAGGGTCTTTAGAGTTTAGGGTTTAGGGTTTGGGTTTAGGGTTTAGGGTTTAGGATTTAGGATTTGAGGTTTAGGGTTTAGAGTTTAGGGTTTAGGGTTTCGGGTTTAGGTTTTAGGATTTGAGGGTTTATGATTTAGGGTTTATGTTTTTGGGGTTTAGGCTTTAGGGTTTAAGGTTTTACATTTAGGATTTCAGGGTTAGGGTTTACGGTTTAGGGTTAGTTTTGGGTTTAGGGTTTAAGATTTCAAGATTTTGGGTTGGGGATTAGGGTTTAGAGTTTAGGGTTTAATGTTTATGGCTTCATAAGGTTTAGGGTTTAGTGTATAGGGTTGTAAGTTTAGGGTTTAGAGTTTAGGGTTTAGGGTTTAGGAGTATTTTTATTGATTTTTCTCTTAAATTAAATAAGCTGGTAGGTTTAAATTTATTTAGTTTATTTAGATTAGTTTTTATTTATTTTATTTTATTTTATTTTATTTTTTATTTAGGTTTATTTTTATTTTTAATTAATTTAGTTTATTTATATTAGGTTTATTTATTTTTAGTTTAGTTTTGTTTTTATTTGATTTTTTAGGTTTAGGTTTTATTTTTTATTTTTAGGTTTAGGTTTCAATTTTTATTTATTTTTTTTGGTTTTGGTTTTAGGTTTTTATTTTAGGTTTATTTTTAGGTTTTCTTTTTTAGTTTAGGTTTAGGTGTAGGCTTAGTTGATTTTTAGGTTAATTTATTTCATTTAGTTAAGGTGTAGGTTAAGGTTTAGTTGATTGTAGGTTTAGGTTTAGGTTTTATTTATTTTAGTTTATTTTAGTTTAGGTTAAGGTTTATTTCATTTTTATTGTAGGTTTAGGTTTCTTTAAGTTTAGGGTTTAGGTTTTATTTTTTATTTTTTTAGGTTTATTTTAAACATTTTTTCTGTTTACTTTTATTTTATTTTATTTTATTTTAGGTTTATTTTAAATTTATTATACATTTAGTTTTATTTTATTTAGGTTTTCTATTCTTAGGTTTATTTTATTTTTTAGTTCAGTTTAGGTTTTCATTTATTTTATTTTAGTTTTTTTTATTAATTTATTTTTTTAAGGTTTAGGTTTAAGTTTTTGTTTATGTTTTTATTTTATTTTATTTTTAATTTTATTTAGGTTTAGGGTTTAGGGTTTATTTTATTTTTAGGTTTTATTTAGTTTAGGTTTAGATTTTTAGGTTTTTAGGATTTAGGGTTAGTTAATGGTTTAGGGTTTAGGTTTAGGGTTTAGGGTTTAGGGTTTAGGGTTTAGGGTTTAGGGTTTAGGGTTTAGGGTTGTAGGTTTTAGGATTTAGGGTTTAGGGTGTAGGGTTTCCTGTTTTGGGTTTAAGGTTTATGGTTTTTTAGGGTTTAAGGTTTAGGGTTTAGTGTTTAGGGTTGCAGGTATAGGGTTATAAGTTTAGGGTTTAGGATTTAGGATTTAGGGTTTAGGGTTTTTAGGGTTTAGGGTTCAGGGGTTTTTTTTTAATTTATTTTTTTCTTAAATTAAGTAAGCCATTAGGTTTATTTAGTTTAGTTTATTTATATTTATTTTAGTTGGTTTTATTTTTTTATATTTATTTAGGTTTATTTTTAATTTTATTTAGTTTTGTTTATTTATATTAGGTTTAATTATTTTAGTTTAGTTTTAATTTCATTTTATTTTTTATTTAGATTTTATTTTTGATTTTTAGATTTATGTTTCAGTTTTTATTTTATTTATTTAGGTTTAAGTTTTTGGTTTTTATTTTTGGCTTATTTTTATGTTTTATTTTTTATTTTAGGTTTAAGTTTAGGTTTATTTTATTTTTAGTTTAATTTATTTTATTTAGTTTATGTCTAGATTAAGGTTTAGTTTATTCTAGGTTTAGGTTTAGGTTCTATTTATTTTAATTTAGTTTATTTTAGATAGGTAGGTATATTTTATTTTTATTTTAGGTTTAAGTATTTTTTTAGTTTGGGGTTTAGGAGTAAGGTTTAGGGTTTAAGGTTTACTATTTAGGCTTTAGGGTTTAGGGTTAGCTTAAGGTTTATGGTTAGTTTAGGGTTTAGGGTTTTAGATTTAGGGTTTTAGAATTTAAGGTTTAGGGCTTAGGGTTTAGTGTTTGGGTTTAGGGTTTAGGCTTTAAGGTTTTAGGGTTCATAATTTTTTAGGCTTTAGGGTTTAGGGTTTAGAATTTAGGGTTTAGGGATACGATTAGGGTTTAGGGTTGTTTGGTTTAAGGTTTAAGGTTTAGGATTTAGGGTTTAGGATTGTAGGGTTTAGGTTTTAGGGTTTAAGGTTTAGGATTTTAGGGTTTAGGATTTAAGGTTTTAGGGTTTAGGGTTTAGGGTTTAGGTTAGTTTAAGGTTTAGGGTTTAGGGTTTAGAGATTAAGGTTTAGTGTTTAAGGTTAGTTTAAGTTAGGTTTAGTTTAGGTTTAGAGTTAGTTTAGGTTAGGGTTTAGGGCTTAGGGTTTTAGGTTTATGGTTTTTTAGGGTTTAGGGTTTAGATTTGCAAGTTTTGTGTTGAGGGTTTAGGGTTGTGGGTTTAGGGTTTAGAGTTCAGGGTTTAGCATTTAGGGTTTAGGATTTAGGGTTTAGTGTTTTTAGGGTTTACGATTTATGGTTTAAGTTTTATAGGTTTTATTTATTTATTTATTTTTTCTTAAATTAAGTAAGCTAGTAGGTTTAAGTTTATTTAGTTAATTTTTTATTTATTTTAGTTTATTTTATTTTTATTTAGGTTTATTTTTATTTTTATTTAGTTTAGTTTATTTATTTTAGGCTTATTTATTCTAGTTTAGTTTTATTTTATTTTATTTTTTAGGTTTAGGTTTTATTTTTTATTTTTAGGTTTAGCTTTCAATTTTTATTTTATTTTTTAGGTTTAGGTTTTGAGATTTTTTTAGGTTTATTTTGAAGTTTTATTTTTTATTTTAAGCATAGGTTTAGGTTTAGTTTATTTTTAGTTTATATTATTTTATTTAAGTTAGGTTTAAGTTTAAGTTTAGGTTATTTTAGGCTTAGGTTTAAGTTTTATTTATTTTAGTTTAGTTTATTTTTAATTTCAGTTTATTTTATTTTGTTTATTTTATTTTTATTTTGGGTTTAGGTTTTTTTTGTAGTTTATGGTTTATGTTTTATTTTTTATTTATTTTTAAGTTTATTTTTTAGGTTTAAGTTTTTCTTTAGTTTTTATTTTATTTTATTTTAGGTTTATTTTATTTTTATTTTTGGTTTAGATTTTATTTTATTTAGTTTTTTTATTTTTAGGTTTATTTTACTTTTTTACTTTAATTTTTTTAGGTTTAGGATTAGGTTTAGGTTTTTATTTTATTTTATTTTTTTATTTTATTTAGGTTTAGGTTTTTATTTATTTTAATTAAGTTTTATTTTTTTAGGTTTATGTTTTTAGGTTTTAAGGATTTAGGGTTTAAGGTTTAGGTTTAGGCTTTAGGGTTAGTTTAGGGTTTAGGGTTTAGTTTAAGGTTTAGGATTGTAGGGTTTAGTGTTTAAGATTTAGGGTTTGGGTTTTAGGGTTTAGGGTTCATGGTTTAGTGTTTTAGGGTTTAGGGTTTATAGTTTATTGTTTAGGGTTTTAAGTTTAGGGGTTTAGGGTTCTTGTTTAAGTTTAGGATTTTTTAGTTTAGGGTTTAGAGTTTAGGATTTAGAGTTTAGGGTTTAGTGTTTCAATTTTAGGGTTTAGGTTAGTTTAGGGTTTAGGGTTTATGTTAGTTTAGGGTTTATGTTAATTTAGGTTTTAAGGTTTAGGTTTTAGGGTTTAGGGTTTAGGGCTTAGGGTTTAGGGTTTATTTAATTTTTAGGTTTTATTTAGTTTAGGTTTAGATTTTTGGTTATTTGGATTTAGGGTTAGTTTATGGTTTATGGTTTAGGTTTAGCGTTTGGGGTTTAGGGTTTAGGGTTTGGGGTTTAGGGTTGAGGGTTTAGGGTTGTAGGTTTTAGGATTTAGGTTTAGGGCTTAGGGTTTATGATTTAGGGTTTAGTGTTTAGTCTTTAGGCTTTAAGGTTTAAGGTTAATGGTTTTTTAGGGTTTAAGGTTTAGGGTTTAGTGTTTAGGGTTGTAGGTATAGAGTCATAGGTTTAGGGTTTAAGGTTTAGGCTTTAGGGTTTAGGGTTTAGGATTTAGGGTTTAGGGTTTTTAGGGTTTAGGGTTTTTTTTAATTTATTTTTTTCTTAAATTAAGTAAGCCATTAAGTTTAAGTTTATTTAGTTTACTTAGTTTATTTTTTATTTATTTTAGTTGGTTTAATTTTTTTATATTTATTTAGGTTTATTTTTATTTTTATTTAATTTTGTTTATTTATATTAGGTTTATTTATTTTAGTTTAGTTTTAATTTCATTTTATATTTTTTGGTTTAGATTTTATTTTTTATTTTTAGATTTATGTTTCAATTTTTATTTTATTTATTTAGGTTTAGGTTTTTGGTTTTTATTTTAGGTTTATTTTTATGTTTTATTTTTTTATTTTAAGTTTATGTTTAGGTTTAGTTTATTTTTAGTTTAATTTATTTTATTTAGTTTATGTCTAGGTTTAGGTTTAGTTTACTTTGGGTTTAGGTTTAAGTTCTATTTATTTTAGTTTAATTTATTTTAGTTAGGTAGGTTTATTTTATTTTTATTTTAGTTTTAAGTATTTTTTTTTTAGTTTAGGGTTTAGGTTTATTTTTTATTTATTTTTAGGTTTTAGATTAACATTTATTTTTAAGGTTTAGGTTTTTATTTAGTTTTTATTTTATTTTATTTTAGGTTTATTTTATTTCCATTTTACATTTAGTTTTTATTTTATTAAGGTTTTTTATTCTTAGGTTTATTTTATTTTTTGGTTTAGTTTAGGTTTATATTTATTTTATTTTAGTTTATTTTATTTTATTTTTTAGTTTAGGTTTAGGTTTTAGTTAAGGTTTTTATTTTATTCAATTTTATTTCTTATTGAGGTTTAGGGTTTAGGGTTTATTTTAATTTAAGTTTTATTTAGTTAAGGTTAGGTTTTTAGGTTTTTAGGGTTCAGGGTTTAAGGTTTAGGTTTAGTTTAGGGTTTAATGTTTGGGGTTTAGGGTTTAAGGTTTAGGGTTGTATGTTTTAAAATTTAGGGTTTTGGATTTAGGGTTTATAATTTTAGGGTTTAGGGTTTAGGGTTTAGGGATTTTAGGATTTAGGGTTTTGGGTTTTGGGTTTAGGGCTTATGGTTTTTTAATAGAGAATAAATTCAGATTCAACATTTCTTCATTTTGATTTCATCAAGCAAGTAGCACACTAAGTTTTGTAAGACACAAGAGATGAAATAGATCAAAAATGAGCATACATAGGGCAAATAGATAACCTAAATAACTAAAATCATCCCTACTAGAAAGACATAATTCTATAAGTAGTAGATCGGATCGGCCGTTCTTCAGATTCTCTAATTCCCATCAGAACCTCCCCCGCCTCTTGAGTAGCTGGATCTGCCATCAAATCCCTTATCCAGCACCACGACTATAACCTTCGTCATTCATCCCATCTCCATAACCGCCACCTTCATATCCACTAGCACCTCCAGATCCCCACCTGATAATCAGCCTCTACCTTTTCTACCGGATCTGGGAGCACACTTGGCGGTGATGTTCTGCCATCAAGGTCCTGCCCATTCTTAGGGTCTAGGTTTAGGTTTAGGTTTATTAGCTTTTATGGTTTAGCTTTATTTTTTTAGTTACTTTAAGTTTAAGTTTAGAGCTTAGGGTTTAGGGTTTAGGGTTAGGGTTTAGGGATTAGGGTTTAGTTTTTAGGGTTTAAGGTTTTAGGTTTAGGGTTTTTGGGTTTAAGGTTTTAGTGTTTAGGGTTTAGGAGTAGGGTTTAGGGTTTAAGGTTTACTATTTAGGCTTAGGGTTTAGGGTTAGCTTAGGGTTTATGGTTAGTTTAGTGTTTAGGGTTTCATATTTAGGGTTTTAGAATTTAAGGTTTAAGGCTTAGGGTTTAGTGCTTGGGTTTAGGGTTTAGGCTTTAAGGTTTTAGGGTTCATAATTTTTTAGTGTTTAGGGTTTAAGGTTTAAGGTTTAGGGTTTAATTTAGAGTTTAGGATCTGAGTTTAGGGTTTAAGGTTTAGATTTAGGTTTAAGATTTAGGGTTTAGGTTTAGGGTTTAGGTTTAGGTTTAGGTTTAGGGTTTTAGTGTTTAGGAGTTTAAGGTTTTAGGGTTTAAGTTAGTTAGTTTAAGTTAAGGTTTAGTGGTTTAGTGTTTAGGGTTAGGGTTTAAGTTTAGGTTTAGTTTAGGTTAAGGTTTAGGGTTTAGGGGTTTAGGTTTATGGTTTTTTAGGGTTTAGGGTTTAGGGTTTAGGTTTGCAAGTTTTGTGTTGAGGGTTTAGGGTTGTAGGTTTAGGGTTTAGAGTTTAGGGTTTAGGGTTTAGGATTTAGGGTTTAGGATTTTTATGGTTTAGGGTTTATGGTATAAGTTTTATTTCTTTTATTTATTTATTTATTCTTAAATTAAGTAAGCCGGTAGGTTTAAGTTTATCTTTTATTTATTTTAGTTTATTTTAATTTTATTTAGGTTTATTTTAATTTTTATTTAGTTTAGTTTATTTATTTTAGTTTAGTTTTATTTTATTTTAATTTTTAGGTTTAGGTTTTATTTTTTATTTTTAGATTTATGTTTCAATTTTTATTTTATTTTTTTAGGTTTAGGTTTATTTTTTTAGGTTTATTTTTAAGTTTTATTTTTTAGTTTAGGCTTAGGTTTAGGTTTAGTCGATTTTTAGTTTATATTATTTTATTTAGTTTAGGTTTAGGTTTAGGTTTAGTTTATTTTAAGCTTAGGTTTAAGATTTATTTATTTTAGTTCAGTTTATTTTTAGTTTCAATTTATTTTATTTAGTATATTTTATTTTTATTTTAGGTTTAGGTTTTTTTTAGTTTATGGTTTATGTTTTATTTTTTATTTATTTTTAAGTTTATTTTTTAAATTTAAGTTTTTCTTTAATTTTTATTTTATTTTATTTTAGGTTTATTTTATTTTTTATTTTTGGTTTAGTTTTTATTTTATTTATTTTATTTTTTAGGTTTATTTTACTTTTTACTTTAATTTGTTTAGGTTTAGGATTAGGTTTAGGTTTTACATTTTATTTTATTTAGGTTTTGGTTTTTTATTTATTTCAATTTTAGGTTTTATTTAATTTAGGTTTATGTTTTTAGGTTTTAAGGATTTAGGGTTTAGGGTTTAGGTTTAGGCTTTAGTGTTTAAGGTTTAGGGTTAGTTTAGGGTTTAGGGTTGTAGGGTTTAGGGTTTAGGGTTTAGGGTTTTAGGTTTAAGGGTTTAGGGTTTATGGTTTAGTATTTTAGGGTTTAGGGTTCAGGGTTTAGGGTTTATTATTTAGGGTTTAGGGTTTAGTTTAGGGTTTAGGGTTTAGGGTTTACGATTTAAGATTTTAGGATTTAGGGATTTTTAGTTTAGGGTTTAGGGTTTAGGATTTAGAGTTTAGGGTTTAGGTTAGTTTTGGGTTTTGGGTTTCAATTTTAGGGTTTAAGTTAGTTTAGGGTGTAGGGTTTATGTTACTTTAGGGTTTAGGGTTTAGGTTTTAGGGTTTAGGGTTTAGGGGAAATCCACATGTTCTAAAATCTAAAAAAGAGATGAATTCTTAAATCTCTTAGAATTATTTTTAATAGAAACCAAAAGAAGAGCATGATCATACAAGGTTCTGCTTAAATGATCCTTAGAAGTAATAGGCCATTTCGTAATCCAATGAGTATTAAAAAGAATCTTGTCCAACCTTTGCCAAAGTCTAGAGTTTTTCCAAGTTTAATTAGAACCCTTAAAACCAATATTATTCAAATTACAATCAAGGATCATATTGGAAAATTCTTCCATGCAATGAATATTAGGAGAGCAACCACCACTTCATTCAAAAGAGAACAAAATAGTGTTGAAATCACCACCAACAAGCCAAGGTTTTTTGATAGAGGTGGAAAAATTAGTCAAGTTATCCCAAAGAATATTTCTACCAGATCTATTACAAGATGCATAAAAAAAAGAGCCCAAAACACAGTAACCACCATAAGAGATTTGAGCATTGACAACTTGATGAAAATCATCAAGAATGGAAACATTTATAAAGTTATTCCAAAAACACCAAATATTATTACTAGCATTCTAGCAACATGGTTAATTTTATTAGCATGAATAAGTGGCTAAAAAAATAATAAGTAAGAAAATATTACGGATGCGAAAAGGATTTCTAATACAGTTACAAATAGAGAGGGTACCAATCCGTCTAACATTTGAAACTAAAAAAAATTAAACATAAAAAATAAAAGCGAGGGGGGAGGGGGAGAGTAAAAGTTAATTGAGAGAATGGAGTGAGGTCGTGAGGCTGCAGGAGCTCTAGTATTTCTTAGCAATTTGGGAAGAAAATTTTTAATATGTTCTTTTTCGAATATAAAGTTTGGAATCCATTTTCTTTGCCTTTTGAATCATCATCCGAAAAGGATTTAGCAACATTAGTTATAGATTTAAGAGAAATCTCCTAATGACAAGTGAATTCTCTTTCTTCCAAGACACTAGAATTTATTAAAGATAAATAAGCTTTGGGGATAACAAGAGAGGGAGCAAAAATTGATTTATTAAGAAGACAAGTGGGAACACCAAACACTTCCTCATCATTAGCCAAATTATTAGATAAAAGCAAATCTTTTTTAGAAGCTAAATCATTCTGAATTTGGAATATGGAGTCAGGTTTATCAAACTGATTATCATGAGGTATTAAAACCATATTCACCATTGAATTAGAATGATGCATAATATTAAATTCTTCATTTATGTTCTCCATTAAAGCATCATTTTTATCTATCAAAGCCAGCAAGGATGCAAGGATAGAATCGAAGGAAATAGAATCCTCATTCAAAAGTTTCGAAAAGCTATTATTGTTCACATTAGAAGCCTTTAATTGCATAGAAGAAGTAAAAGGTAAAATACCTTTATTAGGAACATTCAAAGAATCCTTTTTTCCAAAGTAGTTTTTTGATATTTACTAGTGATCGGCCTAGGGTTAGGAACAGGAGTTTCCTTAGGATTTTCTTTTTTAGGTGAGGATGAAGAATGAAATATTCAAAATTATCGTGCCTGTGGATTTTGTAGTGAGGACAAAAGACATGGAAATTTTTAAATTCAATTCTTTGCATGTAATCATCATTTTTAGATCCCAACTACATTTCTTTAGGGTGTTTCTTGGTAATGTCCAATTTAATAAGGATTCTAGCCACTAAAGGATGAGATTTCGTAGTCGTTGCCTAATCAATTTGCAATGAACCACCAAATAAAGCACCCATAACAAAAATGAATTGATGGTTAACGAAATGGATTTGCATATTGGGGAGAGAAATCTAAATTGAAATGATTGGGAATTAGGGTTTAAAGTTTAGGGTTTAGGGTTAGGGTTTAGGGTTTAGGGTTTAGGGTTACGATTTAGGATTTAGGGTTTAGGGTTTAGGGTTAAGGCTTTAGGTTTATGATTTTTTGGGTTTAGGTTTAGGGTTAGTTTAAAGTTTAGGGTTAAATTAGAGTTTAGGGTTTAGGATTTACTATTTAGGTTTTTGGTTTAGATTTAGGGTGCTAGGTTTAGGGTTTGATTTAAGGTTTTTTAGGTTTTAGAGTTTAGGATTTTAGGTTTAGGGCATGGTATATAGGGTTTAGAGGATTTTATCATAGTAGATTTTGGTTTAGTTGATGGTTTAGGGTTTAGGGTTTAGGATTTAGATTTAGGGTTTTGTATTTTAGGGTTTCTTTAGTTTGGGATTTTGGTTTTCTTTTCTTTTATCATAAATTAAGTAAATTGGTAGGTTTAGGTTTATTTTATTTATTTTAGTTTATTTTATTTTAATTTTATTAGGTTTTTATTTTATTATTTGTTTAGTTTATTTAATTTAGGTTTATTTATTTTGTTTAGCTTTTTTATTTTAATTTATTTTTTAAGTTTAGTTTTAGCTTTAGGTTTATTTTATTTTAGTTTATTTTAAATTTTTTTTTTTATTTTAGAATTAGGTTTAGGTTTTTATTTTACTTTTTGAAGTTTATTTTATTTTTATTTTAGGTTTAGTTTTTATTTTATTTGGTTTTTATTTTAATCTTGTTTTATTTTTTAGTTTAGTTTAGTTTTTATTTATCTTATTTTAGTTTTATTTTTATTTTTATTTTTTATTTTTAAGTTTAGTTAGGTTTAGGTTTAGTTTAGGTTTTATTTTATTTTATTTTATTTAGCTTTAGGTTTTATTTATTTTATTTTTTAGGTTTTATTTAGTTTAGGTTTAGGTCTTTATGTTTTTATGGTTTAGGGTTTAGTGTTTAGGGTTTTGGGTTTGGAATTTAGTGTTTAGGGTTTACGGTTGTAGGATTTTGGATTTAGAGTTTAGGGTTTTTTTATTTTTTATTTTGTTTAAGATTTAGGGTTTACGGTTTAAGGTTTAGGGTTTTGAGTTTAGGGTTTAGGTTTTAGGGTTTGGATGTTTTAGGTTTGGGAGTTTAGGTTTAGGTTTAGGGTTTATGTTTAGTAGGGTTTATGTTTATGGTTTAGTTTAGGGTTTTTTTATTTTTTAACAGAGAACAAATTCAGATTCAACATTTCATATTTTCAATTTCATCAACCAAGTAGCACACAAAGTTTTCTAAGACATAAGTGATGACATAGATAAAAAATGAGCACACCTAGAGAAAATAAAAAACTCTAGATAACTAGAATTGTCTCTACTATAAAGAGATAATTCCATAAGCAGCAGATCTGATTAGCCGTTCTTTAGTTTTTTTAGTTCCCATCAGAACTAGTTCCTCCTCTCCAGTAGGGGGATCTGCTATCATATCGTTGATCTCTCCCTCTACCACCACCATGGCTATAACCTTTATCTCTCCTCTTTCCTCCATAACCACCACCTCCATATCCACCAACACCTATAGATCCCCCACCACCATTGCGATAACTATCGCCTCCGCCTTCACCTCCAATGCTAGATCTAAATTGAGCCTGGTTGATGGTGATGTTCTTATCATCAAGGTTCTACCCGTTCTTAGGGTTTAGGTTTCCATTTAAGTTTATTAGCTTTTTGGGTTTAGGTTTATATATATTTTTATTTAGTTACTTTAGTTTTATATTTAGGGTTTAGAGGTTAGGGCTTAGGATTAGTTTGTGGTGAGGGTTTTGGGGTTTTGGTAGATTGTCAGTGGTGGGTTTAGTTTAGGGTCTTAGGCCCAGGTTTAACTCAGATAGGGTTTGGAGGGTTGGTGGAGTGGCCCAGGGCCCAGGGTGAGGGCCTGTGGAGTGGAGGTTAAGGGCCTGGGAGTGGTAGTGGCCCAGGTTTGTGAGCCTGGGTATTTAGGTGTCAGGTAGGAGTGTCTGGGTCAGGCTCAGCAGTGGCCCAGGCATGGGCAAGTATAGGGCCCAGGCCTCAGTAGGGTCTGGGGTTATCAGAGTTTAGTGGCCCAGGCAGGGCCTTAGGGCCTAGGGCTCTGTGTTTTAGGAGGTGGTGGATTCCAGGATCAGGTTTATCATTAGGGCCCAGGATAGCCCAGTGGTCAGGTCAGTCTGCCCATGATCAGGAGGGCCTGGGGAGGTGGGTAGATGGTCAGTGTTTAAAGTTTCAGTGGTTTGAGGGCCTGTGGAAGGTCATGGTTTTAGGGTTGGGTTGAGTGTAGTTGAGGGTCGAGGTCAGGGTCAGGGTAGGTAGGGTTTTATACTGATTTTTTATTAAATTAAGAAGTAGGTTTAGTTTATTTAGTTTATTCTTTATTTTAGATTTTATTTTATTTTATTTAAGTTTATTTTTATTTTTATTTTTTAGTTAGTTTAGTTTATTTATATTAGGTTTATTTATTTTAGTTTCATTTTATTTTTATTTTACTTTTTAGATTTAGGTTTCATTTTTTATTTTTAGGTTTAGGTCAATTTTATTTTATTTTATTTAGGTTTTAGGTTTTATTGGTTCATTTTATTTTTTATTTTTTAGTTTAGGTTTAGGTTAAGGTTTAATTTATTTTTACTTTAACTTATTTCATTTAGTTTAGGTTTAGGTTTAAGTTTAGTTTAATTTTGGTTTAGGTTTAGGTTTTATTTATTTTGGTTTATTTTATTTTAGTTTAGGTTTAGGTTTATTTTAATTTTATTTTAGGTTTAGATTTTTTTTTTTAGTTTAGGGTTTAGGTTTTATTTTTTATTTGTTTTTAGGTTTTATTTTAAGGTTTATTTTTTATTTTTAGTTTTTTATTTAGTTTTTATTTTATTTAAATTTAGGTTTATTTTATTCTTATTATACATTTAGTTTTATTTTATTTAGGTTTTTTATTTTTCTTATTTACGTTAGGTTTTTATTTATTTTATTTTAGTTTATTTTTATTAGTTTATTTTTTTAGGTTTTTGTGAGGCTTTAGTAAAGGCTTTTATTATTATTTTTATTTTTCTTATTTTTTTATTTTTTAGGTTTAGGATTTAGGGTTTATTTTATTTTTAAGTTTTATTTAGTTTAGGTTTAGGATTTTAGGTTTTTAGGGTTTAGGGTTTAGGATTTAGGGTTAGTTTAGGGTTTATGGTTTAGGGTCTAAGGTTTAGGGTTTAGGGTTTTTTGCATAGGGTTTAGGGTTTAGGGTTTTTAAGGTAAAGGGTTTAGGGTTTAAGTTTAGGTTTTAGGTTTTAGGTTTTAGGTTTTAGGCTTTGGGTTTATGTTTTAGTTTAGGGTTTTGGGTTAATGGTATTTTTTTAATAGAGAACAAATTCAGATTCAATATTTTTTTCTTTTTGATTTCATCAATCAAGTAGCACACTAAGTTTTCTAAAATGTAAATGACGAGACAGATAAAAAATGAGCACACAAAGAGCAAATTAAAAACCCTAGATAACTAGAACCATCTCTATTATAAAGACAGTTCCATAAGCAGCATATCAGATCGGCCAGTCTTCAGTTTCTCCAATACCCATTAGAACCACCCCCGCCTCTCAAGTAGTGGGATCCACCATCATATCTTTGATCTCTCCCTCTGCCACCACCTTGGTTGTAACCTTTGTCGCTCGTCCCTCCTTCATAAACCTCCATATCCACCATCACCTCCAGATCCCCCACCACCCATAACCATCGCCTCCACTTCCCTATGGCCATATCTAACTTGAGCCTTTGACGGTGATGTTGCCTTCAAGGTTATGCCCATTCTTGGGTTTAGATTTAGGTTTAAGTTTATTATCTTTTAGGGTTTAGGTATTTTTTTATTTATTTAGTAACTTTAGTTTAGAGGTTTAGGTTTTGTGGTTGTTTTAGGGTTTATGGTTTAAGTTTTATGGTTTAGGTTTAGGTTTAAGATTTAGGGTTAAGGGTTATTTTGTGGTTTAGGTTTCTGTGTAGGTTTAGGGTTTAAGAGGATTAGGGTTTAGTTAAAGGGTGAGTTTAGGGTTTTGGGTTTTGGGTTTAGGTTTTTTGTGGTTTAGGGTTTATAGTGTGTAGATTTGAGTGAGTTTGCTAAGTTTTGGTCTACTCATTTAGGGTTTGCATTTGGGCTCAGTGGATCAGGGAGGTTAGTCTGGCTCAGGTTGTGGGTCAGGTTAGAGCTCACTGAGTTTATGTGTTTTGGGGTTTGGGCTCAGGGCCTAGTGTAGGGGCAAATTTAGGGTTAAGGTTTAGGGTGCAGATTTAGTGTATGTTTAGGGTTTAGGTTTATCATTTAGGATTTAGTGATCCGTGTTTTTTAGGGTTGGATCACGGTGTGGGGTTTTAATTTATTTTTTCTTAAATTAAGTAAGAGTTTAGGTTTATTTAGTTTATTTTTGATTTATTTTAGTTTATTTTATCTTTTATATTTATTTAGGTTTAATTTTATTTTATTTAGTTTAGTTTATTTTATATTAGGTTTATTTATTTTATTTTAATTTTATTTTATTTTATTATAGGTTTAAGTTTTATTTTTATTTTTAGGTTTAGGTTTTGGATTTTATTTTATTTTTTTTTTTAGGTTTTTTAGGTTTTATTTTAGGTTTATTTTAGGTTTTATTTTTTTAGTTTATGTTTAGTTTAGTTTATTTTAGTTTATTTTATTTTATTTTATTTTATGTTTAGTTTAGGTTTTTAAGTTTTATTTATTTTAGTTTAGGTTTATTTTATTTTTATTTTGGTTTAAGTCTTTTTAATTTAGTTTTTGTCATTTTTAATTTATTTTAGGTTTTAGATTAACATTTATTTTAGGTTTAGGATTTTATTTAGTTTCATTTTATTTTATTTTATTTTATTTATTTAGTCACTTTAGGTTTATGTTTAAGGTGGTCAGGGTCAGGAGGGCTCAGGTTTGGTCCGGGTTAATGGTTTAGGGTTTTGGGTTTTATGGTTTAGGGTTTAAGGTTTAAGTTTATTGTCAGGTTTAGGTTTAGGGCCCGGGTGGGGTTGGAGTTTAATCAGGGCCTGTGACTGGATTTAGGATCCAGTGGCTCAGTGTGGTTAGGGTCCAGGGCCTGGGCTCAGGGTAAGGAGATCTGGTCAGCATTTAGTTTTAGGTCAGCTGTATTTATGATTTAGTGGCCTGTGCTCAGGTTTTGTGGCTCAGTAGGAGTCAGGTCAGTGGCCTAGGAGCAGGTAGCATTAGGTTTATGGTTTAGGAGTTGGGGTGGGTAGATTGCCTCAGGGTAACATTTAGGGTAGGATATGTCAATATTAGTGATTTAGGAAGGCCTGGGTGTTGAGTCAGGTTTATGGTAGGTTTAGGGATCAGATTTAAGATTTAGGCCTTTTAGGGTAGGTTAGAGGGCCAGGGTCAGTTTAGTAGGGGGTCAGCAGGTTTGGGTCAGTGGATTTTATACTGATCTTTCTAAAATAAGTAGGTAGTTTATTTATTTATTTAGTTTTTTTATATTAGTATTTTTTATTTTTTATTTTTATTTAGGTTTATTATTATTTTTATTTACTTTAACTTATTTATATTGGGTTTTTTTTATTTTTGTTTAGTTTTATTTTTATTTAATTTTTTTTTAGGTTTTATTTTTCTCTTTAGGTTTAAGTTTCAGTTTTATTTTATTTTTAGGTTTAGGTTTTAGGTTTGTTTTAGGTTTATTTTTAGTTTAGGTTTAAGTTTAGGTTTAGGTTTAGTTTAGTTTATTTTAGGTTTAGGTTTAGGTTTCTTTAGTTTAGTTTAGTTTATTTTAGTTTAGGTTTTGGTTTTATTTTATTTTTATTTTAGGTTTAAGTTTTTTTTTTTAGTTTAGGGGTTTTGTTTTTATTTATTTTTATGTTTTATTTTAAGGTTTATTTTTAATGTTTCATTTTATATTTAGTTTTTATTTTATTTTAGGTTTATTTGATTTTTATTATACGTTTAGTTCTATTTTATTTTGGTTTTTATTCTTAGGTTTATTTCATTTTTTAGTATAGTTTTGGTTTTTATTTATTTTATTTTAGTTTATTTTATTTTATCTTTTTAGGTTTAGTTTAGTTTTATTTTTATTTTATTTTATTTTAATATTTAATTAGGTTTAGGGTTTAGGGTTTTGTTAACTTTAGGTTTAGGTTTAGGTTTAGGGTCAAGGATTTTGTAGTGTGGGTGTGGTTGGCTTAAGTTTAGGTTTTAGGGTTTTAGGGTTTATATGTTTTATTTAAATTAAGCAAACCCAGGTTTAGGTTTATTTAGTTTATTTAGTTTAGGGCTTTTAGGGTTTAGAGTTTAGAGGTTTAGAGTTTAGGTTTGGGTTTAGATTTAGGGTCAGGATTTAGGATTTAGTGTTTTTTAAAGTAACCCAGAGGTTTAATTTTATTTATTTTATTTTTATTTTTATAGTTTATTTATTTTAATTTTATTTTGGTTTATTTTTTTATATTTAGTTTAGTTTATTTATTTTAGGTTTTCATTTAGTTAATATTTAGCTTTATAATTAGGTTTAGGTGTATTTTTTAGTTGAGTTTTCTTTTTATTTTATTTTTTTAGGTTTAGGTTTTATTTTTTATTTTTTGGTTTAGGTTTAGGTTTTTATTTATTTTTTTTAGGTTTAGGTTTTAGGTTTTTATTTTAGGTTTATTTTTAGGTTTTATTCTTTAGTTTAGGTTTAAGTTTTTTTTTAGTTTTTTTATATTATTTAGTTTAGGTTTAGGTTTATGTTTTACTTTTTTAGTTTAGTTTATTTTAGTTTAGGTTTATTTTATTTTGTTTATTTTATTTTTAATTTAGGTTTAGGTTTTCCTTTTTAGTTTAGGATTTAGGAATAATTTTTTATTTTTTTTGGGTTTTATTTTCAGATTTATTTGTTAGGTTCAAGTTTTTAATTTATTTTTAATTTAGGTTTATTTTATTTTTATTTTATGTTTAGTTTTTATTTTATCTAGGCTTTTTACTCTTAGGTTTATTTAACTTCTTTTAGGTTAGTTTTGGTTTTTATTTATTTTATTTAGTTAATTTTATTTTATTTTTAGGTTTAGGTTTAGGTTTAAGTTTATGTTTTTATTTTATTTTAGACTCGAATCTTGACCTAACATTCATCATCATCAAGTTGAGTCCTACCTCGATCATCTCGTGGTCAAAAGTATAGATAAGGAAGACTATCTCTTTGACTTGAGAGTAGTTTTCGAATAGTTAAGACAATTTAACCTCAAAATGAACCTCCTGAAGTGTGCATTAGGAGTGGCTTCAGGGAAATTCCTGGGGTTTGTTGTCCGACACCAGGTAATAAAAACCAATTCGGAGAAGATCAAGGCAATATTAGAAATTCCACCTCCTAAAAGTTTAACTCAACCTTAGATCATTTCAAAGGGGGTTGGTGTATCTAAGATGATTTATATCTAACCTATTAGGAAGATGTCAGCCATTCTCAGCACTTGTCAAAAAGGCTGCCAAGTTCAAGTGGGATGACGAGTGTGAGCATGCCTTCAAAGACATCAAGCATTACCTGATGATGTCACCGATTCTAGCAGCTCCTATCCCGGGCAAGCCACTCATACTTTACACTACTGTGTTAGACAACTCCCTTGGTTTTTTGTTGGCCCAAGACAACGATGAAGGGAAGGAAAATGAATTCTACTACCTCAATCATCATTTAATCCCTATTGAGGCTAATTATCCAACCATTAAGAAGTATTGCCTAGCTTTAATCTTTGCATCCCAAAAGTTATAGCACTACATGCTTCCTCATGAAGTGAACTTAATCTCTAGAATCAATCCACTACAATATCTCATGACATGTCCGATACTATCCTAACGGTTGGCACGATGATCAATGATCCTCTCACAGTTTGACATTACCTTCATACCCCTTCATGCGGTGAAAGGACAAGCACTAGCAGATTTCTTAGCAACACACCCATTTCTTATTGACTCTCCATTGAGTAATGATCTCCTTGATGAACAAATCATGAACTTAGGGGATACTAGCATTCACCATTGGGAGATGTACTTTGATGGTGCGGCTTCCTCTTAAAGAGGAGAAAAACCACAATCTACTATTCCAGGAAAGGCAAGGGTAGGAATAGTTCTCTTAACTTTGGACCATGATGTGATGAGATTCTCAAATCATCTGTCCAATCCTTGCACCAATAACGAAGTCAAATATGAGGCTCTAATTGCAGGTCTGGAGTTATCAGTTACTCCAAGCATCCAGAACATCAACATCTTTGGGGATTCTCAGCTAATTATCAACCAAATCGCTGGGCCCTATAAGGTTATAAAGCTCAAGCTCCATCACTACCACAAGTACACCATGGAGTTGTTGGCCCAAATCTTAGAGGTTACAATTTATATTATTCCTCTAGGAGAGAACGTCATAGTGTATGCTTTAGCCAAGCCAAGGAGTTGGCATGTTCGGAAGATGAGTCCTTATTAATAATGGTCCAAAATAGACAAGTCTTATCCCTTATTATTATTGAACTTATCAAATAGTACTCTCTTACAGGGGAGGTTTTCATTGCCAAAAAGGATGAGGATTTAGATTGGAGGCAAAAATTCATGGATTACCTAAATAAAAGCAAACTACCTTAAGAGAGATCCTAAGCCCATCAGATGAAGCAGAGAGCACTTTCCTATACTCTTGTGGATGGTGTCTTGTATCGGCGATCTTTTGATCATATGTGGTTACATTATTTAGACAATCATGAAGCCCATAAGATCATGACTGAAGTACACTCAATATTATGTCGAGCCAACCAATCGAGTCCAAAAATGAAAGCCAAGATCAAGATACTAGGATACTACTTACAGTCGATGATCAAATATTGCATGGATATGGCTTAGTGAGGCCACCAATGTCAAATACACGGTGTGGTCTTACACCAACCACCCAACATTCTACATCCTACATTGGCCTCTTGTCCAATCGAGTGTTGGGGTACCGACATAATGGGTCTGATTGATCCTCCTTCTTCTGAGGGTCATTGGTTCATCTTCGCTGCTACTAACTACTTTTCCAACTAAGCGAAGGTGATTCTTCTTAGAGAGGTCACAACTTATCATGTGCTCCATTATATAGGTTTGGAGATTCCTCGATAAATTATAATTGATAATGGTACTGCATTCAAGTGAACCGAGATCAACAACTTTTCCCAGGGACACATCATAGATTGGAGAAATTCTACCATCAATTACCCAAGGGAAAATGACTTAGCAAAAGTCTTCAACGAAACTATCATCCAAATACTAAAGAAGTCACTCGACAATAACAAGTGATAGTGGCATGAGCAGTTAGTTGAAGCCATGTGGGCCAACCACACCACATATAGAACTCCAACTCATTATACTCCTTTCTCCTTAATGTGTGGGTCTGAAGGCATTCTACCATTAAAAGTCCAACTCCCATCACTAAGGATATCTGTGGGTAGCAAGATCACAATAGAGCAGAATGCAAAGTTGCTATTAGAAGAGCTCGAAGGTTTAGAAGAGAGACACCTGCGGGCATGCCAAAACCTCAAGTTTTACAAAGCTAAAATGTTTCAAGCTCAGAACAAGCTAGTCTGACCTAGAGCTTTTGAAGTAGGAGAGCTTATTTTATATCGAAGGAGACTGATTATTGATAGTAATAAGATGGGAGGCAAGTTTGAACCCACTTGGGAAGGCCCTTTTGCCATAAAGAAGGCCCACCAAGGAGGATCTTATTAACTTATTAATCATAAGAGAGAGCGCCCAATGCTTCTAATCAACGTGTTCTACTTAAAGAAATATTATAAATCATGTTTGAAAATAATTATCATTAATAAAAATTTCATTTTGAATTCAATCTCTTCCTTGTTGAAAGTATTCTTGTTTATGATCTAATGATGTGTTTAGGGTAGGTGTAAAGAGCCTGAGCGCATCCTATCCTTCATCGACACAACACGAACACAAACTACACGTAAACATATAAAATAAACACATATCTTTTATCTTGTGATACTCTGAGTTAATATAATGCCCCCAGTGGCACTCACTCAGTAGCTGCTCTAGGTCAGGCTGATATGCTACCTTGCTAGTGTATCACCCTAGTGGTCTTCATACTTTGGAGGATGTAAGTTTGCTACACTTTCCTTCCTTACTTGGCCACTACACACCGATGAGTGCCTTGTTAGTTTGGTATGCTTTTTTTCGTGGCCGATAAGCTACCTCATGTTGGCTTCATTTAAGAGGATGTGAGTCTGCTATGCTGTCTTCTTAGATTAGCCTTCATGAACTAACTGGGTTGATTATATTTTAGGTTTAGGATAAGTCCCTAGTAACTCCTTTCCTCCTAACTGCTTCATGTGCGCCCTTCTTGGGGCTCCCCACTAAGTAGTCGCTCTATGTCAGATAGTATCTATCTCTCCAATGATAGACTATCCTGATGATCAGTTTTGCTCGGAAAGTTATAAGCCTACACGCTTTATTTCAAGGTTGATCGTTGCACACCAACTAGCACCTTAGGTTTCTTGGTTCTCACTATGCTAATGGATACACCACTCATGCTGACGGATACACCTTAGGTTGGTTGGTTCTCACACTTTAGCATACACCATTCATAGCAGATTTAAGTCTGCTATGATTTCTCTTTGAGTTGGCCACCTTACACCTATAGGCTTTCTTTTCCAGGGCCTAGGATAAAGCAAAGACTCTCCCCGGGCATATATTTGGATCATGCACCCCATTTAGACACTACCCGGTTACTATCGACAGTTCCCCTTTCTAACCACCCTGGTTGGAGAATCCATGTGGATGTGATTCTCCCTTGGTCCAAGAACTCTAAGATAGGTCAAAGCACATAGTTCTTGGTCCCTAGCACACCAACAGGGTCCATGAAAACATATAAATAAAATATATATTCACTTGTGGATTAGGAGGACAACCCTAGTGGTACATTTTCCCAAGTAGGTATCCTATCTTTAGGGCAGTGTCAGCAAAACTCCTTATAGGAATTGCCTGACTACTCTTAAGTTGATATAAATCTCGAGTGGAATTCACTCAGTAGTTGCCCCTAAGTTGAGTTTGATTTTTTGTGCTACCAACCGATCACCCCAGTGTTTGATCCCTACTTTAGAAGATGTAAGACTGCTACGCCTTCTTCCTAGCACAACTGTTGCACACTGAAAGGCAACCCCTTAGGATGGCTAGCTCTATCACCGACATGGTCCATAAATTAAACCTATCAAATTTGATCGAGCTCACATCCCTAGCGAATATGCCCTCAATTTGAAATCAAACTAAACCAAACAAAATATATTAAATCACATGAAATTAAGAAAAAATTAATCTTGACTACTTTTGAGTTGACATAAGTCCCTAGCGGCATTCACTCAGTAGTCTCCCTAGGTTAGGTTTGATTTGTTATGCATCTAACAGGTCACCCCAGTGGTTGTTCCTCGCTTTTGAAGATGTAGGTGTGCTACGCCTTCTTCCTAGCACAGCTACTACACATTGAAAGGCAACCCCTTAGGTTGGCTAGCTTTACCCCGCAATCGGTAGACTATCCCTTTGGATTTGTAAACCTGAGGTAGGTCAAGACTGATATAGCCACTTCTCAATGGGTCCATCGCACACCTACAAGGTCTATACAATAACTCAGATTAAATTAAACCCATTCTAATTTTCCCCAGTGGAGTTAAATCACACCCTTCCCCCTAGTGGAGCCCTGAATCATATATAAACAAGTCAAGCAAATAAATCAAGTTCAAAACCAACTTACCCAGTAGAGCCAAATTAAACCAACTCCCTTAGTAGAGCCTAAATAAAAAAAATCCAACCAAACTCTTATCCACAGTATATACTTCAACAAACAAATCTATGAAATCAAACTCAAATCCCAATCCCCAATGGATAGTCTGAACCTGCTTCCCTAGTCGAAGGTTCATATACCTGATCCTCAGCAGACTCAAGCACATATCTCTAGCAGATATGCCTCCACATCAATTAAAACAAAATAAATTAAAGTTTATTCGATCTTAATTTCTGGTGGATTATAGATTTTTATCCCCAGTAGAACTTCTTCCATAAATCAAATCAAACTCAAACCTTATCCCTAGCAGATTTTCTTCTTCTATTCCCTTCATGTCCAATGAATGTGTGATCCCCTAGTAGATCTCCCTCCATGTCCTTGACTTGGAATTCTCATCAATTCTTATTTCTTCTCTTATGCATGCCTTTAATACTTCAACCAAAAGCCTAATAACTTATTCATTGAAATTACATCATCTTAACATTGTAATCAATATTTTATGATTTGTGATGGTGCGGGCTCAAACTAACTATACAATATCATGCTAAACATAATATAGTGTGAATTAACACACTATATTATATTATAATATATGATGTTATATTATAATTTGCTATAATATAGTATATTGTCTAACATTACACCTCATTAGAATCACTTAAAAGGAACAAATAACAAAATTTTCTCAAAATATGAATAATGCTCATTTTGGATGTAAAATTATTATTTTTCTATTAGAAATGGTACAAAATAGGATAATTTTGGTGTTGCTTCTTGGTATGAATTTGGCCAAATTCTTCCATCTCAACCTTCAAATTATCTTACATTACACCTTAAAATGAATGACTTTAAGGAAAAAATTTATAAAATTTGGTTGAAAAATGAACATTTATTTTGAATGTAAAATTCCATTCTTTTGATTAAATGACACACCATAGCACACCCCTAATGATGTTCCCTAAAGCTTACCTTAAATTTTGCCAAATCCCATCATCTCAGTCTATAAATGAGTATTTTTATGAATTATACCAGTTCAAATTATACTACATCATACTATAATCAACTAAAATATGCTAAACAACAAGTAGTAATACATAATAGTATGCTATAATTCATGATGCTATACTATGTTATGGCATCCTATATTATAATACACTATAATATATTATTATATATTATATTGCATATCACATCATAAGGGATTGCTTAGGATAAAAAATCATAATATTAGTCTAAACAATAAAAAACTATATATTTTAGTCATATTACTTACATATTTTAAATTGAAATAATATATTATGATGCCATGCTCTACCTATTATGAATTTGGACAATTTCCACCATTTTAAAGTCTAAATCAACTTTTTTATAAAGAATGCTAGTGTAGGCTTGACTGCATGATTGTAAAGTACTCAAAATAGTAAAATGCGTAAAAACATATAGTATTTATTTTGAACATAAAATCTTACTTTTCAAACTACAAGTGGCGTAGCACACCTTTGGTACTACAACCTAATTCCCACTTCAAATTTAACAAATTTCATCATCTAATTTATTAAATCAATATTTTTATAATTATATTAATATAAACTATTAGGCATAATACCATAATATACTAAAACATTTCAAAACATCTTATAACATCCAAAAACACATTACTACAAGCTAAAATATATAATGCTACATTATACTATGATATATGGTATTATAATATGATTTAGGGTTAGGGTTTAGGGTATTCAAATCTCTAATAGTCAAGGGAAACTCTCTTGAAGACAATTTCTTTAACTACCATAACTATGTTAGGATTAGGTCATTCTTTCGATCTACTCCTAATAACATCTTTATTCAAGGTTTAGGGTTTATGGTTTAGTGTTAGTTTAGGGTTTCGAGTTTAGGGTTAGGGTTTAAGGTTTAACATTTAGATTTTAGGGTTGTAGGTTTTAGGGTTTAGGGTTTATGATTTTAGGGTTTAGGGTTTTGGGGGTTTAGGGTTTAGGTTTAGGGTTTAGGGTTTAGGGTTTAGGAGGGTTTAGGTTTAGGGTTTAGGTTTAGGTTTAGGGTTTTAGGTTTTAGTATTTAGGTTTAGGATTTTAGGGTTTAAGGTTTAGGGTTTAGGGTTATGGTTTAAATTTTAGTTTAGGGTTTAGGGTTTAAGGTTTTTCTTTAATAGAGAACAAATTTAGATTCAACATTTCTTCTTTTTGATTTCATCAACCAAGTAGCACCCCAAGTTTTCTAAGATAGAAGTGATGACATAGATCAAAAATGAGCACCCATAGAGCTAATCAAAAATCTTAAATAAAGACACAGTTCCATAAGGAGCGATCGATCGGTCATTCTTCGCTTAGTTCTATCAGCACCCCCGCTCAGTAGTGGGATCCATCATCATATCCTTGGCATCACCATGGCTATAACCTCTATTGCTCCTCACACCTCCATAAACACCACTGCTCTAACCACCACCTCGATATCCACCAACACCTCCAGATCCCCCACCACCACTACAATAACCACCACCTCCATCGCCTCCCCCTTTGCCTCGATCGCCAAATTTGGATTGAGCCTAGTTGATCATGATGTTCTTGCCATCAAGGTTTTGCCCATTCTTAAGGTTTAGGGTTAGTTTAAGGTTTAGGGTTTAAGGTTAGTTTAGGGTTTAGGGTTTAAGGTTTAGGCTTCTAGGTTTTAGGGTTTAGGGTTTATGCTTTAGGGTTTAGGGTTTAGGGTTTACGGCTATACGTTTATTATTTAGTGTTTAGGGTTTAGGGTTGTTGGTTTAGGGTTTAGGGTATAAGATTTATTATTTAGGGTTTAAGGTTTAGGGTTTAGGATTAACAATTTTGGGTTTAGAGTTTAGAGATTTTTTTTTAATTAAGTAAACCGGAAGGTTTAGGTTTATTTAGTTTCTTTTTTTATTTTAGTTTAATTTATTTTTTTTACTTAGGATTTTTTATTTTTATTTAATTTAGTTTATTTATTTTAGGTTTATTTATTTTAGTTTAGGTTTTTTATTTTAGTTTATTTTTTAGGTTTAGGTTTAGGTTTAGGCTTATTTTTAGTTTAGTTTTATTTTTATTTTATTTTTTAGGTTTAGGTTTTTTTTTTTTTTTTTAGGTTTAGGTTCAGGTTTCTTATTTTTTTTGTTTAAGTTTTAGGTTTTTATTTTAGGTTTATTTTTAAGTTTTATTTTTTTAGTTTAGGATTAGAATTATTTTTAGTTTATTTTATTTTATTTAGTTTATGGTTTAGATTTAGTTTATTTTAGGTTTAGGTATAGGTTTTATTTATTTTAGTTTAGTTTATGTTAGTTTAGTTTATTTTAATTTTATTTATTTTAGTTTAGGTTTATGTTATTTTGTTTTGTTTATTTTAAATTTTGGTTTTTTTTTAGTTAAGGGTTTTAATTTTATTTTTTTTATTTTTAAGTTTTATTTTTATGTTTATTTTTTTGATTTAGGTTTTTATTTAGTTTTTATTTTATTTTATTTTTGGTTTATTTTAATTTTATTTTATGTTTAGTTTAGATTTAGATTTATTTTATTTTAATTTAGTTCTTATTTATTTATTTTATCTTATTTTTATGTTTAGATTTTTGTTTAGGTTTGGGTTTATAATTAGATTTTTATTTTGTTTAGGTTTAGGTTTTTTATTTTTTATTTTTGTGATTTATTTAGTTTAAATATAGGTTTTTAGATTTTCAGTGTTTAGGGTTTAGGGTTTAGGGTTTGAGGTTTAGGATTTAGGGTTTAGAGTTGTAGGTTTTGTGGTTGTTTAGGTTTTGAGTTTAGCTAGGTTTTTTTTGGTTTTGGTTTAGGGTTTAGTGGTCAGGTTTTATGGTTCAGCTATTTTAGTTTTAGGTTTTTTTATTTTTTTATTTTGTTTTATTTTTTAAATTAAAACCCATGCCTAGTTATTTTAGTTTATTTTAGTTTATTTTTATTTATTTTGGCTTATTTTATTTTATTTTATTTCAGTTTATTTTTATTTTTATCAGGTAGCTTTATTTATTTTATTTAGTTTTTATCTTAGTTTATTTTATTTTAGGTTTATTTCATTTAGTTTATTTATTTTATTTTTTTTTTTGTGCTCAGTTTATTTTACCTTTTATTTTTAGGTTTAGGCTTTATTTCTTATTTTTCAATTTAAGTTTTGGTTTTTATTTTATTTTTATAGGTTTAGGTTTTAGGTTTTTATTTTAGGTTTATTTTTAAGTTTTATTTTTTTAGTTTAGGTTTAGGTTTATTTTTAGTTTATTTTATTTTATTTAGTGTTTAGGTTTAGCTTTATGGTTTGGGTTTAGGTTTTATTTATTTTAGTTTAGTTTATATAGTTTAGGTTTAATTTTATTTTTTATTTTAGGTTTAGGTTTTTTTTAGTTTAGGGTTTAGGTTTTATTTTTAATTTATTTTCAGATTTATTTTAAGTTTATTTTTTAGGTTTAAGTTTTTATTTAGTTTTTATTTTAATTTATTTTAGGTTTATTTTATTTTTATTTTAGGTTTAGTTTTTTTTATTTAGGTTTTATTTTTTACTTTAGTTTAGGTTGTCATTTATTATTTTATTTTCTTTTTGGGTTTAGGTTTAGGTTTAGGTTTTAATTTATTTTATTTTAGTTAGACTTTTTAATTTCTGTTATTTTTAGGTTTTATTTAATTTAGGTTTAAGTTTTTGGCTTTTTAGGGTTTAGGATTTAGGGTTTAGGGTTTTAGGTTTGTTGAGGGTTTAAGGTTAGTTGAGGGGTTAGGGTTTGGGGTTTGGGGTTTAGGGTTTAGGGTTTAGGGTTTAGGGTTTAGGGTTTAGGGTTTAAGTTTTAGGGTTTTGGGTTTTTAAGGTTTAGTGTTTAGGGTATAAGTTTTAGGTCTAGGGTTCAGGTTTTAGTTTAGGGTTTAAAGTTTTTGGTTTTTTTTAACAAAGAACAAATTCAAATTCAGCATTTCTTCTTTTCAATTTCATCAACCAAGTAACATACCAAGTTTTCTAAGACACAAGGGATGATATAGATAAAAAATGAGCATGTACAAATCAAAAATCCTAGATAACTAGAATCATCTCTATTATAAAGAAATAGTTCCAAAAGTAGTAGATCAGATCGGCCATTCTTTCATTTCTCCAGTTCCCATCGAGCGACCCGCCTCAGTGGAGATCCACCATCATATCCCTGATCCTCCCTCGCCACTACCACGTAACCTATGTCCTCCTCCTCTCCATAACCACCACTACTCGACCACCACCACCATATCCAGACACCTCAAGATCTCCCACCACCCTGCGATAATTTCACCACCGCCTCCATTGCATCTAGATTGAGCCTAGTTGATGATGATGTTCCTGTCATCAAGGTTATGCCAATTCTTAGGGTTTAGAGTTAATTTAGGGTTTAAGATTTAGGTTTTTTTAATTTATTTAGTTGCTTTAGGTTTAGGTTTAGGTTTAGGGTTTGGGATTTAGGGTTAGGGTTTATGGTTTAGGGTTTAAGATATAGGGTTTAAGGTTTAGGGTTTTAGGGTTTATGCCCTTAAGGTTTAATGTTTAGGGTTAGGGTTTCGCATTTAGGGTTTAGGGTTTACTGTTTAGGCTTTAAGGTTTAGGGTTTTGAGAGTTTAGGGTTTAGGGTTTAGGGTTTTTTAGGTTTTAGGGTTTTTTAGGTTTAGGGTTGTAGGTTTAGGGTTTATTTAGTTTTATGATCTAGTTTTAGGGTTTAGGGTTTAAGAATTAGGATTTAGGGTTTTTATTTTAAAAAAATTAAGTAGACTGATAGGTTTAGGTTTACTTAGTTTATATTTTTTATTTATTTAAGTTTATTTTATTTTTTATTTTTACTTAGGTTTATTTCTTATTTTTATTTTGATTAGTCTATTTATTTTAGGTTTACTTATTTTAGTTTCACTTTTTTATTTTAGTTAATTATTTACGTTTAGGTTTAGGTTTATGCTTATTTTTTAGTTTAGTTTTATTTTTCTTTTATTTTTTATGTTTAAGTTTTTTTTAGGTTTAAGTTTTAGTTTTTATTTTACTTTTTTAGGTTTAGGTTTTTGGTTTTTATTTTAAGTTTATTTTTAGGTTTTATCTTTTTGTTTATGTTTAGGTTTCCTTTTAGTTTATTTTGTTTAATTTAGTTTAGGGTTTAGCTTTAATTTATTTTAGGTTTAGGTTTAAGTTTTAATTATTTTATTTAAGTTTTATTTTAGTTTAGGTTTAGGTTTTTATTTAGTTTTTACTTTATTTTATTTGAAGTTTATTTTATTTTTATTTGACATTTAGTTTTTATTTTATTTAGATTTTTATTTTTAGGTTTATTTTATTTTTTTAGTTTAGTTTAGGTTTTTATTTATTTTATTTTTTTATTTTATTTTATTTTATTTTATTTTTACATTTAGGTTTAAGTTTTGGTTTTGGGTTAAGTTTAAGTTTAGGTTTATGTTTAGGTTTTAGTTTAGGTTATTATTTTATTTCATTTTATTTATTTTATGTAGGTTTAGGGTTTTTAATTAGTTTAGGTTTATGTTTTTAGGGTTTAGGTTTTTAAGGTTTAGGGTTTAGGATTTAGGATTTGGGGTTTAGGGTTTTTTTTTTTTTGGATTTGGGGTTTAGGGTTTAGGGTTTAGGATTTGGTGTTTAGGGTTTAGGGATTAGGGTTGTAGGTTTTAGGGTTTAGGGCTTAGGGTTTAGGGTTTAGGGATTAGGTTTTTAGGGTTTTAGGGTTTATGGTTCAGGCTTTAGGCTTTAGTGATTTGGGCTTAGGGTTTAGGGTTTTAAGGTTTAGGGTTTAGGTTTGTAGGTGTGAGTCACTATAGCACCCAAGAGGGGGTGAATTGGGTGATATTAAAAATTTTAAAACTTAAATCTTAATTTTTAAATAGAAAACTAATTTTTGATTTGATAATGACAAGATATAATTCTTAACGTAGCAAAAATAAAAATAGAAGTAAAGAGACAATAGGCACACACAATTTTTTGTGATTGACCAAACCCCAAAACCATACATCCACACCCCACCACTAGGAATCCACTAAATGCAAAAATATCTTACAAATAGTACTCTCCTAGCAGGCGGTACAAACCCTACAATAATATGTACTCTCCTTCAAAATACAAATATAAATTTTACAGCACAAAAAGAAAAATACAAAATAATAAATTTTGATAAAATAAATCTCTCACAAATATACCAAACTATCCAATTAAAAAAAATGATCTCACAACTTATAAATGATCACTTCACAACTTAAAAATTTGGCAAGATAAAATGCTCACTTAATATTGATAAGAAATAATAAAATAAATATCTTAAAGTGATCTTACTAAGTTATTTATATTATTACAATTTGTATACTAATATAAAAATGATTTCAAAATAAATTCACAATATTCTTTTGCATAATAAAATAAATATTTGAAAAGAATAATTTATTTTATTTTAACCAAAAAGATTCTTTCAATTAATGTTAATGATCACAAAATACTTAAATAAAATGAGTATATAAATCTAAGTAGTAAATTTAAGCTTTTAATTAAAAAGAGAGATCTAGTAAATATGAAAATAATTTCAGCATAATAATTTAATTTAAAATGCTTAAAATATACTTCTAAAATAGATCTAAGAATAAATGATCTTTCAAAATAAGACTAATGAAAAAATATTTCAAGAAACCAAAAGAAATTTGTAGGAAGTTAAAAATTTCAACAAGTTGAAATAGATCCTACAAACTATCACAAGAGTTTTTCACAAAAAAATGATTGATAAACTTTGATGTGAAAAACAATGCCCAAAGACTAATCCACCAAAAAGTATAAATTGGAAAGAATATAGAGATGGTGAAAATAGCATGAACAACTAAAAAGGATTAAGATCAAGAAAACAAACTCAAGTAATTTGAGAAAGCTTGCTTAGTTGAAGATGTTGAAGCTTCCAAACCCAGAATTTGATCTTGCAATATTTGGAGAGCACTTGGAAAGAAAATTTAAGGAATTTTCTCTTAGATTTGTTGGAGGGATTTTGAATTTTGAATGAGGAATACTTTCATGAAGAGAATGATGTCTATTTATAGGCAAGAAGGTCATTTTGAATTATTTCAAAAAAAATATATTATTCTAACTTCATGTTATCATCTAATAATTTAATATTCAATAAAAATACAATTTATATTAAATAAATATTAAATTTAAGTAGCAAAAATTCCGCTATTCACATGGGCAAGTAAAAAATAATAAAATATGGCTCCTAGTATATTCAAAGCATGTAGCATGCATTCATTATTAAAATCAGCTAATGTTTGAAAAGTCATAATAAATTCAATTTTAATCAAACGTGGGTCATGTGACCTATCAAATTAAATGCGAAAATCCAAGGAATCCGTTGGAGATGAAATTAGATAAACATTCTTTGATTATAAAATGACTTTGGCTAAAATACAAAATTTCATAATTTTGACATGTGACATTTAGATATTATGATATAATTTATATATAATCACACATATGTTAGTTATCATATAACCATCAAATTAAATTAAAATATTTAATTATATTAATTAAATAAAATAATTACACTTAATAGTCATTATCATTTATTATTTTGACAATTCAAATGCTATGTATGAAACATTTAATTGAATGTTAATTAGATAGAGATTTATATAAATTAACCTCATTAAAATAATATGTTAAGTTATGAGCAAATTGATTCATGCCAATGAATAAATACATATAACCTAAAATATTATATTTTGAGCTTCACATTATCCAATTTGATCTATCTTTCATTCTTCTACTCTTGCAATTTCCTCAAATATATTATGAGATGTACTGGATATGTAATTAGTAATTGATATATCTGAAACACATAAAAACATTCATTAGAATATCCAAGCATTCATTTGTTATCATCAAAATTGATCGGATTGAACATGAGGTTCATCAAGCCAATAGTAGGTTTATAGTTTAGAGTTTAAGGTTTAGGGTTTAGGGTTAGGTTTTTTTTATTTATTTTAATTTTAATATTTTTTTTAAAATAAGAAACTTGTAGGTTTAGGTTTATTTAGTTTTTTTTGAATTTTGGTTTATTATAATTTTTTATTTTTATTTAATTTAGTTTATTTATTTTAGGTTTTTTATTTTAGTTTAGGTTTTTTATTTTAGTTTATTATTTAGGTTTAGGTTTATTTTTTTAGTTTAGTTTTATTTTTATTTTATTTTTTTAATTTAAGTTTTATTTCTTATTTTCAGGGTTAGGTTTTGGTTTTTATTTTATTTTTTTAGGTTTAGGTTTTAGGATTTTACTTTAGGTTTATTTTTAGGTTTTATTTTTTAGTTTAGGTTTAGATTTAGTTTTAGTTTATTTTATTTTATTTAGGGTTTAGGTTTAGGTTTAGGTTTAGTTTATTTTAGGTTTAGGTTTAGGTTTTATTTATTTTAGTTTAAGTTTAGGTTAATTTTATTTTTATTTTAGGTTTAGGTTTTTTTTTAGTTTAAGGTTTAGGTTTTATTTTTAGGTTTAGTTTTTTATTTGGTTTTTAATTTATTTTATTTTAGGTTTATTTTATTTTTATTTTAGCTTTAGTTTTATTTTATTTAGGTTTTTTATTTTTTTACTTTATTTTATTTTATTTTAGTTTTTTATTTTTTATTTTATTTTCTTTTTAGGTTTAGGTTTATGTTTAGGTTTAGGTTTGGGTTTTAGTTTAGGTTTTTATTTTATTTTATTTTAGTTTAGTTTTTTTATTTATTTTATTTTTATGTTGCATTTAGTTTAGGCTTCAGTTTTTAGCTTTTAGGATTTATAGTTTAAGTTTAATTGAGGGTTTAGGTTTTTAGGGTTTAGGGTTTAGAGTTTGGGGTTTAGGGTTTTTAAGGTTTATGGTTTAGGTTGTAGGTCTGGGGTTCAAGTTTTAGTTTAGGTTTTAGGGTTTTTGGTTTTTTAGTAGAGAATAAATTCAAATTCAATATTTATTCATTTTGATTTCATCAACCAAGTAACACACCAAGTTTTCTAAGCCATAAGCGACAACATATATAAAAAATGAGCATGCATAGAGAAATTCAAAAAAATCTAGATAACTACAACCATCTCTACTATAAAGACACATTTCCATAGCAGTCGGATGGAGTTCTTGATTTCTTTAATTCCCATCAAAACCACCAGCCTCTCAGTAGCGGGATCTCGCCATCATATCCCGTTCTCCCTCCACCACCACCACGGTTGTAGCCATTGTCGCTCCTCCTGCCTCCATAACCATAACTATTCCGACCACCACCACCATATCCACTAGCACCTCTAGATCCCCCACCACCACTGCAATAAATGTCACCTCTGCCTTCGCCTCCACTGCTAGATCTAGACTAAGCCTGGTTGATAGTGATGTTCCTGCCAACAAGGTTTTGTCCATTCTTAACGATTAGGTTTTTAGGTTTAGGTTTATTTTTTAATTTATTTAGTTACTTTAGGTTTAGGTTTAGGGTTTAGGGTTTATATTTTAGTTATTTTAGTTTAGGTTTTGTTTTATTTTATTTTATTTATTTTATTTTTATTTTAAGTTTAGGTTTTTTCTTTTTAGTTTAGGGTTTGGGTTTTATTTTTTATTAATTTTTAGGTTTTAATTTTAGCTTTATTTTTTAGGGTTAGGTTTTATTTTATTATTATTTTATTTTATATTATTTTAGTTTTATTTTATTTATTTATGTTTAGTTATTATTTTATTAAGGTTTTTTATTCTTAGTTTATTTTATTTTTGAGTTTAATTTAGGTTTTTCTTTAATTATTTTAGTATATTTTTATATTTTATTTTATTTTACTTTTAGTTTTAGGTTTAAGTTTTAGTTTAGGTTTTTATTTTATTTTAATTTTTTTATTTAGGTTTAGGTTTTTTTGTTCATTTTATTTTTAGGTTTTATTTAGTTTAGGTTTAGGTTTTAGGTTTTTAGGGTTTAGGGTTTAGGGTTTAGGGTTTTAGGGTTTAGGATTTTAGGGTTTAAGGTTTAGTGTTAGGGTTCTGGGTTTAGGGTTTAGGGTTTAGTGTTTAGGCTTTAGGCTTTAGGGTTTTTAGGGTTTAGTGTTTAGGGTTTAGGGCTTATGGTTTAGGGTTTAGGGTTTAGGGTTTATAGTTAGTTCAGGGTTTTGGGTTTAGGGTCTTTTAGGGTTGTAGGTTTAGGGTTGTAGGTTTAGGGTTTAGGATTTAGGGTTTAGGTTTTAGGGTTTAGGGATTTTTGTTTTAGAAAATATTAAGTAAAACTATAGGTTTAGGTTTATTTAGTTAATCTTTTATTTATTTTATTTTTATTTTAGTTTCTTTTTTAAGTTTAGGTTTTAAGTTTATGTTTATTTTTTTAGTTAAGTTTTATTTTTATTTTATTTTTCTGGATTAGTTTTTATTTTTAGTTTTTAGATTTAGGTTTAGGTTTTTATTTTATTTTTTTAGGTTTAGGTGTTTGATTTTTATTTTAGGTTTATTTTCATGTTTTTTTTAGTTTAGGTCTAGGTTTATTTTTTTATTTATTTTATTTTATTTAGTTTAGGGTTTAGGTTTAGTTTATTTTAGGTTTAGGTTTAGGTTTTATTTATTTTAGTTTAGTTTATTTTAGTTTAAGTTTAGGTTTATTTTATCTTGATTATTTTAGGTTTAGGTTTTTTTTTAGTTTAGGGTTTAGATTTTATTTTATTTATTTTAGGTTTGTCTTTTAGGTTTAAGTTTTTATATAGTTTTTATTTTATTTTGTTTAGGTTTATTTTATTTTTATTTTACATTTAGTTTTTATTATATTTAGGTTATTTATTTTTAGGTTTATTTTAATTTTAATTTTTATAGGTTTTTATTTATTTTATTTTAGTTTTTTAGTTTAGGTTCTGATTACATTTAGGTTTAGGTTTAAGTTTTAGTTTACATTTTTATTTTATTTAGGTTTAGGTTTTTTATTTATTTTATTTTTAGGTTTTATGTTGTTTAGGTTTAGGTTTTTAGGTTTTTAGGGTTTTGGGTTTTGGGTTTTGGGTTTAAGGTTTCGAGTTTAGGGTTTAAGGTTTAGGATTTAGAGTTGTAGATTTTAGGGATTAGGGTTTAGGGTTTAGGGTTTAGGGTTTAGGGTTATAGGGTTTAGGGTTTTGGGTTTAGGGTTTAGGGTTGTAGGTTTAGGGTTTAAAGTTTTGGGTTTAGGGTTTTTTTAATTTGTTTTTGTTATTTATTATTTTTCATTTTTTTTAAATTAAGTAAACAAGTAGGTTTAGGTTTATTTAGTTTATTTTTTATTTATTTTAGTTTATTTTATTTTTATTTTTATTTAGGTTTATTTTTATTTTTATTCAGTTTAGTTTATTTATTTTAGGTTTATTTATATTAGTTTATTTTTTAGGTTTATGTTTAGGTATATTTTTCAGTTTTGTTTTTTTTTTTTTTTTTTTTTTAGTTTGAGGTTTTATATTTTATTTTTAGGTTTAGGTTTAGGTTTAGGTTTTTATTTTAGTTTTTTAGGTTGAGGTTTTAGGGTTTTATTTTAGGTTTATTTTAAGGTATTATTTTTTAGTTTAGGTTTAGGTTTATTTTTAGTTTATTTTATTTTATTTAGTTTTGGTTTAGCTTTAGGTTTTGTTTATTTTAGGTTTAGGTTTAGGTTTTATTTATTTTTGTTTACTTTATCTTAGTTTAGGTTTAGGTTTATTTTAGGTGTTGGTTTTTTTTAGTTTAGGGTTTAGGTTTAATTTTTATTTATTTTAGGTTTTATTTTTAAGGTTAGGTTTTATTTAGTTTTTTATTTTTTATTTTTTATAGGTTTATTATATTTTTATTTTAGGTTTAATTTTTATTTTATTTAGATTTTTTAGTTTAGTTTAGGCTTTTATTTATTTTATTTTAATTTAGTTTTTATTTTTTATTTTATTTTCTTTTTAGGTTTGGTTTAGTTTTAGGTTTTAGTTTATGTTTTTATTTTATTTTATTTCTTAATTTAATTTTTGTTTAGGTTTTTATATTTATTTTATTTTTAGGTTTTAATTAGTTTAGGTTTAGGTTTTTAGCAAGAACCAAGAATAAAACCCTTCTTTGCAAGATTAAGAACACATGGCTAGTAGCAATCAAAAGGCAATTCCATTAATTCTTTGTTTGAAATATCCTCATGTCCTACATCCATTTCTGGACTTGAGGATGATGATCCCAAAAGAATCTCTTGACATCTCACGGAAGATTGAGGGCTTCTTAACTACTAAACCTTCAACTTTTTGAGATGAAAGTGAGGTTAGAGCTAAGGTTCCTAACTGCTGCCTAATAGTTTTACATACATTTGATTCGAATACATTCATGCTTTATCTGGAGGCCCGGTGTTCATCGTTGTCTAGCTCGAGTGTCACCTCCAATGAAACTCACTGAGAGGGGTTGGATGGTATGCTAATCACATTAGACTCATCCTCCGAGCTAGATTGCAAGTATATTTGAATAGTAGGGGTACTCCTATGAACTGCAACATAACCCCTATTGGCTGATGGTCAACTAAGGGGTCTTCCTCCTCTTGGATTGCCTCTATTTTAACCTCTGCCTCTGCCTGGTAGAGGTCTAGTTATCCTACCCACATGTGCATATGATGGAATGAGTTGTGGGTTGAAAGTAATATGCGACTCTATTTCTTCTTTAATTTTGCTTTCTTGTTCACTTGGACTCAGTTTTCTTTTTTTTTATCTTTTGCTTTTTCTTTTTCTTAATTTTCTTTTTATTTTTTTTTTGGGTTTGAATTTTGTCCAAGTTCATAAGAAAGACTATTTTGAAGAAGGTAGTAGGTCACATCATCATATATCTCAACCTCTCTGACTAAAAATGGCTTTTCATCTCCTTTGATACAACACTCAATCCCATCCTTCCTGAACTTGATGCACTGATGGAGGGAGAATGGAATCATCTTGTTCTGATGTATCCAAGGCATATCGAGCAAAGTGGTGAACGAAGTATTCGAATTAATGATATAAAACTTGGCTTCAGTCTTCTAGTTACCTATCTCCAAAGGTAACACTATGGAACCTAAAGCCTTTTCGCCTTGTTCACTGAATCCTCTCAACATCATCCAATCTCATCAGAGTGTGGAGATGTCGATCCTCAAATAAGCAAAGGTATTTAAGCTCATAATGTTCATCGATACACTTGGATCGATGAGAACTCTGGCTAGTTTGAATTTGCCCATGTCCACTATAATGTAGAGGGGATAGTTGTGCTTCATGTCCCCTAGAAGTAGGTCTTCATCTGTGAAAGTGATTCCCTGAGCTTCTCTGGAATAATGTGCCTCTTCTTCAATAGTAGTCAGCTGAGCTAAGCATATCTCTAGATCAAGGAAAGGCTTGATTAATGATTCCCTCATCTCTTTGGATAAGACAAGGGCATCATATATGCTTAGCTTAGATGGCAACTTTCTTAGGTGAGAGATGACATTATAGTCCACCTTGAGCTGATCGTCCACAAGCATATCCAAGGGTGGAACATCCTGTGGAGGGGCTTCTCGATCCTTTAAACCAATGACTTATTTCCCTCTATCTTGAGGTGCTGCCTTAGGGGGGTAGAACCTTGCCACTATGGAGGTTGACTTTGGTGATCTCTTGTGGTAGGGTAATGGAAGATTCTACCTGCACATCAGGCTCACATACAACTTCTCCTATGGGACCCTCAGAATCGGATGATTCTAAATCTATCTCAAGAGGTGAATCCATAGTATTCAGAGTAGAAAAGTCCAACTCTGAATCAAAAAGAGGAAGATCTGAATTGTTATAGTTATCATTTAGACTTGAAGAGTTATCATTAGGAATAAATTTAGATAACCCATCAGAAGTGACACAGATATAAGTCAAGCTACCTTTATTCTTTGATTTCTTGGATTTTGAAGGAGGTACATAGTAGAAATCAAGTAAAGTAAGAGTGGTGAAGGATTTGATGCCCTCATATGCCGATACAAGATGTCTGCTAGAAAAAGAGCCAGCTGAAGTAGAGGTAGTCACTGATGTAGTAGCTGCAACTGTGGCCTGGAGGCTAGACTTGGTCGGTGGTTGCGCTACTTGGCTATCACGGGCTGGTACAAGTTGTTGCTACTATTGAGCTCCCCCTTTTCCTGAGTTGGCTCTCATAACTTGCAAACCTTTCTTCATATTAGAGGTTTGAGCTATCTTAGGCACCTATAAGAAAAGTAACTTGATTTTGGAGAAAATTTTCTTAGAGATACAAGATAAGGAGATATCTTAATATTCTTTGGTTTAGGAAGGATCGCAAGTATCCCCAAGGATTACCCTAAAAGAACTGGATGGTTGTTCCACAAGGTATTCCTTCGGGATAACTATAGCACCAATCTTGAAGCTATGTTCAAGCCATTTGTTAAATGAAAAGTAATCTTCCAAAACACGACCTAGCATGCAGTGGTAGGGTCAAAACATAAGATCACTGCTTTTGCCCACTTCCTCTTGTCTCCTAGGTTTAGGTAGCTGAAAATCAGGCTTCTTTAAGAGATTCTTAAAGATCTTTCTGATTACCTCCCTCTTAAATGAATAAGGCTTGTTAAGTTTATCCAAAAGAGTAGGTAGACCATAGATACCTAGCGGTGGGTATGTGTACCACTACTGATGATGATGTGGCTGAGGAGGAGGCGATGCAAGCTATGGAGGCTATTGTGACACCCGGTAGGGCTGCCTTGGTGGTGTTAGAGGAGGTGGAAGTGACGGTTGTGGAGCACGAGGTCTCTCAAACTGCTCTCTGACCTATTATTTTCCCTTGTCTACTGTAATCACTACCCCGAGCTTCTTCTCAAAAGCTTTTTGTGGCATCTTCTATGTTGATTGGTCTAGAAAAGGTGACTGTTTGGCTTCTCCTTGTAAGCTAGCCGCCTTGTTAATTAGCTTCTCAAATATTTTGATGGCGAAACCTTTGAGCATGAAGGCGACCGGGCCATGGATATTCATAAGTAGAATCTCGATGGCATGTTATTCAGATAGTTGTGGTTCACATTTCATACTTAAATTATGCCATTTGAGAATGTAATCAATGAGGGACTCATCGGGGTTTTGTTGAGCCACAACGAGATTGCCTACAGTCACCCTTTGCCAAGCTCTAGCAAACCTCTTGATGAAGAGTTGCTCCAAATAAAAAGTCTTCACTGAATTGTTGGAAAGTTTAGCGTACCAATCAAAGGCTATGCCTACTAAGGTACTAACAAAGAGATGGAAGAGTAAAGCATCACTACTACTGGCATTAGAACAACTGGCTCTGAAGTGCGCAATATGCTGCCTCGGGTTCCCACTACCATTGAAGCTCTTGAAAGAAAAAGGCATAAAACCCTTAGGATATTGGATGTCATCGAATTCCTATGGGTAGGTACTAGCCTTTGGAACTAATGATCCTCCTCAGGCTTGAGCCAACACTTCTCTCACCTACTGCTCAACCATGGTGTTGATATCTTTTTCCTGTATGAAGGTACTATCCACTACCTTCCTATGCAAACTGGTGCTACCATGCTTTACTGGAGGTAAAGTCTTTGCTTGATCCAAGACATGTGACAACTCTGGCTGACTAGTCTCCGATATAGTAGGATGGACTATTGGTGCTTATTTTTGAAGTGCTAAGACTACTGCTAACAAGTCCTCGAGCTGCTTCCCCATCTTATCTATTTGATCATCTTTCTATTTTATTTACAGAAGGAGGTGTTGGGTCGAGTAGGTTGTGTCTTCCTGCTCGGCCTCAGCACCTTCCATAGTATGTTGCTCACAGAGGAGAGAATCTCAGGTATCTACCATGTGTACCCCCACTGAATCCTCTAACAGGTCTTCTTCATTTAGATCAAAGATGATCTTCTCATCCTCTAAATTGGACCAGGCATATCCTAAGATTTCCTTCTTCTCCACTAGATATTGAGCTACTATGTCATCTAGGGATCGGTCCAACTGAACAAGCATGAAAGATTGAGTCTGATTGGTAGTCGGATCACTATCATGAATCGATAAGCACCTAACCTCTGATGTTGTTGGAGAGCTGATCTTATGAGGATTGCGCTCAATAGAAAAAGATACTCCTGACTGCTGCTAGATCTAGGTGGAGTAGTACTCCTAGGAGGATCTATAGCCATAGGGGCAACTAAACTATCTCCTCCTCCCTCAACTCCTGCAACTATCTCCATAGCATGCTGAGGTGGTGGTGGTGATAGGATGACTACGATACTTTGAGGTTTACATTCCTTCTTCACCACAACTTGGCGTAGAAGGTCGAGCAAGAGAGCTCGGCCTCACCACAGTAGGTAATGTAGATGCGATGGGATCTCTTAGTCATAGCCAGATCACCAACGAGGTTCTCTTCTCCCCCGATGCGGCCTTCATGGCCTTGACTGGAATAGCAGATGTTGAGGAGAATGTGGATGCAGAGAAGAGAGGTGTGTTGGAGGCACCACCAACTCTATCGGGATAGGATCTTCTCCCCTATAATGTGTAGTCCCCGTGAATAAGATACTGTCAGTATGGTCGACATGGGTAGCACGCCGATCTAGAAAATCCATAAGTGCAGAGGTCGATGTGGTTATACCTCCACTCATTAACATGAACTGATGTGCGGGCATCTCTAGCCCTCACTTGCCTAAGCTGCCTACCCACACTATGGGGATAATTGATCTCAAATTAAATTGAGCCCTAGACTCAGATCATCCGTTGACTCTGCCAACTTAGCTTAAAATTGATCGGAGCCTAGCGTATGACCTCATCCTCTCACTGACCGGTGCCTAAAACTGAACCATTAGTGGAGGTGAAGCAAAAATCCTCTAAGCATTCTCTCTATTGGATCCAGAGAGAGGGTGGAAGTAGTTTTTTGCAACTAGTGGGGAAACTATCCTAGGTAAATCCTCTACAATAAAGTGAGTGGCTGCCTCTAACTCCCTATCAATGCGAGTGTGATACCGCTAAATCATGCAGTTCTTATTTCTTCACTAGGTCTGGCTAGGTCGAGCAGAGCAGGAAATAGACCCAACCTCAAAAATAGAGGAGACAATCCTTGGGATTAGGGGAGCCTTCCCCTTATAGGGTGCTAATGAGTGGGTACTAACCCTAATTGGGGAAGCATGGGGAACAACTGGGTGCACTAACACTAGCACTGATATTGCTGCAGTGGGAACCACCATTGCCTTCCTCTTCAGCAATGGAATCTCCGAGTCAGATGGCATGTTGATCTGGATGACCAGCTTCTGCTATGTCACCATGCTCCTACTAACTATCATGAGGGGGGTTCCCTCATATATAATCCTGGCCCCCTCAAAGCCTCAACCAAAGCGGATGAGGTGGGCATAGTCAGATTGTGGAAGGCTGGCTTGGTCCAAGGTCAAATCCATCCCATGAGGAAATGTGAACACATACTTCTACGCTACCATTGCAATCAACTAAAACTAAAACTAAAACTAAAACTAACGCAGACTAAAAGTCTGCAATGTCAAAAATAAACTTGAATTATGTTTTTGTTTTAATGATTTTTGAATTTAAATTTAGAATTTGAACCCACACTCAACATCTTCAAAGTGTTAAGTGAGGTTCAAATGGATTTAGAAGATATTTTCAGATTGATTGGAAAGAAGAATTTTTTAATGTAGAATCCACTTTCAACAAATTTGGGTATGTTGAAAATGGGTTCAAATATTTTTCGGAGAGATGCTTCCATCAGGTTCATATTTGACTTTTGATTTTTGATTTGGAGGACCCTTTACTTTATCATAGTCAATTTAACAAATTTAATTATGTTAAAGTAAAGGGTCAATTGATTTTGTATCTGATTTGAGATTTTTGGATTTTACTCACTTAGCAAAATTGGGTATGCTAAGTGAGGTGTTTGAAAACAATTTCTTCTTTTTCTTTATTTTCTTTATTTTGTGAATCGTTTGTGATTTTAAAAATGGAAAACCTCATTTAGCAAATTTGGGTATGCTAAATGAAGGTTTCAAGTGTGTTTTATTTTTAAAAATTTTTGAAAATAGGATTCTTAGCAAATTTGAGTATGCTAAGAAAATCCAAATGTATTTCTTTTTATTTTTGGATTTTTTTTTGAAAATAAGATTCTTAGAAAATTTGGGTATGCTAAGGAAATCTTAATGTGTTTCTTTTTGTTTTGGGATTTTGTTTTGAAAATGGAGACTTCACCTTAGAAAATGTGGTATGCTAAAATGAAGTTCCAATGTGTATTGAATTTTATGAAATGGAGATTTCACTTAGCAAATTTGAGTATGCTAAATGAAATTCCAAAAATATGTTTCAATTTTTTTTTGGGAAAATGGAAACTTCACTTTAGCAAATGTTGTATGCTAAAAATGAAGTTCCAATGTGTTTTTAATTTTGTTTTGAAAATGGAGACTTCACTTTAGCAAATGTGGTATGCTAAAATGAAGTTCTGATATGTTTTGAATTTTGTGAAATGAAGATTTCACTTAGCAAATTTGAGTATGCTAAATGCAATTCAAAAAGAAAATGTTTCAAAAATTTTGTTTTGAAAATGGAAACTTCACGTTAGCTAATGTGGTATGCAAAAATGAAGTTCCAAGTGTATTTCAAATTTTGTTTTGAAAATGGAGACTTTTATTTAGCAAATGTGGTATGCTAAAAATGAAGTTCCAAATGTGTTTGGAATTTTTGTGAAATGGAGATTTCACTTAACAAATTTGAGTATGCTAAATGAAATTCCAAAAATGTGTTTCAAATTTTGTTTTGAAAATGGAGATTTCACTTTAGCAAATGTGGTATGCTAAAATGAAGTTCCAAATGTGTTTAAAAAAAAAAATTTGTTTTGTTGATTTGGAAAATCGAGATTTCCATTTAACAAATTTGGATATGTAAGATGGAAATCAAATTATGTTTCATTTTTTAAAGATGTAGTTTCGTGTGTGATTATTTCTTTTTTCTTTTGAAAGTGAAAATTCCACCCTAATCATATATGAAATATGTTAAGTGGGATTTCAAAATAGTGTCATTTTATTTGGAAATAAAATCTACATTCAATAAATTTTGGTATATTGAATGGAGATGTTCATATGTTCTTTTCGAAAGTTATAGTTTTTTTTATTTTGATTAGAAATAAAACCTCCATTCAATAAATGTTGGTATATTGAATGGAGAGGTTTCAAGATATTTCTTCAAGTAAATAAATATGGCTAGTTTAGGTCTCATTTTGGCAAAGTATTGACTTGGTCAACCCTTAGGTTTGACTTCGTTTGACCCAATTTGAGTGATTGATCATCTCATGATGATTGTTGCTCACAATGTGAGGCTTAGTTGGGCTTAGTTCAATCCAATTTTGGTAGGATTAAAATTTTAGCTCAAAAGGTGTACTTTAGGTCACTTTGGGTCAAGTGAGCATAAGTGGGTCAATTGACTTGATCAAGGCTTGAATCAAGTTTGATTAAACTAACATATGGACTTATGATTGAAATATTGATCCATTTGCAAGTGATTTGGAGTCAAATGGGTTTTGATGCATTTGATAATTTCAAGTTCAAAGAGTGAACATGAGTTTGATTTGGATTTGAGTTTTGAATTTAATTTTGATTTGATGATTGAAGTTTATGTTTATATTTGGATTCATGATTGAAGGATTGATTGAATCATGAAGAAAAATCAAGGGTTTGACTTGATTTGAATTTGATTTGGCTAAGTTCAAGAATTTGACTTGAAAGGCTTAGGTTGAATTTTGATTAGATTTGAATTTGATTTTTGAATTTTGTTTTGGTTTCATGATTGAAGTTTATGTTTATATTTGGATTCATGATTGAAATAATGACTGAATCATGAAGAAAAATTAAGGGTTTGACTTGATTTGAATTGGCTAAGTTTGACTTGAAAGGCTTAGGTTTAATTTTGATTGAATTTTGATTTGAGTTTTGAATTGATTTTTGGATATTTGAATTTATATTTCATTTATATTTGTGAATATAAATGAGAATATAAATGGGTTATGAGAAAATTTCATGAATTTAATTTGATTTGGATTTGATTTAGGTTAAGTCCATAAGATGAAATCAAAGGGCTTAGGAAATATTTTTAGGATTTGGAATTCAATTATGGGCTTCAATCATTTAAAATTCATTTGAGTTTGGAGAAAAATAATTAAGTTGGAATTGATTTAAGGTTTCAGAAAATCAATTGGAATTGATTTGAGTTTTGACTTGTAATAAAGAAGTGAGGAGTTGGTTCAAACTATAGGGTAGGCAAATTTTTATAGCACCCTACGGCTAACTCTAAGTCTCTAATCATGTGTCTTAACTCTTAGTGTCTGTCTAAGATGGAGGGGTTGAGAGCTCATTCTAAAAATGAGGTCAATAAATTGCATTACATGGAGTTATGAAGAGATACCTGGATTAGCTCCTAACATAGCAGTCCATAAACAAGCAATAGAGTCTACTGCTAACCCTATCAAGTAACCTCCTAGATGCTTATGATTAGACATATAACAACAAGTCATTTAGGAAGTCAACAAATTAATAGATGTTGGCTTCATCTAGAAAGAATAATACCCTACCTAGTTAGCTAGCATCATCCCATTTAAAAAAAAGAATGGTCAAATTCACATATGCTTCGATTTTAGGGATTTAAATAAGGCATGTCCAAAAGATGAATTTCCACTATCAATCCCGAAGTTGATGGTGGACATTGCCTCATCTCATGCAATATTCTCTTTCATGGATCGCTCATCTGGATATAATCAAATAAAGATGGCCCCTGAAAATGAAACAAACACTACTTTTAGAACCCCTGATCGAAATCTATTGCTATAAGGTCATGTCTTTCAGCCTTAAAAATGTTGATGCTTCATACCAGTGGGCTATGACTTGAATCTTTGATGAACTCATTCATCATCAAGTCAAGTGCTATGTCGATGATCTTGTGGTCAAAAGTAGAAGAAAAGGAAGGCCATCTCTTTGACTTGAGAGTATTTTTCAAAAAGTTAAGACAATTTAACCTCAAAATGAACCCCTTAAAGTGTGCATTCGGAGTAGCTTAAGGGAAATTCTTTGGGTTTGTTGTCTGACAGCTAGGAATAGAAATTGATCTAGAGAAGATCAAGGCGATATTAGAAATGCCACCCCTTACAAGTTTAACACAACACAAATCATTCCAAGGGTGGTTCGAGTATCTAAGATGCTTTATATCCAACATATCGGGATGATGTCAGCCATTCTCAGCACTTATCAAAAAGGATGCCAAGTTCAATTGGGATGACAAGTGTGACCATGCCTTCAAAGACATCAAGCATTACTTGATGACGTCGTTGGTTCCAGTAGCCCCTATCCCATGAAAGCTGCTCATACTTTACACTGTTGCGTTAGATGACTTCCTTGGTGCTTTGTTTGACCAAGCAATGATGAAGGGAAGGAAAACACACTCTACTACCTCAGCCATCACCTAATCCTTGTTGAGGATAATTATCCACTCATTGAGAAGCATTGCCTAGCTTTAATCTTTGCATCCCAAAAGCTACAGCACTACATGCTTCCTCATAAGGTAAACTTAATCTCTATGATAAATCTACTACAGTTTCTCATGACACTGTCGATGCTATCCAGACTGTTGGCACAATGGTCCATAATCCTCTTGCAGTTTGACATTACCTTTATACCCCTCCGTGAGGTGAAAGGACAAGCACTAGCAGATTCCTTAGCAGCACACCCACTTTCAGCTGACTCTCTCCTTAGTTATGATCTTCCTGATGAATAAATTATGAACATAAGGGATACTAGCATTCACCACTGGGAGATGTACTTTGATAGTGCAGCTTCCTCTCAAAGAGGAGAAGAATCACAATCTACTATTCCAAAAGGTTAGGGCTAGGACTAGTTCTCTTAACTCTGGACTGTGACGTGATGAGTTTCTCATATCATCTGTCTAATCTTTGCACCAACAACGAAGTCAAATATGAGGCTCGGATTATTAGTCTGGAGTTAGACATTACTCTAAGCATCCATAACATCAACATCTTTGATGATTCTTAGCTAGTTATCAACCAAATCACTGGGTCCTATAAGGTTATAAATCCCAAGCTCCATCACTACCACAAGTACACCATGGAGTGTTTGGCCCAAATCTTAGAGGTTACCATTTATGTGATTCCTCAAGGAGAGAATGTCATAGCGTATGCTTTAGCCAAGGACTTGGCATGTCTGGAGGACAAGTCCATATCAATAAAGATTCAAAATAGACGAGTCTTATCCCTTATTAATATTGAACTCATAAATAATTACTCTCTTGAAGGGGAGGTTGCCATTACCAAGTAGGACGAGGAGTTAGATTGGAGGAAACCATTCATGGATTACCTAAATAAAGGTAAACTACCTCAAGAGAAGTCCCAAGCCCATTAGATGAAGCAGAGAGCACTTTCCTATGCTCTTGTGGATGGTGTCTTGTACTGGCAGTCTTTCGATCATATTTGGTTAAGTTATTTAGACAAGCATGAAGCCTGTAAGATCATGACTAAGGTACGCTCAAGATTATGTGAAGCTGGTTCGAAGATGAAAGCCAAGATCAAGAGGAAAGGATACTACTGGCCATCGATGATTAAAGATTGCATAGATACATCTAGGAGATGCCACCAATGTCAAATGCACGGTGTGGCCCTACACCAACCACCCAACATTCTACATCCTACATTAGCCTCATGGCCATTTGAGTGTTGGGGTACCAACATAGTGGGTATGATTAGTCCACCTTCTTCCAAGGGTCATCAGTTCAACTTAGCTGCTACTGAGTACTTTTCCAAATGGGAAAAGGTGATTTCACTCAGAGAGGTAATAGCTCAGCATGTGCTCCAACTTTTTAGGAACCATGTCGTATATTGGTTCGGAGTGCCATCATGAATTATATCTGATAATGGTTTTGCATTCAAGAACACTAAGATCAATAACATTTCCTGGAGACACAACATAGATTGGAGATATTCTACCATCAATTACCCAAGGGTAAACAGCTTAGTAGAATCCTTCAACAAAACTCTGATCTAAATACTGAACAAGACACTCGAAAATAATAAGAGATAGTGGCATGAGAAATTAGTTGAAGCCTTGTGGGTCTACCAAACCACATATAGAACTCCAACTCAATCTACTTCTTTCTCCTTAGTGTATGGGTCTGAAACCGTTCTACCATTAGAAGTCCAACTCCCATCATTAAGGATAGTTGTGGGTAGCAAGATCATAACAATGCAGAATGCCAAGTTGTGGTTAGAAGAACTCTAATGTTTGGAGGAGAAATGCTTGCGGGCATGCCAAAACCTCAAGTTGTACAAAACTAAAATGATTCAAGCTCACAAGAAGTTGGTCTGTCCTAGAGCTTTTCAGGTATGAGAGCTTTTTTTAGTTCTAAAGAGACAAATTATTGCCCATCGTAACATGGGAGGCAAGTTTGAACCTACTTGGGAAGGCCCTTTTTCCATAGAGAAGGCCTACTAGCGAGGATCTTATCATTAATCATAAGAGGCAATGCTTCCAATCAATGGGTTGTACTTAAAGAAATACTATAAATCATATTTGAAAATAATTATCATTAATGAAAATTCCATTTTGAATTCAATCTCTTCCATATTGAAAGTATTCTTGTTTGTGAATCTACCATGATGTGTTTAGGGTAGGTGTAAGGAACCTGAGCGGCGTCCTATCCTTCATCAACTCAGCATAAACATAAACACAAACTATACACAAACATATAAAATAAATGCATATCTTTTATCTTGGGCTACTATGAGTTAAGATAACGCCCCTAGTGGCACTCAGTCAGTAGCTGCTCTAGGTCGGGCTAACGTGCTACCCTGCTAGTTTGTCACCCCAGTGGTCTTCTTCCTTTCGAGGATGTAAGTCTACTATGCTTTTCTTCCTTACTTACATCAACGAGCATCTTGTTAGTTTGGTAGGCATTATTGTGTGCCTGGTAAGCTACCTCATGTTGGCTTCGTTCAAGAGGATGTGAGTCTGCTACACTTTCTTCTTGGATTAGCCTTCGTGCACTAACTAGGTTGAATATATTTGAAGTTTAGGATAAGTCCCCTAGCAGCTCCTTCCCTCTAGACTGCTTCAAGTCTGGGTCTAGTCCTTCTTCGGGGCTTCCCGCTTAGTAGTCGCTCTAGGTCAGATAGCATCTATCATGCTAATGATAGATTATCCTGATGATCAGTTCTACTTAGGAAGTTGTAATCCTACATGCTTTCTTTCTAGATTGATCAGTGCATATCGACGGGCATATTAGGTTGGTTGGTTCTCACTATGTTGACAGATACACCTTAGGTTGGTTGGTTCTCACACCTTAGAATACACCGTTCATGGCAAATATAAGTCTGTTATGCTTTCTCCTTGAGTTGGCCATTGTATATCCATAGGATTTCTTTTCTAGGGCTGATGATAACGCCCCTAGCAACACCTCCCCTATGGGATCTATATTTGGATCACATCCTTTGCAACCCCGTTTAGACACTACCTGGGTTACTATCAGATTGGATAGTTCCCCTTTCTTATTAACCACCCCTAGGGTTGGAGAATCCATCCTGTGGATGTGCAGATTCTCCCTTGGTCCAGTAAATCTCAGATAGGTGAAGGCAGACATAGCCCATTCTTAATATGGTCCCACGCACACCAACAGGGTTCAAGTAAACATAAAAACAAAATATATATTCACTTATGGATTAGAAGAACACCCCTAGTGGTACCTTTTCCTAAGCAGGCATCTTATAGAAATCATCTTACAACTCTTGAGTTAATATAAGTCCCCAACAGCATTCACTTAGTAGTCACCCTTAAGTCAGGTTCTATTTAGTGTGCAACCAGTAGGTCACCCCAACAATTATTCCCTTCTTTAGAAGATGTAAGTCTACAATGCCCTCTTCCTAGCACAGTCGTTGCACATCGAAAGGTAACCCCTTAGGTTGGCTAGCTCTACCTCACGGCCAGTAGACTATCCATTTAGATTTGTAAATTTGAGAAAGGATAAGTTTGATATAGCCCCTTCCCAGTGGGTCCATTACACATCGACATGGTCCATAAATAAAATCTATCAAATTTGATCAAGCTCACATCCCCAGCAGAAATGCCCTTAATTCAAAATCAAACTAAATAAAACAAACCATATCAAATCACATGAAATTAAGATCAAATTAATCCTGACTACTTTTGAGATGAGATAAGTCCCTAGCGGCATTCACTCTGTAGTCAACCTAGGTTAGGTTTGATTTGTTGTGCATCCAACAGGTCACCCCAGTTGTTGTTCCTCACTTTGGATGATGTAAGTCTGCTATGCCTTCTTCCTAGCACACAATCATTGCACACCAAAAGGAAACCCCTTAGGTTGGCTAGCTCTACCCCATAGCCGGTAGACTATCCCTTGGGTCAAGCCTGATATATCCCCTTCTCAGTGGGTCCATCGCTCACCGACAGGGGCCATACATTAACTTAGATTAAATTAAACCTGATCTAATTTTTCCTTGTGGAGTTAAATCACTCCCTTCTTTCCATGGAGCCCAAAATCATATGTAAACAAGTCAAGGAAACAAATCAAATTCAAAACCAACCTCCCCAGTGGAGCCAAATTAAACCAACTCCCCTAGTAAAGTCTAAATAAAAGAAATCCAACCAAACTCTTATCCCTAGCATATACATCCCCAAACAAATCTATGAAATCAAACACAAATCCCAATCCTTAGTGGATAGCCTGAACCTATTTCCCTAGTGGAAGGTTCATATACTAGATCCCCAGCGAACTCAAGCCCATATCTCTAGCAAATGTGCCTTCACATCAATTAAAATAAAATAAATTAAAGTTGATTCAATCTTAATTCCCGGTGGATTACAGATTATTATCCCCAGTGGATCTTCTTTCCACATATCAGATAATCAAACCAAATTCAAGCCTTATCCCCAACAGATTTTTCTTTTCTATGTCCTTGACATAGACCACTCACATGTCATGTCCAATGCATGTTTGATCTGCTAGCGGATCTCCCTCCATGTCCATGACATGGAATTCTCATCAAATCTTATTTCTTCTCTTATGCACACCTTTAATACTTCAATCAGAAGCCTAACAATGTATTCATTCAGATTACATCATCTTAACATTGTAATCAATATTTTATGATTTGTGATGGTGCAAGCTCAAACTAACTATACAATATCATGCTAAACATATTATAGTGTGAATTAACACATTATATTATATTATAATATATGATGTTATATTATAATTTGTTATAATATAATATATTGTCTAACATTACACCACATTAGAATCACTTAAAAGGAACAAATAACAAAATTTTCTCAAAATATAAATAATGTTCATTTTGGATGTGAAATTATTATTTTTCTAATAGAAATGGTTCAAAATAGCATAATTTTGGTGTTGCTTTTTGGTGTGCCATGAATTTGGCCAAATTCTTCTATCTCAACCTTCAAATTAACATTTTTGTGAGTTTTAACCCAATGTATGATAACAAAAGTAAAACATACTCAAATGTACAATAACATTTACTAACACACCACCACATTCAAATGTACAATACTCAAATGTGAAGTTATATTATTATGTACATTATATTTTAATATGCTTTCATATAATATATTATCTTACATTACACCTTAAAATGAATCACTTTAACCAAAAAATTTATAAAATTTGGTTAAAAAATGAACATTTATTTTGGATGCAAAATTTCATTCTTTTGATTAAATGACACACCATAGCACACCGCAATGATGTTCCCTAAAGTTTACCTTAAATTTGGCCAAATCCCATCATCTCAGCCTATAAATTAGTATTTTTATGAATTATACCAGTTCAAACTCTACTACATCATACTATAACAAACTAAAATATCCTAAACAACAAGTAGTAATACAAAATAGTATGTGATAAGGCATGATGCTACACTATGTTATGGGATCCTATATTATAATACACTATAACATATTATATTATATTATATTATATTTCATATCACATCACAAGGGATTGGTTAAGATAAAAAATCATATAATTTAAAAAACTATATATTTTAGTCTTATCACTTACATATTTTAAATTGAAACAATATATTATGTTGCCATGCTCTACCTATTATGAATTTGGCCAAATTCCATCATTTTAAAGTCTAAATCAACAATTTTATAAATAATGCTAGTGTAAGCTTGACTACATGATTGTAAAATACTAAAAGAATTTAAATGCGTAGAACAATATATTTTGATATATGATGTTATACTATGCTACAACATATAATATATATTTTGAACATAAAATCTTACTTTTTAAATTACAAGTGGTGTAGCACACCTTTGGTACTACAACCTAATTCCCACTTCAAATTTAACAAATTTCATCATCTGATTTATTAAATTAATATTTTTATGATTTATATTAATATAGACTATAGGGCATAATACCTTAATATACTAAAACATTTAAAAACATCTTATAACATCCAAAAACACATCACTACATGCTGAAATATATGATGCTACATTATACTATAATATATGGTATTATAATATGATTTAGGGTTAGGGTTTAGGGGTATTTAAATCTCTAATAGGCAAGGGAAAGTCTCTTGAAGACATTTTCTTTAGCTACTATAAATATATTAGGATTAATTCATTCTTTAGATCTACTCCTAATGACTTATTTATTCAAGGTTTATGGTTTAGGGTTTAGGGTTAGGGTTTATGGTTAGTTTAGGAGTTAAGGTTTAGGGTTTGTTTAATTTTTAGGGTTTGGGGTTTAGGGCTTAGGGTTTAGGGTTTAGGGTTGTAGGTTTTAGGGTTTAGGGTTTATGGTCTTAGGGTTTAGGGTTTAAGGTTTAGGATTTAAGTTTTAGGGTTTAGGGTTTAGGGTTTAGGGTTTAAAGTTTAGGGTTTAGTGTTTTGGGTTTATGGTTTAGGGTTTAAGGTTTAGGGTTTAGGGTTTAGGGTTTAGGCTTTAAGCTTTAGGGTTTTTAGGGTTTAGGGTTTAGGGTTTAGGTTTTAGGATTTAGTTTTAGGGTTTAAGTTTTAGTTTAGGGTTTAGGATTTATGGTTTAGGGTTTAAGGTTTTTTTTAATAGAAAATAAATTCAAATTCAATAATTTTTCTTTTTGATTTCATCAACCAGGTAGCACCCTAAGTTTTCTAAGACACAAGTGACTACATAGATAAAAAATGAGCACCAATAGAGCAAATCAAAACCCTAACTACAACCATCTCTATAAAGACAAAGTTCCATAAGCGTGAATGGGATAGATCATTCTTGATTTCTCCATTTCCCATCGAACCACCCTTGCCTCTCGGTAGATCCACATCCATATCTCGATCTCTCCTCACAACCACGGTAGTAACCTCCATCGCTCCTCCTGCCTTCATAATCACCACTAGTATGACCACCACCTCCAGATCCCCCACCATCACTCTTATAATTATGTATGCCGCCATCTTTCTTGGATCTAAGTAGCTTTGGCGTGATGTTCTTCTTTAGGTTTTCCCATTCTTAGGGTTTAGGTTTAGGTTTAGTTTTTTAGGTTTTAGGGTTTAGGTTTATTTTTAAATTTATTTAGTTACGTTAGGTTTAGGTTTTACGATTTGGAGCTTAGGGTTTAAGGTTTAGGGTTTAGGGTTTAGGGTTTTACAGTTTATGCTTTTTGGGTTTAGGTTTTAGGGTTTAGGGTTTAAGGTTTATGGTTTAAGGTTTTTTAGGGTTTAGAGTTTACGGCTTAGGGTTGTATTTTTAGTGTTGTAGGTTTAGGGTTTATTTTAGGCTTTAAGGTTTAGGGTAAAAGGTTTAGGATTTAATGTTTAGGGTTTTTTTATTGATTTATTTTTTAAATTAAGTAAATTGATAGGTTTAGGTGTATTTAGTTTGCTTAGTTTATTTTTTATTTATTTTACTTTATTTTATTTTTATTTTTATTTAAGTTTATTTTTATTTATATTTAGTTTAGTTTATTTATTTTTAGGTTTATTTATTTTAGTTTAGGTTTCTTAGTTTATTACTTAGGTTTAAGTTTAGGTTTAGGTTTAGGTTTATCTTTTAGTTGAGTTTTATTTTTATTTTATTTTTTAGGTTTAGGTTTTTAGGGTTTTAGGGTTTAGGGTTTAGGCTTAGGGTTTAAGGTTTAGGGTTTAGGGTTTAGGGTTTAGGGTTTAGGGTTTAGGGTTTTAGGGTTTAGGGTTTTAAGATTTATGGATTATTATTTAGGGTTAGGGTTTAAGGTTTAGGGTTTAGGGTTTAGTGTTTAGTGTTTAAGCTTTAGAGTTTTGGATTTTTTGGGTTTTAGGTTTTTTGGGTTTAGGGTTTTGGGTTTTGGGTTTTGGGTTTTGGGTTTTGGGTTTTAGTTTTAGGTTTAATTTAGGGTTTTGATTTTAGGTTTAGGTTTGATTTAGGTTTAATTTTAGGGTTTAGTTAGTTTAGGTTTTAGATTTAAGATTGAGGTTTTAGTTTAGGTTTATTTTTAGGATTTAGGGTTTAGGATTTAAGGTTTAGGGTTTAGGGTTTAGGGTTTAGGGTTTAGGGTTTAGGGTTTTAGGGTTTAGGGTTTAAAGTTAAGTTTAGGTTTTTATTTTATTTTTTTAGATTTAGGTTTTAGGTTTATTTTTAGGTATTATTTTTTAGTTTAGGTTTAGGTTAATTTTTAGTTTATTTTATTTTATTTAGTTTAAGTTTAGGTTTATGTTTAGTTTATTTTAGGTTTAGGTTCAGGTTTTATTTATTTTAGTTTAGTTTATCTTAGTTTAGTTTTATTTTATTTTTATTTTAGGTTTAGATTTTTTTAAATTTAGGGTTTAATTTTTATTTCTTATTTATTTTTAGTTTATTTTTTAGGTTTTGGTTTTTATTTAGTTTTTATTTTATTTTAATTTAGGTTTATTTTTTATTATTTTAGGTTTAGTTTTTATTATATTTAGGTTTTTATTTTTTAGTTTAGTTTAGGTTTTTATTTATTTTATTTTAGTTTAGTTTTATTTTTTATTTTATTTTCTTTTTAGGTTTAAGTTTAAGTTTTAGTTTAGGTTTTTATTTTATTTTATTTTTTAGGTTTAGGTTTAGGGTTTAGGGTTTTAGGGTTTATGGTTTAGGGTGAGGTGGTTTAGGGTTAGGGTTTAGTGTTTAGGCTTTAGGGTTTAGGGTTTTTAGAGTTTAGGGTTTAGGCTTTAGGCTTTAGGCTTTAGGGTTTAGGGTTTTTATGGTTTAGGGTATAGGGTATAGGGTTAATGGTTAGCTTAGACTTAGTGTTAGTTTAGGTTTAGGGATTAGGCTTTAAGGTTTAGGCTTTTTAAGGTATAAGGTTTATGTTTTAGGGTTAATTTAAGGTTTAGGGTTTAGGATTTTATGGTTTAGGGTTTAGGGTTTAGGGTTTATGATTAGGGTTAAGGTTTAGGGTTTAGGGTTTTAGGGTTTAGGGTTTTAGGATTTATGGTTTATTATTTAGGGTTAGGGTTTATGATTTAGGGTTTAGGGTTTAGTGTTTAGTGTTTAGGCTTTAGGGTTTTAGGATTTATGGTTTATTATTTAGGGTTAGGGTTTATGATTTAGGGTTTAAGGTTTAGTGTTTAGTGTTTAGGCTTTAGGGTTTTAGATTTTTCAAGTTTAGGGTTTAGTGTATAGGGTTTTGAGTTTTGGGTTTTGGTTTTTCGATTAAGGGTTTAGGATTTTGGGGTTTAGGGTTTAGGATTTAGGGTTTAGGGTTTAAGGTTAAGGTTTTAATTTTTATTTTATTTTTATTATTTTTTATTTTCTATTTTTAGGGTTTATTGTTTAGGGTTTAGGATTTAAGTTTTAGATTTAGGGTTCAGGTTTTAGTTTAGGTTTATTTTTAGGATTTAGGGTTTAGGATTTAAGGTTTAGGGTTTAGGGTTTAGGCTTTAGAGTTTAGGGTTTTATGATTTAAGGTTTACGGTTAAGTTTAGGTTTTTATTTTATTTTTTTAGGTATAGGTTTTAGATTTTTATTTAGGTTTATTTTTAGGTATTATTTTTTAGTTTAGGTTTAAGTTAATTTTTAGTTTATTTTATTTTATGCAATTTAGGTTTAGGTTTAAGTTTTGTTTATTTTAGGTTTAGGTTCAGGTTTTATTTATTTTAGTTCAGTTTATCTTAGTTTAGTTTTATTTTATGTTTATTTAGGATTAGATTTTAATTTTAGTTTAGTGTTTAATTTTTATTTCTTATTTATTTTTAGGTTTATTTTGTGGTTTAGGTTTTTATTTAGTTTCTAATTTATTTTAATTTAGGTTTATTATTTATTATTTTAGGTTTAGTTTTTATTTTATTTAGGTTTTTTATATTTTAGTTTCATTTAGGTTTTTATTTATTTTATTTTTATTTAGTTTTTATTTTTTTATTTTATTTTCTTTTTAGGTTTAAGTTTATGTTTTAGCTTAGGTTTTTAATTTATTTTATTTTTTTGGTTTAGGTTTAGGGTTTATGGTTTTATGGTTTATGGTTTAGGGTGAAGGTTTAGCGTTTAGGGTTAGGGGTTTAATGTTTAGGCTTTAGGGTTTAGGGTTTAGTGTTTAGGCTTTAAGGTTTAGGGTTTTTATGGTTTAGGGTATAATGTATAGGGTTTATAGTTAGCTTAGGATTTAGTGTTAGTTTAGGGTTTACGGATTAGGGTTAGGCTTAAGGTTTAGGGTTTAGGGTTTAGGGTTTAGGGCTTAGGCTTTTGGGTTTAGGGTTTAGGGTTTAAGGTTTAGTGCTTATTTAGTGTTTATAGTTGGATTTAGGAGTTTAGTTTATTTTAGATTATTTAGTTTAGTGTTTATTTATTTAGGTTTATTTTATTTAAGGTTTTATTTTAGGTTTAGGTTTAGGTTAGCTTAGCTTATTAGGTTTAGTTTATTTATTTTTTGGTCTTTGGGTTTAGCATTTAGTTTAGTATTTTTGTTTAGGGTTTAGGTTTAGGGTTTGGGGTTTGGGTTTATTTTGGGCTTAGATTTAAGTTTAGGGTATATTTAGGGTTTATTGGGGTTTAGGATTTTATTTTAGGTTTAGCATTTAGGGTTTAGGTTTGATTTAGTTTAGGGTTAGGTTCATTATTTTTTTATTTTTAGTTAGGGTTTAGGGTTGAATTTAGGTTTAGGTTTTGGGTTTAGTTAGTTTTTTAGGTTTATTTTAAAATTTAAACTCTTTTGTTTTTTTATTTTATTTTAGTTTAGGGTTTAGGTTTTAAAAAATTTGTAGGTTTAGGTTTATTTAGTTTATTTATTATTTATTTTAGTTTATTTTATTTTTTATTTTTATTTAAGTTTATTTTTTCTTTTTATTTAGTTTAGTTTATTTTTATTTAGGTTTTTTATTTTAGTTTATTTTTTAGGTTTAAGTTTAGGTTTAAGTTTATTTTTTAGTTTAATTTTATTTTTATTTTATTTTTTTTATGTTTAGGTTTTACTTTTTATTTATAGGTTTAGGTTTTGGTTTTTATTTTCTTTTTTTAGGTTTAGGTTTTAAGTTTTTTACTTTAGGTTTACTTTTAGATTTCTATTTTAGGTTTATTTTTAGGTTTTATTTTTTAGTTTAGGTTTACATTTATTTTTAGTTTATTTTATTTTATTTTATTTAGGCTTTAGGTTTTGGTTTAGTTTATTATAGGTTTAGGTTTTGGTTTCATTTATTTTAGTTTAGTTTGTTTTTAGGTTTTATTTATTTTAGTTTATTTTATTTTATTTAATTTAGGTTTAGTTTATTTTAGGTTTAGATTTAAGTTTTATTTATTTAAGTTTTGTTTATTTTAGTTTAGTTTTATGTTTATTTTATTTTGTTTATTTAATTATTTTTTAAAAATTAGGTAAACTAGTAAGTTTAGGTTTATTTAGTTTATTTTTTATTTATATTTTTTTATTTTTTATTTAGGTTTATTTTTTATTTTTATTTAGTTTAGTTTATTTATTTAGGTTTATTTATTTTAGTTTATTTTTTAGGTTTAGGTTTACATCTACGTTTTTTTTTTCAGTTGACTTTTATTTTTATTTTATTTTATATATTAATGTTTTATTTTTTATTTTTAGGTTTAGGTTAGGTTTTTATTTTATTTTTTTGGGGTTAAGGTTTAGGTTTTTATTTTAGGTTTTATTTGTTAGTTCTTTAGGTTTAAGCCTTTTATTTTAGTTTAATTTATTTTATTAAGTTTAGGGTTTAGGTTTAGTTTCTTTTAAGTTTAGGTTTAGATTTTATTTATTTTAGTTTTGTTTATTTTAATTTAGGTCTAGGTTTATATTATTTTATTTTTTTAGGTTTATGTTTTTCTTTTAGTTTAGGGTTTAGGTTTTATTTTTTATTTATTTTTAGGTTTTATTTTTAGGTTTATTTTTTAGGTTTAGGTTTTTATTTAGTTTTTCTTTTATTTTATTTTAGGGATATTTTATTTTATTTTACTTTTTAGTTTTTTATTTTATTTAGGTTTTATTTTTTTGGTTCATTTTATTTTTTAGTTTAGTCTACATTTTTATTAACTTTATTTTAGTCTAGTTTTAGTTTTTTTATTTTAGGTTTAGGTTTAGGTTTAGGTTTATGTTTTAGTTAAGGTTTTTTTTTATTTACGTTTTTTTATTTATTTTATTTTTAGGTTTTATTTAGTTTATGTTTAGGTTTTTAAGCTTATAAGGTTTAGGGTTTAGGGTTTAATGTTTAGGGTTTACGGTTTGGGGTTTAGGGTTTTTGATTTAGGGTTTTAGGTTTGAGGATTTAGGGTTTCGGGTTTTGGGTTGAGGGCTTTAGGGTTTAGGGTTTTAGGGTTTAGGGTTGTAGGTTTAGGGTTTATGGTTTAAAGTTTAGGATTTAGGGTTTAGGGTTTAAGATTTAGGGTTTATGGTTCAAAGTTTTTTTTAAAATTAAGTAAACTGGTAGGTTTAGGCTTATTTAGTTTATTTTTTAAATATTTTAGTTTTTTTTCTTATTTAGGTTTTTTTTTAATTTAGTTTAGACTTTTTATTTTAGGTTTATTTATTTTAGTTTAGGTTTTCTATTTTAGTTCATTTTTTAGGTTTAGTTTTGGTTTATTTTATGTTATTTTTTAGGCTAAGGATTTATTTTTTATTTTTAAGTTTAGGTTTAGATTTTAGGTTTTTATTTTAGGTTTATTTTTATGTTTTATTTTTTAGTTTAGGTTTAGTTTATTTTAGTTTATTTTATTTTATTTAGTTGATGGTTTAGGTTTAGTTTATTTTAGATCTAGGTTTTATTTATTTTAGTAAAGTTTATTTTAGTTTAGGTTTAGGTATATTTTATTTTGTATATTTTATGGTTAGGTCATTTTTTTAGTTTAGTGTTTAGGTTTTATTTTTTTATTTATTTTAAGGTTTATTTTTTAGGTTTGGTTATTATTTTATTTTATTTTTATTTTACGTTTAGTTTTTATTTTATTTAGGTTTTTTTGTTTTTAGGTTTATTTTATTTTTTAGTTTAGTTTAGATTTTTATTTATTTTATTTTAGTTTAGTTTTTTATTTTTTATTTTTAGGTTTAGGTATAGGCTTAGGTTTAGGTTTAGGTTTTAGTTTAGGTTTTTATTTTATTTTATTTTTTAATTTATTTAGGTTTAAGCTTTTTATTTATTTTATTTTTTAGTTTTATTTAATTTAAGTATAGGATTTTAAGTTTTTAGGGTTTAGGATTTGGTGTTTAAGGTTTAAGGTTTAGGGTTAGGGTTTGGAGTTTAGGGTTTATGATTTAGCATTGTAGGTTTTAGGGTTTAGGGTTTTGGGTTTAGGGTTAGTTTAGGGTTTAGGGTTTAGGGTTTAGGGTTTTAGGGTTTAGGGTTTAAGGTTTAGGGTTTAGGGTTTAAGGTTTATGGTTTTAGGGTTCTAGGGTTTTAGGGTTTAGGGTTACGGGTTTAGGGTTTAGGGTTTAGGGTCTTAGGGTTTAGGGTTTAGGGTTTAGAGTTGAAGGTTTAGGGTATAGGTTTTTTTTTAATTAAGTAAACCGGTAGGTTTAGATTTATGTTTTCTTTATTTTAGTTTATTTTATTTTATTTTATTATTTAGTTTAGTTTATTTATTTTAGGTTTTTTATTTTACTTCATTTTTTAGGTTTAGGTTTAGGTTTAGGTTTAATTTCTAGTTGAGTTTTATTTTTGTTTTATTTTTTAGGTTTAGGTTTTATTTTTTAGGTTTTTGGATGTAAGAAGGGGGATATCACGCAGATCGTAAGGGTGGTACTTCTTGAGGTGATCAGGTATAACATTGAGGTTTGATGTACTATCTCGAAAGATAGAGGCATCACTCTTGGACTAATCACATAATTGACTCTGACATGATGGGTCTTAATTACAGAGATTTTTACCCTAATTTACATAGATGAATAAAGTAGGGTTTATATTAAACTAGGTTCTTAGGTTTCATATAAAGGCAAGCCTCCATAGTTAATTACCTCTTAGGAAATGAAATTTTCTAAGAATACTCTGGATTAAAGTAAACAATTATCATCTCCAAAGATTTCAAAGTTAGTTTATCAAATTATTGGCTGTATTTAGAAAATCAATTGGGAAAGCTCAAGGAGAAGACTTATTTTTGGAATCTAAATGAAATAAGTGGGAAATGCTCATGATACTAAGAAGCCTAGTGAACATTCCAATATATCCTATGGTTGGGCTTTATAATTTTCAATTTGATGAGATTTATATGTTTTGAGTTGAAATTTAATTAGATTACAAGGGCTTATACTCAACCAACACAAGGTTGTGGGAATGCTTAAGAGGTAAGGATTTATTCTCGTAGCCCGAAAGAAATGGCAACCACAAATCCTAAATCTAGGGAGCTTTAGCACGACCTAAATCTACGCGATAGGTGGACATAAGGGTTTACCTCCACAAGAGAGAATAAATTTTCTGTAATGCAATTCTCCTATGATTTTAAAACCATGTAGTTTGGTCTTATTAATGCAAGATAGCTAGGGTAGTTATTTAATTAGAAAGAGATTAAAGTCCTAAACACACTCTCTAAGAGACTAGAGCATGGGTGGTATGAGCATATGACTTAATCTATAGATGCAAAATCTTTTCAAATTTTATTTCATTTTAGAAACATCATTTTGACAGAGGCTTTAGGATTTCATTTGTCTAAATGCATGATGAAATAGGTTATGGGTCAAATCAGCTAGAAGAAGGTGTTCTCCACCATAAGGGGTGCCCTCACAGGTCAAGCATTTCTTTATCATGCAAGGATGGAACTCCTTCATGTTTAAGAGAGAAAGAATATCCATGCATGATGTGAAACATACAACCATACAGCTAAGGGGTGGCTAAATCTTTTAATAATTTTATTTATGTCTTAGGCTTTATGATGAGGCTATGAGTTGTATAAAATTTAGTTATGAGTGATTAGTTGGGTAGAAAAGTTATTTTTTATCCTAAGAGCCTAATCGTATCCAAACCACACATTAAAGCATCAATCATTTAAGAAACTATGAAAAACATGCCATCCTAATGCACAATGTAAACATAACATCAAGCAATAATATAAACTATTATAAAAGAATAAAAGACGATGTGGTGGTACCATATAACCCAGAGAGAAAAGATGAATAATTATAATTGTATTAAATGCTATGGGGGTCATCTTTCTTTATATCTACATTTCTAATTTGGTTCCTTCTTTGATTTGGAAGGTTCTTGCTTAAAATCCATCACAAGGGAAGGTGCTTGCTTCAAAGCCATCATAAGGCACCCCAGGACAAAGCCTTCTAGCCACTGCTCATCCTAATCCCCTATAGCACTGATCCTAATTCCTATTGCAAAACTTACATTTATGTTGGAAAAAAATCTAACTATACTTGCAAAATAGAGGTTAGCTAAATATACATATAATCCCAAGCAATTGTATTTATATTTTAGACTAAGCACCCTACTCATGGGTAACTAAGCCCAGCTGTCCTAACTTGGATTATGCTTAAGCATTTAAGTAACCTAAAAAATGAGCATTCACATTTAATTTTAAGAATCCCTTAAGCATAATCCCCTACAAAAAAAAAATGATTAGGCTAATATTGGCCTATCATCCAGTCTACGAAGCATACACCCTAACAACCAATCTAAAATAATACATCATAAAACAAAACATACATCACATCATACACCGTCCTAACTTAGAACTAGAAGTGGTGACTTAATTCAAATGTGCGTATTAAGGCTTGCGTGGTAAGTCTGGTTAGGCATTCGTTTTGTATTTTTTAAGTGTAGAAGGAATCAATTTAACATGAATGTTTGATTTCACTTGAAGTAGTTTAATTGATTTGAGAATTTTAATTTGTGTTTTCTTTTTTTTATTTGATTACACTTAGAAACTAAGTGTTATGAAGAGAGGAAAAGAGGATTACCCTCTTTCGTCCCTACCTTAAATCACTTTCTAAAGTATATTAACTTGATTTAGTTCTCTTTAGTGAAGGGCTTATTAAATGATTATATTAATCCTAAATTTAGGTTCACTTTAAATAATCCTATTCATATATTAAATCATTCCATTACATCACATGTAACATGCATATGATTTAATCTTAAGAGTATCTATACATGCAACATATTTTAGCACCCTTAAATTATGAATGTATGTGTATGTTTAGAATTTATATTTTATTTGATTGAATTATTTAAACATATTAATTTAAAACTTTATCCAAATTCTTATACAAAACCAACATAAGAAATTACTTTTTTTGGACAAACATGCATGTATACATAAATGAGTATAATAAAACCATGCAAAGATTGTATATTTTTTTTATTGAATCATTTATTTATATGAATTAAAGCTTTATCCAAATTTTAATGTTGAAATACATAAGAATGAAATCAAATGGGTACGTGCCATTGTTAAACCATGGAAGTGAGATAATCAAATAACCTCCTTGGGGCTAGCTAAAGCCTCGTGTTACTGGAATATCCAGATTATATACCCATTACCATTCAATCTTATAGAAATCAACACATTAATAGAGGAAAAAAGAACTCAACATTCATACACTTAAGCTATAAGCACATACATTTCTTTTGTATTTATAACTAACATCATAACACATATTATTATTAATTTATAAGCTTTTTAAAAATACATTTGGATTTAATAATGATAATAACAATGCATATATTAAATTAAATCAACACAAGCAAGCTTACAAAAAGGAAACCATTTTATTTTACTTGATTTTCAAAAGATGGATGCAAGAATTCAAATGACATACCAAATTTAACATGATTGAAAAGAGGACAATCATATATAAGCATGTGATTCATTCAACCAAACTATTTCTTAAGGATAATCAAATAAAATATGATTATTTAAAGCTAACCAAAGTTTCTTTATTAATTATGTTTTGGATTTGATTTAATTTAAAGAGGAGAAGAGAAATCATCACATATTATTTTAAACTCATTCCCACATTAGTGATTTTATTTAAATAAATAAATGTAATTAAGTTGATTTTATGGGTTAATTAAGTTTAACCCTTAATTAGATGAATTAATTACCCTTACCTATGTCACTTTAAAGTAATTAACTAAATAATTATGAGCCAACATGATATGCATTGAAAATAAACTTGCAATGATCCTAGGAAATAAAAGGGGCTAAATGCAATTGGCTCATGATTAATAGTTAATTAGATTAAGGGACTTAATTAATTACTCTTATTCCCATGCATGTGGACAAACCATAATTTCATTAAACTCCTTTAGGTTATTAAACACCTAAAGATCTACCCCATGATTTAATTAATTAAGGTCTAATGTGATTATGATTTCAATTTAATTAAGTGATTTAATTAATTAGTTAAATCTTAATTAATTTCATTTTAAAAAAGGGTGAAATGAACTTAGGGAAAGGGGTCCCAACCTTATTCCTTAGTTCACTTACTGTTGAACAATGATTAATAAACTTAATTAGCCAATTTGTCACTGTTCATGGGATTAATTAATCATTAATTAACTTAAAAGAGTAGTTAAGATTTAATTAGTCAATTTTCCTAATTAAGTGAGCAATAAATCCTAAAAAATCATAGGAGGCATAGGTCATCCTATTAAATTAACTCACAAAATTTAAGATTAATTGCTCAAGTAATTAAGGATTAATTAAGCTAATTAATTTTGTAATTAAACTTTAATTACTATTCAAAATTAATTTAGATTATTTTTAATTAATTCTCATCTAAAATACCTTTAAAATGAGTTTAGATCATTTTGTAATTTTTTTATTTCTCTATGATTTTTTATGACTTTTAGAAGTTTTAGCCATTAAAAATGATTAATTAAGCCTAATTAAAGCCTAATCTTGTTAGCGCCATGTGACACATTGACGTGGCTTACTTTTCACATGGCACCGCGGGATTGGCTACTTAAAACTTATCTGGCTCAATGCCTATGTGGAGGCAGTGGACAAGCTTTCTCATCCGTCGATCGATCTCTATGATTAATCTCACAGCTTAATAGGATTAAATCTGATCGATATAGTGGATCTAATCATGACCGTCCATTCTGATCACATGAAACGGACGGTGTGTGATACAACATCACATGAGTGAGGAAGAATGGAGTATGTCCGCCATTACTCAATTGATCCAAGCTTACCCGAGCTTGGATCAACTCCAAAAGGATCCCACACCTTCACGACATCGATTGGAGGGGATCCAACAATCAAGATCACACGAAATGCAAGTCTTCTTCAAAAAGCTCCAACCCTTTTTTTCCTAAGGATCAGTTTTGGAGGCATACCTTGCCAGAGCTTAAGATCGATGGCTTGAACAATTGAGGAAGCTTCATCTAGTGCAGATGAAGCTCTGTTGAGTAGTAATTGGATGAATTCTTTGATGTTCACTCGAAAGGCCATGAAAGGATGATTTAGAGCTCAGCTTTGATCAAAGTCCCACCTCCAGTGCTCAGGAAGCTTGGGAGATGATTCATTCTTGCTTGACAAGGACTAGGAAAGGTGCGTACAAAGTTACTTTCAGTTTAACAAAGAAATGGGGAAGTTAGGCCAAAATGGGAGTGTCCTATTTCAGGACAGATGGGAATGACATTTTTTGATTGAGGAATGAGCCTGAGAGCTTTGGGAATGGCTCTAGTGACTCATCTTGGGTAGCTAGGGATCTAAAAAATGATTTTTTGTGTGTGTTTGAGTGGAAATGAGGAGGTGTATACCCCTTTTCATCTTGATTGGATGGTGGGATTGGGTTTGGCTTCTAGGGGCAGTCCAACCATCTCATGAAGTTGTGGGTTGCAGGGAAGAGGTGAGTTGGCTCGACATGGTTGGTTGAAAGTGTGGAGGTAGCTTCCAAGGAGAAATCATGGCTTAAATGGGGATGGTGAGCTGATTTCACCTCCCATGGGTCATGGCCGACCCAACCACCCTTGGTTAGGTCAGTGACCAGGTGCCTAAGTGGACCATTGGGAGAGTACCAAGTGGCCAAGGAATAGAAATAACCAACTACATGGGCAATTTGTCTCATGTGATGCCCTTGACCTAAGGGTAGAATGATCATTTGGAATTGGATTTGATTTGGGTAGATTTAAAATAAGCCAAAAGTGGGATAGCCTACATTTCAAGTCAATTGGAGTTGATTTGGTTAGGTTTGGCTCAATTTGACTCATTTAGGTAAAATTGGGTTTGGTTGGGTCAGGTTGACCAATTGGTCTAATTAGATCAAACCAAGGATTGGGTCAAGTTCATATGATCATTTGGGATATTTTGGATCAATTGGTTTGGTTTATTTAGGCTTAGCTTTCATTTTGGCTCATTTGAATTCATTTGGGTCAAATGGGTTAAGTTGACCAATTTAACCAATTTGGCCAACTTGGCGGTTGTTTGGGTTTAGTTGACCAATTGAAGATGATTGTAGGCTTTGGTTTCAAAGATTTAGGCCAAGTTAAAATTTTAAATCAAGTTGGGCTAAGTAGGCCAATTGCATTCAATTGCATCAAATCATAGCTTTGGTCAAGTTCAACAATCAATTTGGAATGAACTTGAGCCATTGGTTGCAATCAATTTAGTTTATATTTTGATTTAACCCAATTTGTTCTTTTAAGTCAATTTGGGTCAACTTGAGTCAAGAGGGCCAATTTGGTTTGGTTTGACTCAATTGAAGGTTGAGTCATATTCAAATACTGATTTTGATTTGGTATGAATCGTTGGTTTCAAGGGATTTGGCTTAGGTTGAAATTTGGCTAGTTTAGGTTCATATTGGTTAAGGGGTTGACTTGGTCAATGTTGACCTCACTTTTGGAGTGAGCTCTCAACTTCTCCATCTTAGACATAGGACTCCTCTAGACATTAAGAGTTCCTTAGTCTTGAGATACTTCTAATGAGTAGGTGAACACTTAACCCAACCTAGACTTAGAAGGGTTTATCAGCAAGATTAGCTCAACCATGTATACTCCTTCAAACCAATCCAAATCAAATCTCAAATAAATCTCAACTCAATTGATTTTCTCAAATCTCAAATCAATCCCAACTCAATTGAATGATTCAAATCCAAAATCAATTCCAAATCCAACTCCAATTCTAGATGATTGAAACCCATGATCAATTCTAAATCCAAAACCTTCTTAAGCCTTATAAATCACATCCATAAGCTTAGAAAACCCTTCAAATCAACCCAAAGCGAAGTGTTTTCTTTATAAATCACTTATTCAATCATATGTATTTACAACTATAAATGAAATTGGCATTCAAATTATCCAAATCAAATGAATATAAATCAAACCAAATCAAAACCCCCTTTTCAAACTTTTGGACCTACCTTAGCCAAATTCATCAAATCAAATACTCCTAATTCACATGATTCTTCATGGATCATTTATATTCTCATTTATCTTAAAAACATATAAATGAAATATAAATTCAAATGGCCAAAATCAAATCAATATAAATTCAAAACTAAAATCCAAACCCAATTCATATCTTTTAAGCCAATTTATTGGATTTAGCCAAATCATTCTCAAATCAATCCAAGCCCTAGGATTTTCTCTTCAAACAATCACTCCTTCTATCACATGCCCAAATATAAACATAAACTATAAACACCAAAAAATCAAACTAAAGTCAAACCCATGTTCATCCTTTTGACTTAAAATTGTCAAATGAACCAAAACTCATTTGACTCCAAACCACTTGCAATTGGATTTATATTTCCATCATAAGTCCATATGTGAGTTCAACCAAACTTGAAATAAGCCATGATCAAGCTAATTCACCTTTTTAGGTCCACTTGGCCCAAAACCCATGAACCAACTTCTAATCCAACCTGAATTGGGTTGAACCAAGGCAACCCAAGCCTCACATTGTGATCAACAATCATCCTAGAATGATTAATCACTCAAATTGGGTCAAACCAAGTCAAACTTAGCTTTTAACCAAGCCAACACTTAGCCCAAATGAGACCTAAACAAGCCAAAATTCATTGTGAGCCAAATTGATTGAAAACATTGATCTAAACCAATCCATAATTAATTATTAAACATGACCAAGCTCTCACTTGAGCTAGACCAAAGCCAATTAGCCCTCCTAGCCCAAGTTGACCCAAATTGACCTAAAAAAGCCAAAATGGGTTAAATCTTGATCTAAGCCAAATTGATTGCAACCAATGGGTCAAATTCATTCCAAATTGATTGTTGAACTTGACCAAAGCTTCAATTGACCAATTAAACCCAACCTAGCCCAATTGACCATGAACCCAACTTAACCCAAAAGGTCAAATCAACTTGAAATCAAACCAAATCAGAATTGATTGAAACTAAAGCTTATAATACATTTCAATTGATCAACTAAGCCTAAACCAAACCATGACCTAACCCAATTGGATCAAATGGGTCAAATTAGTCAACTTGACCCATTTGACCCAAATGAACCTAAATGAACCAAAACCAAATCTAAACCAAATTAAACCAAACCAATGATACCCATCGGCTCCAAATGATCATTTGAACTTGACCTAATGTATGGTTTGACCCAATTTGACCAATTAGTCAACCTAACCCAATTTGACCCAAATGGGTCAAATTGAGCCAAATTAAATCAAATATACTCTAAATCACTTGAAATTTGGCTCAACCCATTTTAAATCATTTCAAATTTTCCCAAATCAAACTCATAGCCAAATGACCACTTTGCCCTTGGGTCAAAGGGTATCCCATGACCAAATTCTCTTAGAATTTGGCCATTCCTTTCCCAAGGCCACTTGGCACCCATCTATTTGTCCACATGGGCATCAAGGAGGGTGATGAACATGACCCAATGAATTTGGGTTGGCCATGACCCAAGGGGAGGCCAAACTGACCTCCCCAAATACCTTTGGACACTTGGCTCACCAAATCCACTCACCAATGACATGGGTAGCCACTCTTCCTCACTCATCAACCTAAAATGACCCATGTGAGATGTTTTCCAGCTAAAATTGATCAGCTAATCCAAGCCATTGAGCCAAAATGACAAATCAACCATCCACCATCCAATCCAAAGAGGGAGAGATATACCCCCCTCATTCTCACTCAAAGATACATATTCATTCCTCATAGCTTGAGAAGTCTAATCGTAGCCTCCCCAAGCTTTTCCAAGCCATTCCCAAGCTTCCTTGCTTCGTTTCTCAGTTTTAATAGAAATAGGGGTGATCAATCTCGTGCTCAACTCACTCAATCCTCAACCAAAGTGCAATTAACCTTGCACACACCATCCTTGAACCAAAGTGAGTTGAAACGAATTGAATCCCAAGCTTCCTGATGATCGAAGCTAGGAGTTTGATAGAAGCCAATCACCTATGAGACATGGATTGGTCTTCCATGCTAACTACATTGAATCAAAGCTTGTGTGGCTCAACATGGCTTTGTTTCATCCAAATAAAGCTTTCTCAATCATTGGAACCACCGGTCACAAGCTCCAGTGAGGTAAACCATTAAAACAGACCTTAGAGAAAAATTTGCTTAGTCCTTTGTGAAGGAAATTATTATGTCATGTGATCTCCACCGTTAGATGTGTTGCTTGTGCTTCGTTGAAGGTGTGGGATAAATTTGAGCTCCATTCGAGCTCGAGTGAGCTTAGATCGAGCAATGATCGATGGATAGCATCCATCTCTTACCACTCGAGAAGAGACAGATCATGAACTATCCATTTTGCATGATCATATGGATGGTCCTCATCAAATCATGCTTTAGATCTCTCTGATTTTCTCATAAACTGTAGGATTAATCTCATCATCTGATCGAATGTCTCATAGAGAAAGCGCCCAGTGACTCAACTAACAAATGTGGTAACTTAAATAACCAATCCCATCACACCACATTGAAAGTGCACCGCGTCAGTCGCCACATGACCCGATGGGATTAGGAGTTTAATTAGGCTTAATTAATCTAATTTTAATGGTGAAACTTCCAAAATTCATAACTAATTGTAGAAAATCCAAAAAATATAAATAAATACTCATTTTAAAGGTAATTCAGAGGAGAATAATAGAAAATTAAAATCAATTAATTTTAAATAGTGATTTTTTACTTAATTTAGGTGTTATTGAAAATGTAATTAAGTTAATTACTCTCTAATTACTCTAGCAATTAATTCCAAACTTTCTGAGTTTGATTAGTGGGATGACCTCTGCCTCCCATAATTTCTTAGAATTTGCTGCTTGATTAATTAGGAAAATTGATTATTTCATTCTTAATCCCTCTCTTAATTAATTAAAAGATGAATTAGCATGTTAAATAATAATGAATCCATTAATTAAGTTGGTTGATCATTATGAAATAGTGAATGGACATGGAAATGAGACTAGACCTCTTTTCCAATCTTTCCCTAAGTTTATTTCATTTGGATAACACTTAATCAATTTGCAACCAATTAATGGCTTAATCACTTCATTAAATAGTTTAATTAATCAAACTCAAAACCAAATCATTCCAATGCAATCATTCAATTCTTGGGTAGATTCTTAGGTGTTCAATAACCTAAGAGAATTCCAAAGGAAATTATAATCAAACTACATGTGTAGAATGGTTATAAAAGTACTTAATCAAACCCTTTAGCTTAATTAACCAAAAATTGTGAGCTAATTGCATTACGCCCCTTCATTTCCTGGGTGCATTACTGATTTAATTTCCATGTGGTTGTATATCATATGTTGGCCCATAATTACTTGGATAATTATGTTAAAGTGGTAGGTAAGGGTAATTAATAGATTTAATTCATACCTTAACCTAATCAAAACATAAAAAACTTAATTTTTCTAAATTAAACCAAACCAATTCACACATGGGGAATGGGTTAGGACTAGAAACCCTTCTCATATTTCCTAAGTTAAATCAAATTCAAAGATAAAAAATCTCCTTAAAGAATTTTGATTAATTTTAAATGATCTCATTTTATGTGACTGTCTTGAGGAATTAATTAGGCTGAATGAAGTCATGTGCTTTCATTCCTTTATTTCTTTCCAATCATGCTAAATATCATTTACCATATGAAATCATGCATTCATTTCTTTTAAAAAAAATTAATTAAGTAAAATGTTTTTTTTTGTCAAATTGCATGTGTTGGCTAAAATTAAGAATATGAGTGGCTATTATCACTATTAAACCAAAAATTATTTTTTAAAAAACTTATAAATCAAAGATTATAAATGAAGTGATGCTAGTTATAAATATTTATAAGCTTGCATGTGATGATAACATAAGATGTGTATTATAAAGTTCTCTTTCCTTTTCTTAACATGGATTCACATAGGATTTGCAAGTGTATAGTTCATTTGAAAAGAACACAACACTTGCCTAGATCTATTCCTATGCATCTCTATATTAAGACTTAGAAGGACCTTCATATTACACATGTAAATCATACAACCAAATCAAACATAATCTCTTGCATGATTCTTTATCCATTTGGTTCTTTTTGTACATCTATATGTATCTAAGAAAAGTGGTATATCTGTCTAGACATCCCAGGGCTGTGAGGCTATAAGTATCCCTAAGTAGGTCTTGTACCATATGCCCCTGGTGTAGAAAATAATGGTGTCATACTCACTTATAACTTTTATACATACAGATGTGCATTTAGCTAATGAATGAAAAATCCCTCTTTTCTACATAATAAAAAGACATGCATTAATGATCCATAATTAACAAATGGAATATCCAAATTTTCAAATCACATCTCTTTGTATTTCATCATCAAAGTGTGCTAAGATTTGCATTGCATGTATATGTATGCTTAGGATTATTCATATGCATGGTCTACATGGTGGAAAGAAATGGGTGTGTGTTATGTGATAGTAATCCACTAACTAATCCTAAGATGCCTTTCTTATTGAATAGGGATATTTAGAGTGATTCTAAACTTAGGGTTAACTAAAACACATAATAAATCATTCACTAAAGGAAATTCATTAATCAATTTACCTTAGAAATTATTTAAGGTTGGGATAAAAGTGATACTCTCCCTCCCTTTCTTCACTTTATAACACTTAGTTGCTAAGTGTATGTTATAGGAAATAAGAGAAAACATTATGTAAAATTCCCCAAATCCACTAAACTACTTAAAGAGAAATCAACCTTTTATAAATTAAACCTCTCACACTTAGCAAATCATAACTCTATAGCCTAGCTAGGACATACCACACAAGCTCTAACACATGCACATTAGACTAAGTCTCCATTTCTAGCTTTAGGTTAGGGCAGTGCATGATTTGATGAATGTTTAGTTTTATGATATTTTATTTTAGATGGATGTTGGGTGTATGTGTGTCTAGATGTTAGGCCAATTTTAGCCTAATCATGCTTATAGGGGTTTGGGGTGTTGTAATAAGAATATAAATGCTTTTTTTGCTATGTTGCTTATACCCCTAAGCATAACCAAATTAGGATAGGTGGGCTTGGTTACCCATGTGTGGGGTACAAAGTCCAAATTATTCTATAACCGCTTGGTTGTATGGTGTATTTAGCTAACATTTGTTTTTGTAGTGTAGCTAGATTTACTTTTCTCCTTTTAATGTAATTTTGCATTAGATTAGGATAAGTGTTATGGGGACTAAGGTGAACATTGGTTATAAGACCATATATTATATACCATGTGAGGCCTTGGAGCAAACTACATCCCAAGTCAAACCAAAAGAAGAGAAATGGAGCAAACTAAGATGAATGAAAGAAGGACCAAGAGTGAAGAATGGAGGATCAAGAATGAAGCCCCCATAACACTTGTCACTTCATAATTGTAATTTATTCTTTCATAATACCGGGATGTATAAGGGTAGAGCTTGGCTACCCACATTTCTTTTTGAGTTATGCAGTGGAACCCGACCACATCGACCTCTTATTCTTTTGCACTAATTTTATAAATTGATTGATGTTATGTTTATGATTGTGCAATTAGGATGTCATGATTTTCCTAGTTTTTTAATTATTTGATGAGTGTTGAATGGCTTGATGATTAGGCTCTTAGAAAAAATAAATTTTCTATCTAATTAATCAATTCAAAATTAAACTAAATAATTCATAACCTCACCTAAAGCCTAAGACATAAATCAAGATAATAAAAGATTTAGCAACCCCTTAGCTGGATGTTGTATGTCTCATATCATGCATAAATCATATTGTCTCACTCTTACCAATGGAGGGCTTCCACCTTTGCTAGAGAAAATGGCTTGACCTTTGAGAGCCATGGTGGAAACACACCTCCTTCTTTATGATTTTGGCCCATAGCTGATTTTCTCATGCATTAGGCATATAAAATCCCATAGCCTATGTCAAATAAAAATGTCCAAAAATCAAAATAAAATTGACAAAATTTACATTAGATTTAGGTCATTATTCATGCCCTTCATGATCTAGTCTCTTAGGGAGTGTGTTCAAGGACTTAGTTTTTTTTTTTCTAAATAAATAATAGCCTAACCATCTTGTAAAAAAGCATATGACTTGCCTACATGTATTTAAAATCATAGGAGGAGTTAGTTGGCAGCCACCTCAGGCGGTTTTAAGTCCAACAATCGGGTGATTTATCCTCTCTTGGAGGGAAATCGTACGTCCATTTTGTCGGTTAGATTTAGGTCATGCTTTTAGCTTATGTCGAAGCTCCCTAGATTTAGGATCTAGAGTTACTATTTCTCTTTGGAGCTACAAGCATAAATCCTCAACTCTTAGGTATTTTTACAATCTTATATTGTGGAATTGCAAGTCCTAGATTTCTAATAAATATTCAACTCAAATATATAATTCTCCTCAATTTCAAAAATATAAAGCCCAACTATAGGATAGTTTGGGATGCTCACTAGGTTTTGTAGTATCATGAGCATCCCCTACTCTTCTCATTTAGTTTTAATAATAACTCTATCATTTTTAATCAATCCCACTTGATTTTTTAAAAATAATAAATTGATTGATAGTCCTTTCCTTGAAATCTTTGGAGACAAATGATCATTTACCTTAATCGAGTATTCTAAGGAACCTCATTCCTTAGGATGTAATTAACTATGGGGCTTGCCTCCATAGGAACTTAACACTTGGCTTAAAATAAACCATACTTTACTTTTCCATTAAAGTAGGGAAAGATCTGGTACATTTGAAGACCCATTGGCCTTAGAAGTCCTTATTAAGTGATTAGGTCCATTGTAGGATGGTGACTTCTGTCTCTCAAGATGGTACATCATTCCTGAATGTCATACCCGATCACCTCAATAAGTACCCCCTAAGATCTACGTGGTGTCCCTTATCTACAAAAAATAAACACCACAGATTTTTTTGGCACTCTGCTGGGGAATGTTCCTCTCTCCATCTTTGGTAAATGATCATTATCTCCAAGTATCAATAGTGGATTTGTATTTCATATGAGTCTGAGACTATCCTTCTTTTCCATTGGCACTTAGATTTCATTCTTAAGCTAAGCTAGCCAACATCCTTTAGGTTTTAGGACCTCACGCCATGTAGGTCTTAAAACCCCTATTGAGTACCCCAATAGGTGAAAATAAAATTTAATCAAAAGAGATGACTAAAGACCTTTTTGAACCTTCTTACCATCTCTATGGTAAGGTAAGGTTCATTCCACAAATGAGAAAAATAAATTCCTTTAAAAATTATTGCTTTTTAAAAGTACTTTCCCAAAGTTCTCATAATAAAATACTTGCACAAAATTTTTCTCAAAATATATAATTCAACCCCATCTAATAATCCTCAAGATTATTACATGCGGGTTCTTGTCAAAATCAAAATTAAAATCAACTTTTAAAAAGTACATATTTGAAAATGAACTTCTTTATTCAACATATCTGAATTTATTGAATGAAGATTTCATTTCCAAATAAAATCACTTCATAAAATTGAAACTCCACTCAATATATGCCACATATGTTGAAGTTGGAGTTTCTTTCTTTTCAAAAAACACATATTTGAGAATGAACATCCTCATTCAGTATAACCAAATTTATTGAATGAAGATTTCATTTCCAAATAAAATCATATCATAAAATTGAAACTCCACCCAATATATTCCATATATATTAGAGTTGGAGTTTCTTTCCTTTTTCAAAAGCACAAATTTGAAAATAAGCATTTTCATTCAATATATCCAAATTTGTTGAATGGAGGTTTCATTTTCAAATAAAATCACACCATTTGAAACTCCACTCAACACATTCCACATGTGTTAAGTTGGAGTTTTTTTCTTTCAAAAAAAGCAATAATCACACAAAAAATTTTATTTTTGAAAAATAAAACATGATTGACTTCCATTTTACATACCCAAATTTGTTAAATGGAAATCTCTTTTGCAAAAACATGAAAATCAAAATACATTTAAAATTCCATTTGACATACCCAAATTTGTCAAATGAGAGTTTTATTTTTTAAAAAGAAAATTGAAAATAAATTGGATTCTATTTAACACACCATATTTGTTAAACAGAAATTCTCCTTAAAAATAACACAAAATAAAAATAAAACACATTTGGGCTTTATTTAGCATACACAAATGTGCTAAGTAAAGATCCCATCTTCAAAACCAAAATAAAAATCAAACACATTTGAGCTTTATTTGGCATACACAAATTTGCTAAGTGAAGACCCCATTTTCAAAAAAAAAAAAAATCAAACACATTTGGGCTTTATTTAGCATACACAAATTTGCTAAGTAAAGATCCCATTTTCAAAATAAAAAAAAAATTAAATATTTGTTTTATTTAGCATACACAAATTTGCTAAGTAAAGATTCCATTTTCACAAATCAAAATAAAAGAAAATTTTTTTCATCTCATTTAGCATACCCAAATTTGCTAAAATGAGTAACCCCAAAATCAAATCTAAAAGAAAATCAATTGACCCTCTATTTAACATACTCAAATTTGTTAAATAAAGGGTCCCCAAACATAAAATAAAATTCAAATATGAACTAATGGAAGCATCAAAAGTCTCTCCAAAATACTTGAACCCATTCAACATACACAAATTTGTTGAATGTGGATTCTAAACTCAAAATGAACTCAAAATCTCTCCTCCAATTTATTCAAAATCTCTCCTAAATTCAATGAACCCCACTTAACATATCAAATCAAATTGAGTGTGGGTTCAAACTCTGAATCAAATTTAAAAAGTCGATAGAATACAAAGGAAGAAAATCTGATTTGAGTTTATTTTCAATAATTGCAGAGTTCCAGTTTAGTTTCAACTCTATCTAGTCAGCTTTTCTCAGTGGAGTACAATACAGATGGATTCACAGAAGTATGTGTTCATCTTCCCCTTCAGGATGGATTTGACCTTGGATCAGGCTAGCCTCCCCCAAACTGATTTTGCTTATTTACTACATTTTGGCCTAGGATTTGAGGGAGCCAGGATTACTTGTGAGGGGGAATCCATCACCACTATCAGCAAGAATGTGGTGGTTGGGTAGAAGCCAATCTTCCATATTGAGATGCCCTCGGATTCTAAGTTTCTCCTAAGAGGAAGGCTAGAGGTTCCCGCAGCACGGTCACACAGTTGTTCCCATCAATGCCTCTGTGACACCCACTCATTGGCCTCCTCTAAGTGGAAGGCTATCCTAGCTTCGTGGATAGTCCCCTACCTTGAGGTAGGGTCTACCTCCCATATGCTCCACCTAGTCAACCAGCACCACATAGAGTCAAGATCAAGCACCATGTGCATTGACATGAGAGAGATAAGATCTCACATTGAAAGGGGTCACCTGGGAAGGTTTCTCCTTTGCTTACTCGTAACAAGTTCCATCCCCTTTCTAGTCAAGGAGAGGAAGATGTCGAGGATTGTAGTATCACCTCCACCTCTGTTCATTAGACATCCGAGATAGGAGAAGGTCATATGCTCCTGGATAGTTTTACACCAAGTTGTGGCTTATGGAGAGTCCGGCCCGCTTTGATTTTGATCTTATTCCTCATAGTGTAGGTGAGCAAATCCATCGGGAGAGGGCCAGAGAGGCCTGAGTATTAGTTCACATCACTAACAAAGAAAGACAAAGATATGCCAGGAAGTCAGCAGTCTCCACCCTCATAGATTTTTCTGATCAGCGTGCTACCTATGTCAGTCACACCGACAACATTGTGTTGACTGACACCACCCATCATAGGAGGAGAGCCCCTGTATAGAGATAGTCAGTGTTATCTCCACCACACCGCTCTACTCTATATTCTCTATCAGAAGTTTAGGTTCCATCTTCTATGGTTTCACCTAAAGCCATAAGAGCAGTATCAGGAGAGAAGAAAGCCCCACTTGTGATCCAACTATGGCCAAGGGATCCCACTTCATGTACTCCACCAATTGAGATGAGGGAGAGTTCTCCTACTCGACCTCCTACTTCAGTTGCGATGAAGAAGGAGTGGCAACCCCACAACATCATAGTCATACCACCACCACCATCACCTCAATGATTATGGATATGGCAAGAAGGGAAGGGGATGTACAACCCCCATGGCATAGATCCCCTGGGGCACACTCCACCCATAGTTGATAGTCATGAGCATGTGTCTTCCAAGCATAAGCCTCAGGTTATCACTCCAAGGGGAGAAGTCGTGTATCTCATAATAAGAGCATAATCCCACCACCGTACCGTGAGTATTTGTGCCAGCATAGTTAGACCTCCATGGATAATATCTTGGAACAACATTTTAAGAAGAAAGAAATGGGTATGATGGTCTAACCTTGAAGAGGAGAAGGCTTTGACAATGAGGATGATTTATTGGAAGACTCGAGTACACATGGTTGATACAGAGGTTCCCTCCTTCAGGGATCATCATAGTTTGAAGGTGTTCCCAACAGATAATGCCTATTTCACCCAACACCTCCTTCAACAACTCAAGAAGATGAAAGATTGATAGGAAGGAGAGTTGAAGATTTATTAGAGGTAGTGTTAACACTTCATAATTAAGCTCCAGCAGTACGGCCTACCATTGTGGAGACTGATCAACCCGAGTTATTGCATGTCCTGGATCAACCCAATAGTTTTCCTCCAGTAGAGTACGAAAATACTAGCTTGGATAAGAAGGTAGTGGACAATACCTCTATACAAGAAAAATACATCAAACTCATGGTGGAAATACAAGTGAAGGAAGCACTAGCGCAAGCTCGAGGTGGTTCATCAGTTCCAAAGGGTAGACCCTACCCAGAGGAATTCGATGCTATCCAATATCCTAATGGGTTTTGTGCCTCCTTCTTTCCAAAGTTTTGATGATAGTGGGAACCCTCGCCAACATATAGCACACTTTAGGGCTAGTTGTTGCAATGTTGGTGGCAATGATGCGTTATTGTTATGTCTCTTTGTAGCATTGATTGGTATGCCAAACTTTCCAATGATTCAAGAAGACTTTGTTGAGTTGGAGCAATTTTTTTAAGAGGTTTGCTAGAGCTCAAAGAAAGGGTAACTATGATCTTGTTATAGCTCAACAACATCCCAGTGAGTCCCTTATTGATTATATTCTTAGATGGTGTAATTTAAGCATGAAATACGAACCACAGTTGTTTGAACAACATGCTATTGAAATTCTATTAAAGAATATTCATGGCCCATTAAGACAATTCAAAACTTAATCAATAAGGCGGCTAATTTATAAGAAGAGGCCAAACAATTTCCTTTTCAAGATCAGTCATTAAAGCCAAAGCTGCAGAAAGCTTATGAAATGAAGCCGTGGGCAGCAAAGACAGAGGGGAAGCAACCAGCCAGAGATTAGTGTGAGAGACCTCAAGCTCAACAGCCTTCGCTTCCACCTCCTTTACCACCACCTTAGCCATCTTATCGGCTACTGTAGGAGCCTCCACAGCCTTTGTCTCCTCCTCCTCAATCATACTCTCAACAGATACATACCCCTCAGCTATCACCCACCTACTCTTTGGATAAATTAAACAAACCTTATTCATTTAAGAGGAGGTAGTGGAAAATCTTTAAGAACCTTAAAGAAACGATTTTAGCTACCCAGCCTAGAAGCCAGAGGAAGTGGGCGTGAAATGAGGATCCTAACTTACCCCTACCATATGCTAGCCATGTTTGGAGGATTGCTTTACATTTAAGCTTGAGCATAGCTACAAGTCATGCTATAGTTATCCCTAAGAAATATCTAATAAACAACCATCCAATTTTGCTAGGTAATCCTTGGGATATATGATCCTCTCAAAATAAAAGAAGGTTGGAATATCTCTTTATCTAACCTCAAAAAAGATCTTTCTAAAATCAAGAAACTTTCCTTATAGTGCGAGGTAGCTCAACCTCCAACATCAAGGAAGGTTTGCAAGTTGCCAAAGATAACTTGGAGAAAGTGGAGCTCAAGAAGAGCTAGAAGACATACTTTCTGGATAGCAACCATCAACCAGTCCAACCTCCATTCCACCATTGCATACTACTTCATTCCTACTTCAACTAGTTCTTCTTCTAGTAGACATCTAGATGAGGGCATCAAATCCCTCACCCCACTTACTTTACTAAATTTCTCCCATGTACCTCCTTTTAAATCTAAGAAATGAAGGAAGAAAGCCAGTTTGAATTACATCTGTGTCACTTCTGATGGTTTATCTGATTCTACTCCTTTAGAAAACTCTTCAAGTCTTAATAATTATAATAACTTTGATCATCCTCTTTCTAATTTAGAGATGGACTTTTCTTTTCTGAATAATATGGGTTCATCTCTTGAGATAGACTTAGAATTATATGATTTTGAGGGTCTTATAGGAGAAGCTATAGGTATGTCCAACGAGTAGGTAGAATCTTCCACTAACCTACCATAAGATCAAGTTAACCTCCAGTGGTGGGTTCAACCTCCTGACCTCAAGATAAGGGAAAGCAAGTCATTGGTACCAGCAAAAGCCCTCCATGATGCTCCACATATGGATATGTTTATGGAGGATCAGCCCAAAGTTGATTATAATGTCCTTGCTCACCTAAGAAAGTTGCTAGCTAACTTAAGCATATATGATGCCCTTATCCTATCCAAAGAAATGAGGAAAACATTAATCAAGGCCTTTCTTGATCCAAAAATATGCTTAGCTCAGCTGACCACTATTGGAGAGGAGGCACATTATTCAAGAGAAACCCAGGGAGTCACATTCACCGATGAAGACCTTCTTCTGGGGAACATGGAGCACAACCGCCCCTCTACATCAGGATATGGGCATTCGCACTTTCTAGGTGGTTGATTGGTGCATTAGTGAACATTATGAAAAACCCTTGCCTATTTGAGGATTGACATCTCTAAAACTGAGGAGATCGAATGATGTTGAGGATTTAATGAACAAGGTGAGAGGGCTTTAGGCTCCATAATGTTACCTTTCAAAATAGGTGATTGGAAGACTGAGGCCAAGTTTTATATAATTGATTTGAATACATCACTCACAACTTTGCTCAGTAGGCCTTGGATACTCCAGAATAAGATGGTTCCATCCTCTCTTCATCAGTGCATCAAGTTTTGAAGAGATGGAATCGAATACTGTGTCAAAGGAGGTGAAAAGCCATTCTTAGTTTAAGAGGTTAAGATATATGAGGATGCGACCTACTATCTTCCTCAAAATCAAAACATCTATTCTCATGAACTTGGCCAAAATTTGAATACAAAGAAAAGAAAAAGAAGAAGAAAAAAAGAAAAAAAGAAAAGAAAAGAAAAAAGAAAGTACAAGTGAGCAAGAAAGGGACACCAAGGAAGAGGTAGAGTCATGTCACATTCCACCCATAGTTCATTCCACCATGGACATATAGGATGACTCACCTCACCGTGTAGAGGCAGAGACAGAGGTTAAAGGTGGAAGACCCCCTAGTTGGCAGCCAGCCAACAGGGGCTATGTTCCAGTTCACAGAAGTCCTTCTACTATTCACATAGACTAGAATCAGCTGAGGATGAGTCCATGTGATTATAATACCAACCCCTCTGGGTCTCATTGGTGGTGATACTCGAGCCAGACATTGATGAAGACCAAGCCTCCAAGTAAAGCATAAATGTTTCAAATCAGGATTATGTAAAACCATTAGGCAGTAGATGAGAACTTTTGCTCTAACCCCACTTTCTTCACAAAAAGTTGAGGATTTGGTAGTTAAGGAAGCCCCTAGATCTTCCATAGATGTCAAGCCAAAGAGATTCCTATTGGGATTATTATCCTCAACTCAAGAAGTAGATGTAGATCTTGAGGAGAATTCATATAAGGATTTAATGGAATTACCTTTCAATTGGTACTTGCCTTGTGTTCATGATCTTGCAAAGAAAGGTTTGATTCCATACATATGATACAGGCATAGGTTGGAGTATTTTGAGAAGCTATGGGACAACAAAGGCAAGGATGCGCAATCAAGATTAGGACTAGGATTTAGTATAGTAGGTCCAATTGATGATGATGATTACTGCTTAGTTGTCACCAAACATCTGGAGTCTGATAGGATCTTCTCAAACCACACTAACTCTTATGAGGAGGTGTGTTTAGAAACTTCAAATGATGCTGATGATCTTCAAATCAAAGATGCACCTCAAGAATTTAAAGAAGAAATCAATTCAACCATCGAGCTCAAAGATAATCAAGGGATAAAGATCCATGCCCACATACATCAGTTCTCTTTTGAATGAAGAAGAAACAAATGACTTAGTTAGGTTATTATTGAGTTTAAGGACTACTTTGCATGGAGCTATGAGGAGATGCCCGGATTATCTCCTGATGTAGTAGTCCACAAACTAGTAATAGACCCTAACACTAGCCCTATCAAGCAAGCTCCTAGACGCATGTGATTAGAAATTGAACAATAGGTCATTTCTAAAGTCAAGAAATTGATCGATGTTGGCTTTATCAGGGAAGAAAAATACCGCCTAGTTGTATGTCATCCCTTGAAGAAGAATGACCAAATTTGCATATGCCAATTTGGGGACTTAAATAAGGCATGTCCTAAGGATGAATTTCCACTTCCTATACGAGTTAATGGTGGACATTGCCTCATCTCATATATTCTCTAACATGGATGGGTCATCTAGCTATAACTAAATTAAGATGGCCCCTGAGAATGAGAGGAATACTGTCTTTCGAACCCCAATCAAAATCTATTGTTATAAGGTCATGCCCTTCGGCCTAAAAAATGCTGATGCTGCTTACTAGCGGGCCATGACTCTGATTTTCGATGAACTCATTCATCATCAAGTAGAATGCTATGTCAATGGTCTAGTTGTCAAAAGTAAAGAAAGGGAGACCATCTCTTTGACTTGAGAGTACTTTTCGAATGATTCAGATAATTCAATCTCAAAATAAACCCCCTGAAGTGTGCATTCAGAGTAGCTTCAGGAAAGTTCCTTGGGTTTGTTGTCAACATGAATAGAGATAGACAGAAAAGATCAAAGCTATCTTAGAAATCACCCCCCAAAAGTCTAACTCAACTCATGTATTCCAAGGCGGTTGTATCTAAGTGCTTTATCTCCAATCTATCGAGGAGATGTAAGCCATTTTCAGCACTTGTCAAAAGGATGCTAAGTTCAAGTGGGATGACAAGTGCGACATGCTTTGAAGACATCAAATAGTATTTGGTGAAGCGGTTCTAACTATCCCGCAAGCCACTTATCCCTACTGTTTGCATTGGATGACTCCCTTGGCTCTTTATTGGCCTAAACTAATGATGAAAGGAAGATTAATTCTCTCTACTACCTCAGCCATCATCTGATTCCTATTGAAGCAAAGTACCCACCTATTGAGAAACATTGCCTAGTTCTCATCTTTGCATCCCAAAAGCTTTGGCATTACATGCTCTTTCATAAGGTAAACTTTATTTTAAGAATCAATCCACTAAAGTATCTCATGATATAGCCAATGTCATTTGGATGGTTGGCATGTTGGTCCATGATTCTTTGTTGATATTTCATGTACCCTCATGTTGTGAAAGGATGCACTAGTAAATTTTTTAGCATCACACTCTCCCAATTCTCTTAGTGATGACTCCAGATGAACAAATCATGAACTTAGGGGACACTAGCATTCACCATTGGGAGATGTATTTTTGTGGTATGGCTTCCTTTCAAAAAGGAGAAGAACCATGATCTACTCTTCCAGGAAAGGCAGAGGTAGGAATCCATCCTATTAACTCCAGACCATGATGTGATGAGATTCTCAAATCGTCTGTGCAATCCATGCACCAATAATGAAGCTGAGTATGAGGCTTTGATTATCGATCTAGAGTTAGCTATTATAGTGTCTGTCAAAAGCATCAACATCTATGATTCTCGGTGGTCATCAAGTTGTTGGGTCCTATAAGGTTTTAAAACCTAAGCTTCCTCCATGAGTACACCATGAAGGTGTTGGCCCCAAATCCTTGAGGTCACCATCTACAAGATTCCTGAGGAGAAAATGCTAGTAGATGCTTTGGCCAAACTCGCCAAGGAGTTGGCATATCCAAAGGATGAGTCCATTCCAATAAGGTCCAAAATAGACAAGTCTTATCCTTTGTGATGTTGAACTCATCGAAACTCTCTCTTGAAGGGGAGGTTGTATTGCCAAAAAAAAGAGAGCTGATTGGGAAACCACTCATAGATACATGATTAGAGGCAAACTACCTCAGAGAAATCACAAGCCCATCAAATGAAGTAGAGCTCTCTATGCTCTTGTGGATGGCTGTATGAAAGGTCTTTCGATCAAATGTGGTTATGCTGTTTAGACAAACATAAAACCCATAAGATCATGATTGAGGTACATTCAGGTCTATGCGGAGTGCATCAATCTGGTCTGAAGATGAAGGCACAGTTCAAGAGACTAGGATATTATTGGCCTTTGATGATTATAGACTACATGGATGTAGCTAGGAGATGCCATCAATGTCAGGTACACGGTGTGATCCTACATTAACCACCCAACATTCTACATCCTACATTATCCTCATGGATATTTGAGTGTTGGGGTAGTGACATAGTGGGTCTGATTGATCTTTCTTCTAAGGGTCATTGGTTCATCCTAGCTGCCACCGACTACTTTTCCAAGTGGCGAGGAGGCAATCCCACTTAGAGGTGACAGCTCAGCATGTGCTCCAGTTCTTAAGGAACCATATTTTATATAGGTTAGGTGCCTCGATGAATTATATCCGATAATAATGCATTCAAGAGCACCAAAATCAATAGCACTAGGAGACATGATTGGAGATACTCCACCTACTATCCAGGGTGAATGGCCTAGATTCAAAAAACTCTTATCCAATACTAAAGAAGACACGATGATAACGATAGTGGCATGAGTAGCTAGTTGAAGTCTTGTGGGCATACCGCACCACATACAGACTCAACTCTACCCCATTCTCCTTAGTGTATGGGTCCAAAGTCATTCTAAGTTTAGCTCCCATCACTATGGATAGCAATGGGTAGTAAAATCACTACAGAGCAGAATGCCAGGTTGTGGTTAGAAGAGCTCAAAAGTTTGGAGGAGAGATGCCTATGGGCATGCTAGAACCTCGAGTTGTACAATTCCAAGATGATTCAAGCTCACAACAAGCTAGTCTGTCATAGAGCTTTTCAAGTATGAGAGCTTATTTTAGTTCTTAGAAGACTAATTGTTTCCTGTCGAAAGATGGGGGCAAGTTTGAACCCACTTAGGAAGGCCCTTTTGTCATAAAGAAGGCCTACTAATGACGATCTTATCAACTTATTAATTATAAAGGGAACACGATGCTTTAATCAATGGGCTCTATTTGAAGAAATATATCCATAAAATCATGTTTGAAAATAATTATCTTCAAAAATTCCATTCCAATTCATCAAAATATTCTCTTCATTGAAGCATTGTTTGCTTGTTTATCTGCGATGTGTTTAGGGTAGGTGTAAGAGAACCCAAGAGGCATCCTATCCTTCTTTCACAACATGAACACAAATTAAACATGATTCCCCAGCACTACTAGAGTAGGTGTAAGAGAACCCAAGAGGCATCCTATTTTGACTAGCATGACTAAGTTAGGTGTAAGAGAACCCAAGCGGCATCCTTTCTTGGTGGGATCACAACTGCCATTTGTGACACGATTTCATCAACTCTTAAGTGTGTTAGGATAAGTGTAAGAGAACCGAGGAAGCATCCTATCTTCCTTTAACACAAACACAAACACAAACACAGACACAAACATAAACACATATCTTTTATCTCAAGCTATTTTGATGTGGGAGCAAGCCCCCTGTGACACTCACTCATTAGCTTAGGCATATTAATTAATGCTGTGACCCGGTGGTATTTTATTTGAAGATGTGAGTCCCCATGCTTCTTCACGACTTTTCAAAGCATGAGCACCTTGTTGCATGGTTGGCCTTCATGGTGAGCTACTCATGATTGGCTATGTTTGAGATGATGTAAGTCTATACACTTTCTTCTTAAACTATCCATTGAGGATTAAGGTAAGCCCCTCAGCAGTTCCTTTCCTCTTAACTACTTTTAAGTTGATATAAGTCCCCTAGTGGCATTCACTCAGTAGTTGCCTTAGGTCGGATAGTACTGTCGAGCTGAAGATAGACTATTATATGTCAGTCCTTAGGTTGATCATCCCTGGATGCACCTTAGGTTGGTTGATGTTCACTATCGACATCGACTCACGATGGATACACCACTCTTGGTAGATATGAGTCCACTTTCTCCTTGAGTTGGCCACCAAATATCTATAGACATTATCTTCTTAAGGGATCAGGATAAAGCCCTTAGTGGCCCCTCCCCTGTAGGCAATCTACTTGGGTTACGTCCTTTGTGACCCCATTTAGACACTACCCGAGCTACTCTTGGATTGGATAGTCCCCCCTTTCCTAGTAGCCACCTTTATGGTTGGACAATTTTTTTAGCGGATGCACATATTCTCCCATGGTCAATAAATCTAAAATAGGTCTAGGCGTATAAACTCCTTCTTAGTGTGATCCCTCAAAACCAGGTACACAATAACAAACAAATAAATAAATTTATTCTTGTGGATTAGGAATTTACTTTAGAGGCGGTGTAAAACTCCCTATAGGAAATACTTGACTACACTTGAGTTGAGATAAGTCCTCGGGTTAGCACTCTCTCAATAGTCACCCTTAGGTCAGGTTCAATCTATTTTTCCACAAACAGGTTACCCTGCTGATCATTACTCTCTGGAAGATGTAAGTCCACTATGCATTCTTTCCAGCATGATTGTCGCAAACCGATAGGTAGCCCTTAGTCAGGTTGATATGTTACTTTGCTAATACATCGATCACTACTCTTTTGTTTAGAATGTTATGAGTCCTCATGCTTTCTTCTCTGAATTGGCCACTATAAATTGAAAGGTACCCCTTTGGTTGGATAGTTCTCCCATTTGGTCGGGAAACTACCCCCTTTGGATCGGAATCTAAGTGGGCAAGGCCGATATATTACTTGTGCGACTATCATGGTGATAGGATCCATCAAATATAATTAAAATGAAATTAATTTTGACTATCTTTGAGCTGATTTAAGTTTCCCAGCAGAATTCACTCAGTAGTCAACCTAAGGTTGGGTTTGATTCATTGTGTCACTAATAGATAACCACAGTGACTGATCCCTACATTGGAGGATGTAAGTCTGCTATGCTTTCTTTCTAGTACAGCTGCAACACACCGAAAGGCAACCCCTTGGTTGGATAGTCTTACTATGTGGTTGGTAGACTATGCCTTTGGATTGGTAAATCTAAAGTAGGTCAAGGATGACATGGCCCCTACTCAGTGCAATCCATTGCAAATGAACAGAGTCCATCTCAAAATTCAAAATTTAAAATCTGAAACAAAACCAACCAACCTCCCTAGTGGAGTCAAATTAAATAATCAAATCGATTAGCTTCTCCTCAGTGAGATGCAAATCTTTCCAATTTCCCCAGTGGAGTCAATTCAACCCAGCTCCCCTTGTGGAAGGTTCACTTTATCCCGATTCTTCCAAATTCTAATCCCCAACTGATTTCACAACCTCTTATCCCTAGTGGATAACTTGAACCTTTTCCCCTAGTGGAAGGCTCACATACTCAATCCTCAATGGATTCCTCCTTCCCTCTTTTATGTATTTGACATAAGTAAAGTTGCATTACACTAAGATCTTGATTCATTCTACACCTCAGGTTTAGGAGTAGATCATTTTTGTTAGTTCTTGCGATAGTTTGAACATTGTTGATCATTTTGGTTAATTCCAATATGTGTGGTATACCTTGTCAGTCACACCACACCTATTGGGCTCCCTTTGTTGACCTCACTTTTGGAGTGAGCTCTCAACTTCTCCATCTTAGACATAGGACTCCTCTAGACACTAAGAGTTCCTTAGTCTTGAGACACTTCTAGTGATTAGGTGAACACTTAACCTAACTAGAGACTTAGAAGGGTTTATCATAGGATTAGGCTATGCATTAGGGATTTAAGCCAACCACTTACCCTATAGGTCAAATTTAGCCCATATATAATCCTTCAAACCAATCCAAATCAAATCTCAAATCAATCCAACTCAATTGATTTTCTCAAATCTCAAATCAATCCCAACTCAATTAAATGTTTCAAATCCAAAATCAATTCCAAATCCAACTCCAATTCTAGATGATTGAAATCCATGATCAATTCTAAATCCAAAACCTTCCTAAGCCTTATGAATCACATCCATAAGCTTAGCCAAACCCTTCAAATCAACCCAAAGCCAAGTGATTTCTTTATAAATCACTTATTACACCACTTGCGTTCACAACTATAAATGAAATTGGCTTCCAAATCATCCAAATAAAATGAATATAAATTAAACCAAATAAAAACCCACTTTTCAAACTTTTTGACCTACCTTAGTCAAATTCACAATCAAATCACTCCTAATTCACATGGTTCTCTCATGGATCATTTATATTCTCATTTATCTTCACAAATATAAATGAAATATAAATTCAAATGGCCAAAATCAAATCAATATAAATTCAAAACTCAAATCTAAATTTATATCCTTTAAGCCAATTTCTTGGATTTAGCCAAATCATTCTCAAATCAATCCAAACCCTTGGATTTTCTCTTCAAACAATCAATCCTTCAATCTCATGCCCAAATATAAACATAAACTACAATCACCAAGCCAAAATCAAACTAACCCAAGTCAAACCCATATTCATCTTTTTGACTTGGAATTATCAAATGAACCAAAACCCATTTGACTCCAAACCACTTGCAATTGGATTTATATTTCCATCATAAGTCCATATGTGATTTCAACCAAACTTGAACAAATCAACTTGAAATCAAACCAAATCTAAATTGATTGAAACCAAAGCTTAAAATATATTTCAAATGATTAACCATGCCTAAACCAACCCATGACCTAACCTAATTGGGTCAAATGGGTCAAATTCATCAACTTGATCCATTTGACCCAAATGAACCTAATTGAACCAAAACCAAATCTAAACCAAACCAATGATACCCATAGGCTCCAAATGATCATTTGAACTTGACCTAACCCATGGTTTGACCCAATTTGACTAATTGGTCAACCTAACCCAATTTGACCTAACTTGACCCAAATGGGTCAAATTGAGCCAAATAAAATCAAATGAACTCAAAATCACTTAAAATTTAGCCCAACCCATTTTTATGTCATTTCAAATCTGCCCAAATCAAACTCATAGCTAAATGACCACTTTGTCATTGGGTCAAAGGGTATCTCATGACCAAATTCACTTGGAATTTGGCCATTCTTTTCCCAAGGCCACTTGGCACCCATCTATTGGTCCACATGGGCACCAAGGAGGGTGGTGAACATGACCTAATGAGCTTGGGTTGGCCATGAACTAAGGAGAGGCCAAACCAAGCTCCCTAATCACCCTTGGACACTTGGCTCACCAAATCCACTCACCAATCACATGGGTAGCCACTCTCCCTCACTCCTCCACCCAAAATGATCGATGTGGGATGTTTTCCAACTAAAACCAATCAACCAATCTAAGCCATTGAGCCAAAATAGCAAATCAGCCATCCACCATCCGATCCAAGGATGAGGAGATATGCCCCCCTCATTCTCACTCAAAGAGAAAGATTCATTCCTCAGAGCTCGAGAAGTCTAATCGAAGCCTCCCAAGCTTTTCCAAGCCATTCTCGAGCTTCTTTTCTTCTTGTTTCTTAATTTTACTCAAAACTAGAACAAGGGAGATCAATCCCAAGCTCAACTCACTCAATCCTCAACCAAAGTGCAATTAACCTTGAACACACCATCCTTGGACCAAGGTGAGTTGAAATGAATTGAATCCTGAGCTTCCGATGACCTGAGGAGTTTGATTTGTTGATCACCACATGTCGTCATAGATTGGTCTTTCGAAGCTAACTACATCAAAGCTCGTGTGGCTCAACAGGGCTTCATTTCATCCAAGTGAAGCTTCCTCAATTTTGGAACCACCGATCACAAGCACCAGTGAGGTATGCCATTGAAACTAACCTTAGAGAAAATTTGCTTAGTGCTTTATTTAGAAATCATTATGTCATGCAATCTCCACCATTAGATGTGTTGCTTGTGCTTCCCAATGTGGGAGGAATTTGAGCTCCATTCGATTCTCTTCAGTCGATGATCGATGGATGGCATCTGCCTTTCTCCACTGAAGAGACAAGATCATGGACCCATTCCATGGTCGATGATCCCGATCAAATCTTTAGATCTCGATTTCCTCTAAATAGTGGATTGATCTCAATCATCCGAGCTTGAATCCAGAGAAAGTGCATCCATCACGACTCTGATGGATGTGACAACTTAAATAACCAATCCCATCATGTGAAGCACGTCACGCCATCACTTAAGGAGTTTAATTAGGCTCAATCAATTTGATTTTAATGGTGAAACTTCCAAAATTCATAACTAATTGTAGAAAATCCAAAAAATACAAATAAATACTCATTTTAAAGGTAAGTTAGAGGAGAATAATAGAAAATTAAAATCAATTAATTTTGAACAGTGATTTTGAATCAATTTAGGTTTTATTAGAATTTTAATTAAGCTAATTAGTCTCTAATTACTCTAGTAATTAATTCCAAACTTTCTGAGATTGATTAGTTGAACTCTCATAATTTTCTTAGAATTTATTTGATTAATTAAGGGGAATTGCTTATTTCATTCTTAATCCCTCTCTTAAATAATTAAATGATTAATTAGCATGTTAAACAGTAATGAATCCATTAATTAAGTTGGTTGATCATTATGAAATAGTGAATGGACATAAGGAATGAGATTGTGACCCTTTTCTAATCTTTTATCCTAAGTTTATTTTATTTGGATAACACTTAATCAATTAACAACTAGTTAATGGCTTAATCACTTCATTAAATAGTTTATTAATCAATCTGAAAACCAAATTATTCCAGAACTCAATCATTCAATTCTTGGGTAGATTCTTAGGTGTTTAATAACCCAAGAGAATTCCAAAGGAAATTATAATAAAACTACATGTGTAGGAGAGTTATAAAAGTACATAATCAACACTTTAGCTTAATTAACTAATTATTATGAGCCAATTGCATTAGGTCCCTTCATTTCCTAGGTGCATTGGTGATTGAATTTCCATGTGGTTGCATATCATATGTTGGCTCATAATTACTTGGATAATTATGTTAAAGTGGTATAGGTATGGGGTAGTTAATAGATTTAATTCATACCTTAACCTAATCAAAACATAAAATCAACTTAATTGTTCTAAATTAAACCAAACTGATTCACACATGGGAGAATGGGTTAGGACTAGTAAACCCTTCTCATATTTCCTAAGTCCAATCAAATTCACAGATAAAAATCTCCTAAAAGAATTTTGATTTATGTTAAATGATCTTATTTTATGTGATTGTCCTTAGGAATTAATTAGGATGAATGAAGTCATGTGCTTTCATTCCTTTATTTCTTTCCAATCATGCTAAATATCATTTGTCATATGAAATCATGCATTCATATTAATTAAGTAGAATGTTTCCTTTTTTGTCAAATTGCTTATGTTGGCAAAATTAAGAATATGAGTGGCTATTATCACTATCAAACCAAAAATTATTTTTTCTAAAACTAATAAATCAAAGATTATAAATGAAGTGATGCTAGTTATAAATATTTATAAGCTTGCATGTGATGATGATAGATGTGTATTATGAAGTTCTCTTTCCTTCTCTAACATGGATTCACATAGGATTTGTAAGTGTATAGTTCATTTGAAAAGAACACAACACTTGCCTTGATCTATTCATATGCATCTCTATATTAAGACTTAGGAAGGACCTTCATATTACACATGTAAATCATACAACCAAATCAAACATAATCTCTTGCATGATTCTTTATCCATTTGGTTCTTTTTGTATATCTATATGTATCTAAGAAAAGTGGTATATTAGTCTAGACATCCTGGGGCTATAAGCCTTTAAGTAGCCATAAGTAGGTTTTCTACCTTACGCCCTTGGTGTAGAAAATAATGGCACCATACTCACTTATAACTTTTATACATACGGGTGTGCATTTAGCTAATGGATGAAAAATCCCTCTTTTCTACATAACGAAGACATGCATTAATAATCCAATTAACAAATGGAATATCCAAATTTTCAAATCACATCTCTTTGCATTCATCATCAAAGTGTGCTAAGATTTGCATTGCATGTATAGGTATGCTTAGGATTATTCATATGCATGGTATACATGGTGGAAAGAAATGAATGGGTATGTGTTATGTGATAGTAATCCATGATAACTAATCCTAAGATGCCTTTCTTATTGAATAGGGCTATTTAGAGTGAATCTAAACTTAGGGTTAATTAAAACACATAATGAACTATTCACTAAAGGAAATTCATTAATCAATTTAACTTAGAAATCACTTAAGGTAGGGATAAAAGAGATACTCTCCCTCTCTTTCTTCTCTTTATAACACTTAGTTGCTAAGTGTAGTTACATGAAATAAGAGAAAACATTAAGTAAAATTCCTGAATCAACTAAACTACTTAAAGAGAAATCAACCTTTATAAATTAAACCTCTCACACTTAGCAAATCATAACTCTAAAGCCTAGCTAGGACATACCACATAAGCTCTAACACATGCACATTAGACTAAGTCACCATTTCTAGCTTTAGGTTAAGGCAGCGCATGGTTTGATGAATGTTTAGTTTTATGATATATTTTTAGATGTTAGGGTGTATGTGTAGTGGATGTTAGGAAAATATTAGCCTAATCATGCTTTTTGTAGGGGGTTGTTCTTAAGGGGTGTTGTAATAAGAATATAAATACTTTTTTGCTGTGCAATTAATTTATACCCCTAACCATAACCCAAATTAGGATAGGTGGGCTTGGTTACCCATATCTGTGGTACTAAGTCCAAATTATTCCTATAATTACTTGGGTTGTATTGTGTGTTTAGCTAACATTTATTTTGTAGGTGTAGCTAGATTTACTTTCCTTTCTTTTAATGTAATTTTTGCATTAGGATTAGGATAAGTGTTATGGGGACTAAGGTGAACATTGGTGTGGTGAAAGTTTTTATATATATTCATGCCTTCATCTATCCCATTCCCTTAAAAGAAGGATAAATGAAAATAGAAATATATATAAAATTATGCCTTATTTAGACACCACGCAGATCTGTAGATATTCTTACTAGGGTGATCGGATACATTGAGGAAAGGTGTACTATCTCGAGAGATAGAAGTCACCACCCTACAATGGACCTAATCACCTTAATAAGGACTCCTAAGGACTATGGGTATTTGGAATGTACCAAAGATTCTTCCCCTACTTTACATGGGAAAGTAAAGCAGGGTTTATTTTAAATCGGGTTTGTTAAGTTCACTACAAGGGTAAGCCCCCATAGTTAATTACATCCTAAAGAATGGGATTCCTTAGGAATACTCTCAATTAAGATAAATAATCATTGTCTCCAAAGATTTGAAAAGGTAGGACTATCAATCGATTGGTTTATTTTTAGAAAGTCAAGTGAGATCGATCAATAGGAGGGAGTTCTTATCGAAGCCAAATGAAAACAAGTAGGGGATGCTTAAGATACTAGGAATCCTAGTAAGTATCCCAAACTATGCTATGGTTGGGCTTTACATCTTTGAAATTGAATTAATTTGTTTGAGTTGAGTTTTTATTAGAATGTTAGGGCTATTAATTCCAGGATACAAGGTCACATAAATTCCTATAAGGTGAGGTTTTATTCTCGTAACCAGCGAAGGGAAGTAACAACCTTAGAACCTAAATCTAGGGAGCTTTAGCAAGGGCCAAAAGCACAACCTAAATCTAAGGTGAAAATGGGTATTTGGTTTACCTCCACAAGAGAGGATAAACCACCTGACTGTTGGACTTACAACCGCCTAGGGGTGGCCTCCAACTAACTCCTTCTATGATTTTAAAATATGTAGGCAAGTCAAATGCTTTTGCAAGATAGCAAAGCTGTTGTTTATTTAGAAAGAGACTAAGTCCTTAAACACACTCCCTAAGAGACTAGATCATGTAGGGCATACTTTAATGACTTAAATCTAATGCAAATTTTCATCATATTATTTTCATTTTTGGAAAATTAATTTGGCACGGGCTTTAGGATTCTTTATGCCTAATGCATGAGAAATTAGATTATGGGCCAAAATCAGCAAGATAAAGAGGTGTGTTTCCACCATGGCTCTCATAGGTCAGGCCAACTTCTATGGCAAAGGTGGAAGCCCTCTAATCAAGAGTGAAATAATATGTTATTTATGCATGATTTCATAAAAGTAAATTAACATCCAGCTAAAGGGTTGCTAATTCTTTTATCTTGATTTTTAACTTAGGCTTTAGATGAGGTTATGAGTTGTTTATTTTTAATTTGAATTGATTAGTTTGGTATAAAATTTATATACCTAAGAGCCTAATCATCATCAAGGCCATACATTAAAGCAAGGAAGAAACTAGGCAAAGATGTCATCTTAATGCACATGCTAAATAAACATCAAACATTTTATAAAGCTAGCGCAAAAGAATATAAGGCCATTTGTGGTCAGGCTCCACTGCACAAACCCGAAAAAAAATTGGGTAGCCGAGCTCTACCCTTATACAACCCAGATTACAAATGAGTTAATCACAATTAAGTAAGGAATTCATGTTAATTCTTCTTTTCTTCTTTCTTCTTTCTTCTTTATTCTTTTTTCTTTTGGTTCCTTCTTTTGGATGGTTGGAATGTGGTTGCTCCAAAGGCTTCACATGGTACATAAGATGTAATCTTATAACCAATGTTCATCCTAATCCCCCAAAACAATCATACCAAAATCCTAATTGCAAAATTACATGAAAATGGGAAAAAGGAAATCTAAGTAAAACCTACAAATCAAAGATTAGCTAAACAAACCATACAATCCCAAGCATGTATATATAAAAATTGGACTTAGCACCCCACACATGGGTAACCAAGTCCACCAGCCTATTTTGGATTATGCTTAGGGGTATAAGCACCTGCATAGTAAAAATAATTTTATATCTTTATTACAACTCCCCTTAAGTACAATCCCCTATAAAAGATAATGATTAGACTAAATCATCCTGCCATTCAGTCTATGCACATGTACACTAACATCCAAACTAAAACATAACATCACAAAATAAAAGAAAACATCAAACCATGCACTGCCCTAACCTAAAGTTGAAAATGGTGACTTAGCATAATGTGTGTGCTATTTAAGGTTTGTGTGGTATGCTTAGCTATGGATTTAAGGTTTAAATTTTCTAAGTATGAAAATGTTCAACTTAGATGGGTAGTTTCATTTTAAGTCATTTAGTTGTTTTGGGTTAATTTTATTTGGTGTTTTGATTAGGTTTGAGTGAATCCTACAATTAATTACTAAGTTGTAGAGAGAGGAAAAGAGAAGAGAACTTCTCTTTCCTCCCTACCTTAAGTAATTTCTATGGTGGATTCATATTTGATTTTGTTTAGTAAATGTTTTATTATGTGTTTTAATTAATCCTAAGTTTATATTTTCCCTAAACAAACCTATTCAAAAAGAAAGGCATTTTAAGATTAAGTAAAGTGAATTAATATCACAAAACACACATCACTTCATTTCTTTCCCAACATGTGTAACATGCATATGGATGAATCCTAAGCATATTTATACATACAAATGGGAATGTTTAGAACACCTTAATGATGAATGCTAAGTAGTGTTACTTCAGAAAATTTGGATGCTTTATGATGCATGATTTTCATTAAGTAGTAAAGAGGGATTCTTTTATCCATTTTTCATATGCATGCATATATGTATGAAAGGCATAAGTGAGTACATCACCATTGTTAGCACCAGGGGTGTAAGGTACAAGACCTACTTAGGGCTACTTATAGCCTCACAACCCTAGGGTTGTCTAGACTAATATACAACTTTTCTTAAATACATACACATGTACAAAAGAAATGGATGGAAAAAGAAAGATGCAAAAGTTTAAGTTAGTTAGTTTGATTTGTTTATGTAATTCAAATGTATAAGTGTGGATGTCCTTCTTAAGTAATAACATAGGAATGAATAGGAAAGGATTTAAGCAAGTGTTGTGTTCTTTTTAAATAAACTATACACTTTGCCAAATCCTATTCAAAACTATGCTAAAAGAAAAGAGAAGGAAAGCCACACTATGCACATCTTTATATTTTTACTCACATGCAAGCTCATAAAGAATTATAAGTAGCATACCTTTTAGTTTTTATGTTTCATTCATAAGTTTTAAAATAATTTTTGGATTTAATAGTGATAATAGCCATTCATATCCTTACTTTATCCAAAACATGCAATTTGATATAAAAGAGATATATCATTTTTAATTTGATTTTTTAAAAGGCATGAATGTATGATTTTCATATGACATACACATTTAGCATGCTAGGAAAGAAATAAAGTGAGGAAAGCATGTAGATTTATTCACCCTAATTAAATCCTAAAGATAATCCTATGAAATAGAATTATTTGAAGCAAATCAAATTTATTTTAAAGATAGTTTGAATTTTGTTTGAGTTTGATTTCAATTTGAGAAATGTGAGATGAGTTTGCTGGTCCTAATTCATTCCCCCATGTGTGAGTTATTTAAGTTCAATTTTTAGGTGATTAGATCAATTTTATGCTTTGGTTAGGTTAAGGTGTGAATTAAGTGTGTTAATTACCCCTTACCTACACCACTTTAACATATTTAATCAAATAATTATGAGCCAATGTATGAAATAAAACCACACAAGGAATTTAAATCAGTAATTCAATTAGGAAAGAAAGGGCCTAATTGGCTCACAATTAGTGATTAATTAAGCTAAAGGGTTTAATTTAAGTACTTTCATAACCCTTCCCACACATGTGGGTTGGATTTCGATTTCCTTAAGCCACATAGGTTATTGAAAACATTAGCATCTACCCAAGATGGATTGATTAAGTTCTGAAATGTTTTGATTTTAAAATCAAATTAATTAAGCAAGTGATTAGAGGATTAACCCTTAATTATGTTTGGATTAAGGAAGGAAAGGGGTTTAGGGAATGGCTTAGGGAAAATTCCCCAAATCCATTCCATAAATCTCTTATCTACCTAAGCAAGGCTTAATTAACTTAATAAAGGGACTAAACCACTATTCATATGCTTAATTACTCTTAATTACATAATGAGAGTAATTAAGGATTAATTAATTAATCTCCCTAATTAACCCATCAATAAATCCTAAGAAAATTAGGGGAGGCAGAAGTCATCCCCTAAATGCACATGAGAAGTTTGGAATTAATCAATGGGATAATTATGGTGTAATTAGGGTTATTAAGTTTTAAATAAAAATCCTAATTGAGAAAAATTCACTATTAAAACCCATTGAAAATAATTTTATAATATTCTCCTCTGAATTATGTTTACAATACATTTTACCTTATATTTTAATGATTTTTTCTAGAATTAGTTATGCAATTATGAAGATTAAGCCATTAAGGACAATTAATTCAATCCCTAATTAAAATAACTAATCCCGTCGGTTCCACATGGAGGCTGATCTGGCGCGTGCTTTCCACATGGCATAATGGGAGAGATCACTTAAGTAGTCACATCATCGCATAGCCGCAAGTAGCGCGCTTTCTTTCACCCGATCAAGGATCGATGGCTAAGATAAAGCTTGTGTATTAAGGGATTAATCAGATATTCATGCATCTTGATCATGGCCGTCCATCCAAAACATGCAGATGGACAACCCATGATCCATCATTGAGTTTCCCTATGGGAAAGGGGAACTGCCCACCTTCCATGGCATGATCCGAGCTCGATTGAGCTTGGATTGAACTCAAATTTTACCCACACCATCTAAGAGTAAAGGGGAGAAGATCTAATAGTCAAATTCTCATGAGGTGAGAATTTCTTTAACAAATGATCACACCATGTATACTTTAAGCTCGGGTTGAAGTCATACCTCACTGGAGGCTATCACCGACGTTCGAATCTATTGAGGTAGCTTCATCAAGTGGAGATGAAGCACTATTAAAGATTTGAGGTGATTTGGTTGAGTGGATCTTCTTATGGACAAAGCTCTCCTTCAATTGGGCTCGGCCTTGATCGAAGTCCCACCTCCCTTGCCTTTAAAACTTGGGAAAAGGTTTGGATCAACTTGATTGACTCCTTTGAAGATGCTTGTAGGAGGAATTGAGTTGATATTGAGTAATGAGCAAAGTGGAAATTGCCTTGGCCTCCCCTATTTTTGATTTAAAGAAACCAAAAATGGAGAATTCTAATTCACTCTAGGAAGCTTGGGGAGACTTACAAATGCTTGCTCTGAGTTTCCTTAGCTCAATCGAGTGTGTGTCTTGTGGAATGAAGTGGAATTAGGGGGAGTATATCTCCCCCTAGGTGAATCACATGGTCATGAAGACCTTTGCCATTTTGATCCAATTCACCTCCTTGAGTGGGTTTGTTAGGCTATTAGGACTTGCACATGGTTTGATTTTATGTGTGGAGTGGAGTAGTGAAGCTCCCATGAGCTTTAATTGAGTGGAGGAAAGATCCCATGTGCTCAATTCCTAAGTGGGTGGTCAGTTTGGCCAATGGTTTGGGTTTGTCTGACCCAAACCTAATGGGTTAGGTGCACCATATCCATTAGTGACCGTTTGGTCCACTAAGAGGATGCCAAGTGTCCATGAAAAGGAATTGACCAAATTCCAAGTGGTTTTAATTTTAGGTTACCCTATGGCCTTGGGGTAAAATGGTCATTTAGCTTAGATTTCAATTTGAATATGTTTGGTATGATTGAAAAATGGGTTAGGCCAAGTTTTAATGAATTTGGAGTTGATTTAATATGGTTTGGCTCATATTGACCCATTTAGGTCAAAATGGGGCAACTTGGGTCAAGTTGACCAATTGGTCAAATTCAAAAACTTGGGTCAAGTTCATATGACCATTTGAAATGTTTTAGCAACTTTGGTTTGGTTCAATTTGGTTTAGATTTTATTTTGGTTCATTTGATTTCTTTTAGGTCAAATGGGTCAAGTTAACCAATTTGACCCATTTGACCTATTTGGGTTAGGTCATGGGTTGGTTTATGTTTGGTTGATCATTTGAAATGGATTGATATCTTTATTTCCAATCAATTTGGTTTATATTTGGATTTGGCTCAATTTGATGTTTTAGGTCTTGTTGGGTTCAAGGTCAATTGGGCTAGGTTGGGACTAGTTGGCCAATTGAGACTTTGGTCAAGTTCAACAAGTGATTTGGAATGAACTTGACCCATTAGTTTCAATCAATTTGGCATAGATCAAGTTTTGACACATTTTGACTTTTTAGGTCAAGTTGGGTCAAGTTGGGTCAAGTGGCCAATTGGGCTAGGTTAGGCTCAAGTGATGACTTGTCAAGTTCAAACATTGATCATCAATGAGTTTTGATCAATGGTTTCAATCAATTTGGCCTATGGTGGAATTTGGCTAGTTTAGGTTTCATTTTGGCTAAGTGTTGACTTGGTCAACCCTTAGGTTTAACTTGGTTTGATCCAATTTGAGTGATTGATCATCTCATGATGATTATTGCTCACAATGATAGGCTTAGTTGGGCTTAGTTCAATTCAAGTTGGGTAGGATTAGAATTTGGCTTAAAAAAGGTACTTTAGGTCACTTTGGGTTAAGTGAGCCTAAGTGGATCAAATGGCTTTGTCAAAGCTTGATTTGAGTTTGATTGAACTCACATATGTACTTATGATTGAAATATAAATCCATTTGCAAGTTGGTTGAAGTCAAATGGGTTTTGATTCATTTGATAATTTCAAGTTCAAAAGGGTGAACATGAGTTTGACTAGGATTTGATTTTGGAATTTTGTTTTGGTTTGATGATTGAAGTTTGTATTTATATTTGAATTCATGATTGAAGGATTGATTGAATCATGAATAAAATCAAGGGTTTGGCTTGATTTGAAATTGATTTGGCTAAGTCCAAGAATTTGACTTGAAAGGCTCAGGTTGAATTTTGGTTGAACTTGAATTTGATATTTGAATTGATTTTTGGATATTTTAATTTATATTTCATTTATATTTGTGAATATAAATGAGAATATAAATTGGTTATGAGAAAATTCCTTTAATTTGAATTGATTTAGATTTTATTTAGGGTTAAGTTCATAAGATAGAATCAAAGTGACTTAGAAAAGATTTTGATTTGGATTTGAATTTTGAATTTGGTTTAATTGATTTGAATTTATATTTCATTTATATATGTGAATACAAATGAGAATATAAATGGGTTATGAGAAAATTTCTTGAATTTGAATTGATTTGGATTTGATTTAGGCTAAGTCCATAGAGGGAATCAAAGGATTTAGGAAAGATTTTTGAACTTGGAATTTCAATCATAAGCTTGAATTATTTGGAATTGATTTGAGTTTGAGAAAATCAATTAAGTTGGAATTGATTTAAGTTTTGATGTTGATTTGATTTGGATTTTGGAGTTAGTTTCATTTGGAGTTTGACTTGAAGAGAGGAAGTGAGGAATTTGGTTCAAGCAATAGGGTAGGCAAACTTTCCTAACACACCTAAGGCATGACCTATTCCTATCGCTAACTCTTCTAAGTCCCTAGGGTTAGGTTGAGTGTCCACCAAATCACTAGATGTGTCTTAAGACTAAGGAACTCTTAAAGTCTAAGAGAAGTCCTATGTTTAAGATGGAGGGGTTGAGAGCTCATCCTAAAAAATGAGGTCAACAATTATTTATAATGGTCTTATATACCATGTGAGGCCTTGGAGCAAACTACATCCCAAGTCAAACCAAGAGAAATAGAGAAATGGAGCAAACCAAGATGAAGGAATGAAGGACAAGGAGTGAAGAATAGAGGATGAAGAATGAAGACCCCCATAACACTAGTCACTTCATAATTGTAATTTATTCTTTCATTATACTTGGATTTATAAGGGTAGAGCTCGACTATCTACATTTCTTTTTGGGTTGTGTGGTGGAACCCAACCACATCAGCCTTTTATTCTTTTACGCTAATTTTATAAATTGATTGATGTTATGCTTATGATTGCTTAATTAGGATGGCATGATTTTCCTAGTTTTTTTAATTATTTGATGAGTGTTGAATGGCCTGGATGCGATTAGGCTCTCAGGAAATAATAAATTTTCTTTTCAATTAATCAATTTAAAATTAAACTAAACAATTCATAACCTCACCAACAGCCTAGGACATAAATCAGGATAATAAATTTTTTAGCAACCCAATTAGCTGGATGTTGTATGTCTCATATCATGCATAAATCATATTATCTCATTCTTGCCAATGGAGGGCTTCAACCTTTGCCAGAGAAAATGGCTTGACCTTTGAGAGCCATGGTGGAAACACACCTCCTTCTTTCTGATTTTGGCCCATAACTAATTTTTTCATGCATTAGGCATATAAAATCCCATATCCTGTGTCAAATAAAAATGTCCAAAAATTAAAATAAAACTTGATAAAATTTGCATTAGATTTAGGTCATTATTCATGCCCTTCATGATTTAGTCTCTTAGGGAGTGAGTTTAAGGACTTAGTTTTACTTCTAAATAAATAAGAGGCTAACCATCTTACAAAGCATATGACTTGCATACATGTATTTAAAATCATAGGAGGAGTTAGTTGGCGGCTACCCCAGGCAATTGTAAGTCCAATAGTCAGGTAGTTTATCCTCTCTCGTGGAGGTAAACCATACACCCATTTTATCACTTAGATTTTGGTCACGCTTTTGGCTTATGCTGAAGCTCCCTAGATTTAGGATCTGGGGTTCCTATTTCCCTATGGAACTACAAGCATAAATCCTCACCTCTTAGGCATTTCTACAAACTTGTATTGTGGAATTGCAAATCCTAGATTTCTAATTAAAATTCAACTCAAATATATAATTCTCCTCAATTTCAAAAATATAAAGCCCAACCATAGGATAGTTTGGGATGCTCACTAGGTTACCTAGTATCATGAGCATCCCCTACTCTTCTCCCTTTGGTTTCGATAATAACTCTCTCTTTTTTGATCAATTCCAATTGATTTTGTAAAAATAACTAATTGATTGATAGTTCAATCTTTGAAATCTTTGGAGATAATGATAATTTACCTTATTCGAGAGTATTCCTAAGGAACCTCATTCCTTAGGATGTAATTAACTATGGGGGGCTTACCTCCATAGGGAACTTAACTAACCCAGCTTAAAATAAAGCCTACATTATTTTTACATGTAAAGTAAGGGAAATATCTCCGATACATTCGAAGAACCATTGGCCTTAGGAGTCCTTATTAGGTGATTAGGTCCATTGTAGGATGATGACTTCTGTCTCTCAAGATAGTACATCATTCCTCAATGTCATACCCGATCACCTCAATAAGTACCCCCTAAGATCTACGTGGTGTCCCTATCTACAAAAAATAAACACCATAGTCAAATTACCAAGTTGACTTGGTTTGACCTAATTTGTGATAATTGATCAACCTAGGGTGATCAACAACCATGATGGGAGGTTTTGATGGGCTTGGTTCAATCCAATTTGTGTAGGATTATAACTTTGCTCAAATAGGTGGAATTGGCCACTTTGGGTCAAGTGGACCAAATTTAGTTAGTTTGATTTTGGGTTGAGTTTGATTTAGTTGAGTTTATATATGGATTTGGGATGATATAATTCAATTATAATAAATTGGGATCAAATGGGTTTTGGTTCATTTGAATATTTCAAGTGGGGGTTAAGTTGGGTTTGACTGGGTTGATTTTGGTTGATGATTATAGATTTCATTTATATTTGTGAATATGATTGAAGGTATGATTGATTCATGAGAAAATCAATTGAATTTGGGTTTGGAATGAAGGCTAAGTCCATGGAGTTGGGTTATATTAAGTTTGAATTAGTTTTGATGATTTAAATGTATATTTCATTTAAATTAGTGAAGATGATTAGAAATATGATTGATTTATGAGAAAATAAATAGAGTTTGCTTTGATTTGGATTAAGATTTGGCTAAGTCCATGGATCATATGGCTTGGAGAAGGGTTATTTAATTTGATTTAGTTTGATTTAGTTTGATCATTTGAATGTAGATTTGATTTATATTTAGGAAGATGACTGAAGATATAAAACATGAGAAAATTAATTGATTTTGGATTGATTTGGATTACATCTTAAGTCCATGGGATGGTCATATGGCTTAACTCAAGTTTATTTGATGGCTTCAATCATTTGGTTTTGGGATTTTGGTTTGATTTAGGAATTTGATGTTTGAATTGAACTTGAGGTTTGGCTCAGAAGGTGAACATGGATTGGATTTGGGTTGTGGTGATGGATTATCCTAATCCCAAGGCATAACCAATCCTATGGTTAACTCTTCTGGTTTTGGCTAGTTAAATGTTTACCTAATTGTTAGAAGTTTCTTATCACTAGGGATGTTTTTGTGTCTAGAATACTCCTAAGTCTAAGATGGAAAGATTGAATTTGCAATCCAAAAAGTTAGGTCAATAGAGCTTAGGCTCCATAGTTGCTGAGGTTCTTTCTAGAGATCATCCTCAAGTCAAGAAGTTGATGTAGAACTTGAGGATAATTCATATAAATATTTAATAGAATTATCTTTTGATTGGTACTTGCTTTGTGTTTATAATCTAGCAAAGAAAGGGTTAATCCCACATACTTGGTCAAAACACAGGTCATACTACATCAAAAAAATATGAAAAAGCAAATGCAAAATCTATCAATCAAGATTGAGATAAGGATTCGGTATAGTGGGTCTAGTAGATGATGATGATTACTGCTTAGTCATCACCAATCATTTAATGATAGTTCTTTTCAAATCATTATCTCATAGAGCTATGCTTAGAAACCGATGATCTATGATTTTGAAGTCAAAGATGCAATGTGATTTCAAAGAAGAGATCTAACCATCGACGAGCTCAAGAAAATCAACTCAAGAACTAAGAAGATCCATGCACATACATCTGTCTTTATTGAATGAAATTAAAACCAATGACTTAGTAGGCTATCTTAAGGACTACTTACATGGAGTTATGAAGAGATGTTCTGATTGGCCTTAACGTGACGGCCCACCAAAATTGAGTATCTAACCCTATCAAGCAAGCTCTAGATGCATATAATTAGACATTAAATAGTAGGTCATTTATGAGGTCAAGAACCATATGATGGTCATTGGGAAAAATACCCTACCTTAGCACACCATATGTGTATAGTGTTAAATACCCTACATGTTAAAAGTATTCTTGTTTGAATTCATGTGTTTAGGTAGGTGTCGTGAACCAGTGGCATCCTTTCCTTCATCGACACAATACAAACACAAACTATATCATATTAAACACATATTTTTTTTTTATCTGGCTACTGAGTTGAGATAACTCCTAATTTCAATCAATACTTCTAGATCATGATGGTTCCCTACTAACCACCCGTATGCTTGGAGAATTTATCCCATGGATGTGTAGATTCTCCCTTGGTCCAGTAAATTTGAGATATGTCAAGGCTGATATAGCCCCTTCTTAGTGTGGTCCCTCGCACACCAACAAGGTCTACGCATACAACAATAACAAGCCTTAAATCCCACTAGGTGGGGTCGGCAGGGTCTACACATACATATAAATAAAATATATATTCACTTGTGGATTAGGAGGACATCCCTAGCGGTACCTTTTCCCAAGTAGGCATCATATCTTTAGGACAGTGTCAGCAAAACTCCCTATAAGAATCGCCTGACTACTCTTGAGTTGATATAAGTCTCTAGTGGCATTCACTCAATAGTCGCCTCAAGAGACCAAGGAAAGTAGGCAAAGTCATGATCCAAACTTTTGCCCTTACCACCATATGCAAGGCCATGTTTTGGAGGTTTACTTCACATTCAAGGAGCTTGAACATAGTTTCAAGGCGGTGTTGTATTTATCCCAAAGGAATACCTTGTGGAACAACCTTCCAGTTCCATTAGGGTAATCCTTGGGGATACAAGTGATCCTACCAAACCCAAAGAAGGTTGGGACATTTCTTTATCTAAAATCTCTAAGAAAATAATTCAGAAGATGAAGAAGCTTTCCTTGCAGGTGCCTGAGTTAGCTTAAACCTCCAACACTAAGGAAGGTTTGCAAGTTGTCAGTGCCAACTCTAGGAAGGTGGAAACTCAGCAGCAGTAGCAGCAGATTAGCACAACCACCAATCATGTCCAGCCTCCAGCCTTTAGTTGCAGCTTCCACACCGTGACTTCTTCCATTTTAGCTAGCTCTTCTATTTATTCTCTTAGTAGAACTCTTATATCAGCGGATAAGGGAATCAAATCCCTTACTCCACTCACTCTACTTGACTTCTACTTTGTACCTCCATATAATTCTAAGAAATTAAAGAATAAAGCTAGTTTGAATTATATCTATCTCTTCTGATGAGTTGTCTTCTTCTATTCCTAATGATAACTCTTCAAGTCTAATTAACTATAATAATTTTGATCTTCCTCTTTCTGATTTAGAGTTGGATCTTCCAACTCTAAATACTACAAGTTCACCTCTTGAGATAGATTTGAAATCATCCAATTCTGAGAGTCCTATAAGAGAAGCTTTAGGTGAGCCTGAAGTGCTGGTAGAACCTTCTACCACCTTGCCTCAAGAGATTACGAAAGTCAACCTATGTAGTGGCAAGGTTATACCTCCAAGGGCAGAACCTCTAGATAGAGGGAAACAAGTCATTAGAATGAAGATCAAGAAGCCCTTCCATAGGATACTCCACCCTTGGATATGCTCGTGGAAGACCAACTGATGGTGGACTACAACATCCTTTCTCTTCTAAGAAAGTTGCCATCTAAGCTAAGCATATACAATGCCCTTATTTTATCCAAAAAAGATGAGGGAATCACTAATCAAGGCTCTCCTTGATCCTAAAATATGCTTAGCTCAACTGACCGCTATAGGTGAGGAAGCACACTATGCAAAAGAAGCCCAAGGGATCACCTTCACAAATGAAGACCTTCTATTGGGGGACTTGGAGCACAACCATCCCCTATACATCACAGTCAACATGGATAGATTTGGACTCACCAGGGTTCTCGTGGATTTAGGTGCATCGATGAATATTATGAGTCTAAAGACCCTTGCCTATTTGAAGATCGACATCTCTACACTCCAAGGACATAGGATGATGTTGAGAGGATTCAATGATCAAGGTGAGTGGGCTTTAGGTTCTATAGTGTTACCATTGGAGATCGGTGACTGGAAGACTGAAGCTAAGTTCTACATCATTGATTCAAAAACTTCATTAACTTTTTTGCTTGGTAGGCCTTGGATACATCAGAATGAGATCATTCCAACCTCCCTTCATCAATGCTTCAAATTCAGAAAAGATGGAATTGTGTATCGTGTCAACGGGGATGAAAAGCCATTTTCAGTTAGAGAGATTGAAATCTATGAGGATGCAACCTACTATCTTCCTCAAAACACCCTTTCTCATGAACTTGGACAAAATTCAAATACAAATATAAAAGCAGAAGAAAATGAAGCAAAAGAAAAGATAAATGAAAATGAAAAGAAAAATAAAAGTCCAAGTGAGCAAGAAAGGGGAATTGAAGAAGAAGTGGATCTGCATATCACATTCCACCCACAATTCATTCCATGACATGGACATATGGGTAGGATGACTCAACCTCAACTAGGTAGAGTCAGAGGTAAAAAAATAGAGAGGTGGGGTGGGAGACCCCTAGTTGGCCTTCATCCAATAGAGGTCGGTGTTCCAGTTCATGAGTACCCCTACTATTCATACAAGACTTGGAATCCATCTCGGAGGATGAGTCTAATGTGATTAGTATACCAACCAACCCCTCTTAGTGGGTTCCATTAGAGGTAACTTTTGATCCAGCCAGAAATGAAGACCGGGACTCCAAGCAAAGCAAAGTATTTAAATCTAGTTTATGTGAAACTATTAGGCGTAAGTTAGGAACCTTAGCTCTAACTTCACCAACATCTCAGAAAGTTGAAGGTTTAGTAGTTAAGGAAGTCCCTAACTCTTCCAGTGACATGAAGCGTAAGAGGTTCTTTTGTTCATCCCTCAAGTCCGGCTTGATGTAGGACTTGAGGAAGATACTTTTAAAGAATTAATGGAATTACCTTTTGACTTTTACTCACCTTGTGTTCAAAATCTTATATAGAAAGGTTTAGTTCCTCACACATGGTCCAAGCACAGGTCAGTATACTTCAAAAAGCTATGGAACAACATAGGCATGGAAGCACAATCTAGAGCAGGACTAGGATTCGGTATAGTGGGTCCTATCGATGATGAAGATTATTGCCTCATTATTACCAACCATTTGGAGTCCGATTTCTTCTCACATCCCCAACTCTTATGAGAATGTGTGTTTAGAAACTTCAGATTATCAAGATGATCTTCAAGTTAAAGAGGCACTGCCAGAATTTGAAGAGGAGATTCATTCAACAATCGATAAGCTTAAAGAAATCAACCTCAAAAAAGAAGAAAATCCTTACTGACATACATCAGTTCATTGCTGAATGAAGAAGAAACCAATGACTTAGGCTATTGACTGAGTTTAAAGACTATTTCGCATGAATTTATGAAGAAATGCCCGAATTATTTTCTAACATAGTAGTCCACAAGCTAGCAATAGACCCTAACATTAACCCTATTAAGAAAGCTCCTAGATGCATGCAATTAGAAATTGAACAATAGGTCATTTCTGAAGTCAAGAAATTGATCGATGCTAGTTTCATCAGGGAAGAAAAATATCCTACCTGGTTAGCTAGTGTCATCCCAATTAAGAAGAAGAATGGCCAAATTCACATATGCATAGATTTTAGGGACTTAAATAAGGCATGTCCTAAGGATGAGTTTCCTCATCCTATATCAAAGTTATGGTGGACATTGCCTCATCTCATTTTTTTCTTTCATGGATGGATCATCCGCTATAACCAAATCAAGATGTCTCTGAAGATGAGAGAAACACCGCTTTTGAACCCCAATCTCTTATAGGGTCATGCCTTTCATTCTTAAAAATGCTGGTGCTACATACCAACGGGCCATGACTCAGATCTTCAATGAGCTCATCCATCATCAGGTTGAGTGCTATGTTGATGATCTAGTAGTCAAGATCAGAGAAAAGGAAGACCGCCTCTTTGACTTGAGAGTAGTTTTCAAATGGTTAAGATAATATAACCTCAAAATGAATCCCTTGAAGTGTGCATTTGGAGTCACTTCAGGGAAATTCCTTGGGTTTATTATTTAACACCGAGAAATAGAAATAGATCTTGAAAAGATTAAAGCTATTATAGAAATGCCACCTCCAAAGAGTTTAACTCAACTCAGATCCTTTCAAGGATGACTAGAAGATCTAAGACACTTTATCTCAAACCTATCGGGGAGATGCAAACCATTCTCAGTACTTGTCAAAAAGGATGCCAAGTTCAAGTGGGATGACAAGTGCTAGCATGCATTCAAAGACATCAAAGAGTACTTGGTGAAGCTCGCTCTCCCCTCTATCTCTGAAGGCCACTGATCCTTTATACTACTGCATTGGATGACTTTCTCAGCACTCTGTTGGCCCAAGCTAATGACGAGGGGAAGAAAAGTGCTCTCTACTACCTCATTCATTATCTAATCCCTGTTGAAGCAAACTATCCACCTATTAAGAAATATTGAATAGCTTTGATCTTTGCATCTCAGAAGCTACGATGCTATATGCTTTCTCATAAGGTAAACTTGATCTCTTGAACCAATCCACTGTAATACCTCATGACATGACCAATGCTTTCCAAACATTTGGCTCATTGGTCCATGATACTCTCGCAATTTGACATCACATTTATACCCCCATGGTAAAAGGAGTATTAGTGATATCTTAGCAACACACCCACTTCTTGATTCTCCACTTAGTGATTATCTCCGATGAATAAATTATGAACTTAGGGGAGGCCAATAATCATCGATGGGAGATGTATTTTGATGGTGCTACTTCTTTTCTTAAAGGTGAAGCACCATGATCTATTCTCCCAGGAAAGGCAGGGGTATGAATAGTTCTTCTAACTCCAAACTATGATGTGATGAGATTCTCATACTATCTTTCCAAACTGTAGCAGATGCCTTGGCCAAATTTTCCAAAGAATTGGCATGTCCGGAAGATGAGTCCATTTCAATAAGGGTCTAAAATAAATAGGTCTTATCCATTATTGATTCTAAACTCATCGAGAGACTTTCTCTTAAAGAGGAGGTTGCCATTGCCAAAATGGACAAGGAGCTAGATTGGAGGCAACCGTTCATAGACTATTTGAACACTGGCAAACTATTTCAAGAAAAGTCACAAGTCCATCAAGTGAAATAGAGAGCTCTCTCCTATGCTCTTGTTGATGACACCTTATACCGCCGATCCTTTGACCAAATGTGGTTACATTATTTGTACAAACATGAAACCCGTGGCATTATAATTGAGGTACATCAGGTCTATATAGAGCCCATCAATCTAGTCCAAAGATGAAGATAAAGATCAAAAGACATGGATATTACTGGCCTTCTATTATCACAGATTGCATGGATGTAGCTAGGAGATGCCATCAATGTCAGGTGCATAGTGTTGTCCTCCACCAACCACCCAACATTCTACACCCTACTTTGGCTTTATGACCATTTGAGCGTTAGGGTTCTGACATTGTAATTCTGATCTATCCTCCTTCCTCCAAGGGTCATCGGTTCATCTTAGCTACTACCGACTACTTTTACAAGTGGACGGAAGCCATCCCACTTAGAGAGGTCACAGCTCACCATGTGCTTAGGAACCATATCATATAGGTTTAGGGGTGCCTCGACAAATTATATCTCATAATGATATTGCATTCAAAAGCAAGATCAAAAGTTTTGCCAAAGAAGACATGGTATAGATTGGAGATACTCCACCATCTACTACCAGCTAATGGTTTAGAAGCATTCAACAAAACTCTCATCCATAATCAAGAAGACTCTTGATGACAACAAACGACAGTGGAATGAGCTTGGTTGAAGCTTTGTGGGCCTACACACCATTCCAAACTCCAACTCGCCTACCCATTTTCTTAGTGTATGGGTCCGAAGCCATTCTTCCTTTAGAAGTTCAACTCCCATCACTAAGGATAGCATTGGGTAACAAAATCACTATAGAGTAGAATGAAAAGTTACGGTTAGAAGAACTCGAAGGTTTGGAGGAGAGTCATATACGGGCGTGCCAGAACCTCGAAGTTGTACAAGGCCAAGATGATTCAAGCTCACAATAAGTCGGTCCCGGTCTTTGGGGGAGAACTTGTGTTAGTCAAGGAGACCAATTATCCCATCAAAGATGGGAGGTAAGTTTGAACCCACTTGGGAAGGCCCCATGTCATAGAGAAGGCTTACCAAGGAGGATCTTGCCTTATTGATTATAAAGGTGAACACCCGATGCTTCCATTTAATGGTCTCTATCTAAAGAAATATTACCCATGAAACAAAACTTATTTAAAAACATATCATTAATAAAAAGAACAAAATTTGATTCCATTCATCAAATCTTCTCTTCTTTCAAAGTGTTGTTTACTTTTCTTGCAAATCCATCGTGACGTGTTTAGGGTAGGTGTAAGAGTCCCCCGGTGGCATCCTATTCCTATTTCACAACATAAACACAATCTCCCGATGCTTTTAGAATAGGTGTAAGAGAACCCTAGAGGCATCCTATTTTGATAGCATAACTAAGTTAGGTGTGAGAGAACCCAAGCGGCATCCTTTCTTGGTGGGAATTCTTGTTGCCATCCATGGCATCATTTCATAATTCCTTAGTGTTTAAGGTAGGTGTAAGAGTCCACCAGAGGCATCCTATTCCTTCTAACACATGCACAAAATAAACACAAATCTTTTGTCTTGAGCTACTTGATGTGGGAGCAAACCCTCTGTGGCACTCACTCTTTAGCTGCTCTAGGTCAGGTCTACATGCTACCTCACTAGTATGTCACACTAATGGTCATTTATTGGAGGATATGATTCCCCGAGCTTTCTTCCTAACTTGATCATTACAAAACCTAAGAGTTCCTTGTTAGAATGGTATTCTTCACTACCCAACCTGTAAGCTACCTCATGTTGACTTCATTTAAGAAGATGTGAGTCCCCGTGCTTTCTTCTTGAACTAGCCATCATGCTCTAACTAGGTCGAGTATATTTTGAGATCTAGGATAAGTCCCCCAGAGGCTCCTTTCCTCTTGACTACTTTTGAGTTGATATAAGTCCCGCATTCACTCAAGACGCCTAGGTCGGATAGCACTTCCAAGATAGACTATCCTAGCAATCAGTTCCACTATAAGAGGATGTGAGTCCCAAAGCTTTCTTCCAAGGCTAATTATTGCTAACTGACGGACACCTTAGGTTGGTTGATGTTTTCTATGCTGATAGCAAGTCTCTCGGTGAGTACACCACTCTTGGCAGATATGAGTCCCAGTGCTTTCTCCTTGAGTTGGACACTGAATACCTATTGGATATATGACTAGACATGTCATTTTCTCCAAGGTATTAGATTAAGCCTTTAACGACCCCATCCCTTGTGGCACTCTATTTGGATCAAGTCCTTTGCGACCCCATTTAGACACTACTCGGGTTACTTTTGGATTGGACAATTCCCCTTTCCTAGTAGCCACCCCTGTGGTTGGAGAATTTATTCAGCGGATGAGTAGATTCTCCCTTGGTTTAGTAAATCTGAGATAGTTCTAGGCTGATATAAGCTCCTTCTCAATTTGATCCCTCGCAAACTAACAGGGTCCATGATAGAACAAACTAAAATAAACAAAAATTAATTTGTTCGTGGATTAGGAATTGAACCCCCAAAGGGCCCCTTCTCCCAAGCAGGCATCCTATTTTTAGGGTAATGTCAGTAGAACTCCCTATAAGAATTGTCTGACTACTTGAGTTGAGATAACTGGGTTGGTACTCACACTATAGTCCCCTTGAAGTTCAATTTTGCCATAAATATGTTACCCCGACAATCATCCTACTTTGAAAGATGTAAGACTATGACACATTCTTTCTAGCATGATTATCGAATCGACAAAGTGCAGTTCAATTTATTGCCTAAAGCAACCGATCACCCTAGTGATCTTTTCTAGTGGACGATGTGAGTCCCCGAGCTTTCTTCCCTTAAATTGACCTTTGAAAATCGAAAGGCACTCCATTGGTTTGATAGTTCTCCCACCGACCGGGAAGCTACTCCCTTTGGTTCAGTAAATCTGAGATAGGTCTAGGCTTCTATAAGCTCCTTCTCAGTGTGATCTATTGTAAATCGATGGAATCCATCAAAATAAATAAATTAAAAATGAAATTAATCTTGACTATTCTTGAGCTGATTTAAGTCCCCTAGTGGCATTCACTCAATAGCCCCTAGTCGTTTGATTTGTTGCCCAAAGCAAATGATCACCCCAATGGTTCCTTATTTCTAAGATAATGAGTCCCCATGCTTTCTTCTTAAGACTTGACCATTATGTATGAAAAGGAATTTTCCCTTGGTTGGGTAATCCTACCTTGTGGTTGGTAGACTACTCCCTTTGAATTGATAAATCTGAGTTAGGTCTAGGCTTCCATGGCCCCTACTCAGTGCAGTTCATCGCAAACCTATGGGATCCATCATAATCAAAATAAACAAATCTAAAAATAAAATCAATCTTGACTATCTTTGAGCTGATCTAAGTTCCCTAGTGGCATTCACTCAATAGTCATCCCTAGGTTGGGTTCAATTGTCTTGCCAATATATTACCCTAGCAAATGGTCCTTACGGAGGATATAAGTCTACTATGCTTTCTTCCTAGTAGAGTTGTGCATATCAAAAGGCATCCCTTGGTTGGTGTCCTACTATGTGCTTAGTAGACTACCCTTTGGATTGGTAACTGAAAGGGTCTTAGCCTCCATGGCCCCTACTTAGTGCCCTATTGCAAACCAAAATGGTTCATCCTAAAAATTCAACCCAAACAAAATTTGAAAGAAATTCAACCCATTTCCTCAGTGGAATTCAAATCAAATATTTTTCTCCTCAGTGAGATTCAAATAAAACCAAACCTTTCATCCCCTTGTGGATGACTTGAACTTGCTTCCCTAGTGGAAGGTTCACTCTATCCCTTAGTGGATTCTACCCTCTCTCTTATGTCTTGGACATAAGTAGAGCCACATTGCACTAAGCTATGGATTCTTTCTATTCCTTAGGCTAAGAATAGATTGTTCCTATTAGTGCTTTTGATCTCTGTTGTTGATCATTTGATCAACACACACGATGGTGTTAGTGTCACACACCACACCTATTGCCCTTTGTTGCCTCCTCATTTTTAGAATGAGCTCAACCCCTCCATTTTAGACATTAGACTCCTTTTAGACTTTAAGAGTTCCTTAGTCTTAAGACACATCTAGTGATTAGGTGGATACTCCAACCTAGCCCTAGAGACTTAGAAGAGTTAGCCATATGAATAGGTCATGCCATAGGGGTGTTAGGAAAACTTCCTACCCTTAGCTTAAATGTTTCCTCACCTTCCTTCCTCCAAGTCAAACTCCAAATCAATCTTCATTGATTATCTCCAAACTCAAATCAATTCCATGATTGAACTCCATGATTGAAATCCATGATTGAAATCCATGATTGAAACCCATGATCAAAATCCATCAAAATTCCTAAGTCCAAATTTTGCTTAAGTCCTTAATTTTCCTTAAGGACTTAACCAAAATCATGATTCAAACCTATTCAAACCTTTGAGATTTTCTCATACCTCATTTATATTCTCATTTATATGCACATATATAAATGAAATATAAATTCAAACCCATCAAATCAAATTCAAAATTCAAAATCAATTCATGAAATTTTCCTTAAATCCTTTAAATTCCCTTTAATGGATTTAACCTAAATCTTGATCAAACCTATTCAAACTCATGGGATTTTCTCAAAACTTATTTATATTCACATTTATATTCATATATATAAATGAAATATAAAATCAATCAACCAAATCAAATCCAAAAATTAAATTCCAACTTAAAACTCCCTTAAATCCTTTAAATTCCCTTTAATGAATTTAACCTAAATCATGATCAAACCTATTCATACTCATTGAATTTTCTCAAAACTTATTTGTATTCTCATATATAAATGAAATATAAATATAAATCAATCCAATCAAAAAATTAAATTTCAATTTAAAATTTCCTTAAATCCTTTAAATTCTTTAACGGATTTAACCTAAATCATGATTAAATCACTTCAAATCCTTGAAATTTTCTCATGATCCATTTATATTCTCATTTATATTCACACATATAAATGAAATATAAATTCTAACAATCAAAACCAATTCCAAAATCAAACTCAAATCCATTCAAAATCCAATCTAAGCCTTTTAAGTCAAAATCTTGAACTTAGCCAAACCCTTGATTTTCTCTCATGGTTCAATCAATCCTACAATCAAGCTCATATATAAATCCAAACTTCAATCTTTCAATCAAAACCTAAATCAAAAATCAAACCCAAAACCCTTTCATATTCTTCCTTTGAATATGAAATTTTAAATGGATCAAAACCCATTTGACTTCAATCCACTTGTAAATGGATTTATATTTCAATCATGAGTCCATGTACAAGATTAGCTTCAAATCAAGCTTTGACCAAGCCATTTGACCCAATTAGGCTTACTTGATCCAAAGTGACCTAAAGTACCCTTATGAGCCAAATTTTGATTCTAACCAAATTGGACTGAACCAAACCTATATTTGCCTCTCATCATGATCAACAATCATCATGGGATGATCAATCAATCAAATTGGGTCAAACCAAGTCAAACCTAAGGGTTAACGAAGTCAACACTTAACCCAAAATGAAACCTTACATAGCCAAATTCCACCATAGGCCAAAATGATTGAAACCATTAATCTAAGTTCAGTCATGACCTATGTTTGAACTTGACCAAGCCAACATTTGATTTGGTTCTAGACCCATTTTGACCTAAAGGGTCAAAATGTGTCAAAACTTGATCTAAGATAAATTAATTGGAACCAATGGGTCAAGTTCATTCCAAATCACTTGTGGAACTTGACCAAAGCCTCAATTGGCCAACTAGACCCAACCAAATTGACCTGATCTTAGACCCAACATGACCTAAAGGGGTCATGTTGAGCCAAAATTGAACTTAACCCAAATTGATTGGAAACAAAGATACCAATCCACTCCATATAACTAACCTAACCTAAACCTACCCTTGACTTACCTCAAATAGGTCAAATGGGTCAAATAGGTCAACTTGACACATTTGACCTAAATGAAGTCATATGAGCCAAAATCAAATATATACCAAATTAAATCAAACCAAAGCCACCAAAACATTTCAAATTGTCATATGAACTTGACCCAACCCTTGGTTTGACCCAATTTGACCTATTGGTCAACTTGACCCAAGTTGACCCATTTTGACCTAAATGGGTCAACATGAGCCAAACCCTATCAAATGGATTCAAATCTAATGAAACTTGGCCAAACCTAGTTTCTCCACATACCCAACATGTCCAAACTAGAAAACAACAAAATGACCATCCTACCCTATGCCATAGAACAAATTTTGGCCTAACCCATGGGTAATTTTATCATACCCTCTTCACATTCACTTGAGGCTTTCCTAAAAGCTCAAGGGGACTTAGTGATGAGTGGTGCACCCAACCCAATGGGTTTGGGTCAGCCCATTTGGTCCCTAGACCAAACTCGACTTAGCTTAAAATTGAATTTTCAAACTCCCTCTCAAGCTCAAATTCAAGCACATGGGAGGTTGGCAATCCACTCCTTGGATCAAACTGACCATGTGCACACTTAAAACAGATCAAACAACCCTCCCAATATGATCAATTGGATCAAAATGGCAAGAACATTGCTGACCGTCTGATCCTTCAAGGGGGAGATATACTCCCACTAATTCAAAGCAATTCTCACTTGCCCTTTGTCGATTGAAGCTAAGGAACTCAGAGCAATCATCAGAGAGCACTCCCAAGCTTCTTAGAGAGGATTAGAATTCCCCATTTCTCAATTTTGCATAGTGCAAAAATAGGGGAGCTCAATCCATTAGCCAATTTCTTCCTCACTCAATTTCTTCCAATCTTGCACTTCATCTAGGAGCTAAGTCAAGTGCACCTAAGCTTCTATTGGAGTTCCCACAAGAAGGAAGGATCTGGGATCAAAGCCGAAGCTCAAGCAAGGAGGAGTTGGTCCATACATTGATCTACTCAACCTCAAGTGCTCATACTCGCAATAAGGCTTTGTCTTAACCAGACGAAGCTTCTCCAAGGGAATCAAGCACCGGTGATCACCTCTAGCGAGGTATGGGATTTTTTTATCACTAAACTCAATGTGGTGTGGAGCTTTGTAAAAGAAATTTTCACCCCTCGATTTTTGACCATTGGATTTACCGCTTCTATCTTTAGATGGTGTGGGTTGAATTTGGTTTGATTCCATGCTATATCTAGCTTGGATATTACCCTTGATCATGGACCATCTTTGTTGATCAAGGGGAAGCTTGGATGATCTCATCCATCCAGGCATTTTAGATGGACAAGAGATTATTTAGCATGTTTAGATATATGTTTATCCTTTGAAATGCGGGGATCCTTCCCAATCTTTGATCGATGAAAAGGATTAAAGCGTGCACCACGCCATCATGAGGTGACAAGTTAAGTGACCCCTTCACGCGACACGTAAAGCATCTCGATCGCCACCGCCGCCACGCGTGGCGCCGTGAGCCAGGGATTAGTTAGGGATTAATAAAATGCATTAATTAATTCTTAATTAACTTAGAGAACTTCAAAAATTTATAACTCCTGCAAAATTTAGAAAAATATGAATTAAAATCTTGTGAATAAATAATTAAACTAGCATTTTAAAATTAATTTTGATGAGTTTTAAGTTATGATTTTCTAATTTGGGTTTTGTTAAAAAAGTGTATTTTGCTAATTACTTTTAATTAGGCCTCGATTAATCCCAAATTTCTTGGGTAAGTTTTAGGAGATGACTTCTGCCTCCCATAATTTTCTTGGGATTTATTGAATTCTTGATTAGAGTAATTGCATATGGTTTCCTTAATTACCCTTCTTATGTAATTAAGCATAATTAGGGTATGATTAGTGATTTTAATCTATGATTAGGGTTGATTAAGGTCAGATCCAGTGAGTAAGAGGTTTATGGAATATTTTTGGGGCATTTTCCCTAAGCTACTCCCTAAACCCCTCTCTTCTCTCCTTAATCTCCTCTTAATTAAGGGTTAATTCATTAATTATCCTCTTAATCAATTTCTAAAAATTCTAAAAAGTTTCAGAACTTAATTAATCTACTTTGGGTAGATGCTTAGATGTTTAATAGCCTAAGTTTAATTAAGGAAATCAAAACCCAATTCACATGTGTGAAAGGGTGTTTTGAAATTACTTAAGCTAAACCTCTTAGCTTAATTAACTTTTAATTGTGAGCCAAATTGCACTAGGCCTTTTCATTATTAGGTGCATTGCAAATTTAAATTCCTTGTGGGTTTTATGCCATCTCATTGGCTCATAATTATCTAGTTGATTCTTCTAAGGTGGTGTAGGTAAGGGTTAATTAAGCTACTTAATTCATACTTTAACCTAATCAACACATAAAAATGCATCTAATCACCTAAAAATTAAACAAAAATATCAAACACATGTGGAATGGGTTGGGAACAACAAACTCATCTCACCTTTTCAAAATTAAATAAAAATTTCAAACTAAACAAAATTACTTTGAAATTCATTTTGATTTATTCTAAATTTTCTTATTCTATAGGAATGTCTTTAGGATTTAAGTGAAGTGAGTTTGTTTACATGCTTTCATTACTTTGAATCTTTCCCCAACATGTTAAGTTGTATGCCATGTGTTTTCATGCATTCATAATTTTGAAATTCAAATTTTAAAATGAAATTGTTTACTTTATGTCAAATTTGCATGTGTTGGCTAAAGTAGAAATATGAGTGGCTATTATCACTACTAAATCCAAATTATTTTCAAAATACATAAGTCAAATACAAAATCTGAAAGTGTGCTACTTATGCCTTAATTATAAGTTTGCATGTCATAGATTATAAAGTCATGCTTAGTATAGGTTTTTTTTTTTTTATGTTAGCATAGTTTTGAATAGAGTTGGAAAGATGTAGGGTTCATTTGAAAAGAACCCAACACTTACTTAATTCTATACCCTATTCATTCCTATGCTCTCACCTAAGAAGAGTTGCCTATACTTGCATGCATAAATTGCATAAGATAAAATGAATCCATTAAACAACTTTTACATTTTCCATTTCTATTTCATTTCTTTTATATACATGCTTATATTTAAGGAAAGTGGTGTATTAGTCTGGACAACCCTGACATTGTGAGACTTTAAGTAGCCCTTAGTAGGTCTTGTACCTTACACCTCTGGTTAACAATGGCGCTATACTCACTTATGCCTTTCTTACTTTCATGTATGTATATGAAAATTTGGATAAGGAAAACCCTTCATTTACTTAAGAAAAAAATCATGCGTATTCAACTACTAACTTCCCTTAAATTGATTACTTAACATGCATCATAAAGAGTGTTAAATACTTTCATTTGCATGTATAAATATACTTAGATTCCATCCATGTACATGTTATATATGTTGGGAAAGAAATGAAGTAATGTGTTTTATGAAAGTTTTGATTCATTTTATTTAATCTTAAAATGCCTTTCTTTTTGAATAGGTTTGTTTAGAGTATTATCTAAACTTAGGATTAATCAAAAGATGTAATCAAAACATTAAACTAAAATGTGAATCTACTTTAGAAATTACTTAGGTTAGGGAAGGAAAGAGAGGTTCTCTTCTCTTTCCCTCTCTTCAAAACTTGGTAATTAATTATAGGATCCACTTAAACAAAATCAAAACATGAAATAAAATCAACCCAATACACTTAAACAACTTAAATGAAACCCTCTTCTATGTTGAACATGTTCTTCACACTTATAAAATTTGAACTTAAAGCCATAGCTAAGCATACCACACAAACCTTCAAAGCACACACATTAGCCCGAGTCACCACTTCTAGCCTTAGGTTAGGTCAGTGCATGGTTTGATGTAATGTTTTATTTAGTGAAATATGTTTTAGATTGGATATTAGGGTGTATGCTCATAGAATGAATGGTAGGATGTGCTTAGTCTAACTACTCTTTTCTGTAGGGGATTGTGCTTAAGGGAAGCTATCATAAATAAAAATATAAATGCTTTTGCTTGCAAGTGCTTTATACCCCTAAGCATAATCCATAGGCCAAGTGGACTTAGTCACCCATGTGTGGAGTGATAAGTACAATATACATGCTTGGGATTTGTGTTGTATGTTTTAGCTAACCTTTATTTTACAGTGGTAGTTAGATTGCCACTTTTCTTTTTCATGTAAAAATTTGTATAATTAGGATTTTGGAATGATTGTTATGGGCATTTTGATAAGCATTGATCATAAGATCTTATCTTATGCACCATGTGAAGCTTTGGAGCATCCACCTTCCAATCATCCAAAAGAAGGAACCAAAGAAAGAAAAGAAGAAGAAGAAAGAAGAAAGAAGAAGAAGGAAGAAAGAAGAATAAAGCTTGAAGACCCCCTAACAATGAATTCCTTTGCTTAAATTGTAATTTGATTCATTTGTAATCTAGGTTGTATAAGGGTAGAGCTCGACTACCCATATTTGATATTTTTGGGTTTATGCGGTGGTGCCCGACCATAACGACCATTTATTCTTTTTACGATTAGCTTTATAAATTGATTGATGATTTGTTTAGTTTTTGCATTAAGTGGCATGATTTTCTTAGTTTCTTCCTTGCTTTATGTATGACATGGATGTCGATTAGGCTCTTTAGGGAAAAATAAATCTTTTAACCAACTTAACAATTCAAATTAAAATTAAATAACTCATAACCTCACATAAAGCTTAGGTTTAAAATCAAGATAAAAGAATTAGCAATTCCTTAAGTGGATGAGCATTTCTTTTGTAATATCATGTAAAAATGCATCTTATTTCACTCTTGATTGGAGGGCTTCCACATTTGCCAGAGAAACTCGGCTTGACCTTTGAGAGCCATGGTGGAAACTCACCTCCTCCCTTCTCGCTGATTTTGGCCAATAATCTTCTTTCTCATGCATTAGTCATAAAAAATCATATTAGCCTAAGTCAAAACATTTTTCCAAAAATGAAACTAAAATGAAATTTGAAATTGCATTAGATTTATGTCATTTGAAGCATGTCCCTTTACATGATCTAGTCTCTTTAGGGAGCAGTTTAAAGACTTAGTCTCTTTCTAAATAATAATCCTAGCTATCTTGCATAAGCATAATGACTTGCCTAAATGTATTTAAAATCATAGGAGGAGTTAATTGATGGCCACCCCCAGGCGGTTGTAAGTCCAAACTGTCAGGTGGTTTGTCCTCTCTTGTGGAGGCAAACCAATCACCCACTTTTCCTTGATTTAGGTTGTGCTTCAGCCTCAAAGCTCCTTAGATTTAGGTTTTGAGGTTGCTTCTCCCTTTGTGGGCCATAAGCATAATTTCTCACCTCTTAGGCATTTCCTTAATCTTGTGTTAAGGAATCCTAAGTCCAAAAAATTCTAATAAAAAAAATGCAACTCAAACAAACTAAATCAATTTCTAAAATGTAAAGCCCAACTATAGATAGTTTGAGATGCTCACCAGGTTTCTTAGCATCATGGGCATCTCCTACTTATTTCTCATTTTGACTTTGATAATAACTCCCTTTTGATCAATCCCATTTTGATCTTCAAACATAAACCAATCGATAGTCCTTTCCTATTGAAATCTTTAGAGACAATGATCATTTACCTTAATTGAGAGTTTTCTAAGAGATCCCGGCCCCTTAGGATGTAATTAACTGGGGCTTGCCCCTATAGGAAACTTAATGAACCCGGTTTAAAATAAACCCTACTTTTCTTTTCCATGTAAAGTAGGGGAAGAATCTCTAGTACATATGCAGACCCATCATCCTTAGGAGTCCTTATTGAGGTGATTAGGTCCATTAAAGGGTAGTGACTTCTGTCTTTCGAGATATTGCACTATACCTTGATGATGTACTTGATCACCTAAATAAGTACATCTATAGATCTGCGTGGCATCCTAAAAAGATGAATTTCTATAAGGATCATGTCCTCTTTCATTTCTCACCAATATATTTGAAAGGCCACTTCAAGACCCCTATAGAAAGTTTTAACCACAGAGAGGTAGTAAGCCACATCCTCATATATGCCGACCTCGTGAACTATAAAATGGTTGAGATCTCCTTTGACACAACAGACAATCCCACCTCTCATGAACTTCATACACTGATGTAGAGAGGATGGAACTATGTTGTTCTCATGTATGCATGGTCTCCAAAGCAAAGTGTTGAAAGGTGTATCCGTGTCCATAATGTGAAACTTGGCTTCGGTCATCCAATCATCTATCTCTAAGGGCAACACTATGGAGCCTAAGGCCTGTTGACCTCACTTTTGGAGTGCAGATTCAATCTTTCCATCTTAGACTTAGGAGTCTTCTATACATCAAGACTTCCCTAGTCATAAGACACTTCTAACAATTAGGTAAACACTTAACCTAAGCCTAAACACTTAGAACAAATGAATCTATGAGATAAGAGCAATACGTAATTAAGATAGTCCACCTACACTACAACCCAAATCTAATCCATGTTCACCTTCTCAAACTAAACCTCAAGTTCAATTCAAACATCAAATTCAAATCCAAATCTAAACTAAATTCCAAAACCAAATGATTAAAGCCCATGATCAAATCGAAACTTGAAACCCTTCCTAAGCCATATGACTTATCTTATGAACTTAGCCAAATCTAAATCCAAATTAATCCAAAATCAATTGATTTTCTCATAATCAATTTATATCTTCAATCATCTTCCTAAATATAAATCAAATTTACATCCAAATGATCAAAAGAAAATCAAACTAAATCAAATTAAAGCAAAATCCTTCTTAAGACATATGACCTATCCCATGGACTTAGCCAAATCTTAATCAAAATCAAGTCAAACTCAATTGATTTTCTCATAAATTAATCATATTTTCAATCATATTTAGAAATTTAAATGAAATATACATTTAAATCATCAAAACTAAATCAAACCAAATCAAAATCCAAACCTAAGACATGACTCAACTCCATGGGCTTAGCCAAATTCCTTCATTCCAAAACCCAAATTAAATTGATTTTCTAATGAATAAATCAATCATACCTTCAATAATATTCACAAATATAAATGAAATATACAATCATCAAGACCAAAATCAACCCAAGTCAAACCCAACTTAACCCTTTTGATTGAAATGTTCAAATGAACCAAAACCCATTTGAACCCAAGCCAATTAATTAAATTTATATATTAATCCCAAATCCATATATAAACTCATCTAAATCAAACTCAACCCAAAATCAACTAAACCCAATTAGTCCACTTGACTTAAAATGGCTAATTTGACCTATTTGAGCCAAGTTCTAATCCTACCCAAATTGGATTGAGCTAAGCCCATCAAAACCTCTCATCATGATTGTTGATCACCCTAGGTTGATCAATTATCACAAATTGGGTCAAACTAGGTCAACTTGGTCATTTGACCAAGTCAACCCCTTTACCCATATGAACCTAAACTAGGCAAATTACAACCTAAGCCAAATCCCTTGAAACCAATGATTCATACTAAATCAAAATAAATATTTGAATATGACTTGACCTTCATTTGAGTAAAACCAAACTTAATTGACCCTCTTGACCCAAGTTGACCCAAATTGACCTAAAAGACCAAATTAGATCAAATCAAAATATAAACCAAATTGATTGCAACCAATGGCTAAAGTTTATTCCAAATTGATTGTTGAACTTGACTGAAGCCATGATTAGACCAAAGCCATGATAGAACCCTAAAGGATCATGTTGGCCTAAATTAAAACCAAGTCAAAATTCAAACTAAAGCCTACAATCATCTTTGAATCAACTAAACCCAAAACAACACCAACCCAAGTTAATTTGGCTAATTTGTTCAAATTGGTTAGCTTAACCCATTTGACCCAAGTGAATTCAAATGAGCCAAAATCAAAACTAAAAAAAAACCAAACCAATTGAACAAAACATCCCAAATGATCATATGAACTTGACCCAACCCTTGGTTTGACCCAATTTGACCAATTGGTTAACTTGACCCAACCTAACCTAGTTTGACCTAAATGAGTCAAATTGAGCCAAACCTAACAAAATCAACTCCAATTGACTTGCAATTTGGGCTAACCCATTTTTGGCTCATTTCAAATCTTCCCAAATCAAATCCAATGCCAAATGATCATTCTACCCTTAGGTCAAGGGCATCACATGAGATAAATCACCCATGTAAGTGGTCATTTCCATTCATTGGCCACTAAGTGCTCTCCTAATGGTTTGCCAAAGCACCTAGGACATTGCCCAACCTGACCCAAGGAGTGGTTGGGGCAGCCATGAACCATGGGAGGTGAAATCACCTCACCCTCCCCATTGGAGCATTTTAAACCCATAGGACACCCACGATTCAACCTTACCAGTCACCTCCACACCTTCAACCAATGAATTCATGCCAACTCACCTCATCCCTGCCACCCATGACTCCCTAAGATGGCCAAATTGCCACTATAAGCCAAACCTAATCCCACCATCCGATCAAGATGAGGCGGTATACACCCCCTCATTGCCACTCAAACACAAAAAAAAAAATCATTCCTCAGAGCCCTAGCTACCCAAGATGACCTGCTAGAGCCATTCCCTAAGCTCTCAAGCTCGTTCCTCTATTAAAAAATGCCAGTCCCATCCGTCCCAAAATAGGACACTCCCATTTTTGACCTAACTTTCCCATTTCACCATCAAACTCAAATTAACTTTCCACACATCTTCCCTAGGCCTCATTGAGCAGGAATGAATCATCTCCTAAGATTCGTGAGCACCAGAGGTGGGACTTTGATCAAAGATGATCTCTAAATCATTGGTTCATGGCCTTCTGAGTGAACATCGAGGGATTGATCCAATTGCTTCTCAACAAGGCTTCATCTGCACTAGATGAAGCTTCCTCAATGGTTCGAGCCACCGGTGTTGAGCTCCATTGAGGTATGCTTCCAAAATTGATCCTTAGGCAAAAATGGGTTGCACCTTTTTTACGAAAACTTGCATCTCATGTGATCTTGACCATTGGATCCCCTTCGATCGATGTCATGAAGGTGTGGGATCCTTTTGGAGTTGATCCGAGCTCAAGTAAGCTTGGATCAAGTGAGCAATGGAGGATGGACTCCATTCTCCCTCACTTACATGATGTTAGATCATGCACCATTTGTTCCACATGATCAAAATGAACGGTCATGATTAGATCCACTAGAACAATCTGATTTAATCCTATTAAGCTACGGGGTTAATAATAGTCGTTCGATCTTAGATCAGACGATGGATGAGAAAGCGCATCCGCCACCACCACGTAGGCGCTGAGTTAGATAAGTTTTAAGTAGCCAATCCTGTGGCACCATGTGGAAAGTGCACCGCATTAGTGCGCTACGTGATGCCAATAGGATTAGGCTATAATCAGGCTTATTTAATCATTTTTAATGGCTAAAACTTCTAAAAATCATAAAACATCAGAGAGAAATAAAAATAATGCAAATAAATACTCATTTTAAAGGTATTTCAGAGGAGAATTAATTAAAAATGATCTTAACTAATTTTGAATAGTAATTAAGGTTTAATTACAAAATTTATTAGCTTAATTAGTCCTTAATTACTTGAGTAATTAATCCAAAATTTTATAGGTTAATTTAATGGGATGACCTCTCTCCCATGATGTTATTGGGATTTATTGCTCACTTAATTATGAAAATTGACTAATTAAACCTTAACTACTCTTTTAAGTTAATAAATGATTATTTAATCCCATGAACAATAACAAATTGGTTAATTAAATTTATTAATCATTGTTCAACATTAAATGAACTAAAGAATAGGGTTGGGACCCTTTTCCCTAAGTTCATTTCACCCTTTTTTTAAAATGAAATTAATTAATATTAACTAATTAATTAAATCACTTAATCAAATTGAAATCATGATCACATCTGACCTTAATAAATTAAATCATGGGGTAGATCCTTAGGTGTTTAATAACATAAACAAGTTTAATGAAATTATAGTTAGTTCACATGTGCGGGAAAATTGTAAGAATAATTAATTAAGTCCTTTAATCTAATTAACTATTAATCATGAGTCAATTGTATTAGACACCTTTTATTTCCTAGGATTGTTGCAAGTTTATTTTCCATGCATATCATGTTGGCTCTTAATTATTTAGTTAATTACCTTAAAGTGACATAGGTAAGGGTAATTAATTCATCTAATTAAGGGTTTCACTTAATTAACCCATAAACTCGACTTAATTACATTTCCTTAAATTAAATCAAATCACTAATGTGGGAATGAGTTTAAAACAACAATGATGATTTCTCTTCTCCTCTTTAATTCAAATCAAATCCAAAACTTAAATTAAAAAAAGCTTTGGTTTGCTTTAAACAATCTTATTTGATTTGATTGTCCTTAAGAACTAGTTTGGTTGAATGAATCACATGCTTATATTTGATTGTCCTCTTTCCAATCATGTTAAATTTGGTATGCCATTTGAATACATGCATCCATCTTTTCAAAATCAAGAAAAATAAAATAGATTTCCTTTATGTAAAATTGCATGTGTTGATTTAATATAATATATGCATGGCTATTATCACTATTAAATCAAAATGCATTTTTCTTATAAATGAATAATAATATGTGTTATAATCCTAGTTATAAATACATAAGAAATGCATGTGCTTATAGCTTAAGTGTATGAATTTTGAATTCTCATTCCCCTATTCAAGTGATGATTTATATAAGATTGAATGGTAAAGGGTATATATTCTAGGCATCCTGGGAACACGAGGCTTTAGCTAGCCCTAAGGAGGTCATTTGATTACCTCACTTCCCTAGTTTGTTACTTGGTTGACAAAATCGAAAAGAATAAATGTTGAATCTAAATTTGTTCTCTGTTAAAAAAAATATACCATAAATCATAAACCATAAATTAAAATATAAACACTAAACCTAAAACTTAAACCCTAAACCCTAAATCATAAACCCTAAAAACCCTAAACCCTAATCTTAAAAGCTAAACCCTAAACCCTAAACCCTAAAACTCAAAACCCTAAACCCTATGCCAAAAAATAAAAAATAAAAACGCTAACCCCAAAACCTTAAACCCCAAACCTTAAACCCTAAAACATAAACCATAAACCTAAACCTAAATTAAATAAAACCTAAAATAAAATAAATGAAAAAACCTAAACCAAAATAAAATAAAATAAAATAAAAACTTAAACTTAAACCTAAACCTAAAAAGAAATTAAAATAATTAATAAAAATAGAACTAAAATAAAATAATTAAAAACTTAAACTAAACTAAAAAATAAAAATCTAAATAAAATAAAAACTAAACCTAAAATAAAAATAAAAGAAACCTAAAATAAAATAAAATAAAGACTAAATTAAAACTAAATTTAAAAATAAACCTAAAAATTAAACTTTAAATTAAATACAAAGTAAAATCTAAACCCTAATCTTTAAAAAAACCTAAACCTAAAATAAAATAAAAATAAACCTAACCCTAAGCTAAAATAAACTAAACTAAAATAAATAAAACCTAAAACTAAACCTAAAATAAACTAAACCTCAACCTAAACCTAAACTAAATAAAATAAAATAAAGTAAAAGAAAACCAATACCTAAAGTAAAAAATAAAATCTAAATATAAACCTAAAATAAAAAAGTAAAACCTAAACATAAAAAAATTAAATAATAATTTAAACTATACCAAAAAATAAAAAAAATAAAACATAAACCTAAAAAATAAGTTAAAAAATTAAACTAACCTAAAAAAATAAACTTAAACCAAAACTTAAGCCTAAAAAAGAAACTGAAATAAAAAACCTAAACTAAAATAAATAAACCTAAAATAAATAAATTAAACTAAATAAAAATAAAAAATTCCTAAATATAAAAAAAAATAAAAAAATAAAAAAAGAAAAGTAAACTCAATAAACCTAAACCCTTCAACTTTACTTAATTTATAAAAAATAAAAAAACTAAAAAAGAAATAAAAAAGCTTTAACCCTAAACCCTAAAACTAACCCTAAACCCTAAACTCTAAATAGTAAACCTATAACCCTAAACCATAAATCCTAAATACTAAAACCCTAAACCCTAAAAACTAAACTCTAAACTAAACCTAAACCATAAACTTTAAACTTAAACCTAAGCTCTAAACCCTAAAATACCCTAAACTAAACCTACCTCAACCTAAACCCTAAACCTAAACCTTACACCTAAACTAACCTGGCACTAAACCTAAACTGAAGTTTAAACCTTAAACCTTAAACCCTAAACCCTAAACTAACCCTAAACCTTAAGCTAACCCTAAACACTAAACCCTAAAAACCCTAAACCATAAACCCTACACCCTAAACACTAACCTAAAATTGTAAACCCTAAAACCTTAAATCCTAAACCCTAAAACCTAAACCTTAAACCCAAAAACCTACAAACATAAACCTAAACAAAATAAAATATAAAAATAAAATAAATAAAAAAACCTAAACCTAAATAAAATAAATAAAAACTTAAAGTTAACCAAAAATAAAATAAACCTAAGAATAAATAACCTAAATAAAATAAAAATTATATATAAAATAAAAATAAAATAAACCTAAAATAAACCTAAAATAAAATAAAATAAAAACTAAATAAAAACCTAAACCTAAAAACTAAACCTAAAAATAAAACCTAAAAATAAATAAAAAATAAAACATAAACCCTAAATAAAAAAAAAATCTAAACCTAAAATAAAAGAAATAATAATAATAAAATAAACCAAAACCTAAACTAAAATAAATAAAACCTAAACCTAAACTATAAACTAAAACCAAAACCCTAAACCTAAAACCTAAACCCTAAACCATAAATACTAAACCCAAAAAACCCAAAACCCTAAACACTAAACCCTTAAGCATAAAACCCTAATCCCTAAACCCTAAACCCTAAACCCTAAACTCTAATCCTTAAACATTAAATCCTAAACCATAAACCCAAAATCCAAAACAAAAACCCTAAACTAATCGTAAACCCTAAACCTGAAATCCTAAACCCTAAAAAGTTTAAAATCTAAAAATAAAATAAATAAAAAAATTAAACCAAAATAAAATAAAAATAAAATAAAAATAAAATAAAATAAAAACATAAACTAAAACCTTAACCTAAACCTAAATCTAAAAATAAAATATAATAAAAAATAAAAACTAAAATAAAATCAAATAAATAAAAACCAAAACTAAACTAAAACATAAAAAACTTAAATAAAATAAAAACTAAATCTAAAATAAAATTAAAACAAACCTAAACTAAAATAAAATAAAAACTAAGTAAAACACAAACCAAAATAATAAACTAAAAAAATAAACCTAAAAATAAATAAAATAAACCTAAACTAAACTAAAATAACCTAAAATAAATTAAAATAAACCTAAACCTAAACCTAAAATAAATAAATTAAAAATAAACCTAAAATAAAATTAAAATAAACCTAAAAATAAAAAAAAATAAACCAAAATAAAACCAAAACTAAAATAACTAAACCTAAAATAAATATACTAATAAAAAAATAAAAATAAACCTAAATTAAAAGTAAACTAAATAAACAAAATCTACTCTTTTAATTTCAAAAAAATTAAAAAAGAATTAAAAAAAACTAACCCCAAACCCTAAACCCTAGAACTAACCATAAACCCAATAACTTACAACCCTAAACTTACAACCGTAAATCCTAAACCCTAAACCCTAAACCCTAAACCCTAAAACCCTAAACCCTTAAGACCTTAACCTAAACTAAATAAAGCCTAAAACTAAAATATAAAAATAAATAAATAAAATAAATAAAAAACAAAACTAAAACCTAAACCTAATCCTAAACATAAAAATAAAATAAAATAGAAAATAGAAATTAAAGTCAAATAAAATAAACAAAAACTTAAACTAAACAAAAAAAATTAAATAAACCTAAAAATAAAAAACCTAAATAAAATAAACACTAAATGCAAAATAAAAATAAAATAAGCCTAAAATAAAATAAAATAAAAACAAAATAAAAACCTATACTTATAAAATAAACCTAAAAATAAAACTTAAAAATAAATTTAAAAATAAAACCTTAACCCTAAACTAAAAGAAAAAATTTAAACCTAAAATAAGCAAAATAAAATAAACCTAAACCTAAACTAAACTAAACTAAGCTAAGATAAATAAAACCTAAACCTAAACCAAAAATAAACTAAACCTAAACCAACTATATAAAATAAAAGAAACCTAAACTATAAACTAAAATAAAAAACCTAAACCTAAAAAATAAAAATAAAACCTAAACCTAAAAAATAAAATAAAAATAAAAATAAACAAAAAAATAAACATAAACCTAGACCTAAACCAAAAAATAAACTAAAATAAAAAACCAAACAAAATTAAATAAACCTAAAATAAATAAATTAAACTAAATAAAAATAAATAATAAACCTAAATAAAAAGAAAAAAACAACATAAACTATAATAAATATAAAATAAACTAAATAAACCTAAACCAATTAGTTTACTTAATTTCAAAAAAAAACCCTAAACCCTAAACCTACAACCTGAAACCCAAAACTGAGAACCTTAAACCTTAAAACTTTAAACCTTAAACCCTAAAGTAACCCTGAACCCTAAACACTAAAGCTTAAACTCTAGACCTTAAACCCAAAACCCTAAACTAACCGTAAACCCTAAGCTAACCCTAAACCCTAAAACCCTAAACCCTAAAGCATAAACACTAAACCCTAAACCCTAAACCCTAAACCCTAACCCTAAACCCTAAACCCTAAAACCCTAAACCATAAACCCTAAACCCTAAACCCTAAACCCTAAAAACCTAAAAAAATAAAAATAAATTATATAAAAAAACTTAAATATAAATAAATTTAAAAAATAAAATGAAATAAAAACCTAAACTAAAACCTAAACCTAAACCTAAAAATAAAATAAAATAAACTAATAAATATAAATAAAAATAAAATAAATAAAAACCTAAAATAAACTAAAATATAAAATAAACCTAAATTAAATAAAAATTGAAGAACGAATGATCCGATCTACTGTTTATGGAACTATGTCTTTACACTAGAGGCTGTTCTAGTTATCTAAGTTTTTAATGTGCTCTATGCATGCTCCTTTTTGATCTATATTGTCACTTGTGTCTTAAAAAACTCAGTGTGTTACTTGGTTGACAAAATTAAAAAGAAGAAATGTTAAATATGAATTTATTCACTATTAAAAAAATAAAACAAAAAACCCTAAACCCTAAACTAAAACCTAAACCCTAAACCTAAAACCTAAATCTTAATCCCAAAACCCTAAACCCTAAACTAATGCTAAACCCTACATGCTAAATCCTGAAAGGCTAAAAACCTAAACCTAAACTAAATAAAACCTAAAAATAAAATAAATTAAATAACCTAAACCCAAATAAAAAAATTAAAAACAAATAAAAACATACACTAAAATATAAACCTAAACCTAAACCAAAGCCTAGAAAGAAAATAAAATAAAAAATAAAAACTAAATTGAAATAAAATTAATAAAAACATAAACTAAACTAAAAAATAAAAACCTAAATAAAATAAAAACTAAACTTAAAAATAAAATAAAATAAACCTAAGATAAAATTAAATAAAAACTAAATAAAAATCTAAACCTAAAAAATGAACCTAAAACTAAACTTAAAAATAAATAATAAATAAAACCTAAACCATAAACTAAAAAAACCTAAACCTAAAATAAAAAAAATAAACAAAAAAAAAATAAACCTAAGCCTAAACCTAAAAAATAAACTAATATAAAAACACTAAACTATAAATAAATAAACTTAAAATAAGTAAACTCAATTAAATAAAAATAAAAAATAACCTAAATAAAATAAATAAAAAATAAACTAAATGAACTTAATAAACCTAAATCTACCACTTTACTTAATTAAAAAAAAACTTAAAACCATAAATTCTTTACTCTAAACCCTAAACCTACAACCCTAAACCCTAAACCTTAAACCCTAAAAAACCCTAAACCCTAAACACAAACCTAAACTCTAACCCTAACCCTAAACCCTAAACCTAAAAGCATAAACCCGAAAACCCTAAACCCTAAACCTATACTTAAAGTAACTAAACAAATTAAAAAATAAGACTAAACCCTAAAATATAAGAAACCTAAACCCTATTAATGGCCAAAATCTTGATGGTAGGAATATCATCGTAAACCAGGCTCAGTCTAGATATAGTAGTGGAGGCGAAGGTGGAGGTGATGGTTATCACAATGGTGGTGGGGGATCTGGAGGTGCTAGTGGATAAGGAGGTGGTGGTCGGAGCAGTCGTGGTTATGGAGGTGGGAGGAGCGATGGAGGTTCTAACTATGATGGTGGCAAAGGGAGACATCGGGATATGATGGTGGATCCTGCTACTCAAGAGGCCGGGGTAGTTCTGATGGGAACTAGACAAACTAAAGAACGACCGATCCGATCTACTTCTTATGGAAATATGTCATTATAGTATAGACAATTCTAGTTATCTAAGGGTTTTGATTTGCTCTATGTGTGCTCATTTTTTTATATATGTTGTCCCTTGTGTCTTAGAAAACTTGGTGTGTTACTTTGTTGATGAAATAAAAAAAAAATGTTGAATCTAAATTTGTTCTCTTTTAAAAAAATAAAAAAACCTTACACCCTAAACTAAAACTTGAACCCTAAACCTAAACCCTAAACCATAAACCCCTAACCCCTAAATTCTAAACCCTAAAAACCCTAAAACCCTAAACCCTAAACCCTAACCCCTAAACCCTAAACCTTAAATCCTAAAACCCTGAACCCTAAACCCTACACCCTAAAACCTAAACCCTAAACGTTAAGCTTTAAATAAACAAAAAATAAACTTAATATAATAAATAAACCTAAACCTACCTGTTTATTTAATTTTAAAAAAAATATTAAACCCTAATTCCTAAACCCTAAACCTACAACACTAAACCTACAACCTAGTTTAATAACAATTGGAATGAAAATAAACTTTAGAACTAAACTCCTATTTCTATTTTTGTCAAGCTTTGCAACATCATTATCTTTTCTAATAAACCAGATCAAATCCTTTTCAAGCTCCCTTATAATGGTGATTTCATTCTTAAAGGGGTTTGAAATTTAATTAGAAATAAATAGAACTCCTCCAATGTTTCATTAAACTTTGGAACAATATCATTCCCATTTCTTATTCAATTTTAGCTTGCAGGTTTTTTAATAACTTCATCCCAATTGATTCCTTGCCCTAGCATAATGGATTTTACTTACCTTTTAACTATTATTATTGCTTTCATATTGAAAATGTTAATCATGTTTTTGTTAACATTGCTATTACTTCCAAACTTTGGATATGGTATGATGATTTATTTAACACTAGCTATTTTCATGGCTCTCTTTCATTATATCAACTTCTTAAAGTTTGTTTCCATAAAATTGTGAAAGGTCATATCAAAGTTTTAATTGCTATTAGCCTTATTTGGTTTATTTGGATGGATAGAAATCATGCTAAATATCGTGTCATCTCTGTGAACCATAAAAGGATCCTTGTTAGAACAAAAGAAAAAATTCATGCTATGTTTAATTCAAATTTAGTTAACAATTTTCACTTTAGAGGTTATAAATTTGTAGCTAATAAACTGGGTATCACTTTGCATGATGATCCTTCCCACAAGAGTATTAGGATTATACATTGGAAAAAGCCTAAGATAAATTTTATTAAGATCAATACTAATTTCTCTATTTCCCCAAACAAATATGGATGTGGTGGAATTCTTAGGGATTCTAAAGGCATTATCATTTGTGCTTTTGCCTACCCCTTAAATCTTGTTCTATTATTTATGCTGAACTCATGGTTGTTAACAAAGCTATTGATATTTTTTTAAGTAAAGGCCTATTTAATATTTGGATAGAAGTTGATGCTCTTTATTTACTTGATATGCTCAATAATAATAAAATGGGAAATATTGACTTATTTTATCTTCTTAATTACCCTAAAAAGCTTCCTTCTCAAGTATCCTACAAAATTTCTCACATTATTCTTGAAGGTAATGCTTGTTCTGATTTCCTGGATAATTTGGGAGAAGAATTAATTGAGCTCACTTTGTTTGATAACTATAGCTAACCTAAGCATCTGGTCTTGTCAATGGATAACACTGACTTTTACCTCATTTTAACCTTCTGCTCTTTTATTGATCTTTTGCTATGGTGGTTTTATTCAGTCTATTTTTTGTTGTTGTTTTTGTGCTCCCCTCACAAGAAAGTGACCTTTGCTAAGTTTATTTCTATACATAAACCCCCTTCTTCTTTACCCCATTGTATACTTTCCTGACCTTATTTTGGGTTGTTGTGGTGCTATTTTTAATTGGTTTCTTGATCCTCTGAGCCCGGTGGTTTTTATTTTGTGGCTCATTCTTTGTGTCTCTTGTTGGGTTATGGCTGTGCCAGATTTTGGCCTTCCCCTTTTATCAATGAATGTTGGGTTTGCCTTTGGTTTTGGCTAGTTGGGGCCTTTTTTGAATAGGATTTGTAGATGCTATGGTTGGTTCTACTGGTTATTGCTATTTATTTCTTTCATCTGCCAGGCAATTTTGGGTGGTTATCTTTTTATGGCTGTTGTTGGCCTCTTATGGCTTGGCTTAGTTTTGGATTTTTTTTGGTGGCTCTTATTCTCCTTTCCTAATTTAGCTTAGAGGTTTCTATTAGTTGGTTCCATCTACCTTGTGAATTGTAGTTAGTTGTTCTATGATTGTTGTCTCCCCATTTTCTCCTTTCTAGTGACTATCTACTCTTTGGGATTTAGAAGGGGTTTTGTTTGCCTCTGGCTTTGTTCCTTTCTTTACAATTTTGCTGCTCGTGGTTGGGTGGTCCTCCTTGGCCTTTTATAGTTTGGCTGAGTGACTACCATTTTTGTTTCTTGTTAATTTTGGAGATTTCTAGGTGGGTTGTGGCTTTGTCTACTGTTATTCTTTTCCCTTATTTTGGGCTCTGTATTGGCTCTATCTGTTGGTTGGTTTTATTTGCCGACTGGGTTGGTTAGCTATTTTGGCTGACTGGGTTGGTTGGCTGGGAGGATGTGTTGGATATGTTTGATGGTTGGTTTAGGTGCTTTTGGCTGAGTTTCTTTGGTTGTATTTCTGGTCTGCTTCAAGGTTGGTTATCCTCTCTTAGGTGCAACAATTTTTCCTTTGTTATTGCTTCCCAATTTGGTTGTTGGTTTTATTACTGCTCATCCTATTGGCTATTGGCCTGGGTTATTTTAATGGCTATTTTGTTGGTGGAGGATATGAGATCTTGTCATTTTTTGGTCTTATTTTAGGACTTATTGTTGAGGGTTGGCTACTTCAGAAGTATTTTGTGGCTATTGTCTTGCCTTGGATGCTTATGCCATGGCTTGGTGTGTTGGGCTTTATGTTGGCTATTAGTATTGACTCCCATTAGTTTAGTTGGCTCTCCTTGTTTCTTGATATTTGCCTCTTGGTTGGTGATGGTGGATTTGCTTTCCTTTTTCTTTCTTAGGTAGTGGTTTTGATGGAAATTTATGGATGCCCTCTTGGTCTCTCTATGCTATGGCTTTCCTCTCTCTACTCCTGCTTATCTTCTACTATTTTACTATTTGGGTGAAGGTTTTGCCATAGGATTTGGATTGCTAGTACTACGAAAATAGTTGTGGGTTGTTCTCAGCCACTGACCTACTATAACTTCTGGGATGTTGGCTTAATGTGTTTGGTCTATTGTGAGTTTTGGTTGGTGGGTTAGCTACTGACTGGCTGCTAGCTAGCTATTTTTTTCTAATTTTTTTTTGTGTGCAGGAATTGGATCACAATGGATTATTTTTCCTTGGATGGTTTCTTATAGCAGGTATGCTAGCTATGATGGCCTTGATGTTTTCCCATATCATCTCTCTGGTTGGTAGCATGCATATGATTGTAACCCTTCTCATTAAGTTTAGATACTCACATGTATTGTTGCCCCTTGAGATGATCTTAACTGAGCCCGAGCCTTCTCTTTCTCAACTCTTTCTAAATTATTTACTTTATCATTTTCCCAAGAGCTATGACCATTTCCTTTGTAGTGTTTTGCAAATTTCTTTTACATGTTGGAACTTCATAGATGGAATGATCGTTACACAACCAACTCAAGTGCTGTTGATGTGGATCTTGCTTATCTTCCCTTCTCAAAGGGATCATGAGCTGCTGCTGACTAGTCCTTTTACTACTTTTTTAACTTTTATTAGTCTTTTTTATGTCTTTTCTCATTTGCTTTTATGTTGTTGCTTTTGTTCTTTTATTTTCTTTTTTCATTGTACTTAGATGGGAGTTTAGCAGTTTAGGTTTCTTATAGCTCTGTGAATAATAGAACTTTGAGCTTTACACATTTTAAGGATATTGTATCCTTTATTTTTAAGGTAATAAAATTCTAACTTTCTCTAAAAGAAAACATAAACCCTATGAATGGGTAGAACCTTGATGGCAAAAACATCACTGCCAACCAGGCTTAGTTTAGATCTGATAGTGGAGGCGAAGGTAGATGTGGTGGTTATCGCAGTGGTGCTGGGGGATTTGGAGGTACTGATTGACATGGAGGTGGTGGTCAGAGCAGTGGTTGTTATTAAGGCCTGAGGAGTGACAAAGGTTACAGTCATGGTGGTGGTGGAGGGAGAGAACCAGGATATGATGGTGGATCCTACAACTTGAGGATGAGGTGGTTCTGATGGGAACTAGAGAAACTAAATAATGGTCAATCCGATCTACTGCTTATAGAACTGTGTCTTTACAGTAGAGATGGTTCTAGTTATCTAGGGTTTTTGATTTGCTCTATGCATGCTCATTTTTTTTATCTATGTTGTCGCTCGTATCTTAGAAAACTTCATGTGTTACCTGGTTGATGAAATTGAAAAGAAGAAATATTGAATATGAATTCATGAAAACCCTAAACCCTAAACTAAAACCTGAACCCTAAACCTAAAACATAAACCCTAAACCCTAAACCCTAAACACTAAACCTCTAAACCCTTAATCTTAAACCCTAAAGACTAAACCCTAAACCTTAAACCTTAAAAAAATAAGTAATAAACTAAATATACTAAATAAACTAAACCTACCGGTTTACTTAATTTTAAAAAAAACCTTAAACCCTGAATCTTAAACTCTAAACAATAAACCCTGAACCCTAAAACTAACCCTAAACCATAAACCTACAACACTAAACCTACAACCTGGCTTAATAACAATTAGAATGAAAATAAACTTAAGAACTATATTCTGATAAATTTTACAACACCACTATCTTTTCTAATAAATCAGGTCAAATCCATTTCAAACTCTCTTATAATGGTGATTTAATTCTTAAAGAGGTTTGGAATTTTCTTAGAAATAAATAAAATACATCTAATTTTATCATTAAACTTTGGAACAATATCATTCCCATTTCTTATTCAATTTTAGCTTGGATGATTTTGAATAACTTCATCTGGTTGATTTCGTGCTCTGGCTTAAAGGGATTTACTTACTTGGTAAGTTCAATTGTTGCTTTCATATTGAAAATGTTAATCATGATTTTTCCAATGGTGCTATTGTTTCAAAACTTTGGATATGGTACGATGATTTATTTAACAATAACTATTTTCACAGCTCTCTTTCACTATATCAACTTCTTGAAGTTTGTTTCATAAAATTGTGAAATGTCATATCAAAGTTTTTATTGCTAATACCCTTATTTTTTTCATTTGGATGGATAGAAATGATGCTAAATATTATGGCATCCCTATGAACCATAAAGGATCCTTGCTAAAACTAAAGAAAAAAATTCTTGGTATGTTTAATGCAAACTTAATTAGCAATTTTCACTTTAGAGGTTATAAATGTGTGGCTAAAAAACTGGGTAACACTTTGCATGATGATCCTCCTACAAGAGTATTAGGATTATACATTGGATTAAGCCTAAAGAAAATTCTATTAAGATCAATACTGATGGTTCTACTTCCCCAAACAAATATGCCTGTGGTGGAATTCTTAGGGATTCTAAAGGCACTGCCATTTGTATTTTTTCCTAACCCCTCAAAGCTTATTCTATTATTTATGCTGAACTCATGACTGTTAACAAGGATATTGATATTTGTTTAAGCAAGGGCCTCTTAAATATTTGGATTGAAGTTAATGCTCTTCTTTTACTTGATATTCTCAATAATAATAATAATATGGGAAATGCTAACTTATTTTATCTTCTTAATCACACTATAAAGCTTCTTTCTCATGTTTGCTACAAAATTTCTCACATTCCTCATGAAGGTAATGCTTGTGCTGATTTCTGGCTAATTTAGGAGGGGAATTAAATGAGCTCACTTTATTTGATAACCATAGCTTACTTAAAGCATCTGTGTGGTCTGGTCAATCTGGATAGCACTAGACTATCGTAGATCAGGTTTTAACTTTATGCTCTTTTTTTAATCTTTTTCTATGGTGGTTTTATTCAGTCTATCTTTTTGTTGGTTTTTTTTTCTCCCCTCATTAAGAAGTAGTTTTTGCTGAGTTTATTTCTATACTTCAACCACGTTCTTTACTTACCTGACCTTTTTTTGGGTCATAGTGGTGCTGGTTTTAATTGGTTTCCCTATTCTCTAAGCCTGGTGGTTTTCTATCTATGGCTCATGCTTTGTGTCTCCTGCTGGGTTGTGCTTCTGCCAGATTTTGGCCTACCCCTTTTACCAATGAATGTTGGGTTTGCCTCTAGTTTTGGATGGTTGTGGCATTTTAAAATTGTATTTGCAAATGCTATGGTAGGTTCTGCAGGTTGCTACTATTTGTTTCACTCATGTACCTGGTTGTTTTGGGTGGTTATCCTTTCATGGCTACTATTGGCCTCTTCTGACTTGGCTTAGTTTTAGGTTTTTTTGGTGGTTGTTATTCTCTTTTCTTGGTTTGAATTGGAGGATTCCACTAGTTGGTTCCATCTGCCTTGTGAATTGGAGTTAGTTATTATGTGGTTATTGTCTCCCTATTTTCTCCTTTGTAGTGATTGTCTGCTCTTTGAGATTTGGAAGGGGTTTTGTTTGCCTATGGCTTTATTCCTTTCATTATAGTTTTCCTGCTTATGGTTGGGTGGTCCTCCTTGGCCTTTTTTAAATTGGCTGGGTGACAACCATTTTTGTTTCTGGGTTATTTTGGAGATCTCCAGGTGGGTTGTGGATTTGTCTGCTGTTGTGTTTTCTTTTTATTTGGGCTCTATATTGGCTCTATCTACATGTTGGTTTTGTTGGCTGACTGGGCTAGTTGGTTATTTTGGCTTGCTGAGTTCGTTTGCTAGGTGGATGTGTTGGCTATGTCGGATGGTTGGTTTAGGTGCATTTGGTTGGGTTCTTTTAGTTGGTTTTCTGTTCTGCTCCTGGGTTGGTTATCCTCTCTTGAGTGTAGCTATTTTTCCTTTATTTTTGCTTCCTAATTTGGGTGTCAATTTTCCTGTTGCTTTGAATACTCCTATTGCTCATCCTATTGGCTATTCTCCTGGGTGGTTTTATTGGCTATTTTGTTGGTGGCGGATATGAGCTATTGTGGGTTTTTTGGTCCTATTTTAGGAATTGCTATTGGGGTTTGGCTACATAAGGGGTTTTTTTATGGCTACTATCTTGCCTTGGATGCTTGTCCTGTGGCTTAGTGTTTTGAGCTTTATGTTGGCTATTGGTATTGACTCCCTTTGGTTTAGTTGGCGCTCCTTGTTTCTTGATATTTCCCTCTTGGTTGGTGATGGTGGATTTGCTTTTTTTTTTGCTGCCTTGGTGATGGTTTTGATGGTAATTTATAGATGCCCTCTTGGTCTCTCTATGTTTTAACTTTCCTCTTTCTGGTGTTGCTTATCTTCTATTATTTCGTTGTTTGGGTGGAGGTTTTGCCCTTGGATTTGGATTTCTAGTGCTCTAGAGATAGTTGGGGGTTCTTCTAGGCCACTAACCTTGCTGTAACTTTTGGAATGCTAGCTTTATGTATTTGGTCTGTTGTGGGTTTAGGTTGGTGGGTTAGGCTGCTAGCTGGCTATTTTTCTTTATTTTTCTTGTGCAAGGACTACATCACTATGGACTATTTTTCCTTGGATGGTTGCTTATATCAGGTATACTGGATATGATGGCCTTGATGTTTCTCCATATCTTCTCTCTAGTTGGTTGTATGCATATAATTGTAACCCTTCTCATGAAGTTTGGATGCTCATATGTATTGTTGACCCTTGAGATGATCTAAACTGAATCCAAACTTTCTCCTTCTTAGCTCTTTCTAAATTTTTTACTTTATCATTTTTTACTTTATCATTGAGCTATGACCATTGCCTTTGTAGTATTTTACTGATTTCTTTTGTAGGTTGGAACTTCTTAGATGGAATGATCTTTACTCAACCAACTCAAGTACTACTGATATGGAGCTTGCTTATCTTGCCTTCTCAATGGGATCATGAGTTGCTGCTGACTAGTCCTTTAACTATTTTCTTAAGTTTTATTAGTCTTTTTTGTGAATTTTCTCATTTTCTTTTATGCTATTCTTTTAGCTCTTTTTTTTTTCTTTTTTCCATTGTACTTTGATGGGGGTTTAGCTTTTTAGGTTGCTTGTAGCTCTATGAGCAGTAGAAATTTGAGCATTACCCTTTTTAAGGACATTGTATCCTTTATTTTTATGGTAATAAAATTTTAATTTTCTATAAAAAAAAAACCAAAACCCTAAGAATGGGCAGAACGTTGATGGCAGGAAAATCTCAAACCGTTCCTAGATCCGGTGGAGGCTAAGGGGAGGCAACAATTATTATAGGTGGTGGAGGATCTGGAGATGCAGGTGATATGGAGGTGGTGGTCGGCATTGGTGGTTATGGAGGAGGGAGGAGCGACGGAGGTTATAGCCAATGTGGTAGCGAAGGGAGAGATCGGGGATACAATGGTGGATCCCACAACATGAGTGGTCGGGGTGGCTCTGATGGGAATTGGAGAAACTGAAGAACGGCTGATCCGATCTGCTGCTTATGGAACTGTGTCTTTACAGTAGAGACAATTCTAGTTATCTAGTATTTTTGACTTGCTATATGCGTGCTCATTTTTAATCTATGTTGTCGCTTCTGTCTTAGAAAACTTGGTGTGTTACTTAGTTGATGAAATCAAAAAGAAAAAAATATTGAATCTGAATTTGTTCCCTCTTAAAAAAACCTAAAAACCCTAAACCCTAAAACCTAAACCCTAGACCTTAAACCCTAAACCTTCAACCCTAAACCTACAACCTTAAACCATAAATCCTAAACCCTACACCCTAAAAAATCCTAAATCCTAAATCCTAAACCCTAAACCCTAAGCTCTAAACTCTATACCCTAAAACCCTAAAACTAAAACCCTAAACCCTAAAGCCTAAATCGCAAACCTTAAAGCCTAAACCCCAAACCCTAAACCTAAACTTAAAGTAACTAAATAATTAAAAAAATAAAACTAAACCCTAAAACCTAATAAACCTAAACCTAAACCTAAACCTTAAGAGTTGGCATAACCTTGATGGCAGGAACATCACCGTCAACCACGCTCAGTTTAGATCTGGCAGTGGAGGTGAAGGTGGAGGCTGCGATTATCGCAATGGTGGTGGGGGATCTAAAGTTGTTGGTGGATATGGAGGTGTTGGTCAGAGCAAAGGTGGTTATGGAGCAGGAGAAGTTACGGAGGTTATAGCCGTGGTGGTGGCGGAAGGAGAGATCAGGGATATGATGGTGGATCCCACTACTCAAGAGGCCAGGGTGATTTTGATGGGAACTAGAGAAACTGAAGAATAACCAATACGATCTGCTTATGGAGCTATGTATTTATAGAAGAGACAGTTCTAGTTATCTAGGGTTTTTGATTTTCTCTATGCGTGCTCATTTTTTATCTATGTCAGCACTTGTGTCTTACAAAACTTGGTGAGTTACTTGGTTGATAAAATAAAAAAAAATATATACTAAATCTGAATTTATTCTCTATTAAAAAAAACCAAAAACCCTTAACACTAAACTAAAACCAGAACCCTTAACCTATGAGAGGTTGAGGAGGTTCTGATGGGAACTGAAGAAACTGAAGAACGATGAATCCAATCTTCTTGTGGAACTATGTCTTTACAGTAGAGGCAGTTCTAGTTATCTAGGGTTTTTATTTGCTCTATGCATGCTCATTTTTTATCTATGTCGTAACTTGTGTCATAGAAAACTTGGTGTGTTACTTTGTTTATGAAATCAAAAAGAAAAAATGTTGAATCTGAATTTGTTCTCTATTTTAAAAAAAAACTAAAACCCTAAACACTAAACTAAAACTAGAATCCTAAATCAAAATCCTAAACCATAAACCCTAAACCCTAAACCCTAAAAAACCTAAACCCTAAACCCTAAAAATCCTAAACCTTAAAACCATAAACCATAAACCCTAAACCATAAACTCTAAACCCTAAATCCTAACCCTAACCCTAAACCCTATACCCTAAACCCTAAAACCCTAAAATCTAAGCTCTAAACAAACCCTAAACCCTAAACATAAAGCATAAAGCTTAGACCCTAAGCCCGAAACCTTAAATTAACCTTAAACTTTAAGCTAACCCTAAACCCTAAACCCTAAATGCTAAACCTTAAACCCTAAAAACCCTAAACCCTAAAGCATAAACACTAAACCGTAAACCAGAACCCAAACCCTAAACCTAAAACTAAACTAATCCTAATCCAAAACCCTAAACCCAAAAAGCATAAACCCTAAAACCTTAAACACTAATCCTAAATCCTAAACCCAAACCCTAATCCTAAACCTAAAGTAACTAAATAAATTAAAAAAAAACTTAAACCTAAACCTAAACCTAAACCCTAAACCCTAAACCCTAAATCCTAAACCCTAAACCTTAAATCCCTAAACCTTAAACCCTAAAACCTAAAAGCTAAATTGTAAACCCTTAAACCCCAAACCCTAAACCCTAAACCCCAAATCCTAAACCCTGAACCCAAAATAATAAACTAACCATAAACTATAAACCCTGAACCCTAAAAACCTAAAAACCATAAAACCACAACTTAAACTAAATGAAACCTAAAAATAAAATAAATAAAAAACCTAAAACAAAATAAAATAAAATAGAAACATAAAAGAAAACCTAAACTTAAACCTAAGCTTAAACCTAAACCTAAACATAAAATGAAAATAAAATAAAAATAAAAAGTAAAATAAAATAAAATAAATAAAAACCTAAACTAAACTAAAAAAATAAAAAACCTAAATAAAATAAAAAAACTAAACTTAAAATAAAAATAAAATATACCTAAAATAATATAAAATAAAAACTAAATAAAAACCTAAACCTAAAAAAATAAACCAAAAAATAAAACATAAAAATACATAAAAAATTAAACCTAAACCCTAAACTAAAATATAAAAAAACCTAAAGCTAAAATAAAAATAAAATAAACCTAAACTTAAACTAAAATAAACTGTACTAAAATAAATTAACCTAAACATAAACCTAAAATAACCTTAAACTAATAAAATAAAATAAACTAAAAATAAACTTAAATCTAAATGAAAAAAAAATAAAACCTAAAAATAAACTTAAAATAAAAACTTAAAACCTAAACCTAAAAAAATAAAATAAAAACATAAACCTAAACTTAAAAAGAAAAAAATAAAACCTAAACCTATAAAAGAAAATAAAAATAAAACTCAACTAAAAAAAACAAATTTAAACCTAAACCTAAACCTAAAACATAAACTAAAATAAAAAAACCTATGCTAAAATAAATAAACTAAACTAAATAAAAATAAAAAATAAATGTAAATAGAAAAAAAAAATAAAGTAAACTAAAATAAATAAAAATTAAGCTTAATATACTAAATATACCTAAACCTACCAATTTACTTAAAAAACCCTAAACTCTAAATCCTAAACCCTAAACCCTAAACCCTAAACCCTAAACCTACAACCCTAAACCCTAAATCCTAACCCTAAACCCTAAACCCTAAAAGCATAAACCCTAAAACCCTAAGCCCTAAACCTTAAACCCTAAACCTTGAACCCAAATCCTAAACCTTAAACCCTAAACCCTAAACACAAACCCTAAACCCTAAACCTTAAACCCCAAACCTTAAACCCCAAACTCAAAACCTAAACCTAAATTAACTAAATAAATTAAAAAATAAACCTAAACCTTAAAACCTAATAAACTTAAACCTAAATAAAAACCCTAAGAATGAGCCGACCCTTGATGGAAGAAACATCACCTTCAAGCAGGCTTAATCTAGATCTGGCTGTAGAGGTGAAGAAGGAGGAGGCTATTATCGTAGTGGTGGTGGGCGAACTAGAGGTGCTGATCGACATGGAGGTGGTGGTCGGAGCAGTGGTGGTTATGGAGGCGTGAGAAGTGACGGAGGTTACAACTATGGTAGTGGCCGAGAGAGACAACTGGAATATGATGGTGGATCCCACTACTCGAGAGGCTGGGGTGGTTCTGATGGGAACAAGAGAAACAAAAGAATGACCAATTTGATCTGCTGCTTACGGAACTATGTCTTTATAATAAAAGCGGTCCTAGTTATCTAAGGTTTTTGATTTGCTCTATATGTGCTCACTTTTTATCTATGTCATCACTTATGTCTTAAAAAACTTTTTGTGTTACTTGGTTGATAAAATCAAAAAGAAGAAATATTGAATCTAAATTTGTTCTATGTTAAAAAAAACCTAAACCCTAAACTAAAACTTGAACCATAAACCTAAAATCTAAACTGTAAATCATAAATCTTAAAAACCCTAAACCCTAAACCCTAAACCTTAAACCCTAAACACCTAAAAGCCTAAACCTAAATAAAATAAAACCAAAAATTAAAATAAATAAAAAAACCTAAACCTAAATAAATAAAATAATAAAATAAAATAAAATCCAATACTAAAACCTAAACCTAAACTTAAACCTAAACCTAAAAATAAAATAAAATAAAAAATTAATATTAAAATAAAATAAAATAAATAACAGCCTAAAGTGAACTAAAAAAAATAAAATGAACCTAAAAATAAAAATCTAAATAAAATAAATACTAAACAAAAAATAAAAATAAAATAAACCTAAAATAAAAACTAAATAAAAACCTAAACCTACAAAATAAACCTAAAAATAAAACCTAAAAATAAATAAACAATAAAGCCTAAATCTTAAACTAAAAAATGTAAACCTAAAATATATAAAATAAAATAAACCTAAACCTAAACTAAAATAAATAAAACCTAAAATAAAATAAACCTAAACCATAAACTAAATAAAATAAAATAAAGTAAAAATAAACCTAAACCTAAACTAAAAAATAAAACCTTAAAATAACCATAAATAAAAATCTAAAACCTAAACAACAACAAAAAAAATAAAACCTAAGCTTAAACCTAAAAATTAAAAGTAAAACCTAAATAAAATAAAAAAAAACTAAACGTGAAATAAAAATAAAATAAACCTAAAATAAAATAAAATAAAAACAAAATAAAAACCTAAACCTATAAAATAAACCTAAAAATAAAACCTAAAAATAAATTAAAAAATAAAACCTAAACCCTAAACAAAAAGAAAAAACTTAAACCTAAAATAAGCAAAATAAAATAAACCTAAACCTAAACTAAACTAAACTAAGCTAAAATAAATAAAACCTAGACCTAAACCAAAAATAAACTAAACCTAAAGCCCGAACTATATAACAACAATAAACTAAAAGTAAACCTATACCTAAACTATAAAATAAAACATAAAAGTAAACCTAAAATGAAAACATAAAACTTAATACTAAAAGAATAAAATAAAAACCTAAACTTAAAAATAAAAATAAAACGTAAACCTAAAAAATAAAATAAAAATAAAAATAAACAAAAAAATAAACATAAATCTAGACCTAAACCAAAAATAAACTAAAATAAAAAACCTAAAAAAAATTAAATAAACCTAAAATAAATAAACTAAACTAAATAAAAATAAAAAATAAACCTAAATAAAAAGAAAAAAAATAACATAAACTATAATAAATATAAAATAAACTAAATAAACCTAAACCAACTAGTTTACTTAATTTCAAAACCCCTAAACCCTAAATCCTAAATGCTAAACACAAAACCCTAAAGCCTAAACCTACAACCCAAAACCCAAAACCGAAAACCCTAAACCCTAAAATCTTAAACCTTAAACGTTAAACTTTATACCTTAAAGTAACCTTAAACCCTAAACCCTAAAGCCTAAACTCTAAACCTTAAACCGTAAACCCTAAACTAATCGTAAACCCTAAGCTAACCCTAAACCCTAAAAACCTTAAACCCTAAAGAATAAACACTAAACCCTAAAACCCTAAACCCTAAACCCTAAAACCTTAAACCGTAAACCCAAAACCCTAAACCCTAAAAACCTTAAAACTTAAAAATAAATTACATAAAAAAACTTAAACCTAAATGAATTTAAAAAATAAAATGAAATAAAGACCTAAACTAAAACCTAAACCTAAACCAAAAAATAAAATAAAATAAACTAATAAATATAAATAAAAATAAAATAAACTAATAAATAAAAATAGAAATAAAATAAATAAATACCTAAGATAAACTAAAATATAAAATAAACCTAAATAAAATAAAAATTGAAGAATGAATGATCCGATCTACTATTTTTGGAAATGTGTCTTTACACTAGAGATAGTTCTAATTATCTAAGTTTTTGATATGCTCTATGCATGCTCATTTTTGATCTATATTGTCACTTATGTCTTAGAAAACTCGGTGTGTTACTTGGTTGATGAAATCAAAAAGAAGAAATGTTAAATCTAAATTTGTTCTCTGTTAAAAAAAATAAAACTAAAAACCCTAAACCCTAAATTAAAACCTAAACCCTAAACCTAAAACCTAAACCTTAATCCCAAAACCCTAAACCCTAAACTAACGCTAAACCCTACACGCTAAATCCTAATAGGCTAAAAACCTAAACCTAAACTAAATAAAACCTAAAAATAAAATAAATTAAAAAACCTAAACTAAAATAAAAAAATTAAAATAAAATAAAAATATACACTAAAACATAAACCTAAACCTAAGCCAAAGCCTAAAAAAAAAAAAAAAAAAAACTAAACTGAAATAAAATTAATAAAAACCTAAACTAAACTAAAAAATAGAAAACTAAATAAAATAAAAGCTAAACTTAAAATTAAAATAAAATAAACTTAAGATAAAATAAAATAAAAACTAAATAAAAATCTAAACCTAAAAAATGAACCTAAAACTAAACATAAAAATAAATAATAAATAAAACCTAAACCATAAACAAAAAAAAACCTAAACCTAAAATAAAAACAAAATAAATAAAATAAAACAAACCTAAACTTAAACATAAAAATTAAACTAATATAAAAATCCTAAAATAAAAATAAATAAACTTAAAATAAGTAAACTCAGTTAAATAAAAATAAAAAATAAACCTAAATAAAATAAAATAAAATAAATAAAAAATAAACTAAATGAACTAAATAAACCTAAATCTACCACTTTACTTAATTAAAAAAAAACTTAAAATCATAAATTCTATACTCTAAACCATAAACCTTAAACCCTAAAAAACCCTAAACCCTAAACACAAACCTAAACCCTAACCCTAAACCCTAAACCCTAAAAGCATAAACCCAAAGGCCCTAAACCCTAAACCTATACCTAAAGTAACTAAATAAATTAAAAAATAAGACTAAACCCTAAAAAATAAGAAACCTAAACCCTAAGAATGGACAAAATCTTGATGGTAGGAATATCATCGTAAACTAGGCTCAGTCTAGATATAGTAGTGGAGGTGAAGGTGGAGGCGATGGTTATCGCAATGGTGGTGGGGGATCTAGAGGTTCTGGTGGATATGGAGGTGGTGGTCAGAGCAGTCGTGGTTATGGAGGTGGGAGGAGCGATGGAGGTTCTAACTATAGTGGGGGCGAATGGAGACATCAGGGATATGATGGTGGATCCTGCTACTCAAGAGGCTAGGGTGATTCTGATGGGAACTAGACAAACTGAAGAATGGCCGATCTGATCTACTGCTTATGGAAATATGTCATTATAGCAGAGACAATTCTAGTTATCTAAGGATTTTTATTTGCTCTATCTGTGCTCATTTTTTATCTATGTTGTCCCTTGTGTCTTAGAAAACTTGGTGTGTTACTTGGTTGATGAAATCGAAAAGAAGAAATATTGAATCTGAATTTGTTTTCTTTTAAAAAAAAAAATCAAAAACCCTAAACCCTACACTAAAACCCAAACCCTAAACCTAAACCCTAATCCCTAAACCCCTAAACCCAAAATTCTAAACCCTAAAAACCCTAAACCCTAAACCCTAAACCCTTAACCTTAAACCCTAAAACCCTGAACCCAAAACCCTAAACCGTAAACCCAAAACCTAAACCCTAAACCATAAACCCTAAACGTTAAGCTTTAAATAAACAAAAAATAAACTTAATATACTAAATAAACCTAAACCTACTTGTTTATTTAATTTTAAAAAATAAACCTTAAACCCTAAATCCTAAAACCTAAACCTACAACACTAAACCTACAACCTGGTTTAATAACAATTGAAATGAAAACAAACTTTAGAACTAAATTCCTATTTCTATTTTTGTCAAGCTTTGCAACATCAATATCATTTCTAATAAACTAGATCAAATCCTTTTCAAGCTCTCTTATAATGGTGATTTCATTCTTAAAAGGGTTTGAAATTTAATTAGAAATAAAAAGAACTCCTCCAATGTTTCATTAAACTTTGGAACAATATCATTCCCATTTCTTATTCAATTTTAGCTTGTAGAATTTTTAATAACTTCATCCCAATTGATTCCTTGCTCTGGCTTAATGGATTTTACTTACCTTTTAACTATTATTATTGCTTTCATATTGAAAATGTTAATCATGTTTTTGTTAACGATGCTATTACTTCCAAACTTTGGATATGGTATGATGATTTATTTAGCACTAACTATTTTCATGGCTCTCTTTCATTATATCAACTTCTTGAAGTTTGTTTCCTTAAAATTGTGAAAGGTCATATCAAAGTTTTAATTGCTATTAGCCTTATTTGGTTTATTTGGATGGATAGAAATCATGCTAAATATCATGTCATCCCTATGAACCATAAAAGGATCCTTGTTAGAACAAAAGAAAAAATTCATGCTATGTTTAATGCAAATTTAATTAACAATTTTCACTTTAGAGGATATAAATTTGAAGCTAAAAAACTGGGTATCACTTTGCATGATGATCCTTCCCACAAGAGTATTAGGATTATACATTGGAATAAGCCTTAGATAAATTCTATTAAGATCAATACTGATTGCTCTATTTCCCCAAACAAATATGGTTGTGGTGGAGTTCTTAAGGATTCTAAAGGCACTGTCATTTGTGCTTTTGCCTACCCCTCAAATCTTATTCTATTATTTATGCTGAACTCATGGCTGTTAACAAAGCTATTGATATTTTTTTAAGTAAAGGCCTCTTTAATATTTGGATAGAAGTTGATGCTCTTCATTTACTTGATATGCTCAATAATAATAAAATGGGAAATGTTGACTTATTTTATCTTCTTAATCATACTAAAAAGCTTCCTTCTCAAGTCTCCTACAAAATTTTTCACATTCTTCTTGAAGGTAATGCTTGTGCTGATTTCCTGGATAATTTGGGAGAAGAATTAATTGAGCTCACTTTATTTGATTACTATAGCTTCCTTAAGCATCTGTGTGGTGTGGTCAATCTGGATAACACTGGACTACCTTACCTTAGATTTTAACCTTCTGCTCTTTTATTGATCATTTGCTATGGTGGGTTTATTCAGTCTATTTTTTGTTGTTGTTTTTGTGCTCCCCTCACTAGAAAGTGGTCATCGCTAAGTTTATTTCTATACATAAACCCCCTTCCTCTTTACCCCAATGTATACTTTCCTGACATTATTTTCGGTTGTTGTGGTGCTATTTTTGATTAGTTTCCTTATCCTTTGAGCCCGGTGGTTTTTATTTTGTGGCTCATGCTTTATGTCTTTTGTTGGGTTGTGGCTATGCCGAATTTTTGCCTACCCCTTTTATCAATTAATGTTGGGTTTGCCTCTGGTTTAGGCTAGTTGGGGTCTTTTTTGAATTAGATTTGTAGATGCTATGGTTGGTTCTACTGGTTTCTGCTATTTATTTCTTTCATCTGCCAGGCAATTTTGGGTGGTTATTTTTTTATGGCTGTTGTTGGCCTCTTATGGCTTGGCTTTGTTTTGGATTTTTTTTTGGTGGCTCTTATTCCCCTTTCCTAGTTTAGCTTAAAGGTTTCTACTAGTTGGTTCCATCTGCCTTGTGAATTGGAGTTAGTTGTTCTATGGTTGTTGTCTCCCCATTTTCTCCTTTCTAGTGACTATCTGCTCTTTTAGATTTGGAAGGGGTTTTGTTTACCTCTAGCCTTGTTCCTTTCTTTACAATTTTGCTGCTCGTGGTTGGGTGGTCCTCCTTGGCCTTTTATAGTTTGGCTGAGTGAATACCATTTTTTTTCTTGTTAATTTTGGAGATTTCTAGGTGGGTTGTGGCTTTGTCTACTGTTGTTCATTTCCCTTATTCTGGCCTCTATATTGGCTCTATCTGTTGGTTGGTTTTGTTTGCTGACTGGGTTGGTTAGCTATTTTGGTTGGCTGGGTTGGTTGGCTTGGTGGATGTCTTGGCTATGTTTGATGGTTAGTTTAGGTGCTTTTGGTTGAGTTCCTTTGGTTTCTGGTCTACTTCTAGGTTGGTTATCCTCTCTTAGGTGCAGCAATTTTTTCCTTTGTTATTGCTTCCCAATTTGGTTATTGGTTTTCCTACTGCTCATCCTATTGGCTATTGGCCTGGGTTGTTTTAGTGGCTATTTTGTTGGTGGAGGATATGAGATCTTGTCATTTTTTTGGTCTTATTTTAGGACATATTGTTGAGGGTTGGCTACTTCATGAGTTTTTCGTGGCTATTGTCTTTCCTTGATGCTTGTGTCATGGCTTGGTGTGTTGGGCTTTATGTTGGCTATTAGTATTGACTCCCATTAGTTTAGTTGGCTCTCCTTATTTCTTGATATTTGCCTCTTGGTTGGTGATGGTGGATTTGCTTTCCTTTTGCTTGCCTTGGTAGTTATGGATGCCCTCTTGGTCTCTCTATGCTATGGCTTTCCACTCTCTACTCCTGCTTATCATCTACTGTTTTACTATTTGGGTGGAGGTTTTGTCCTAGGATTTGGATTGCTAGTGCTACAAAAAAAATTGTGGGTTGTTCTCAGCCACTGACCCTACTATAACATCTGGGATGTTGGCTTAATGTGTTTGGTCTATTGTGAGTTTTGGTTGGGGGGTTAGCTACTGACTGGATGCTAGCTGGCTATTTTTCTCTAATTTTTTTTTGTGAAGGATCTGGATCACAATGGATTATTTTGCCTTGGATGGTTGCTTATAGCTAGTATGCTAGCTATGATGGCCTTGATGTTTCCCCATGTCTTCTCTCTGGTTGGTAGCATGCATATGATTGTAACCCTTCACATGAAGTTTAGATACTCATATGTATTGTTGCCCATTGAGATGATCTTAACTGAGCCCGAGCCTTCTCTTTCTCAACTCTTTCTAAATTATTTACTTTATCATTTTCCCACGAGCTATGACCATTGCCTTTGTAGTGTTTTGCAAATTTGTTTTACAAGTTGGAACTTCACAGATGGAATGATCTTTACTCAACCAACTCAAGTATTGTTGATGTGAATCTTGCTTATCTTCCCTTCTCAAAGGGATCATGAGCTACTGCTGACTAGTCCTTTTACTATTTCTTTAAGTTTAATTAGTTTTTTTTATGTCTTTTCTCATTTGCTTCTATGTTGTTGCTTTTGATCTTTTATTTTATTTTTTCATTATACTTTGATGGGAGTTTAGCTCTTTAGGTTTCTTATAGCTCTGCGAATAATAGAAATTTGAGCTTTACCCCTTTTAAGGATATTGTATCCTTTATTTTTAGGGTAATAAAATTCTAACTTTCGCTAAAAGAAAACATAAACCCTATGAATGGGTAGAACTTTGATGGCAGAAACATCACCATCAACCAGGCTTAGTTTAGATCTAACAATGGAGGCAATGGCGGATGCAGTGGTTATCACAGTGGTGCTAGGGGATTTGGAGGTACTGATTGGCATGGTGGTCCGAGCAATGGTGGTTATGAAGGCATGAGGAGTGATGAAGGTTACAGTCATGGTGGTGGTGAAGGGAGAGAACCAGGATATTATGGTGGATCCTATGACTTAAGGATGAGGTGGTTCTGATGGAAACTAGAGAAATTAAAGAACGGTTGATACGATCTGCTGCATATAGGACTATGTCTTTACAGTAGAGATGGTTCTAGTTATCTAGGGTTTTTGATTTGCTCTATGCATGCTCATTTTTTATCCATGTTGTCGCTTCTGTCTTAGAAAACTTCATGTGTTACCCAGTTGATGAAATTGAAATGAAGAAATGTTGAATATGAATTCGTTCTCTATTAAAAAAATGAAAAACCCTAAACCCTAAACTAAAACCTGAACCTTAAACCTAAAACATAAATCCTAAACCTTAAACCCTAAACTCAAAAAACCCTAAACCCTAAACCCTAAACCTCTAAACCCTAAATCCTAAACCCTTAACCCTAAATCCTAAACCCTAAACCCTAAAAAAATAAGTAATAAACTAAATATACTAAATAAACTAAACCTAGCGATTTACTTAATTTTTTTAAAAAACTTTAAACCCTAAATCCTAAACCCTAAACCATAAACCCTGAACCCTAAAACTAACCCTAAACCCTAAACCTACAAGCCGGCTTAATAATAATTGGAATGAAAATAAACTTGAGAATTATATTCTGATAAATTTTGCAACATCGCTATCTTTTCTAATAAATCGGGTCAAATCCTTTTCAAACTCTCTTACGATGGTGATTTAATTCTTAAAGAGGTTTGGAATTTTGTTAATAATAAATAGAATACATCTAGTTTTATCATTAAACTTTGGAACAATATCATTCCCATTTCTTATTCAATTTTAGCTTGGACGATTTTGAATAACTTCATCTGGTTGATTTCATACTCTGGCTTAAAGGTATTTACTTACTTGCTAAGTTCTATTGTCGCTTTCATATTGAAAATGTTAATCAGAACTTTGGATATGGTACGATGATTGTTTTAACACTAATTATTTTCACAGCTCTCTTTCATTATATCAACTTCTTGAAGTTTGTTTTCATAAAACTATGAAAGGTCATAAGAAAGTTTTTATTGCTAATACCCTTATTTTTTTCATTTGGATGGATAGAAATGATGCTAAATATCGTGGCATCTCTATGAACCATAAAAGGATCCTTGCTAGAACTAAAGAAAAAATTCTTGCTATGTTTAATGCAAACTTAATTAGCAATTTTCACTTTAGAGGTTATAAATTTGTGGCTAAAAAACTAGGTTACACTTTGCATGATGATCCTTCCTACAAGAGTATTAGGATTATACATTGGATTAAGCCTAAAGAAAATTCTATTAAGATCAATACTATTGGTTCTATTTTCCCAAACAAATATGCCTGTGGTGGAATTCTTAGGGATTCTAAAGGCACTGTCATTTGTGTTTTTGCCTAACCCCTCAAAGCTTGTTCTTTTATTTATACTGAACTCATGATTGTTAAGAAAGCTTTTAAAATTTGTTTAAGCAAAGGAGTCTTAAATATTTGGATTGAAGTTAATGCTCTTCTTTTACTTGATATTCTCAATAATAATAATATGGGAAATGCCAACTTATTTTATCTTTTTAATCATACTAAAGCTTCTTTCTCATGTTTGCGACAAAATTTCTCACATTCCTCATGAAGGTAATGTTGTATTGATTTCCTGGCTAATTTGGGAGGGGAATTAAATGAGCTCACTTTATTTGATAACCATAGCTTACCTAAGCATCTGCGTGGTCTAGTCAATCTGGATAACACTGGACTATCGTAGATCATATTTTAACTTTATGCTCTTTTATGTTCTTTTTGCTATGGTGGTTTTATTCAGTCTATCTTTCTGTTGGTTTTTTTTCTGCTCCCCTCATTTAGTTTTTGCTGAGTTTATTTCTATACTTCAACCACGTTTTATACTTACCGAACCTTTTTTTGGGTCATAGTGGTGCTGGTTTTAATTGGTTTCCCTATCCTCTGAGCCTAGTGGTTTTCTTTCTATGGCTCATGCTTTGTGTCTCCTGCTGGGTTGTGCTTATGCCAGATTTTGGCCTACCCCTTTTACCAATGAATGTTGGGTTTGCCTCTGGTTTTGGATGGTTGTGGAATTTTTTGAATTGAATTTGTAAATTCTATGGTTGGTTCTACAAGTTGCTGCAATTTGTTGAACTCATCTACCTAGTTATTTTGGGTGGTTATCCTTTCATGGCTGCTATTGGCCTCTTCTGGCTTGGCTTAGTTTTGGGTTTTTTTGGTGTTATTCTCTTTTCTTGGTTTGGATTGGAGGATTCCACTAGTTGGTTCCATCTGCCTTGTGAATTGGAGTTAGTTATTATGTGGTTATTATCTCCCCATTTTCTCCATTGTAGTGATTATCTGCTCTTTGGGATTTGGAAGGGGTTTTATTTGCTTATGGCCTTATTCCTTTCATTATAGTTTTGCTGCTTATGGTTGGGTGGTCCTACTTGGCCTTTTTTTAATTGGCTGGGTGACTACCATTTTTATTTCTTGGTTATTTTGGAGATCTCCAGGTGGGTTGTCTTTGTTTGCTGTTATTCTTTTCAATCTATTTGGGCTCTGTATTGGCTCTATCTGCATGTTGGTTTTGTTGGCTAACTGGGCTAGTTAGTTATTTTGGCTTACTGAGTTTGTTGGCTAGGTGGATGTGTTGTCTATGTTGGATGGTTGGTTTAGGTGAATTTGGTTGGGTTCTTTTAATTGGGTTTCTGGTCTGCTCCTGGGTTGGTTATCATCTCTTGAGTGTAGCTATTTTTCCTTTATTTTTGCTTCCTAGTTTGGGTGTTGATTTTCCTGTAGCTTTGAATACTCCTGCTGCTCTACCTATTGGTTTCTGTCCTGGGTGGTTTTATTGGCTATTTTGTTGGTGGAGGATATGAGCTATTGTGGGTTTTTTGGTCCTATTTTAAGACTTGCTATTGGGGTTTAGCTACCTGAGTGGTTTTTTATGGCTACTGTCTTGCCTTGGATGCTTGTCCTGTGGCTTAGTGTTTTTAGCTTTATGTTGGCTATTAGTATTGACTCCGTTTGGTTTAGTTGGCGCTCCTTGTTTCTTGATATTTCCCTCTTGGTTGGTGATGGTGGATTTGCTTTTTTTTTTTGCTACCTTGGTGGTGGTTTTGATGGTAATTTCTAGATGCCCTCTTGGTCTCTCTATGTTTTAGCTTTCCTCTCTCTGGTGTTGCTTATCTTTTACTATTTCATTATTTGGGTGGAGGTTTTGCCCTTGGATTTGGATTTCTAGTGCTCTAGAGATAGTTAGGGGTTCTTCTAGGCCACTGACCTTGCTGTAACTTTTGGAATGCTAGCTTTATGTATTTGGTCTATTGTGGGTTTAGGTTGGTGGGTTGCCTGCTGGCTGGCTGCTAGCTGGCTATTTTTCTTTGTTTTTTTTTTTATGCAAGGACTAAATCACTATAGACTATTTTGCCTTGGATGGTTTCTTATATCAGGTATACTGGATATGATGGCCTTGATTTTTCCCCATATCTTCTCTCTAATTGGTAGCATGCATATGATTTTAACCCTTCTCATGAAGTTTGGATGCTCATATGTATTGTTTCCCCTTGAGATGATCTAAACTGAATCCGAACTTTCTCTTTTTTAGCTCTTTCTAAGTTTTTTACTTTATCATTTATCATTAAGCTATGACCATTGCCTTTGTAGTATTTTACAGATTTCTTTTGCAAGTTGGAACTTCTTAGATGGAATGATCTTAACTCAGCCAACCCAAGTACTATTGATACGGAGCTTGCTTATCTTGCCTTCTTAATGGGATCATGAGTTGCTGCTGACTAGTCCTTTTACTATTTTCTTAAGTTTTATTAGTCCTTTTGTGTATTTTCTCATTTTCTTTTATGCTATTCTTTTTGCTCTTTTATTTTCTTTTTTCCATTGTACTTTGATGGGGGTTTAGTTTTTTAGGTTTCTTGTAGCTCTATGAGCAGTAGAAATTTGAGCATTACCCCTTTTAAGGACATTGTATCCTTTATTTTTATGGTAATAAAATTTTAATTTTCACTAAAAAAAACCTAAACCCTAAGAATGGGCAGAACCTTGATGGCAGGAACATCACCGTCAACCAGGTTTAGTCTAGATCTGGCGGTGGAGGTGAAGGGGGAGGCAGCAGTTATTGTAGTGGTGGTGGAGGATCTGGAGATGCTGGTGGATATGGAGGTGGTGGTTAGAGCATTGGTGGTTATGGAGGAGGGAGGAGCGACAGAGGTTATCGCCAATGTGGTAGCGAAGGGAGAGGTTGGGGATACCATGGTGGATCCCACTACATGAGAGGTCGGGGTGGCTCTGATGGAAACTAGAGAAACTAAAGAACGGCCGATCTGAACTGCTACTTATGGAACTGTGTCTTTACAGTAGAGATAATTCTAGTTATCTTGTGTTTTTGATTTGCTCTATCTGTGCTCCTTTTTAATCTATGTTGTCTCTTGTGTCTTAGAAAACTTGGTGTGTTACTTAGTTGATGAAATCAAAAAGAAAAAATGTTGAATCTGAATTTGTTCCCTCTTAAAGAAAACCAAAACCCTAAACCCTATATCCTAAACCCTAAAACTTAAACCCTAGACCTTAAACCCTAAACCTACAAGCCTAAAGCTACAACCCTAAACCATAAATCCTAAACCCTAGACCCTAAAAAACCCTAAATCCTAAACCCCTAAACCCTAAACTCGAAACCCTAAACTCTATACCCTAAAATCCTAAACCCTAAACCCTAAACCCTAAAGCCTAAATCGTAAACCCTAAAGCCTAAACCCCAAACCCTAAACCTAAACTTAAAGTAACTAAATAATTAAAAAAATAAACCTATACTCTAAAACCTAACAAACCTAAACCTAAACCTTAAGAGTTGGCATAACCTTGATGGCAGGAACATCAACGTCAACCACGCTCAGTTTAGATCTGGCAGTGGAGGTGAAGGTGGAGGCGGCGATTATCACAGTGGTGGTGGGGGATCTAAAGTTGTTGGTGGATATGGAGGTGGTGGTCAGAGCAAAGGTGGTTATGGAGGGAGGAGGAGCGACAGAGGTTATAGCCGTGGTGGTGGCGGAAGGAGAGATCGAGGATATGATGGTGGATCCCACTACTTGAGAGGCCAGGGTGGTTTTGATGGGAACTAGAGAAACTGAAGAACAACCAATCCGATCTGCTTATGGAGGTATGTCTTATAGTAGAGACAATTTTAGTTATCTAGGGTTTTTGATTTTCTCTATGCATGCTCATTTTTTATCTATGTCATCACTTGTGTCTTACAAAACTTGGTGTGTTACTTGGTTGATGAAATCAAAAAGAAAAAAATATTGAATCTAAATTTGTTCTCTATTAAAAAAAACCAAAAACCCTTAACACTAAACTAAAACCAGAACCCGTAAGAGATGAGAGGTCGGGGTAGTTCTAATGGGAACTGGAGAAACTAAAGAACGACCAATCCAATCTTCTTGTGAAACTATGTCTTTACATTAGAGGCAGTTTTAGTTATCTAAGGTTTTTATTTGCTCTATGCATGCTCATTTTTTACCTATGTTGTAACTTGTGTCTTAGAAAACTTGGTGTGTTACTTTGTTTATGAAATCGAAAAGAAAAAATATTGAATATGAATTTATTCTCTATTTAAAAAAAACTAATACCCTAAACACTAAACTAAAATTAGAACCCTAAATCGAAAACCAAAACCATAAACCCTAGACCTAAAACCCTAAAAAACCTAAATGCTAAACCCTAAAAATCCTAAACCCTAAAACCCTAAACCCTAAACCCTATACCCTAAACCATAAACCATAAACCATAAACTCTAAACCCTAAACCCTAACCCTAACCCTAAACCCTAAACCCTAAACCCTAAAACCCCAAAATCTAAGCTCTAAACAAACCCTAAACCTTAAATCAGAAAGCAGTTAAGACTAGTTCAAACCTAATTAATCTTAAACTTTAAGCTAAACCTAAACCCTAAACCCTAAAGGCTAAACCTTAAACCCTAAAATCCCTAAACCCTAAAGCCTAAAAACTAAACCCTAATCCGTAAACCCAAAACTCTAAACCCTAAAAAACCCTAAACCTTAATCCCTAAACCCAAAAAGCATAAACCCTAAAACCTTAAACCCTAAACCATAAACCCTAAACCTTGACCCTAAACCATAAATCCTAAACCCAACCATAATCCTAAACCTAAAGTAACTAAATAAATTTAAAAAAAACCTAAATCCTAAGACCTAATAAACCTAAACCTAAACCTAAACCTAAACCTAAACCCTAAACCATAAACCCTAAATCCTAAACCCTAAACCTTAAAACCCTAAACCTTAAACCCTAAAACCTAAAAGCTAAACTATAAACCCTTAAACACCAAACCTAAACACTAAACCCCAAATCCTAAACCCTAGACCCAAAACACTAAACTAACTGAAAACCCTAAACCCTAAAAACCTAAAAACCACAAAACAAAAACCAAACTAAATAAAACCTAAAAATAAAATAAATAAAAAAACCTAAACCAAAAAAAAATAAAATAATAAAATAAAATAGAAACATTAAATAAAACTTTAACTTAAACCTAAGCTTAAACCTAAACCTAAACCTAAAATGAAAATAAAATAAAAAATAAAAACTAAACTAAAATAAAATAAATAAAAACCTAAACTAAACTAAAAAAAACTTAAATAAAATAAAAAAACTAAACTTGAAATAAAAATAAAATAAACCTAAATAATATAAAATAAAAACTAAATAAAAACCTAAACCTAAAAAAATAAACCAAAAAATAAAACATAAAAATACAAAAAAATTTAAACCTAAACCCTAAACTAAAATATAAAAAAACCTAAACTTAAAATAAAAAGAAAATAAACCTAAACTTAAACTAAAATAAACTATACTAAAATAAATAAACGTAAACATAAACCTAAAATAACCTTAAACTAAATAAAATAAAATAAACAAAAAATAAACTTAAGTCTAAATGAAAAAAAAATGAAACCTAAAAAAAAATTTTAAATAAAAACTTAAAACCTAAACCTATAAAAGAAAATAAAAGTAAAACTCAACTAAAAAATAAATTTAAACCTAAACCTAAACCTAAAACATAAACTAAAATAAAAAAACCTATGCTAAAATAAATAAACTTAAAATAAATAAACTAAACTAAATAAAAATAAAAAATAAATGTAAATAGAAATAAAAAATAAAGTAAACTAAAATAAATAAAAATTAAGCTTAATATACTAAATATACCTAATCCTACCAATTTACTTAATTAAAAAAAATCTTTAAACTCTAAATCCTAAACACTAAACCCTAAACCCTAAACCCTAAAACTACAACCCTAAACCCTAAATCCTAACCCTAAACCCTAAACCCTAAAACCCTAACCCCTAAACCCTAAATCCTAAACCTTAAACCCAAATCCTAAACCCTAAACCCTAAACCCTAAACACAAACCTTAAACCCTAAACCCTAAATCGCAAAACTTAAACCCCAAACCCAAAATGAAAACCTAAATTAACTAAATAAATTAAAAAACTAAACCTAAACCCCAAAACCTAATAAACTTAAACCTAAACCAAAACCCTAAGAATGAGGTGACCCTTGATGAAAGAAACATCACCTTCAAGCAGGCTCAATCTAGATCCGTCAGTGGCTAAGGAGGAGGAGGTCACATCATAGTGGTGGTGGAGAACTGAGGTGCCGACGACATGGAGGTGGTGGTCAGAGCAGTGGTGGTTATGGAGGTGTGAGAAGTGACGGAGGTTACAGCTATGGTAGTGGTGGAGGGAGAAAACTGGGATATGATGTTGGATCCCGCTACATGAGAGGCTGGGGTAGTTCTGATGGGAACTAGAGAAACTAAAGAACGACCGATCTGATCTGCTGCTTATGGAACTGTGTCTTTATAACAAAAGCGGTCCTAGTTATCTAAGGTTTTGATTTGTCATGTGCTCACTTTTATCTATGTCATCACTTGTGTCTTAAAAAACTTTATGTGTTACTTGGTTGATGAAATCGAAAAGAAGAAATGTTGAATCTGAATTTGGTCTATGTTAAAAAAAATCTAAACCCTAATCTAAAACTTGAACCATAAACCTAAAATCTAAACTATAAATCATAAATCTTAAAAACCCTAAACCCTGAACCCTAAACCCTAAACCTTAAACCCTAAACACCTAAAACCCTAAACCTAAACTAAATAAAACCAAAAATTAAAATAAATAAAAAAACCTAAACCTAAATAAATAAAATAATAAAATAAAATAAAAACCAATAATAAAACCTAAACCTGAACTAAAACCTAAACCTAAAAATAAAATAAAATAAAAAATTAATATTAAAATAAAATAAAATAAATAAAAGCCTAAACGAAACTAAAAAATAAAATAAACTTGAAAATAAAAACCTAAATAAAATAAATACTAAACAAAAAATAAAAATAAAAATAAAATAAACCTAAAATAAAAACTAAATAAAAACCTAGACCTAAAAAATTAACCTAAAACTAAAACCTAAAAATAAATAAAAAATAAAGCCTAAATCTTAAACTAAAAATGTAAACCTAAAACATATAAAATAAAATAAACCTAAACCTAAACTAAAATAAATAAAACCTAAAATAAACTAAACCTAAACCATAAACTAAATAAAATAAAATAAACTAAAATTAAACCTAAACCTAAACTAAAAAATAAAACCTCAAAATGGCCCTAAATAAAAACCTAAAGCCTAAACCAAAAAAAATAAAATAAAACCTAAATCGAAACCTAAAAATAAAAAAAAACCTAAATAAAATAAAAATTAAACGTGAAATAAAAATAAAATAAAACTAAAATAAAATAAAATAAAAACAAAATAAAAACCTAAACCTATAAAATAAACCTAAAAATAAAACCTAAAAATTAATTAAAAAATAAAACCTAAATCCTAAACTAAAAGAAAAAACTTAAACCTAAAATAAGCAAAATTAAATAAACCTAAACCTAAACTAAACTAAACTAGGCTAGAATAAATAAAACCTAAACCTAAACCAAAAATAAACTAAACCTAAACCCCAAACTATATAAAAATAATAAACTAAAAGTAAACTTATACCTAAACTATAAAATAAAACATAAAAATAAACCTAAAATGAAAACATAAAACTTAATACTGAAAGAATAAAATAAAAACCTAAACCTAAAAATAAAAATAAAACCTAAACCTAAAAAATAAAATAAAAATAAAAATAAACAAAAAAATAAACATAAACCCAGACCTAAACCAAAAAATAAACTAAATTAAAAACTTAAAGAAAATTAAATAAACCTAAAATAAATAAACTAAACTAAATAAAAATAAAAATTGAAGAACGAATGATCCGATCTAATGCTTATGGAACTTAAAACTAAAATTAAAATAAAAACATACACTAAAACATAAACCTAAACCTAAACCAAAGCCTAAAAGGAAAATAAAATAAAATAAATAAAAAACTAAACTGAAATAAAATTAATAAAAACCTAAGCTAAACTAAAAAATAAAAACCTAAATAAAACAAAAAAAAACTTAAAATTAAAATAAAATAAACCCATGATAAAATAAAATAGAAACTAAACCAAAATGTAAACCAAAAAATGAACTTAAAACTAAACATAAAAATAAATAATAAATAAAACCTAAACCAGAAACTAAAAAAAACCTAAACCTAAAATAAAAACAAAATTAACAAAATAAAATAAACCTAAACCTAAACCTAAAAAATTAACTAATAAAAAAACCCTAAACTAAAAATAAATAAAATCCCAAACCTAAAATAAAATAAAATAATATATATAAATATAAACTAAACTAAAAAGTAAAATAAACCTAAAACTAAAAAACTAAATAAAATAAAAACTAAACGTAAAATAAAAATAAAATAAAGCTAAAATAAAATAAAATAAAAGCTAAAAAACTTAAACTTAAAAAATAAACCTAAAAATAAACAAAAAAGTAAACCTAAACCCTAAACTAGAAAAAAAACCTCAACCTAATATAAAAATAAAATAAAATAAACCTAAACCTAAACTAAAATAATTAAACCCGAACCTAAACCTCAAAAAAAAAAAAACTAAACATAAACCTAAACCTAAACTAAACAAAATAAAATAAACTAAAAATCAACCTAAACCTAAACTAAAAAAATAAAACCAAAAAATAAACTTAAAATAAAAACCTAAAACCTAAACATAAGAAAATAAAATAAAAACTTAAACTTAAACCTAAAATTAAAAATTGAACCTAAACCTAAGAAATAAAATAAAAATAGAATTCAATTAAGAAATAAACCTAAACCTAAAAAACGAACTAAAATGAAAAACCTAAACAAAAATAAAAAAACCTAAAATAAAAAAACCAAACTAAACAAAAAAAACCTAAATAAAAATGAAAAACTAAATTAAACTAAAATAAATAAAAAAATAAATTATATAATCTAAATAAACCTAAATATATCAGTTTACTTAATTTTTTTCTTTTAAAAAAACCATAATCCTATAATCCTTATCCCTAAACCCTAAACCCTAAAACTAACCCTAAAACTATAACGCTAAACAGACAACCCTAAATCCTAAACCCTAAAAAACCCTAAACCCTAAACCCTAAATATTGATCCTAACCCTAAACCCTAACCCTTAACCCTAACCCTAACCCTAACCCTAAACCTTGATAAATAACTAACAAATAATAATAACTAACCAAATAAATATCTAATTAATAATAAAATTAAACCCAATAACTAAACTAACTAAACTAAAACTATTAACTAATAAACTAAAATTAAGAAACTAACTAAATTAACTAAACTAATAAAAATAATAATAATAATTAACTAAAACTAATAAATGACACTAATCTAATAAATTAATAATTAACTAAAATTAAAATACAGTAAAACTAAAACTAATAATAAAAAACTAACCTAAAAATAAACTAAATGATAAATAAAACTTAAATAAATAAACTAATCCTAATAATAAAAAATAAACCTAATAAACTAATTAATAATAATAAGCTAATAAAACTAACTAAACTAATAATCTAATAACTAATAATAATAAAAAATGAACTAAATTAAAAACTAATAATAACTAAAAAACACTATATAATAATAAAACCTAATAACTAAAAACTAAAAAAATTAATAATAAAATTAAATAATAAATAAATAAAACTAAACTAAACTAAACACTAAACTAAACTAAATAAATAAAATAAACTAAATAAAAACTAACTAATAATAACTAACTAATAATAATAAACTAATAATAACTAAACAAATTATATAAATAACTAATAACAAAACTAACTTAAACTTATAAACTAAAATAATAATAACTAAAACTAATAATAATAATAAAACTAAATAAACTAAACATCAAACCCTAAACCTAAACTAATAAAACTAATAATAATAAAACTAATTATAATAAACTAAAATAAACAAAAATAACTAATAACTAAACTGATAAAACTAATAATAATAACTAAACCATAACAAAAAAACTAATTAACTAATAATAAAACTAAATTAAAACTAACTAATAACTAACTAATAAAACATAATAAACTAATAAATAATAAATTAATAAAACTAATAAACTAAAAACCTAATAATGACTAATAAAAAATTAATACTAATAATAAACTCAATAAAACTAATTAATCTAAAACTAATAAATAATAAAAAAACTAATAACTAATAAACAAATAAAACTAACCAACTAAAACTAACTAATAAAACTAAACTAATTAATAAATTAACTAAACCCCAAAACTAAACTAATAAACTTGGTATAAATAATAATAAATAACTAAATAACTAAACCCAAACACACTTAATAATACCATAAAACTAATAAAATAAAACATAATAATAAACTAAACCTTATTTACTAACTAATACAATAAAAGAATTAAAAATTAATAATATAATTATAAACTAATAAACTAATAACTAAATAAAATAAAACTAACTAAATAACTAAACTAATAAACTAATAATAATAATAAAACTAACAATAACTAAACTAGTAAAAACTAGTAATAATAATAATAGTTAAAATAAATAAAATAAAATAAACCTAAACCTAAACCTAAAAATTAACTAATAAAAAACCCTAAACTAAAAATAAATAAAACCCAAACCTAAAATAAAATAAAATAATATATATAAATATAAACAAAACTAAAAAGTAAAATAAACCTAAAACTAAAAAACGAAATAAAATAAAAACTAAACATAAAATAAAATTAAAATAAAGCTAAAATAAAATAAAATAAAAGCTAAAAAACTTAAACTTAAAAAATAAACCTAAAAATAAACAAAAAATTAAACCTAAACTCTAAACTAGAAAAAAAAACCTCAACTTAATATAAAAATAAAATAAATAAAATTAAATAAATCTAAACCTAAACTAAAATAAATTAAACCCAAACCTAAACCTCAAAAAAAAACTAAACATAAACCTAAAACTAAACTAAACAAAATAAAATAAACTAAAAATCAACCTAAACTAAAGAAAACCTAAAGATAAGAATAAAACCTAAAAAACCTAAACATAAGAAAATAAAATAAAACTTGAACTTAAACCTAAAATTAAAATTGAACCTAAACCTGAAATAAAATAAAAAATAGATTCAATTAAGAAATAAACCTAAACCTAAAAAACAAACTTAAATAAAACTACAAAAAATAAAACCTAAAATAAAACCAAACAAAAAAACCTAAATAAAATAAAAACTAAAATAAAATAAAAATTAAAATAAACTAAAATAAATAAAAATAAACTATATAAACTAAATAAAAATATCGGTTTGCTTTTTTTTCTTTTAAAAACCATAATAATCCTTAACTCTAAACCTAAACCCTAAACTAGACTAATACAACTCTAAACACTAAACAAAACCCTACCCAAAATATCCTAATCCTAAACCCCATGCCTAACCCAACCCAACCCCAAAGCAATAATATAACAAATAATAAACTAACCTAATAAATATCTAATTAATAATAAAATTAAACCCAATAACTAAACTAACTAAACTAAAACTATTAACTAATAAACTAAAATTAAGAAACTAACTAAATAAGTAATAAATAACTAATAATAACTAACTAAATAATAACTAAAACTAATAACTAAACTACACTAATAAACTAACTAAATAATATATAATAACTAAAAAACTAAACTAAAAACTAATAACTAATAATAAAACTAAACTAATAAACTAATAATTAATTAAACTAAATAAACTAGTAACTAAACTAATAATAATAAAACTAACTAAATAAACTAAATGATAAATAAACTAAATAATAAACTAATAATAAAAAAAATAAACTATACTAACTAATAATATAATAAAAAATAACTAAACTATTAAACTAATAACTAATAATAAAAAAATGAATAAATTAAAAACTAATAATAACTAAAACAATAATAATAATAAACCTAATAACCTAAAACTAACTAAACTAAACAAAATTAATAATAAACTAAATAATAAATAAATAAAACTAAACTAAACTAAAACTAAAATAAACTAATAAATAAAATAAACTAAATAAAACTAATAATACCTAACAGTAATAATAAACTAATAATAAAAATAAATAAATAACTAATAACCAAACTAACAAACTAATATAAAAATAATAACTAAAACTAATAATAATAATAAAACCAAATAAACTAAACATCAAACCCTAAACCTAAAAAAATAAAACTAATAATAATAAAACTAATTATAATAAGCTAAACTAAACTAAAATAACTAATAACTAAACTAATAAAACTAATAGTAATAACTAAACCATAACAAAAAAACTAATTAACTAATAATAAAACTAAACTAAAACTAAACTAATATAACTAATAAACCTAATACTAATAAACAAATTAATAACTAATAAACTAAAAACCTAATAACTAATAAAATTAATACTAATAATAAACTCAATAAACTATTAATCTAAAATAATAAATAAATCAAACTAATAACTAATAAACTAATAAACTAACTAACTAAAAAACTAACTAATAAAACTAAACTAATTAATAAATTAACCTAAACCCTAAAACTAAACTAATAAACTTATTATAATAACTAATAATAAAATAACTAAATAACTAACTAAACTAAACTACTAAAATAAACCAAAACTAACTAATAAATAAACCATAATAATTACTAAACCTTGACTAACTCATAACTAATAAGAGCTAATAATAAAACTAATTAAAATTAATAATAACTAACTAATTATAAACTAATAAACTAATGCTAAATAAAAACTAACTAAATAATTAAACTAATAAACTAATTAATAAATACTAATAATAATAAACTAACTAACAATAACTAACTAATAAAAAAAAACTAATAATAATAATAATTAAAATAAACACAATAAAATAAAAAAATAACAAAATTAATAAAAAACCCAAACTAAAAATAAATAAATCCAAATAAAATAAAATAAAATAATATATAAATATAAACTAAACTAAAAGTAAAATAAACCTAAACTAAAACGAAATAAAATAAAAACTAAATAAATAAAATAAAATAAAGCTAAAATAAAATAAAATAAAGCTAAAAAAACTTAAACAAAATAAACCTAAAATAAAACAAAACATTAAACTAAACTAAACTAGAAAAAAACCTCAATAATATAAAAAAATAAATAAAATAAAATAAACCTAAACCTAAACTAAAATAAATTAAAAAAAACCTAAACCTCAAAAAAACTAAACATAAAATAAACCTAAATAAACAAAATAATAAACTAAAAATTAACTTATAAACTAAAATAATAAAAATAAACTTAAAATAAACACTAAAGCCTAAACATAAGAAAATAAAATAAACTTAAACTTAAACCTAATTTAAAATTGAACCTAAACTAAGAATAAAATAAAATAGAATTCAATTAAAAATAAACTAAACCTAAAATGAATAAAAAACTAAAATAAAAAAACAAAACCTAATATAAAATAAAACTAAATAAAAAAAATAAAAAAAACTAAAATAAACTAAAATAAATAAAAAATAAACTATATAAACTAAATAAGCTAAATATGTCGGTTTATAATTTTCTTTAAAAAACCATAATCCTTTAATCCTTAACCCTAAACCCTAAACCTTAAAATAACCAAACTACCTAAGCTGCCCTAAATCCTAAACCCTAAAAAAAAACCAAAACAAATATTGATCCCAAACCTAACTACCTTAACCCAACCCCAACCCAAACCTGATAAATAACTAACAAATAATAACAACCTAATAAAATGTAATTAATAATAAAATTAAACTAACTAACTAAACTAAAACTTTTAACTAATAAACTAAAATTAAGAAACTAATTAAATAACTAATAAATAACTAATAATATCTAACTAACTAATAAAATAAAACTATAATATAAACTAACTAAATAATAATAACTAAACTAATAATAAAACTAAAAAAACAAATAAACTAAAACTAAATAACTAATAATAAATAACACTAAACTAATAAACTAATAATTAACTAAACTAAATAAAACTAGTAACTAAACTAATAATAATAAAAAACTAACCTAAAAATAAACTAAATGATAAATAAAACTTAAATAAATAAATTAATCCTAATAATAAAAAATAAACCTAATAAATAACTAAAAAAAATAATAAATAACTAAACTAATAAAATAATAATAATAAAATAAATAAATTAAAAAAACTAATAATAACTAAAAAAACATAATAATAAAACCTAACTAAAATCTAAACTAAACAAAAATTAATAATAAACTAAATAATAAATAAATAAAACTAAACTAAACTAAAACTAAATAAAATGAATAAAATAAAATATAAATAAATAAAATAATACTCCAATAATAATAATAATAACTAAACAAATTAAATAAATAACTAGTAACTAAAATAGCAACTAATAAACTAAAATAATAATAACTAAAACTAATAATAATAATAAAATAAACTAAACATCAAACCCTAAACTTAAACTAATAAAACTAATAATAATAAAACTATAATAAAACTAAACTAAACTAAAATAACTAATAACTAACGATAAAATAATAATAATAACTAAACCATAATAAAAAACTAATTAACTAATAATAAAACTAAATTAAAAACTAACTAATAAACCAATAATAAACTAATAAATAATAATTAATAAAACTAATAAACTAAAAACTTAATAATAACTAATAAAAAATTAATACTAATAATAAACTCAATAAAACTAATTAATCTAAAACTAATAATAAATAACTAATAACCTAAAACTAATAACTAATAAACTAATAAACTAACTAACTAAAAAACTAAACTAATTAATAAATTAACCTAAACCTTAAAACTAAACTAATAAACTTATTATAATAACTAATAATAAATAACTAAATAACTAAATAAAACTAAACACTATACTTAAACTAATAAACCATAAAAACTAACTAATAAATAAACATAATAATAACTAAACCTTATTTACTAACTAATAACTAATAAGAAACTAATAATAAAAGCCCTAATTAAAAAATTTATAATAACTAAATAATTATAAACTAATAACTAAATAAAACAAAACTAACTAAATAACTAATATAATAAATAAACTAATAATAATAATAAAACTAACTAACAATAACTAAACTAGTTAAAAATAATAATAATAATAATAATTAATAACTAACTAACTAAACTAATAAACTAATAATAATAAAACAAATTCTTAACTAACTAATAAATAACTAAATAACTATCCCGTAAACCCTAACTAAATAAATAAACTAAATAATAATAATAAAATTAATAATAATAAACAAAACTAATAATAGTAATAATAAACTAAGAAAAAAACTAATCTAAAATAAAACTAATATTAAACCAACTAACTAACTAATAATAATAATAAACAATAAATAACTAATAATAACTAATAAAAAACTAAACCTTAAACTAAACTAAAAACTAATAATAATAAACTAATAAACCTAAACCAAACTAATAAAACTAATAAACTAAATTAATAAACTAATAAATAAACTAGCAAAACTAAACTATTAAAACTAAACCATTAATTAAAACTAACTAAAATCTAAATAATAATAAAACCATAAACTAATAAGAATAACTAACTAAAATAAATAAATAACTAATTAACTAATAATACTATAATAAAACTAATTAAACTAAAATAAACTAAACCCCAATAAACAAACTAACTAAATAAAATAATAAAACTAAACCTACTCTAAACTAACCTAAAATAATAATAACTATAACTAAAACTAATAACCTAACTAAAACTAAACTAACTAAACATAATAGTAATAATAAACTAATAATAACCTAAAGCTAATAAAATTTAATAGTAACTAATAAAAACTAAACCTAAAACCTAAACCTAAATTAAACCCTCTTATTAAGCGATTTCGAGAACCCTCACAATCTTGGTGAGTTTTTGAGTGCTTTCTCTCTTGGTTTCCCTATAGATTGTTAGCTTTGCGCTGATCTCGACATGTTCTTGTCATGATGATGTGACTCATGGTGTCAGCTTCTTTGAATCCATGGGGTAATTCCCATATGCCAATGGATTCCGCTAGGGCATTAGATTTTTTAGGTAATCCTTCCACTAAACCTAAATTACCTGATGTTACTAAATCTTTTAAAAAGGCTTTAGCCTATAAGAATTCCTCCACTAAGCTTCCTTTGAGTTTGCTTCATATTTCTTTTGTACTTCGACAATTATGATTTTAGATGAGGATATTGGAAGATTAGCTGAGCCTTTTGGCCAAAGATGGAAGATATTCATTCTTTTTTTATTAGCTTAAATTTATCTGGTACATTTTCTATTGGGCTAACTGACCCAAGGCATGTTCTGGTTAAACTTTCTAATGACCTTGATTACAAAATAATTTTTTCTAGGCATTTTTACTATGTTTTTAATTTTCAAATGCGTATTCTTAAGTGGATGCCTATGTTTGATGTTAATGAAGAGTCTCCTATTGTTCTCATTTGGATTTCTTTACCTAACTTGCATATTCATCTATTTAATCATCAAATTCTTTATGCTATTGGGATGGATTTTGGTCGGCCTTTGCAAGTTGATCAAGCAACAACTGCTTCTTCTAGACATTCTCTTGCTAGAATTCTTGTAGAGATTGATATTACTAAAAAATATCTGAGAGAAATTTGGTTGGGTTTGGAGAAATGCAGTTATTTTCAGAAAGTTCTTTTTGAGAAGTTTCTCATTTTTTGTAGTCATTGTAAAATTCATGGGCATGAAATTTTTGAATGCTTTATTTCTCATGCCTCTCTTAGGAAGAACATCATCAGTAAGAATTCAACTGTTAAAAAAATGATGATTCTCTCAAGTTGGATAAAAAAAAAATCTGCTTTTCAAAATTCTGATGTTTTGCAAAACTAGATTTCTGAATCTTCTGAAAAAGTTTTACCTATTTATGATTTGTCTATTGTGGAAGGCTATTTTTGTGTTTCTGAAAAATTTTTAACTAATAGTTATGCTCTAAGTGTTTCTTTCAAAGATTTTGTTAGAGGGAAGACTTTAGAGGCCATGGTTAATGTTTCTAATGGTTTGGATGTTGTGCATAAGTCCTTTCATGATGATGGATCGAATATTGTTAATGCTAACACCATTTCTTCCAATCAGTTGGATATTGTTTCTATTTCTCTTATGTCTACTTTAGATCATGGGAAAAAGAAAATTTCTTTGCCTTCTTTGATTGAGAATGGCGGTGAAAAGAATCTTGTTAATATTGGCAATCCTTCTTTTAAAAAATAAGATTTAGATACCTATGACAATTCTCTCATTATGAATAGCTCTATTTTAGTTCAAAATGTTCATTTTTCTATGGCTGGTAATTCTATTCAAAATTTTGGTAATATGTTATATGTTTCTAAGGGATTTGAATCTTATTTTAATCTCTTACATGAAGATTATACTAAAAATCTGGATTCTACTTCTCTTGCTTCTTTTATGAATCAAGATAAGGAGGACACTCTCGATTTTGTTGGGTGAAAGTATAGATAATTGTCTTCTTAATAAAGTTGTTTTGCTCCTTTTTCACTGATTCTAAATGCATACTATTTTTGATTTTCCTTTGTCTAATGTTGTGGATGATTCAATGCTCTTCTTTGAAATTGATAGCTTCTGTTGGTCTCCATGCCTTTCACAAATCGATTCATTTTGAATGGAGATTTTTAGAGAAAGGGCATGGTTATAAACGCTTACAATAAGAAAAATGTGTTCACATTTATGCCTCCTTACTTGCTGAGGGTTACTCATTCAAAAGCTTCTTGGAAATAATCTCTCCTATCCTTGAGAGGTTTTTGCTTTTGGCTAATTTTTTCTCTATTGGTTGAGCTTTTACTGTGTGTTTTCTTGCTAGCTAGAGTATTGGCTTCTTGGCTAATTTTCCTCCTTCTAGCTTGGTGTTTCTAGCTTCCTATTTGTTGGGTTTTTTTGGGGTGCCCTTTGGCACTAAACCTAAACTAAATAAAACCTAAAAATAAAATAAATAGAAAACTTAAACCTAAATAAAATAAAATAAAAACCTAAACTAAAACCTAAACCTAAACCTAAACCTTAACCAAAAAATAAAATAAAATAAAATAAAAACTAAACTAAAATAAAATAAACCTAAAAATAAAAATCCTAAATAAAATAAAAACTAAATGTAAGATAAAATAATATGAAAACTAAATAAAAACCTAAACCTAAAAAAATAAACCTAAAAAAAATCTAAAAAATAAACCTAAACCTAAAATAAACAAAATAAAATAAACTTCACCTAAACTAAAATAAATAAAACCTAAATCAAAACCTAAAATAAACTAAACCTAAACCCTACACTAAATAAAATAAAAATAAACCCAAACCTAAACTAAAAAATAAATCCAGAAAATAAGCCTAAAATAAAAACCTAAAACCTAAACCTAAAAAATAAAATAAAAACCTAAACCTAAACATAAAAATAAAAAATAAAACCTAAACCTAAAAAAAACCTAAAATGAAACATAAACTAAAATAAATAAACCTAAAATAAATATTCTAAACTAAATATAAATAAAAAATAAACCTAAATAAAAATAAAAAAATAAAATTAACTAAAATAAAAAAATAAACTAAATAAACTTAAACCTATAGGTTTACTTAATTTCAAAAAAAAAACCCTAATCCCTAAACCCTAAACCTTAAATAAATAAATAAACCCCAACCTTAAACCCTAAACCTACAACCCTAAACCCTAAACCCTAAACCATAAAACCCTAAAACCTAAGCCCTACACCTTAAAATCTTAAACACTAAACCTTAAACCTAAACCGTAAACCCTAAAACCTACAACCCTAAAACCTACAACCCTAAACCTAAACCCTAAATCCTAAACCCTAAACCCCAAACCGTAAAACCATAAATCCTAAACCTTAAAAACCTAAAAACCTGAACCTAAGCTAAATAAAACCTAGAGATAAAATAAATAAATAAACCTAAACCTAAATAAAATAAAAAATAAAATCAAATAAAAACCTAAACTAAAACCTAAACACAAACCTAAACCTAATCATAAAAATAAAACAAAATAAAACATAAAAATTAAAATAAAATAAAATAAATAAAAACCTAAACTAAATTAAAAAATAAAATAAACCTCAAAATAAAAAAGCCTAAATAAACTAAAAAAGCATAAAATAAAAATAAAATAAACCTAAAATAAACTAAACCTAAAATAAAATAAAATAAAAACTAAATAACCACCTAAACCAAAAAATAAACCTAAAAATAAAATAAAACTTAAACCCTAAACTCCCAAATCTAAAATAAATAAAATAAGATAAACCTAAATCAAAACTAAAATAAATATAATCTAAACCTAATCCTAAAATAAACTAAACTTAAACCCTAAACTAAATAAAATAAAATAAACTAGAAATAATCCTTCACCAAAACTAAAAAATAAAACCTAAAAATAAACCTAAAATAAAAACCTAAGACCTAAACCTAAAAAATAAACTAAAATAAAAAGCCTAAACTAAAATAAATAAACACAAAATAAATAAACAAAATTAAATGGAAATATAATATAAACCTAAATAATAATAAAAAATAAAATAGCCCAAAATAAATAAAAAATAAACTAAATAAATTAAATAAACCTAAACCTACTAGTTTACTTAGTTTTAAAAAAACCCTAAATCGTAAACCCTAAATAATAAATCCTAAACCTACAACCCCAAACTTACTACCCTAAATCCTAAACTAACCCTAAACCCTAACCCTAATCCTAGACATTAAACCCTAAACCCTAAACCCTAAACCCTAAACCCTAAATGCTAAACCCTAAACTAATCATAAACCCCTAAACCCTAAACCCTAAAAACCCTAAACCCTAAAGTTTAAATCCTAAACCATAAACACTAAACCCTAAACCTCAAAACCCTAAACCCTATAGCCTAAACACTAAACCCTAAACCCTAAACCCTAAACACTAAAACCCTAAACCCTAAAACCCTAAACCCTAAACCCTAAACCCAAAAAACCTAAAGTAAATAAAACCTAATAATAAAATAAATAAATAAATCTAAACCATAATAAAATAAAATAAATAAAATAAAATAAAAACCTAAACTAAAAATAAAATAAAAATAAAATAAAATAACAAATAAAATAAATAAAAACCTAAACTTAACAATAAAAAACCTAAATATAATAAAAATTGGATGTAAAATAAGAATAAAATAAACCTAAAATAAAATAAAATAAAAACTAAATAAAAACATAAATTTAGAAAATAAACCTAAAATGAAACCTAAAATAAATTATACATAAACCAAAGCCCTAATCTAAAAAAAAAAACTTAAACCTAAAATAAAAATAAAATAAACAAAATAAAATAAACTTAAACCTAAACTAAAATAAACAAAACTAAAATAAATAAAACCTAAACCTAAACCTAAAATAAACTAAACCTAAACCTAAACCTAAATTAAATAAAATAATATTAACTAAAAATAAACCTAAACCTAAACTAAAAAATAAAACCTAAAAATAAACCAAAAATAAAAATGTAAAACCTAAACCTAAAAAAATAAAATAAAAACCTAAACCTAAACCTAGAAAAAATAAACCTAAACCTAAACCTAAAAAGTAAAATAAAATTAAAACTCAACTAAAAAATAAACCTAAACTTAAAAAATAAACTAAAATTAAAATCCTAAACTAAAATAAATAAACTTAAAATAAATAAACTAAATTAAATAAAAATAAAAAATAAAGCTAAATAAAATTAAAAAATAAAATAAACTCAAATAAATAAAAAATAAACTAAATAAACTAAATAAGCCTAAACTTACCAATTTACTTAATTTTTTTAAAAAAATTCTAAACCCTAAATTCTAAACCCTAAACCCTAAACCTTGAATCCTAGACCTTAAAACTAACCTAAACCCTAAACCCTAAAACACTAAACCCTAAACCCTAAACATTAAACCCTAAACCCTCAACCCTGAACCCTAAACTCTAAACCATAAATCTTAAGCCCTAAAACTATAAACCCTAAACCCTAAATGCTAAACCCTAAAACCCTTAACCATAAACCCAAAACCCTAAACCCTAAACCCTAAAACTATAAACCATAAATGATAAACCCTAAACCCTAAACCTTAAACATTAAACCCTAAACTCTAAACCCTAAATCTTAAACCTTAAAACTATAAACCCTAAACCCTAAACCCTAAACCCTAAAACCCTTAACCATAAAACCTAAACCCTAAACCCTAAAAGAAAACCTAAAAATAAACCTAAAATAAAAACCTAAAACTAAACCTAAAAAAGTAAAATAAAAACCTAAACCTAAACCTAAAAATAAAAAATAAAACCTAAACCTAAAAAGTAAAATACAAATAAAACTCAAATAAAAAATAAGTGTAAACCTAAACCTAAACCTAAAAAATAAACAAAAATAAATAAACCTAAAATAAATATAAAAATAAAATATAAACATAAATAAAAATTTAAAATAAATTAAACTGAAATAAATAGAAATAAAGTAAATAAACTAAATAAACATAAACATATCGATTCACTTAATTTAAAAAAACCCTAAACCCTAAACCTTAAACCCTAAATCCTAAACCCTAAACTCGAAACCATAAACCCTAAACCTATAACCCTAAACCATAAACCCAAAACCCTAAACTATAAACTAACCATAAACCCTAAGCCCTAAACCCTAAACCCTAAACCCTAAAAACAATAAACCTTAAAGCCTAAACACTAAACCTTAAACTAACCCAAAACCCTAAGCTAACCCTAAACCCTAAACCCTAAAGCCTAAACATTTAAACCTAAACCTTAAAGCCTAATCCTAAACCCAAAACCTTAAAAGCCTAAACCCTAAAACCCTAAACCCTAAACCTTAAACCCTAAGCCTTATAGCCTAAATGCCTAAAAACCTAAACCTAAACTAAATAAAACCTAACATAAAATAAGTAAAAGAACCTAAACCTAAATAAAATATAATAAATAAAATAAAATAAAAACCTAAACTAAACTAAAAAAATAAAATAAACATAAGAATTAAGATCCTAAATAAAATTAAAAACTAAACATAAAATAAAAATAAAATAAACCTAAAATAAAATAAATTTAAAACTATATAATAACCAAAACCAAAAAAATAAACCTAAAAATAAATATAAAATAAAACCTAAACCTTAAAATAAAAAAAAACCTAAACCTAAAATAAAAAATAAAATAAAATAAACTAAATAAATAAATAAAATAAATTAAACTAAAAATAAACCTACACCTAAACTAAAAAGTAAAACCTAAAAATAAAATAAAAATAAAAACCTAAAACCTAAACCTAAAAAAAATCTAAACCTAAAAAATAAAATAAAAATAAAACACAACTAAAAAATAAACCTAAAATTAAAAATAAATTAAATAAAACACTTAAACTCAAATAAATAAACCTAAAATAAATAAACTAAACAAAATAAAAATTAAGATAAAAAACAAACTAAATAAACCTAAACCTACAAGTTTAGTTAATTAAATAAAAAACCTTAAACCCTAAATCAGAAACCCTAAACCCTAAACCTTAAAACTAACTTTAAATCATAAACCATAAACTTAAAACCCTAAACCCTAAACCCTGAAACCTAAAACCCTAAACCCTAGATGCCAAACCCTAAACCATAAGCCCTAAACCATAAAACCCTAAACCATAAGCCCTAAACCCTAAGCCCTAAAACCCTAAACCCTAAACCCTAAACCCTAAACCCTAAAACCTACAACCCTAAACCATAAACCTAAAACCCTAAACCCTAAACTAACCCTAAACCCTAAATCCTAAACTAACCCCGAACCATAAACTCTAAGATTGGGCAGAACTTTGAGGGTAGGAACATTGGCATCAACTAGGCTTACTCTAGATCTGGAGGTGGAGGGGTAGGCTAAGGCGGTAGTTATCATAGTGGTGGTGGCAGATTTGAGGTACTGGTTCATATGGAGGTGGTGGTCAGAGCAGTGGTGGTTATGGAGGCCGGAGGAGTGACGGAGGTTACAGTTATGGTGGTAGCGGTGGGAGAGATCTGGGATATAATGGCAGATCCCACTACTCGAGCGGTAGTGTTGGTTCTGATGGGAATTGGAGAATTAAAGTACGGCCAATCCGATCTGCTACTTATGAACAAAGTCTTTATAATATAGATGGTTCTACTTATCTAGGGTTTTTGATTTGCTCTATGGGTGCTCATTTTTTATTTATGTCATCGCTTGGGTCTTAGAAAACTTGGGGAGTTACTTGGTTGATGAAATTGAAAAGAAGAAATGTTGAATCTTAATTTCTCTATCAAAAAAAATCTTAAACTCTAAACCATAAACCCTAAACCCTAAACTCTAAATAAAAACATAAACCCTAAACATAAAACTTAAACCCTAAACCCTAAACTCTAAAACCTAAACCCTAAAAAGCCTAAACCCTAAACCCTAAAACCTAAACCTTAAACCCTAAAACCATAAACCTTAATCCCTAAACTCAAACCCTAAACCCTAAAACCCTAAACCATAAACCCTAAAACCTACAATCCTAAACCTTAAACCCTAAACCGTAAACCCTAAACTTAAACCATAAACCTTGAATAAAGATGTCATCAGGAGTAGATCTAAAGAATTACCTAATCCTAACATAGTTATTGTAGCTAAAGAAAATGTCTTCAATAGACTTTCCCTTGATTAATAGAGATATGAATACCCTAAATCATATTATAATACCATATATTATAGTATAATGTAGCATCATATATTTGAGCATGTAGTGATATGTTTTTGGATGTTATAAGATGTTTTGAAATGTTTTAGCATATTATGGTATTGTGCCCTTTAGTCTATATTAATATAAATCATACAAATATTGATTTAATAAATCAAATGATGAAATTTGTTAAATTTGAAGTGGGAATTAGGTTGTAGTACCAAAGGTGTGCTACGCCACTTGTAGTCTAAAAGTAAGATTTTATTTTCAAAATAAATATTGTATGTTGTAGCATAGTATAGCATCATATATCATAATATATTGTTCTGCACATTTTAAATTCTTTTAATATTTAACAATCATGCAGTCGAGCCTATAGTAGCATTATTTATAAAAATGTTAATTTAGACTTTAAAATGGTGAAATTTGACAAAATTCATAATAGGTAGAGCATGGCATCATAATATATTATTTCAATTTAAAATATGTACATGATACGACTAAAATATATAGTTTTTATTATTTAGACTAATTTTGTGAATTTTTATCTTAAGCAATCCCTTGTGATGTGATATGCAACATAGTATAATATAATATGTTATAGTGTATTATAATATAGGATGCTATAACATAGTGTTGCATCATGCATTATAGCATACTATTGTGTATTACTACTTATTGTTTAGCATATTTTTGTTTGTTATAGTATGTTGTAGTAGAGTTTGTACTAGTATAGTTCATAAAAATATTGATTTATAGGCTACGATGATGAGGTTTGGCCAAATTTAAAGTAAGATTTAGGGAACATCATTGGGGGTGTGCTATGGTGTGTCATTTAATCAAAAGAATGGAATTTTTCATCCAAAATTAATGTTCATTTTTGAACCAAATTTTATAAATTTTTTGCATAAAGTTATTCATTTTAAGGCATAATGTAAGATAATATATTATATGAAAGAATATTAAAATAGAATGTACATAACAATAAAACTTAATGTTATTATACATTTTAGTATGTTTTACTTTTGTTATAATACATTGGGTCAAAACTAACAAAAACGTTAATTTGAAGGTTGAGATGGAACAATTTGGCCAAATTCATGGCACACACCAAGAAGCAACACCAAAATTATGCTATGTTTTCCATTTCTAATAGAAAAATAACAATTTTACATCCAAAATGAACATTATTTATATTTTGAGAAAATTTTGTTATTTATTTTTTAAGTGATTCTAATGAGGTGTAATGTTAGACAATATATTATATTATAGCAAATTATATTATAACATCATATATTATAATATAATATAGTGTGTTAATTCACATTATAATATGTTTAACATGATATTGCATAGTTAGTAAATTGCAAATCACAAATCATAAAATGTTTGAGTATAATGTTAAGATGATAATTTGAACATGACAAACATATCATATTAAAAGGTGTGCATAGAAGAAGAAATAAGATTTGATTTGATTTGAATATGATGTGGAAAGATCCATCGGGTAACCATAAAGAAAATGTAATTTTTGATGTGACAATTTGTGTGGGAGAGATCTATTAGAGTAATTTATAATTGGGATGTGGGTTTGATGGATTTGGGATTGTTTGATAGAGATGTATCAGAGAGATTTCTATTTAGAATGATTTCTGATTTGACTAAATATGGAGGTTGGTTTTGAATTTGATTTATTTGTTTGAATTGTTTATATATGATTTGGGGCTCCACTGGGGAGAAGGGTGCTATTTAACTCTACTGGGAAAATCAAATTGGGTTTAATTTAATCTAAGTTAATGTATGGATCATGTCAATGTATGATGGACCCACTAAGAAGGAGCTATATCATCTTTGACCTACATCAAGTTTACAAATTTAAAGGGATAGTCTAACGATTGTGGGGTAGAGCTACCCAACCTAAGGGGTTGCCTTTTGGTGTACAACAGTTATGCTAAGAAGAAGGAATAGAAGGCTTACATCTTCCAAAGTGAGGAACAAATGCTAGGGTGACCTGTTGGATGCACAACAAATCAGACTTTAGCTAGGGCGACTATTAAGTGAATGTCACTGGGGACTTATGTCAACTCAAAAGTAGTCAGGATTAATTTTATCTTAATTTCATATGATTTGATATGGTTTGTTTGTTTAGTTTTATTTTGAATTGAGTGCATATCCACCGGAGATGTGAGCTCGGTCAAATTTGATAGATTTAATTTATGGACCATGTCGGTGTGTGATGGACCCACTGAGAAGGGGCTATATCGGACTTATCCTATCTCAAATTTACAAATCCAAAGGGATAGCCTATTGGTTGTGGGGTAGAGCTAGCCAAACTAAGGGATTTCCTTTTGGTGTGCAACAATTGTGCTAGGAAGAAGGTGTAACAGACTTACATCTTCTAAAGCAGGGAACAACCATTGGGGTGACATGTTGGTAGCAAAATAAATCAAACTGACTTAGAGTCAACTACTGAGTGAATACCGCTGGAGACTTATATCAACTCAAGAGTAGTTAAGCAATTCATATAGGGAGTTTTACTAACATTGCCCTAAAGATAGGATACTTGTTTGGGAAGAGGTATCACTAGGGGTGTCCTCCTAATCCACAAGTGAATATATATTTTATTTATATATTTATGTGCACCTTGTTGGTGTGCGAGGGACCACACTAAGAAGGGGTCATGTCATCCTTTACCTATCTTAGATTTACTAGACCAAGGGAGAATCTGTACATCCATAAGATGAATTCTCCAACCATAAGGGTGGTTACTAGGAAAGAGGAATTGTCCAATATGATAGTAACCCAGGTAGTGTCTAAATGGGGTTCCAAAGGACATGTTCCAAATATAGTGCCCACAGGGGAGGAGCTACTAGGGGCCTTATTTTGAGCCCTGAAAAAGAAAGCCTATAGGTGTACGGTAGCCAACTAAAGGAGAAAGCATACCAGACTTACATCTGCCATGAGTGGTGTATCTTAAGGTGTAAGAACCAACCAACGTAAGGTGTATCCATCAACATGAGTGGTGTATCCATCAACAGAGTGAGAATTAACAAGCCTATGGTGTCCATCGGTGTACAATGATCAATCTAGAAAGAAAGAGTATAAGCTTACAACTTTCTAGGCGAAACTGATAATCGAGATAGTCTGTCATCCACGGGATAGATGTTATCTGACCTAGAATGACTATTAAGTGGGGAGCCCCAAGGAAGGACTGGACCCAGACTTGAAGAAGTTAGGAGGGAAGGAGCCACCAGGGGACTTATCCTAAACCTCAAATATACTCGACCAAGTTAGTGCATGAAGGCCAATCCAAGAAGAAAGCATAGCAGACTCACATCCTCTTAAACGAAGCCAACATGAGGTAGCTTATCGACAACACAATAAGACTTGCCAAACTAATAAGGCCCTTGTTAATGTGTAGTGGCTGAGTAAGGATGGAAAGCATAGAAGACTTAAATCCTCCAAAGAAAGAAGACCATTATGTGACACACTAGTAAGGTAGCACGCCAACCCAACCTAGAGTAGCTAATGAGTGAGTGCCATTAGGGGCGTTATCTCAACTCAAAGTAGCCCGAGATAAAAGATATGTATTTATTTTATATGTTTGTGTGTAGTTTGTGTTTATGTTATGTCGATGAAGGATAGGATGCCACTTGTGTTCCTTACACCTACCCTAAAGACAGCATGGAGGATTCGTAAACAAGAATACTTTCAACATGAAACTGATTGAATTCGAAATGGAATTTTCATTAATAATAGTTATTTTCAAATATGGTTTATAATATTTCTTTAAGTAGAGCCCATTGATTGTTGGGTACTCTCCATTATGATTAATAAGCTGATAAGATCCTCCTTGGTACTCCTTCCTTATGATAAAAGGGTCTTCCCAAGTGAGTTTAAACTTGCCTCCCATCTTACGATGAGCAACAATCAGTCTCCTTAGAACTAAAATAAGCTCTCTTACATGGAAAGCTCTAAGATGGACCAACTTGTTATGAGATTGTATCATTTTAGCTTTGTACAACTCAAGGTTTTATCATGATCACAGGCATCTCTCCTCTAAACCATTGAGCTCTTCTAATCGTAACTTGGTGTTCTGCTCTGTTGTCATCTTGCTACCCATAGCTATCCTTAGTGATGGGAGTTGGGCTTCTAATGATAGAATGGCTTTGGACCCATACACTAAGGTGAAAGGAGTAGACTGAGTTGGAGTTCTATAAGTGGTGTGGTAGGCTCACAAGGCTTCAACTAATTGCTCATGCCACTGTCGCTTGTTATTGTCAAGTGTCTTCTTCAGTATTTAGATGAGAGCTTTGTTGAAGGCTTCTACGAAGCTGTTTGCCCTCAGGTAATTGATGATAGAATATCTCCAATCTATGTTGTGTCTCCGGGCAAAGTTGTTGATCATGGTGCTCTTGAATGCAGTACCATTATCAAATATAATTCACTGAGGCACTCTGAAACTATATACAATATGGCTCTTAAAAAATTAGAGCACATGCTGAGATATGATTTCTTTGTGAGGAATTGCCTTCGCCCATTTGAAAAAGTAGTCAATAGCAGCTAAGATGAACCGATGACCCTTGGAAGAAGGAGGATTAATCAAACCCACTTTGTCGATACCCCAACACTCAAATAGCAATGAGGCCAATGTAGGATGTAGAATGTTGTGTGGTTAGTGTGGTACCACAACGTGTATTTAACATTGGTGGCATCGCCTAATTGTATCCATGCAATCTTTGATCATCGATGGCCAGTAGTATCCTAGTCTGTTGATCTTGGCTTTCATCTTCGAACCAGATTGGTTTTCTCCACAAAATCTTGAATGTACCTTGATCACGATCTTATGGGCTTCGTGCTTGTCTAAACAACATAAGCACATATGATCAAAAGACCGTCGATACAAGAAACCATCCACAAGAGCATATGAAAGTGCTCTCTGCTTCATCTGATGGGCTTGGGACATCTCTTGAGGTAGTTTTCCTTTATTTAAGTAATCCATGAAAGGTTGCCTCCAATCTAACTCCTCATCCTTCTTGGTAATGGTAACCTCCCCTTCAAGAGAGTACTTTTTGTTGAGTTCAAAATCAATTAGGGATAAAACTTGTTTATTTTGGATATTTATTGATATGGACTTTTCTTCTGGACATGCCAACTCCTTAGCAAGCTAGGCTAAAGCATACATTATGGCATTCTCTCATCGAGGAATCTTATAAATGGTAACCTCTGGGATTTGGGCTAACAACTCCATGGTGTACTTATGGTAGTGATGGAGCTTAAGCTTTATAACCATATAGGACCCAATAATTTGGTTGATAACTAGAGATCCCTAAAGATGTTGATGTTCGATGCTTAGAGTAAGCAGGAAGTGGGTGTGTTGCTAAGAAATCTGCTAGTGCTTATCCTTTCACTGCACAGAAGGGTACAAAGGTAACATTAAATTATGAGAGGATCATAGGCCATCATGCCAACCATCTGAATAGTGTCAGCCATGTCATGAGATACTATAGTGGATTGGACCTAGAGATTAAGTTCACCTTTTGAGGAAACATGTAGATTTGTAGCTTTCGAAATGTAAAGATCAAAGTGAGGAAATGCTTCTAAATGAGTGGATAATTAGATGATGGTTGAGGTAGTATAGTGCATTTTCCATCTCTTTATCATTGGCTTGGGACAACAAAGCACCAAGGGAGTCGTCTAACGTAGTAGTGTAAAGTATGAGCTGGTTGTCGAGGATAGGGGCTGCTTGAATTGTTGATATCATCAAGTAATTCTTAATTTCTTTGAAGGCATACTCACACTTGTCATCCCACTTGAACTTTGCATCCTTTTTGATAAGTGCTGAGAATGGCTAATATCTTTCTGATAGGTTGGATATAAAGCATCTTAGATACGCCAACCACACTTGGAATAATCAAAGTTAAGTTAAAATTTTAGGCAGTGGTATTTCTAATATTATCTTAATCTTCTCTTGATCAATTTTGATTCCCTGGTGTCGAACAATAAACCCAAGGAATTTCCCTGAAGGTACTCTGAATGTACACTTTAGGGGGGTCATTTTGAGGTTAAATTATCTTAACTGTTTGAAACCTACACTCAAGTCACCAAGATGGTCTTCTTATTATGTACTTTTAACCATGAGCTCATTGAAATAGCACTCAATTTAATGATGAATGAGTTCATTGATGATTCGAGACATAGCCCGCTGGTATGTAGCATCAACATTTTAAAGGTTGAAAGGCATGCCCTTATAGCAATAGATTCTGATAGGGGTTCTAAAAGTAGTGTTTCTTTCATCTTTAGGGGCCATCTTTATTTGATTATATCCAGATAAGACATCCATAAAAGAGAAGACTGCATGAGATGAGGAAATTTTCACCATCAGCTTCGGGATTGGTAGTGGAAATTCATATTTTGGACATGCCTTAATTAAATCCCTAAAATCGACCCATATGTGAATTTAGCCATTCTTTTTCTTAACTTGGATGACACTAGCTAACCAGGAAGGGTATTTTTCTTTCCATATGAAGCCAACAATAATTAGTTTCTTGACTTTATAAATGACCTATTATTCTATGTCTAATCACATGCATCTAGGAGCTTGCTTGATAGGGTTAGCAGTAGGCTCTATTACTCATTTATGGACCGTTATGTTAGGAGCCAATCCAGGCATCACTTAATAATTCCATGCAAAGCAGTCATTAAACTTAGTTAATATCCTAGCTAAGTCATTGGTATCAATTTTATTCAATAAAGAACTGGTGTATGTCGGGCGTGAATCTTCTTCATCTCCTAAGTTTATTTCCTTGAGCTTGTCGATGGTTGACTTGATCTCTTCTTTGAACTCTAGTGGTCCCTCTTTGACTTTAAAATCATCTGGATTATCTAAAGTTTCAGAGCACATCTCCTCATATGAGTTAATATGATTTTAACAGAACCTATCAGATTCCAAATGATTGGTGATAACTAAGTAGTAATCGTCATCATCGACTAGACCCACTATATGAAATCTTAGTCCCAGTCTTGATTAAGAGCTTTTGCATTTGTTCTACCATATTATTTCAAAGTAGTCTGACCCGTGCTCTAAGTATTCACACCTGTGGATGACTTAGGGCTTCCCTAACTACCAAACCCTCAACTTTTAAGTAGGGTTAGAGCTAAGGTTCAGCGATGTCTAACTATTTTGCATAAACACTTGGATACATATATGCTTTACTTTGGAGCCTGATATTCATCACTATCTAGCTCAACTATCACCTCCAAGGGAATCTACTGTTGAGAAGAACTGGCTAGCATGCTAAATATATAAGACTCATCCTATGAACTAGATTTTAAGATTATATGGATAGCAGGTGTACTCCTGGTAGTTCTGACATATCGTTTACTAGGTGGCCAATAAGGAGGTTTTCCACCCTTGGGACTACCTCTGAACTGGCCTTTTCCTCTGCTTGGTGGAGGTTAAGTAGTCTTACCCATATGTTCAAATGGGGTAATGAACTATGGGTGGAATTTAATGTCAGGCTCCGTTTCCTCCTCCAAGTCTATTTCCTCTCTCTTTTATTTTGTTTTACATTTTCTCTTTTCTTTTCGTTTTTCCTTTTCTGTATTATTTTATTTTTCTTTTTCTTTTTATTTTTATTTTTATTTTTCTTTTATATTTAAACTTTGACCAAGTTTGCGAGAATAGGTTTATTGATTTTGAGGGAGATAGTAAGCCGCATCCTCATATATGCCGACCTCACAAACTATAAATTGCTTGAGATCTCCTTTGACACAGTAGATGATCCCACCTCTCATGAACTTCATACACTAATGTAGAGAGGATGGAACTATATTGTTCACATGTATCCATGGTCTCTCAAGCAAAGTGTTGAAAGATGTATCTGAGTCTATAATGTGAAACTTGGCTTTTGCCTTCCAATCTTCTATCTCCAAGAGCAACACTATAGAGCCTAATGGCTATTGACCTCACTTTTGGTGTGCAAATTCAATCTTCCCATCTTAGACTTAGGAATTTTCTAGACACTAATACTTCCCTAGTCATAAGACACTTCTAACAATTAGGTAAACACTTAAACTAAGCCTATAGACTTAGAAGGGTTAACCATAAGATTAGCTTATGCTTTAGGGATTAGGATAATTCACCTAGCCAATAGCCTAAATCCAATCCATGTTCACCTTCTCAAACCAAACCTCAAGTTCAATTCGAACATCAAATTCAAATCTAAATCCAAACTCAAATTCAAAAACCAAATGATTGAAGCCCATGATCAAATCCAAACTTGAAACCCTTCCTAATCCATATGACCTATCCTATGGACTTAGCCAAATCTTAATCCAAATCAATTGATTTTCTCATAATCAATTTATATCTTCAATCATCTTCTTAAATATAAATAAAATCTACATTCAAATGATCAAAACTAAATCAAACTCAATCAAATTAAATTAAAACCCTTCCTAAGCCATATGACCTATCCCATGGACTTAGCCAAATTTTAATCAAATCAAATCAAACTCAATTGATTTTCTCATAATTCAATCATATTTTTAATCATCTTCACAAATTTACATGAAATATACATTTAAATCAACAAAAATAAATCAAACCATAATAAAATCCAAACCTAAGCCACATAACCTAACTCCATGGACTTAGCCAAATTCCTTCATTCCAAAACCCAAATTCAATTGATTTTCTCATGAATCAATCATACCTTCAATTATATTCACAAATATAAATGAAATCTATAATCATCAAGCCAAACCAAAATCAACCCAAGTCAAACCCATCTTAACCCTTTTGACTTAAAATGTTCAAATGAACCAAAGCTAATTAGAATTGAATTTATATATCAATCCCAAATCCATATATAAACTAAACTAATTCAAACTCAACCCAAAATCAAGCTAACTAAACCCAATTGGTCCACTTGACCTAAAGTGGGCAATTTGACTTATTTGAGCCAAGTTCTAATCCTACCAAAATTGGATTGAACCAAGCCCATTAAAACCTCGCATCATAACTGTTGATCAACCTAGGTTGATCAATTATCACAAATTGGGTCAAACCAAGTCAACATGGTCATTTGACCAAGTGAACCCCTTAACTAATATGAACCCAAACTAGCCAAATTGTAACCTAAGACAAATCCCTTGAAATAAATGATTCATACAAAATCAAAATCAATATTTGAATATGACTTGACCTTCAATTGAGTCAAACCAAACCCAGTTGGCTGTCTTGACCCAAGTTGACCCAAATTGACCTAAAAGATCAAATTGGGTCAAATCAAAATATAAACCAAATTGATTGCAACTAATGGCTCAAGTTAATTCCAAATTGATTGTTGAACTTGACCAAAGTCATGATTGGAACCAATTGAACCCAATTGACCTACTTAGCCCAAATTGAGCTAAAGTGTCAAGTTGACCTAAATCAAAACTAAATCTAAATTAATTGAAACTAAAGCCTACAAGAAACTTTAATTGGTCAACTAAACCCAAACCAACACCCAACCCATGCTAATTTGGCTAATTTGGTCAATTTGGTCAACTCAACCCATTTGACCCAAATGAATTCAAATAAGCCAAAATCAAATCTAAGCCAAACTAAACAAAACCAATTGAACCAAAACATCTCAAATAATCATATGAACTTGGCCTAGCTCTTAGTTTGACCTAATTTAACCAATTGGTCAACTTAATGCAACCTAACCCAATTTTACCTAAATGAGTGAAATTGAGCCAAATCGAACCAAATCAGCCCCATTTGACTTGAAATGTGGGATAATCCACGTTTGGCTTATTTGAAATCTGCCCAAATTAAATCCAATGCCATATGGTCATTCTACCCTTGGGTCAAGGGCATCATGTGAACCAAATCACCCATGCAAGTGGTCATTTCAATTCTTTGGCCACTTGGTACTTTCCCAATGATCCACCTTGGAACCTAGGACACTACCCAACCTGACCCAAGGGGTGATTGGGTCGTCCATCATCCATGGGAGGTGAAATCACCTCACCCTCCCCATTAGAGTATTTGAAACCCTTAGGATACCCATGATTCCACCTTGGCAGCCACCTCCACACCATCAACCAACTAAGCCGAACCAACTTACCTCCTCCTTTCCACCCACCACTCCATGAGATTGTTGGACAACAACTAGAAGCCAAACTCGATCCCACCATTTTATCAAGATGATCGTGGGGATATACACCATATCATTTCAACTCAAACACACACAAAAATCATTCCTCAGAGCTCTAGCTACCCAAGACTAATCGCAATAGCCATTCTTTAAGCTCCCAAGCTCATTCGTCGATCAAAAAATGCCATTCCCATCCGTCCTGAAATAGGGCGCTCCCATTTCTAACCTAACATCCCTATTTGTCCATCAAACTCAAATTAACTTTGTACACACCTACCCTAGGCTTCATCGAGCAAGAACGAATCAACTCCCAAGCTTCCCGAGCACTGAAGGTGTGACTTCAATCAAATCTGAGCTCAAAATCATCAGTTCGTGGCCTTCTGAGCAAACATCAAAGAATTGATCAAATTATTGCTCAACAAGGCTTCATCTCCACTAGATGAAGCTTCCTTAATCGTTCGAGCCACCAGTCTTGAGCTCCAGTGAGGTATACTTCCAAAACCGATACTTAGTTAAAATGGGTTGGATCTTTTTGAAGAAAACTTGCATCTAATGTGATCTTGACCATTAGATCCCCTTCGATTGATGTCATGAAGGTGTGGAATCCTTTTGGAGTTGATCTGAGCTCAGGTGAGCTCAGATTAAGTGAACAACGGTGGATAGACTCCATTCTCCCTCACTTGCATGATGTTAGATCAGGTAGACACCCTCTCATTTCCACTCAAACACACATAAAAATCATTCCTCAAAGCCCTCGCTACCCAAGTTGAGCCACTAGATCCATTCCTTAAGCTCCCAAGCTCGTTCCTCGATAAAAAAATTCCATTCCTATCCATCCCGAAATCGGGCGCTCCCATTTCTGACCTTACTTCCCCATTTCTCCATCAAACTCAGATTAACATTGCACACACCTTTCCTAGGCCTCGTCGAGCAAGAATGAATCATCTCCCAAGATTCCCGAGCACCGGAGGTGTGCCTTCAATCAAAGCTGAGCTCTAAATCGCGGTTCATGGCCTTCTAAGCGAACATCAAAGAATTGATACAATTACTACTCAACAGGGTTTCGTCTCCACTAGATGATGCTTCCTTAATCATTTGAGCCTCCAGTCTTGAGCTCCAGCGAGGTATGCTTTAAAATCGATCCTTAGGAAAAATGGGTGGAGCTTTTTGAAGAAAACTTGCATCTCGTGTGATCTTGACCATTGGATCCCCTTCGATTGATGTCATAAAGGTGTGGAATCCTTTTGGAGTTGATCTAAGCTTAGGTAAGCTCAGATCAAGTGAGCAATGGTGGACAGTCTCCATTCTCCCTCACCTACATGATGTTAGATCACGCACCGTCAGTTTCGCATGATCGAAACAGACGATCGTGATTAGATCAGCTAGATCGATCTGATTTAATCCTATTAAGCTGTGGGATTAATCATCGAGAAAGTGCATCTGACGGACGGGAAAGTGGGTCCACCCCTGCCATGTGGCACTGAGTTGGATAAATTTTAAGTAGCCAATCCCTCTGTGCCATGTGGAAAGCGCACCGCATCAACGCCATAGAAAGCACACCGTCTACGCACATGGCCAACAGATTAAGCTTTAATTAGGCTTAATTAATCATTTTAATGGCGAAACTTCTAAAATCATAAAAAATCATAGAGAAATAAAAAAATGCAAATAAATGCTCATTTTAAAGGTATCTTAGAGGAGAATTATTTTAAAATGATCATAACTAATTTTGAACAGTAATTAAAGTTTAATTATAAAATTAATTAGCTTAATTACTCCTTAATTACTTGAGCAATTATTCCCAAATTTTGTGGGTCAATTTAATGGGATGACTTCTGCCTCCCATGATTTTATTGGAATTTATTACTCACTTAAGTAGGAAAATTTACAAATTAAACCTTAACAACTCTTTTAAGTTAATTAATGATCAATTGATCCCATGAACAGTAACAAATTGGTTAATTATGTTTATTAATCATTGTTAAACAGTAAGTGAACTAAGGAATACGGTTGGGACCCCTTTCACTAAGTTCATTTCAGCCTTTTTTAAAATGAAATTAATTAATATTTAACTAATTAATTAAATCACTTAATCAAATTGAAATCATAATCACATGAAATCTTAATTAATTAAATCGTGGGGGTAGATCCTTAGGTGATTGATAACCTAAAGGAGTTGAATGAAATTATGGTTAGCCCACATGTGTGGGAAAACCATAAGAGTAATTAATTAAGTCCCTTAATTAATTAACTATTAATCATGAGCCAATTTAAGCCCATTTATTTAATAGGATCATTGCAAGTTTATTTTCCATGCATATCATGTTGGCTCATAATTTTGTTAATTACTTTAAGGTGACATAAGTAAGGGTTATTAATTCATCTAATTAAGGGTTCAATTTAATTAACCCATAAAATTAACTTAATTATATTTCCTTAAATTAAATTAAATCACTAATGTGGGAATGGGTTTAAAACAACAAGCGATGATTTCTTTTCTTCTCTTTAAATAAAATCAATTCAAAAAACTTAATTAATAAAGAAGCTTTGGTTTGCTTTAAGTAATCTTATTTGATTTGATTGTCCTTAAGAACTAGTTTGGTTGAATGAATCACATGCTTATATTTGATTGACCTCTTTCCAATCATGTTAAATTTGGTATGTCATTTGAATTCATGCATCCACCTTTTCAAAATCAAGTAAAATAAAGTGGATTTTTTTATGTAAGCATGTGTTGATTTAATTTAATATATGAGTGGCTATTATCACTATTAAATCCAAATGTATTTTTCAAAAGCTTATAAATGAAAAATATTGTGTTATGATTCTAGTTATAAATACATAAGAAATGCATGTGCTTATAGCTTAAGTGTATGAATGTTGATTTCTCTTTCCACTATTCATAAGTTGATTTATATGAGATTGAATGCTAATGGTAATATAGTCTGGACATCCTAGAAACACGAGGCTTTAACTAGCCTCAAGGAAGCCATTTGACTACCTCACTTCCCTGGTTTGTTACTTGGTTGATGAAATCGAAAAGAAGAAATGTTGAATTTGAATTTGTTCTTTGTTAAAAAAAATCAAAAACCCTAAACCCTAAACTAAAACCTAAACGCTAAACCTAAAACCTAAACCCAAAACCCAAAACCTTAAAAACCCTAAACCCTAAACCCTAAACCCTAAAACCTAAACTTAAACTAAATAAAACCTAAAAAAAAAAATAAAGAAAATATAACCTAAATAAAATTAAATAAAAACCTAAACTAAAACCTAAACCTAAACCTAAACCTAAACCTAAAATTAAAATAAAATAAAAAAAATAAAAACTAAACTAAAATAAAATAAATAAAAACCTAAACTAAACTAAAAAATAAAATAAACCTAAAAATAAAAAACCTAAAAAAATAAAAATTAAGCATAAATTAAAAGTAAAATAAAATAAAAACTAATTAAAAACCTAAACCTAAAAAATTAAACCTAAGAAGAAATAAAAAATAAAACATAAACCCAAAACTAAAAAAAACTAAACCTAATATAAAAAAATTAAATTAACATAAACCTAAACTAAAATAAATTAAACTGAAATAAATAAAACCTAAACTTGAACCCTAAACTAAATAAAAGAAAATAAACTAAAATTAAACCTAAACCTAAACTAAAAATAAAAAAAACCTAAAAAACCTTAAAAAATAGAACTAAACAAACCAAAAAAAAAATACCAAAACCTAAAAAAAAAAAATAACACTAAACAAAAAAAAAACATTAACCAAAACTTAAAAAATAAACTAAAAAAATTAACATAAAAAAGTAACTAAATTAAATAAAAATATTAATAAACCTAAATAAAAATATAAAATAAAATAAAAAAATAACTACATAAACTAAATAAACTTAAGCCTACTAGTTTAATTAATTTTTGTTTTTCAAAAAAAAAAAAATCTTAAACCCTAAACTAACCCTAAACACAAGACCACCCTATAAAAACTAAACCATTAACCCTAAACCCTAAACTGACCTAACCCTAACCATAAACCCTAAAACTAAACCCTAAACCTGACCCTAAGCCCTAAACCCTAAACTCCCTAAACCTACCTAAACCCTAAACCCTAAACTATAAACTAAACCCTAAACTATAAACCCTAAACCCACCACCTAACCCACCTTAATCTAAAGCTGCACCCTAAACCCACCCTAAACTAAGGACCTGGGCTCCCTGGGCCTAAACCCTGGGGCCTAAACATTAAACCCTGGGCCTAAACCCTAAGAAACACCTAAATCAAACCCTAAACCTCTAAAAAAATAACCTAAGATAATACAAATATGTATATATATAATATATATATATATATATATATATATATATATATATATATATATATATATATATATATATATATATATATATATAAAATAAAGGAAAATAAAATAATAAAATTAAAACTAAACTAAAACTTAAATCTAAACCTAAAATAAAAATAAAATAAACTAAATAAATAAAACTTCTAAAAATAATATAAACCTAAGAATAAAACCTAAATAAAATAAAAACTAAAAGTATAAAAAAAACAAACCTTAAAAAACAATCCTAAAAATAAATAAAAAATAAAACCTAAACCTTAAACTAAAAAAAAACTAAACCTAAAATATAAATAAAATAAGCAAAAAAAAATAAACCTAAACCTAAACTAAAATAAACTAAACTAAAATAAATAAAACCTAAACCTAAACATAAAATAAACTAAACCTAAACTAAATTAAATAAAATAAACTAAAAATAAACCTAAACCTAAATTAAAAAATAAATCCTAAAAATAAACCTAAAATAAAAATCTAAAACCTAAACATAAAAATATACAATAAAAACCTAAACCTAAACATAAAGGTAAAAAATAAAACCTACACATAAAAAATAAAACAAAAATAAACCTAAACCTAAACCTTAACCTAAAAAATAAAGTAAAATAAAAAACCTAAACTAAAATAAATAATCTTAAAATAAATAAACTAAACTAAATAAAAATGAAAAATAAACCTAAATATAATAAAACATACAATAAACTAAAGTAAATAAAAAATAAACTAAATAAACCTAAACTAACCAGTTTACTTAATTTCTTTAAAAAAAACTAAAAATCCTAAATTCTAAACCTTAAACCCTAAACCTACAACCCTAAACCCTAAACCCTAAAAAACCCTAAACCCTAAACTCTAAACCCTAACCTTAAACCCTAACTCTAAACCATAAACCTTAAAAGCATAAACCCTAAAACCAAAAAAACTAAACCCTAAATAATAAACCCTAAACACTAACCCTAAACTGTAAACCTTAAACCCCAAACCTCAAACCCTAAACCTAAACTTAAAGTAACTAAATAAATTAAAAAATTATCCTAAATGCTAAAACATAATAAATTTAAACCTAAACCATAAGAATGGGCAGAACCTTGATGGCTGAGGGGCATCACTATCCAACCAAGCTTTTCTAGATAAATCGGTGGAGGTGGGGAGGAAGGAGTTATATTGGTGGTTGTGGGAATCTAGAGGAGCTTGGATATGGAGGTGGTAGTCGAGCGTGGTTGTTATGGAGCGGGAGGAACAAGGTTAAGTCATGGTGGCGGCGGAGAGAGAGATCGGGGATATGATGGTGGATTTCATTGCTCGAGAGGCCGGGGTGGTTCTGATGGGAACTCGGGAAACTGAAGAACGATCAATCTGATCTACTGCTTATAGAACCGTGTCTTTAGATTAGAGATGATTCAAGTTATCTAGGGTGCTCGATTTGCTCTATGCATGCTCACTTTTTATCTCTATCATTTCTTTCATCTTAAAAAACTTAGATTGTTACTTGGTTGATGAAATCAAATAGAAAAAATGTTGAATCAAATTAGTTCTCTATTAAAAAAAGCCTAAAACCTAAAACACTAAACTAAAACTTAAACCCTAAACCTAAACCCTAAACCCTAAACCCTAAACCTTAAACCTTAAAACCCTAAGCCATAAACCCTTAACCTTAAACCCTAAACTGAAAACCATAAACCCTAAACCCTAAACCTAAAACCCTAAACCCTAAATCTTAAACCCAAAAAAATCCTTAAACTAACCTTAAACACTAAACCCTAAGCTAAAACCTAAACCTAAACTAAATAAAACATAAATAAATAAATAAACCTAAACCAAAATAAAAATAAAATAAAATAAACTAAAAACATTAACTAAAAGCTAAACTTAAACTAGGCCTAATGAAAATAAAGGTAAAACTACTAAAGACCAAAATAAAAATAAGCTAAAATAAAAAGCCAAGGTAAACCTAAAAAAATAAAATAAAATAAAATAACATTAAATAAAAAAATAACGTAAAAAAGAAAATAAAGCCACAAACTAAAATGAAAAATAAAAACAAGAGCCTAAAATAAATAGAAAAATAAATCATAAAATAAAACCAAAAATAAAATCTAAACCTTAAACCAAAAAAAAACCTAAGCTAAAAATAAAAATAAAATAAACATAAACCTAAACTAAAATAAACTAAACTAAAATAAATAAAACCTAAACCTAAACTAAACTAAACTAAACCTAAACCTAAACCTAAATTAAATAAAATAAAATAAACTTAAAATAAAGCCTAAACTAAAAAATGAAACCTAAGAAAACCTAAAATAAAATCTAAAACCTAAACCTAAAATAATAAAATAAAAACCTAAAAATAAAAAATAAAACCTAAACTGAAAAAATAAACTAAAATAATAATCTTAAACTAAATCAAATAAACATAAAATAAATAAACTAAACTAAATAAAAAAAATAAACCTAAATAAAAATATAAAATAAACTAAATAAACCTACAACTACCAATTTTTTTAATTTAAAAAAAAAAATCCTAAATCATAAACCCTAAACCCTAAAAACTAAATCCTAAATCCTAAAACCTAAACCCTAAAAAACTAACCCTAAAGCCTAAACTCTAAACCTACAACCCTAAACCCTAAACCCTAAACCATGAATAACCCTTATCCCTAAACCTTAAACCCTTAAACCCTAAACCCTTAACCCTTAACCCTAAACCTTAAACCCGAAACCCTAAAACCTAATAAACCTAAACCAAAACCTAAACCATAAGAATAGGCAGAACCTTGATGGCAGAAGCATCACTGTTAACCAAGCTCAATTTAGATTTGGTAGTGGAGGTGAAGGTGAAAACAACGGTTATCATAGTGGTGCTGGGGTATCTAGAGGTGTTGGTGGATATGGAGGTGGTGGTTGGAGCAATGGAGGTTATGGTGGTAGGAGGAGCGATGGAGGCTACAACCATGGTGGTGGCAGAGGGAGAGATCGGGGCTATGATGGTGGATCCCACTACCCGAGAGGCCGAGGTGGTTCTGATGGCAACTAGAAAAATTGAAGAACGGCCGATCCTATCTGCTGCTTATGGAACTGTGTCTCTACAGTAGAGACGGTTCTAGTTTTCTATGGTTTTTAATTTGCACTATGAGCTTGTGACTTAGAAAACTTGGTTTGTTACTTGGTTGATGAAATCATAAAGAAGAAATGTTGAATCTAAATTTGTTCTCTGTTTAAGAAATAATAATAATAAAAACCCTAAACCCTCAACAAACCCTAAACTTAAACCCCCCATAAAACCTACCCTAAACCATAAAACTAAACCTAAACCCAAACCTAAACCATAAACCCATGCCAAACCTAAATCTTAAACCAAACCTAAAACTCTAAACTCAAAACCCTAAACTAACCTAAACCTAAACTCAAAACCACAAAACCACAAATGTTGAAGCTCAAACCCTCTTTACACCATAAACCCTAAACTTAAACCCTAAACCAAACCCCAAAACCCAAACCCTACCTTAAAACCCTAAACCTAAACACTAAACCAAACCCACCCCAAACCTAAAAACTATACCCTAAACCCTAAACCTAAAAAATAAAACTAAAAAAAAAAAAACTTTAACCTAAACTAAATAAAACCTAAAAAATAAAATAAATAAATAAATTAAACCTAAAATTAAATAAAATAAACTAATTGGATAAAATATATAAAAACCTAAACTAAACTTAAAAACAAAATAAACCTAAGAATAAAATCTAAATAAAATTAAAATAAAATGTAAAATAAAAATAAAATAAACTTAAAATAAACCTAAAAAAATAAAATAAATAAAAATAAATAAAACTAAATAAAACCTAAACCTAAAAAAATAAACCTAAAAAATAAAACCAAAATAAATAAAAAAAATAAAACCTAAACTAAACTAAAAAAACTAAACCTAAAATAAAATAAAATAAACAAAGTAAAATAAACCTAAACCTAAACTAAAATAATAAATTAAAATAAATAAAACCTATACCTAAACCTAAAATAAACTAAACCTAAACCCTAAATAAATAAAAATAAACTAAAATAAACCTAAACCTAAACTAAATATAAAACCTAAAAATAATCTTAAAATAAAACTTAAAACCTAAAATAAAATAAATAAGAAAAGCTAAACCTACATAAAATAAAATATAAACAACCTAAACCTAAACCTAAACTCAAAAGATAAACTAAACTAAAATAAAATTAAATAAAACCTAAACTAAACTAAAAAATAAGAAACCTAAATAATATAAAACTAAACCTAAAATAAAATAAACCTATAAAATAAAATAAAGAAAATAAAACTAAACCTAAAAATAATCTAATAAATAAATAAATGGATAACCCACCTACTCTAAATCCTAAACCCTAATCCAACCCTAAACCCTAAACCCCACCCCATGACCAACCCTACCCCACCCTAAAAACCTGAGCTAAAATAATACCTAAACCCTAAAACTAAAACCTATCTAAAAGAATAAAATAAATAAATTAAACTAAAGCAAAATAAAATAAAAACCTAAAATAATAAAATAAAAAATAAAATAAAATAAAACATAAACTAAAACCTAAACCTAAACATAGAGAAAATAAAATAAAAAAAATAAACTAAAATAAAAAATAAATAAAACCATAACTAAACTAAAAAAATAAAACCTAAATAAAATAAAACTAAATCTAAAATAAAATAAGATAAACATAAAAAAATAAAATAAAAACCTAAAAATAAAACCTAAATATAAATAAAAATAAAACCTAAACTCTAAACTAAAAAAAACCTAAACATAAAATAAAATTAAAATAATCCTAAACCTAAACTAAAATAAATAAAACCTAAACCTAAAATAAACAAAGCCTAAACTAAAAGATAAACTAAATAAAATAAAATCAACTAAAAATAAACCTAAACCAAAAGTAAAAAATAAAATCTAAAAATAAACCTAAAATAAAAACATAAAACCAAAGCCTAAAAAATTAAAATAAAAACCTAAACCTAAACCATAAAAAAAACTTAAGCCTAAAAAATAAAATAAAAATAAAGCTAAACCAAAAAATAAACCTAAACTTAAACCTAAACCTAAAAAATAAATAAAAATAAAAAATTGAAACCAAAATAATATATGTAAAATAAATAAGCTAAACTAAATAAAAATAAAAAGTAAAATAAACTAAAATAAATAAAAATAAACTAAATAAACATAAACCTACAAGCTTACTTAATTTTTAAAAAAAATCATAAACCCTAAATCCTAAACCTTAAACCCTAAACCCTAAATCCTAAACACTAAACCAACAACCCTAAGCCCTAAACACTAAAAAACCCTAAATCTAAACCTAAAACCTAAAACCTAATAAACCTAAACCCTAAAAATTAGCAGAACCTTGACGACAGAACATCATCGTCAGCCACACTCAGTCTAGATATGGCGGTGGAGGCGAAGGCGGATGGGGTCGTTATCATAGTTGTGGTGGGGGATATGGATGTGTTGATGGATATGGAGGTGGTGATTAGAGCAGTACTGGTTATGGAGGCGAGAGGAGCGACGAAGGGGATAGCTGTGTTGGTGGCGGAGTGAGAAATTAGGGATATGATGGTGGATCCCACAACTCGAGAGGCCAAGGTTGTTCTGATGGGAACTGGAGAAATTAAAGAATGACCGATTCAATCTACTGTTTATGGAACTATGTCTTTACAGTAGAGACGGTTTTAATTATCTAGGGTTTTTTATGTTCTCTATGAATGCTCATTTTTTATTTATGTCTTCACTTGTGTCTTAAAAAATCATGGTTTATTACTTGGTTGATGAAATCAAAAAGAAGAAATGTTGAATATCAATTTATTCTTTGTTAAAAAAAACCAAAAACCCAAAACCCTAAAGTAAAACTTGAACCTTAAACCTAAAATATAAATGCTAAACCCTAAAACCCCTAAACCCTAAACCCTAAACTGGAAACCCTAAAACATAAACACTAAACACTAAACCCTATACCCTAAAACCAACAACCCTAACCCCTAAACCCTAAACCCTAAACACTAAAAACATGAAAACCTAAATCTAAACTAAATAAAACCTAAAAATAAATTAAATAAAAAACCTTGACCTAAATAAAATAAAAAAATAAAATAAAATAAAAACCTAAACCTAAACCTAAAAATAAAATAAAATAAATTAATAAAAATAAACTAAAATAAAATAAATAAAAACCTAAACTAAACTTTAAAAAAAACCCTAAGAATAAAAACCCTAAATAAAATAAAAACTATACATAAAAAATAATATAATAAACCTAAAATAAAATAAAAACCTAAACCTAAAAAAATAAAAGTTAAACCCTAAACTAGAAAAGAAACCTAAACCAAAAATAAAATTGAAATAAACAATATAAAATAAACCTAAGCCAAAACTAAAATAAATTAAACTAAAATAAATAAAACCTAAACCTAAACCTAAACCTAAACTAAATAAAATAAAATAAACTAAAAATAAATAAAAATCTAAACTAAAAAATAAAACCTAAAATATAAACCTAAAAAAATAAAATAAAAACCTAAAGCTCAAAATATAATAAAAAAACAAACTATCATAAAAGAAATAAAATCCTAAACTAAACTAAAAACTAAAATAAACCTAAAAATAAAACCTAAACGTAAAATAAAAATAAAATCAACCAAAAATAAACTAAAATGAAAACTAAATAAAAATCTAAACCTGAACAATAAACCTTAAAAATATAACTTAAAAATAAAAAAAATAAAACCTAAACCCTAAATTAAAAAAAAACCTAAACATAAAATAAAAAAAATAAAATAAACTAAAAATAAACCAAAATTTAAACTAAAAAAGAAAACCAAAAATTAAACCTAAAATAAAAACCTAAAATCTAAACCTAAAAGAAGTAAAATAAAAACTTAAAACTACACCTAAAAATAAAAAATAAATCCTAAACCTAAAAAATAAAAGAAAAATAAAACAAAACTAAAAAAATAAACATAAACCTGAACTTAAACCTAAAAAATAACCAAAAATAAAAACCTAAACTAAACTAAATAAAAAAAATAAATAAACTAAACTAAATAAATAAAAAATAAATAAACTAAACTAAATAAAAATAAAAAATAAACTTAAATAAAAATCTAAAATAGACTAAATAAATTAAATAAACCAAAACCTACCAGTTTCTTTAATTAAAGGCCTAAATACCACTGAGCACGATACTGGGCCCTGACCCATAGGCCACTGAGTCCTGGGCCCCAGGCCACTCTAAACCCTAAAAAACCCTTAACCCTAAATAGTAAACCCTAAACCCTAAACCCTAAACTAACCCTAAACCCTAAACTGTAAACCCTAATCCTTAAACCCTAAATTCTGAACCCTAACCCTAATTTTAAACCCTAAACCATAAACCCTAATCCCTAAAACCCTAAACCTCTAACCCTAAACTAAACTTAAAGCCTAAAAATCCTAAACCCTATAGCCTAAACCATTCACCGTAAACCCTAATCTAACCATAAACCCTAAACCCTAAACACTAAACCCTAAACCCTAAAATATACAACCATAAACTTTAAACCGCAAACCCTAAAACTAAAACCTGAACCTAAACCTAAACCTAAACCAAAAAAATAAACTAAAATAAAAAACCTAAATAAAGATAAATAAACCTAAAGTAAATAAATAAAACTAAATAAAAATAAAAAATAAACATAAATAAAAAAATAAAATTATTAAAATAAATAAAAAATAAACTGCATAAAATTAAACCAATCGATTTACTTAATTTTTTTTTTTAAAACCGTAAACCTTAAATCCTAAACCCTAAACCCTAAACCAAAAGCCCTAAACCTACAGTCCAAAACCCAAAACCCAAAACCTTAAATCCTATACCCTAAATAACCCTAAACTCTAAACTCTAAACCCAAACTCAAAACCCTAAACCTTAAAAGCATAAGCCCTAAAACCCTAAAGCCTAAAGCCTAAACCATAAACCCTAAACCCTAAAAGCATAAACCCTAAAACCCTAAACCCTAAACACTAAACCCCAAACCCTAACACTAAACCCTAAACCCTAAACCCAAACCCTAAACCTAAACCTAAACTAACTAAATAAATTAAAAAAATAAACCTAAACCCTAAAACCTAATAAACCTAAACCTAAACCTAAACCTTAAGAATGTGCATCACCTTGACAATAGGAACACCACAGTCAACTAGGTTCAGTCTAGATCTGGTGGTGGTTATCACAGTGCTAGTGGGGGATTTGAAGGTGTTGGTGGACATGGAATTAGTGGTCAGAGTAATGGTGGTTATGGAGGCGGGAAGAGCGATGGAGGTTACAGCCGTGGTAGTGACGGAGGGAGAGATTTGGGATATGATGGTGGATCCCGCTACTCAAGAGGTCAGGGTTTTCTAATGGGAACTAGAGAAATTAAAGAACGGATGATCCGATCTACTGCGTATGGAATTGTGTCTTTATAGTAGAGATAATTCTAGTTATCTAAGGTTTTTGACTTTCTCTATGTGTGCACATTTTTAATCTATGTCGTCACTAGTGTCTTAGAAAACTTGGTGTGTTACTTGGTTGATGAAATAAAAAATAAGAAATGTTGAATCTGAATTTGTTCTCTGTTAAAAAAAACTAAAAACCTTAAACCCTAAACTAAAACTTGAACTATAAACCTAAACCTTAAACCCTAAACCCTAAACCCTAAACCCTAAACCATAAAACCTAAACCTAAACCCTAAAACACTAAACCCTAAACCCTAAATGCTAAAACCCAAACCCTAATCCCTAAACCCTAAACCCTAAACCTTAAAACCCAAACCCTAAACCCTAAACCATAAACTCTAAACCCTAAAAAGTTAAAAACCTAAACCTAAACTTAAACCTAAAATGAAAAAAAATAAAAATAACTAAACTAAAATAAAAAAAATAAAAACCTAAACTAAACTAAAAAAATAAAAAACCATAATAAAATAAGAACTAAATCTAAAATAATAATAAAATATTCCTAAATTGAAATAAAATAAAAATAAATTAAAATTAAATAAAAATGGAAATAAAAATTAAATTAAATAAAAAGAAAAATTAAATAAATAAAAATAAATAAAAATTAAACTAAATAAACCTAAACATACTAGTTTACTTAATTTAAAAAAATAAAAAAAATATAAAAAAGCCCTAATCCTAAACCCTAAAATAACCCTAAACCTACAACCCTAAACCTTAAATCCTAAACCCTAAACCCTAAAACCCTAAACCCTAAAGCCTAAACCCTAAACCTTAAACCCTAAAATGTTAAACCTTAAACACTGAAATCTAAACCCTAAATCCTAAACCCTAAACCCTAAAACCTACAACATTAAACCGTAAACCCAAAAAACTTAAAAAACTAAACCTAAACTAAATGAAACCTAAAAAAAAATATAAAAATCTAAAACTAAATAAAATAAAATAAATAAACTAAAAACCTAAACTAAAACCTAAACCTAAACCTGAACCTAAACCTAAAAATAAAATAATATAAAAAATAGGAACTAAACTAAAATAAAATAAATAAAAACTTAAACTAAGCTAAAAAAATAAAATAAACCTAAAATTAAATAACCTAAATAAAATAAAAACTAAACCTCAAATAAAAATAAAATAAAATTAAAATAAAATAAAATAAAAACTTAAACTTAAAATAAACAAAATAACATAAATAGAAACCTAAATTTAAATAAACTAAAATAAAATAAATAAAACCAAAAACTAAATAAACAAAACCTACCTAAACTAAATTAAATAAAATAAACTGAAATTAAACCTAAATCTAAACTAAAAAAATAAAACTGAAAAATAAACCTAAAATAAAAACCTAAAACCTAAATGTAAAAAAAAATGAAATAAAATATAAACCTAAACCTAAAAATAAAAAATAAAACCTAAACCTAAAAATTTAATGAAAATAAAACTAAACTAAAAAATAAACCAAACCTAAACCTAAACCTAAAACATAAACAAAATTAAAAAAACTAATCTAAAATAAATAAACTAAACTAAATAAAATAAATAATAAACTTACATAATAATAAAAATGAAAATAAACTAAAATAATTAACAAATAAACTAAATAAACCTAAAGCTACCAATTTTTTTAATTTAAAAAAAAAATCCCTCAAACTTTAAACCCTAAACCCTAAACCCTAAATCCTAACCCCTAAACCCAAAAACTAACCCTAAACCCTAAACCCTAAACCCTAAACATACAACACTAAACCCTGTGCCCTGAACCCCAAACTAGGCCTAAACCTTAAACCCTAAACCTTACACCCTAAAACTAACCTTAAATCCTAAACCCTAAATGCTTAACATAATCTTAAACCCTAAAACCTACACACTGAACCCTAAACCCTAAACCCTAAACTCTAAACCCTAAATCCTAAACCCTAAAACCTAGAACCCTAAACCCCAAACTCTAAACACCAAACCCAAAACCCTAAAAACCTAAACCTAAAGAAAATAAAACATAAAAATAAAATAAATAAAAAACTTAAACCTAAATAAAATAAAATAAAATAAAAACTTAAACTAAAATCTAAACCTAAACTTAAACCTAAAACTCAAACTAAAAATAAATTATAATAAAAATAAAACTAAACTAAAATAAAATAAATAAAACCTAAACTAAACTAAAAACTATACCTAAAAAATAAAACTTAAATAAATTAAAATTAAACATAAATAAAAAATTAAAATAAAAAATAAAAATTAACTAAGTAAACCTCTGGTTTTCTTAATTTTTTGAAAAAAAACCCTAAACCCTAAACCTTAAACCCTAAATCCTAAGCCCTAAATCATAAGCCTAACTTAAATAACTAAATAAATTTAAAAAATAACCCTAAAGCTTAAAACCTAATAAACCTAAACCTAAATAAAAACCCTAAGAATGGGCAGAAACTTAGTGGCAAGAACATCACCGTCAACCAGGCTCATTCCATATCTGGCGGTAGAGGCAAAGGTGGAGGCGACAGTTATAGTAGTGGTGGTGGGGGATCTGGATGTGCTGGTGGATATGGAGGTGGTGGTTGGAGCAGTGGTGGTTATGGTGGTAGGAGGAGTGACGGAGATTACAACCGTGGTGGTGGCAGAGGGAGTGATCGAGAATATGATGGAGGATCCCGCTACTCGAGAGGTCGGGGTGGTTATGATGGGAACTAGAGAAACTGAAGAACGGCGGATCCGTTCTATTACTTTTGAAACTATGTCTTTATAGTAGAGACGGTTCTAGTTATCTATGGTTTTTGAATTACTTTATGCATGCTCACTTTTGATCTATGTCATCACTTGTGTCTTAGAATACTTGGTGTGTTACTTGGTTGATGAAATCATAATGAAGAAATGTTGAAATTGAATTTGTTCTTTATTGAAATAATAATAATAATAAAAACCCTAAACCCTAAATCTAAAACCTAAACCCTAAACCCAAAACCTAAACACTAAACCCTAAGCCCTAAAAAGCCTAAACCCTAAACCCTAAAACCCTAAACCTACAACCCTAAGACCTAAAACCTAAACATTAAACCATAAACCTACAACCCTAAATCTTAAACCCTAAACCCTAAACCCTAACCCTAATCCTAAAGACTAAATCCTAAACCCTAAAACCATAAACCCAAAATTGACCCTAAACCCTAAACCCAAAACCCTAGAAACCCTAGACCCTGAACTCTAAACTCTAAACATTAAACCCTAAACCCTAAACTAACCCTGAAATCTAAGCCAACCCTAAATCCTTAATCTTGAACCATAAACCGTAAACCTTAAACCCTAAAAACCTTAAACCTTAATGCCTAAACACTATTCCATAAACCCTAAACCCTAACCCTTAACATTAAACCCTAAAGCTTTAAACCCTAAAACCCTAAACCCTAAACCATAAACCCTAAACCCTAAAAACCAAAAAACTTAAACCTAAACTAAATAAAATCTAAAAATAAAATAAATAAAAAACCTAAACCTAAATAAAAAAAGAATAAAATAAACTAGTTAAAATAAAATAAAATAAAATAAATAAAAACTTAAACTAAACTAAAAAATAAAATAAATCTAAGAACAAAAAACCTAAATAAAACAAAAGCTAAATGTAAAGTAAAAATAATAAACTTAAAATAAACCTAAAATAAAATAAAATAAAAACTAAATAAAAACATAAGTCTAAAATATAAACTTTAAAATAAATAAAAAATAAAATAAAAACCCTAAACTAAAAAAAACCTAAACCTAAAATAAAAATAACATAAACCTAATCCTAAATTAAAATAAACTAAACTAAAATAAGTAAAACCTATACCTAAACATAAATTAAACTAAACCTAAACCCTAAACTAAATAAAATAAAAATAAACCTAAACCTAAAGTAAAAAATAAAACATAAAAATAAAATTAAAATAAAAACCTAAAACCTAAACTAAATAAAATCTAAAAATAAAATAAATAAGAAAACCTAAACCTAAATAAAATAAAAATATAAAATATAATATAAACATAAAATACAACATAAACCTAAACTTAAACCTAAACCAAAAAAGAAAAAAAAAACTAAAATAAAATAAATAAGAACCTAAACTAAACTAAATAATAAAACCTAAAATATAAAATTAAACCTAAAATAAAATGAAATAAACCTAAAATAAAATAAAATAAAAAAACAAAATGAAAACCTAAACCTAAAAATTTTAAAAATAAATATAAAATCCTAACCCTAAACCCTAAACCCTAAACCTTAAACCCTAAATCCCAAACCCTAAACCCCAAAACCCCAAAACCAACAACCTTAATCCCCAAACCCTAAAACCTAAAAAACTAAAAACCTAAACCTAAACTAAATAAAACCTAATAATAAAATAGATAAATAAACATAAACCAAAATAATATAAAAAATAAAATAAAATAAAAACATAAACTAAAAGCTAAACCTAAACATAAAAAGAAAATAAAATAAATTAATTAAATAAAAACCTAAACTAAATTAAAAAAATAAAAACCTAAATAAAATAAAAACTCAACCTAAAATAAAAATAAAATAAACATAAAAAATATAATAAAAATTAAAAAAAATTAAATAAAAAACCCAAAAATAAAACCTAAATATAAATAAAATATAAAATTTAAACCGTAAACTAAAAAAAATGTAAACCTAAAATAAAAATAAAATAAACCTAAACATAAACCTAAACTAAAATAAATAAAACCTAAACTTAAAACTAAAATAAACTAAACCTAATCCAAACACTGAACTAAATAAAATAGAATAAACTAAAAAATAAACCTAAACCAAAATAAATAAAATCTAAAATAAACCTAAAATAAAACCTAAACCTAAACATCAAAAATATAATAAAAAACCTAAACCTAAACCAAAAAAAATAAAATAAAACCTAAACTTAAAAAAATAAAATAAAAAACTAAACTACAAAAAATAAAATAAAACCTAAAATAAACCTAAAATAAAAATAAAACCTAAACTTAAAATAAAATAAAATAAAACTAAACTAAAAATAAACCTAAACCTAAACCTAAACCTAAAAAATAAACAAAATAAAATAAAAATAAATAAATAAACTAAAAATAAAATAAAAAATAAACCTATATAAAAATAAAAATAAACCTAAATAAAAATAAAAAAAATAAATTAAACTAAAATAAATAAAAATAAACTAAATAAACTAAATAAATAAACCTATCGGTTACTTAATTTTAAAAAATCATAAACCCTAAATCATAAACACTAAACCTAAACCCTAAAAACCCTAAACCCTAAACCTACAACCATACACTAAATAAAACCTAAACGCTAAACCCTAAACCATAACCCTAAATCATAAACCCTAAACCCTAAACCCTAAAAAATAAACCCTAAACCCTACACCCTAACCATAAACCCTAAACCCCAAACCCTAAACCTAAACCTAAAGTAACTAAATAAATTAAAAGTAAACCTAAACCCTAAAACCTATTAAACCTAAACCTAAACCTAAAAAAACCTAAAATGGGAAACCTAAGGAACATCACCATCAACCAAGTTTAGTCTAGATCCGTGGTGGACAAGGTAGATGCGCCAATGGTGGGGTCTGGAGGTGTTGTGGATATGGAGGTGAGAAAGTGGTGGTTATTGAGAGGGAGGAGAAGGTTGCAATCATGGTGGCGGAGAGAGAGGGGGATATGATGTATATCCTAGAGGCCGGTGGTTCGATGGGAAGGAGAAACTAAGAATGATGATTGATAACATGGAAATTTGTCTTACAATAGAGGTTCTAGTTATCTAAGGTTTCTATTTTCTATGAGTGCTCATTTTTATTTATGTCTTCCATATGTCTTAGAAAACTTGGTATTTTGGTTGATGAAATCAAAAGAAGAAATGATGAATATGAATATCTCTAAAAAAAAACCCAAACCCAAAACTAAACCTAAATCCTAAACCTAAAATGTAAACGCTAAACCATAAAACCCCTAAACCCTAAACTCCTAAACCATAAACCTTAAAACCTAAGCCCTGAACACTAAACCCTAAACCCTAAAACCTACAACCCTAAACCATAAACCATAAACCTAAACATAAAGCAACTAAATAAATTAAAAAATAAACCTAAGCCCTAAAACCTAATAAACCAAAACCTGAACCCTAAGAATAGTATCTCCTTCTGATTGAGGTCTAGATTATTTCTGGTTGGTACCACTGAGCTTTGGTTGCCCTCTAGTTTTGGTGGCTCTCTGTTCTTGTTGGTCTCCTAATGTGTTGGTTTTAGGATGGCCTGGTGATTGGCAGGCTTCGAAGCTTGCTTGTTTGCCTTTTTCCCTAGCCTCTTCTTTTCCTTGTGAGGGTTTATTTATTGGTGGTTGATTGATGGCTATCATATTTTCTAGCCTTTTGCTTTCAGTTTTTAGCTATCTAGTGTCATGATTATTGGTTGATCCTAGCATTGGCTTTATTCCTTCTTGGGCTGAGTTACTCTCTCTAGAGCTATTACCTACTATCTAGTTTTAGTTCCCCTTTTCTAGTGGTTTTTGAAAGTATTTTTTGTGGTGTTTTCCTATTGGCTGGATGACCCATTGGCTTGTCATTTCTTTCTATTATGGGATGAACTTGTTTATGGTTTAGGCTATTCTTGGCTCTATTTCTATATCTGCTAATTCTTGCTGCTATGTTTGGCTTGGTGGCCTTGATGGCTGGCTGCAGTTGTGCTATTAGTTGATGGATCTGCATGAATTTTTAGTTTTTTACCTTTGGTCTTCGCTTGTTTTGGGTGGCTGTGATGGTGGCTGTTTCTTAGCTACTGCCTTGTTTGGTTGGTTGCTTTGGTCTGGCTTGGCTAGATGTTTTACTAGTTAGTTTCCTATTTAATCTTGATATTGGAGCTTAGCTAGCTCTTGGCTATTGGCTATTTGGTTTAATCGAGGTAAGTTGGCTATGATGGCTGGGATGTTTCCACTATTATCCTTTTGGTTGGTAGCACCATATGTAATTGCAACCCTTCTTTTGAAGATTGGATGCTCACATATCCTATAACCCATTGAGATGAATGTGATTGAACCTGAGCCTTATCTAAGATTTTTATCATTTTGTTTCTTTTGTGTACTTAGCTTGTCCTTATTTCTAGATGATTATCTATATCTTAAGTTCTTTGCCGATTTGTGGCAGGTTTTGGGGCTGTAGGTGGTTTGTTCATCTCTCAGAAGATTCAAGAAATCAATGTCTTTGGTAGCCCTTCTTGGAATTTTGTGATGTTTCTTTCTTAGTTTTTGTCTTTTCTTTCTTTTGCTTTGGTTTTCTTGTAATAGGTAAAGGATTTATCTATTTAGTCAAACTGTAGCTCTTTAAGCAGTAGTTTAGAGATTTATCCCCTTTATGAAACTTGTACCACTTTTTTTTGGTAAGAACATTCTCCCACTTTTGATTTAAAAAAGTGGCGATGGGGGATCTCGAGGTGTTGGAGGATATGGAGGTGGTGGTTGAAGCAGTCGTGGTCATGGAGGTAGGAGAAGCGACAGAGGTTATAGCCATGGTGATGGCGAAGGGAGAGATTGGGGATATGATGGTGAATCCCGTTACTCGAGAGTCCAGGGTGGTTTTGATCAGAACTAGAGACTCTCAAAAATGGTCAATCCGATCTGCTGCTTATGGAACTCTTTCTTTATAGTAGAGATAGTTCTAGTTATTTAGGGTTTTTATTTGTTCTATGCATACTCATTTTTTATCTATGTCATCGCTTGTGTCTTAGAAAACTTTGTGTGTTACATGGTTGATGAATTTGAAAAGAAGAAATGTTGAATCTGAATTTGTTCCCTGTTAACCCTAAACTCTAAACTAAAACATGAACCCTAAACCTTAAACCTAAACCATAAATTGTAAACCTTAAACCCTAAATCATAAAATCTCTAAACCCTAAACCCCTAAACACTAAACTAAACCCTAAACCCTAAACCCCACAAAATCTAAACCATAAACCTTAAACACTATATGATCCCTAAACCCCACAAACCCTAATCCCTAAACCCTAAACTAACCCCTAAACCCTAAAAGTAGAAAACCTTAACTAAATAAAATATAAAAATATAATAATGAAAAACCTAAACCAAAATAAAATAAAAAAGAAAAATAAATTCAAACATAAACTAAACCTAAACGTGAACCTAAACCTAAACCTAAAACATATAAAAATAAAACTAAACTAAAATAAAATAATTAAAACCTAAATAAAACTAAAAAAATAAAACTTAAATAAAATAAAACTAAAATAAAATAAAATAAACCTAAAATAAAATAAAATAAAACTAAATAAAAATAAAACCTTAAAATAAACCTAAAATAAACGAAAATAAATAAAAAATAAAACCTTAATCCTAAACTAAAAAGAAAAACTTAAAATAAATTAAAAATAAAATAAACCTAAACTTAAACTAAAATAAATAAAAACTAAACTAAAGTAAAATAAATAAAAACCTAAACTAAACCAAAAAAATAAATAAACCTAACAAAAACCTAAATAAAATAAAAACTAAACTTAAAATAAAAATAAAATAAACAAAAGGTAAAATAAGATAAAAACTAGATAAAAACCTAAACCTAAAAAATAAACCTAAAAATAAAACTTACAAATAAATAAAAAATGACACCTAAACCCTAAACTAAAAAAACTTTAAACCTAAAATATAAAATAAAATCACCAAAATAAAATAAACCTAAACCTAAGGTAAAATAAATAAAACCTAAACCTAAACCTAAAGTAAACTAAACCTAAACCTAAACCTAAACTAAATAAAATAAAATAAAATGAAAATAAACCTAAGCCTAAACTAAAAAATATAACTTAAAAAAACATAAAATAAAAACCTAAACTTAAACCTAATAATAAAAAATAAAACCTAAGCCTAAGAAATAAAATTAAAAATAAAACTAAACTAAAAAATAAACCTAAACCTAAGAAATAAATTAAAATAAAATAAAAAACCTAAAATGAATATATATGAACCTAATGTAAAAATAAACTAAACTAAATAAAAATTAAAATAAACCTAAATAAAAATGCAAAATGAAATAAACTAAAATAAACCTAAACTTACCCGTTTACTTAATTTTTAAAAAAAGATCCTAAACCATATACTAAAATATTAAAACCTAAAAATAAACCTAAAATGAAAACCTAAAACTTGAACCTAAAAAAATAAAATAAAAATGTAAACCTAAATCTAAAAATAAAAAATAAAAAATAAAACCTAAACCTAAAAAATAAAATAAAAATAACACTAAACTAAAAAATAAACCTAAAGCTAAACCTAAATAAAAAAAAACTAAAATAAAAACCTAAACTAAAATAAATAGACTAAACTAAATAAAAAAATAAAATAGTAAATAAAAAAATAAAATAAACTATAATAAATAAAATAAACTAAATAAATAAACCTACAAGTTTACATGATTTAAAAATACAAAATAATATAAAAATAATTTAAAAAACTTTGACCTAAACCCATAGATCCTAAACCCTACACTTACACCCTAAAACCTTAACACCACTAAACTAAACTCCCAAACCCTAAACCTGACTAAACCATAAACTCTGAAAATCTCTAAACCTAAACCCTAAACCCTAAACTGACCTAACACTAAAATGACCCTTAAAACCCTACACTACACCACTAAATCCTAAACCCAGCTCAAAACCCTAAACCCTAAAACCAAAACCTAAATAAAGAATTAAAATAGATAAAACACACAACCTAAATCTACCTAAACTTAAACCAGGCACTAAACCTAAATAAAATAAAATAGAATAAATTCATAAATAAAATAAATAAAACCTAAACTAAATAAAAATAAAATAAACCTAAATAAAACCTAAATTAACCTAAGAAAATAAAATAAAGATAAAATAAAATAAAAACCTCAACCTAAAAAATAAGCCTAAAAATAAATAAAAAAATAACTCCTAAACCCTAAACAAAAAAAAACCTAATCCTAAAATAAATAAATAAAATAAACAAAATAAAATAAACCTAAGCATAAAATAAATTAAATTAAACTAAAATAAATAAAACCAAAACCTAAACCCAAAATAAACTAAACCTAAACCTAAACCTAAACCTAAATTAAATAAAATAAAATAAACCAAAAGTAAACCTAAGCCTCAACTAAAAAATAAAACCTAAAAATAAACCCAAAATAAAAACTGTAAATCTAAACCTAAAAATATAAAATAATAACCTAAACCTAAACCTAAACTTAATAATATAAAATAAAACTTAAACCTAAAAAAATAATATAAAAATAAAACTGAACAAAAAAAAAATAAACCTAAAACTAAAAAAATAAACAAATATAGAAAAATCTAAACTAAAATAAATAAACTAATATAAATAAATTAAATTAAATTAAATTAAATTAAAAATTAACCTAAATAATAATAAAAAATATAATAAAAGAAAATATATCATAAATAAACTAAAAAATAAATCTAAAGCCACCTAAAAAAAACTAAGATAAAAAAAACTATAAAATAAATAAATAAATAAATCTAAAAATAAACCTAAATAAAAATAAAAAAAATGAAATATACTAAATAAACCTAAACCACCCAGTTTACTTAATTTTAAAAAATAATAATAACCCTCAACCAACCTAAACCCTAAGCTAAAATAAACCATAAACCACTAAACCCCACCTAAACCCTAAACCCTAAATTTTGATTAAAAAAAGAACCTTAAACCCTAAACCTTAAACCTTAAAGCCTAAACCCTAGACCCTAAATTAAAACCTAAACCTTAATCCCAAAATATAAACCCTAAACCCTAAATACTAAACCTTAAACCCTAAACTCTAAACCATAAACCCTGCCACTAAACCCTAAACCTAACTTACACTTAAATAAAAAAATAAAATAAAAAAACTAAAAACCTAAACTAAAACCTAAACCGAAACCTAAACTTAGACCTAAACCTAAAAATAAAATAAAATATAAAAAAAAACTAAATTAAAATAAAATAAAATAAACATATAGTAAAAAAATTAAAATAAACCTAAATAAAATCAAAACTAAACCTAAAATAAAATTAAAATAAACCTAAGATAAAATAAACTAAAAAATAAATAAAAACCTTAACCAAAAAAATAAACCTAAAAATAAATAAAAAATAACGCATAAACCCTCAACTAAAAAAAAACAAACAACACCTAAAATAAAAATAAAATAAATAAAATAAAATAAACCTAAACCTAAACTAAAATATACTAAACTAAAATAAATAAAACATAAAGCTAAACCTAAAATAAACTAAACCTGAACCTAAACCTAAACTAAATAAAATAAAATAAACTAAAAATAAACCAAACCTGAACTAGAAAATAAAACCTAAAAATAAACCTAAAATAACAACTTAAAACCTAAACCTTAAAAATAAATTAAAAACCTAAACCTAAACCTAATAACAAAAAATAAAACCTAAACATAAAAAAATACAATAAAATAAAAATAAAATAAAACTAAAAAAATAAACCTAAACCAAACCTAAACCTAAATAATAAACTAAAATAAAAAAACCTAAACTAAAATAAATAAACCTAATATAAATAAACTAAATTAAATATAAATAAAATAAAACCTAAATAAAAATAAAAAGAAAAATAAATTAAAATAAATTGAAAATAAATAAACCAAAACCTGGGGCTTTTTTGTTTTTTTTAAAACCCTAAACCCTAAACCATAAAAGCCCTAAACCTCCAAACCTAAACCCTAAACTCTAAACCCTACCACCTGATGCTCCCTAAACCCTAAACCATCTAAAACCCTAAACCCATAAACCTAAATCCTAAACCATAAACCCTACCAACCACCACCTTAAAACCCTAAACCAAACCCTAAACCCATAAACCTTAACCCTACCCTAAACTTAAACTAACCACCACCCTAAAGCCATACAAACCCCATGTAAACCCTCCATAACTAGCCCTTCCTATGCCTTTAATCACTTACAACCAGCCCAAACCAGGCCTCCTTAAAATCAACCTTAAATCCTAAACCCTAACACTAAACTCTGCCTTAAACTCAAACCCCTAACCTAAACCTTAAACCACAAAGAATAAACCCTAAAACTTTAAACCCTAAACCTTAACCCCAACACCTCTAAACCCCAAAACCACTAAATTGTAAACCCTAAACCCCACAAATCAAACCCTAAACCCTAAAACCTAAACCTAAAATCTAAACCTTAAAACTAAAATCCTATCTCACCTTAAACCTAAAACTTTAAACCCTAAACCTTTAGCTGCACACCCTAAAACTAAACCCTAAACCTAAACCTAAAGTAACTAAATATATTAAAAAAGAAGCTTAAACCCTAAAACCTAATAAACCTAAACATAAACCTAAACCTTAAAAATGAGAAGAACCTTGACGATAGGAACATCACCGTCAACGAGGCACAACCTAGATCTGGTGGTGGAAGTGAAGGCATAGGCGGATGTTATCGTAGTGGTGGTGGGGGATCCAGAGCTACTGGTGGATATGGAGGTGGTGGTTAGAGTAGTGGTGCTTATGGAGGCAGGAGGAGCAATGGCGGTTACACCCATAGTGGTGGCAGAGGGAGAGATATGGGATATGATGGTGGATCCCATTAATCGAGAGGCTGAGGTGGTTCTGATGGGAACTGGAGAAACAGAAGAATGGGTGATCCGATTTGCTACTTATCGAATTATTCTATACAATAGAGATTGTTCTAGCAATCTAGGGTTTTTGATTTTCTCTATTCATGTGCATCTTTTACCTATCTTGTTGCTTATTTCTTAGAAAACTTGGTGTGTTACCTAGTTGATGAAATCAAAAAGAAGAAATGTTGAATATGAATATATTCTCTTAAAAAGAAACCAAAAACCTTAAACCCTAAACTAAAAAAATAAACTAAAATAAATAAACAATAATCTAAATAAACCTAAACCTACTCATTTACCTAATTTTTAAAAAATTAATAAATAAATATGTAAAAACCCTAAACCCTAAACCTTAAATAACCCAAAACCCTAAAACCCAAAACCCTAAACCCTAAACCCAAACCCACATGCCTAAAAACCTAAACCCTAAACACTAAACCCTAAAATAAAACCCTAAACCCCAACTAAACCCTAACCCAACCTAAACCTAAAACTCCCTAAACTAAACCTAAAACCCAAACCCTAAAGCCTAAACATTAAAGCCTAAAGCTAAAAACTCTAAACCCTAAACCCTAACCCTACTAGAGGTGCTGGTAGATATGATGGTGGATATGGAGGTGGTGGTTAGGGAGACAGGAACTAAAGGTGGGGGATCTAGTGATGCTGATGGATCTGGATGTGCTAGTGGATATGGAGGTGGTGGTTATGGAGACGGGTGGAGCGACGGAGGTTACAGCCATGGTGGTGGCGGAGGGATAGATCATGGATATATGATGGGATCCGCTACTCAGTTGGATAGGGAGAGAAAATGAAGAAGCGATTGATCGATTTGCTATTTATGGGCGAAGAGATGGTTCTAGTTGTTTATGGTTTTTGATTTTCTTAACGCGTGCTCATTTTTTATCTATGGCATCATTTGTATCTCAAAAAACTTGGTCTACTACTTGGTTGTTGAATTCCATAATAAGAAATGTTGAATTTGAATTTGTTCTCTATTAAAAAAAACTTAAACCCTAAACTTTAAATTAAAACATAAACCCTAAAACTTAAACCCTAAATATCCTAAAAATTCTAAAAACCCTAAAACCCAAAATAAAAAAACCCTAATCCCAAAACCCCAAAACTTAAACTATAAACCCATAACTAACTTAAACCATAAACCCTAAACTAACCTAAACCCTAATGCCTAAACTAAACTCCACCTACTAAATCTCCCAAACCCCCTAAACTAAAAACCCTAAACCCTAAACCCTAAACTAAAAAAATAACCTCCCAAATAAAACTAAACTACCCCACCTAAACTGGGCCCTAAACCCTAAACCATAAACCCTCTAAACCAAAACCTAAACCTGGGCCCTCTGCCCTAGGCCCTAAACTGGGCCCTAAACTGACTAAACTAAACTTAATGGCCTAAGCACTAAAAAATCCTAAAAAACATAAACATAAACTAAATATAACTTATTAATAAAATAAATAGGAAAACCTAAGGCTTAATAAACTAATAAAATAAAATAAAATAAAAACCTAAACTTAAACCTAAAAATAAAAATAAAAACTAAATTAAAATAAAATAAAATTAAACCTAAACTAAACTAAAAAATAAAATAAACCTAAAAATAAAAAAAAAAACTAAATAAAAAACCTAAAATAAAAATGAAATAAATCTAAAATAAAATAAAATAAAAACTAAATAAAAATATAAATGTAAAAAATAAACCTAAAAATAGATAAAAAATAAAACCTAAACCCTAAACTAAAAAAAAACTTAAACCTAAAATAAAAATAAAATAAACAACATAAAATAAACCCTAAATAAACTAAACTAAAATAAATAAAAAACTTAAACCTAAAATAAACTAAACTTAAACATAAACCTAAATTAAATAAAATAAAATAAACTAAAAATAAACTCCTAAACCTAAACTAAACCTAAATAAAACCTATATAAACCTATAAAACCTAACCTAAAAAATATATAAAATTGAAACCTAAACCTAAAATAAAATAAAAATAAAAGTAAACTAAAATAAATAAACCTAAAATAAATAAACATAAAATAAATAAATCTAAAATAAATAAACTAAACTAAATAAAAATAAAAATAAACTTAAATAAAAATAAATAATAAAATAAACTATAATAAATAAAAAACAAACTCAATAAACTAAATAAACGTAAAATCCAACTTGCATTTAAGAGAAAGATGCCTACTGGACCCTAGAAGCCCCTCTAAACCTACTGAACTAAACCCCTGACCTGGCCAGGCCACTAAACTCTGGGTACAAATGGGCACGGACCCTTACAACCCTCCAGGAGAGCCACTTAGCCAGTAATCCTGGCCCTGGCCCCACCTGGCCTACTTACTGAGTCTGATCTCCTGATCCATGGGCCCTCAGGCACATCTTGGGCTCTCTAAATTCACAAACCTGATTGGCCACTTAAATCCACCTAAACTGGGCCCTCTGGGCCCTAACCATGGGCCAGCCCTAAATCTACCTTGACCCTGGAGTCTAAAGCCCTAGGCCCCCTAAACCTTCCTAGGCCTCTGCAGGCCTAGTCCCATGCCACTGGGCTTTGGGCCCTAGGCCACCCACCATGGGCTCTAAACCTGGGCCCTCCTTACACTGAGCCTGGGCCCTAAATCTAAACTAAATCATAAATCAACCTCACTAAACATTACTTAAACCAATCCTTGGCTCTAAACATTAAACCTAAATAAACCCTAAGACTAAACCCTGGCAAAATCTCTAAATCCTAACCCTAAACTCTAAACCATAAACCAAAACCTAAACTAAATAAATAAATGAGCCTAAACTAAACCTAAGCTAAACCTAAAGAAAAACCTTTCTGCATAACCATGCTTAAACCTAAAGTAACTAAATAAATAAATAATAAACCTAAACCCTAAAAGCTAATAAGCCTAAGCCTAAACCTAAACATTAAGAATGAAAAAAAACCTTTACTACAGGAACATCGCCGCCAACCATGCTTAGTCTAGATCTAGCATTGGAGGTGAAGGCCGAGGTGGCAGTTATCATAGTGGTGGTGGGGGATGTGGATATGCTAGTGGATATGGAGGTGGTAGTTATGGAGGCGGAAGGAGTGATGGAGGTTACAATCATGGTGGTGGAGGAGGGAGAGATCAGTGATATGATGGCAGATCCAACTATTTGAGACGATTCTAATGGGAACTATAGAAGATGACCAATCGATCGATTGCTTATGGGCTGTCTTTCTGAAGAGCGGTTCTAGTAATCTAGAGTTTTATATTTACTCTATGCATGCTCATCTTTTATCTATCATCACTTGTGTCTTAAAAAACTTGGTCTGCTACTTGGTTGATGAAATCAAAATGAGGAAATGTTGAATCAGAATTTGTTATATGTTAAAAAAACTATAAACCCTAAACCCTAAACCATAAATTAAAATATAAACCCTTAACCTAATACCTAAACTCTAAACCCTAAACTTTAAACTAAAAAATAAACCTTAACCTAATACCTCAACCTAAAATAAAAACTAAACATAAAATAAAAATAAAATAAACACAAAAAAATAAAATAAAAACTTAAAGGTAAATCTAAAAATAAAAAATAAAATCTAAAAAATAAAAAAAATATACCTAATCCTAAACCTAAACTTAAACCTAAAAAATAAACTCAAATAAAAAACATAAAATATATAAACCAAACTAAATAAAAATGAAAAAAAAACCTAAAAAAATAAAAAATAAAATAAACTGAAATAAATAAAAAATAAACTAAATACACTAAATAAACCTAAACCTACCAATTTACTTAATTTAAATAATTAAGAAGATAAAAAAAGAAAAAAATGTTAAACTAAAAACCTTAAAACCTAAATCCTAAATCCTATACCCTAAACCCTAAACACTTAACTAAACCCTAAACTTTAAACCCTAAACATACAACCCTAAACCCTAAATTGAAATCCTACAACATAAAACCCTAAACCATAAAAAACCCAAAACCTTAAACCTTAATCCTTGAACTCTAAAACCCTAAACTCTAAACCCTAAACCTTAAACCCTAAACCCAAACCATAAACCCTAAATCATAAAACCTAAATCCTAAACCCTAAATCCTAAACCATAAAACCTAAATAGTAAACCCTAAACATTAAAACCATAAACCATGAACACTAAACCCTAAACCCTAAACTAACCCTAAACCATAAACTTACCCTAAACCCTAAACCCTAAACCATAAAAACCCAAAACCTCCACAAACCCTAAACACTATACTAAACTCTAACCTAACCCCAACCACACCCTAAACTCTAAACCTTAAACCCTATATCCCAATCATTCCAGTTTGGATTTCTTGCCCTAATATATGAATTAATTTCGTTAACCATCAATTCATTTTTGTTGTCAGTGCTTTATTTGGTCGGTCATTGCAAATTGATTAGGAAAATGGCTACAAAGTCTCATCCTTTAGTCGCTAGAATCTTTATTTAATTAGACATTACCAAGAAACACCCCAAAGAAATGTAGTTAGGATCTAAAAATTATTGTTACATGCAAAGAATTAAATTTGAAAATTTCCCTGTCTTCTTTTTCTCACTGCAAAATCCACAGGAATGATAATTCTGAATGTTTCATTCTTCATCCTCACCTAAAAATGAAAATTTCTATCAAGGAAACTACTTTCTAACCTATTAAATATATAAAAAAACTACTTTGGAAAAAAATGATTCTTTGAATGTTCTTTATAAGTCTGATTTACCTTTCACTTCTTCTGAGTAATCGAAGACTTCTAATGTGAACAATAATAGCTTTTCTAAACTTTTGAATGAGGATTATGTTTCCATTGATTCAATCCTTGCATCCTTACTGGCTTTGATAGATAAAAATGAAGCTTAATGGAGAACATAAATGAGGAATTTAATAGTATGCATCATTCTAATTCAATGGATAATAGGGCTTTAATACCTCATTATAAACAGATTGATAAAATTGATTCCATATTCCAAATTTAGGATGATTTATCATCTCAAAAATATTTTCTTTTATCTAATAATTTGGCTAATGTTGAGGAAGGGTTTAGTGTTCCCATTTGCTTTTTTAATAAATCAATTTTTGCACCCTCCCATGCTATTTCCAAACCTCATTTATCTTTATTAAATTCTATTATTTTGGAAGAAGAAGAATTCACTTATCATTTCTAGATTTAAATTTGTGACTAATGTTTAAATCCTTTCAGCTTCAAAGGGGCAAAAATGGCCTCCAGACTTTCTATTCAAAAAGAAAAAAATTTTAAAAATTCTCCTACCAAATTGCTAAGAAACACTAGAGCTATTGCAGCCTCCCTCTCTTCTCTCAATTTAGAAGATAAAATACACTAAATAAACCTAAACCTACCAATTTACTTAATTTAAATAATTAAGAAGATAAAAAAAAGAAAAAAACCTTAAACTAAAAACCCTATAACCTAAATCCTAAATCCTAAACCCTAAACCCTAAACACTTAACTAAACCCTAAACTTTAAACCCTAAATCCAAAACCTACAACCCTAAACGCTAAACCCTAAACATACAACCCTAGACCCTAAACTAAAATCCTATAACAGGGACCCTAAAACCATAAAACCTAAAACTTAAACCTTTAAACCACTCCCTAAACCTTAAAGGCCACCTCTTAAACCCATAAACCTAAATCATAAAACCTAAATCCTAAACCTTCTCCACAAACCATAGACCTAAATGGCACTGCATTAAAACCCTAAATAATGAACACTAAACCCTAAAAAACTTCTTAAAAACTTGCTAAAACCCTAAACCACCTAAACTTACTAAACCTACTAAACCCACTAAACCCTAACTCCCTAAACCAGCCACCCACCCTAACCCTAAACCTCCTAAACCAAACCATAAACCCTATATCCCAATCATTCTGGTTTGAATTTCTTCGTTGGCTTCATTTTGTTATTTTATTTGGTCAGTCATTGCAAATTGATTAGGAAAATGGCTACAAAGTCTCATCCTTTAGTCGCTAGAATCTTTATTTAATTGGACATTACCAAGAAACACCCCAAAGAAATGTAGTTAGGATCTAAAAATTATTGTTACATGCAAAGAATTAAATTTAAAAATTTCCCTTTATTTTTTTTCTCACTGCAAAATCCACAAGCATGATAATTCTGAATGTTTCATTCTTAATCCTCACCTAAAAATGAAAATTTCTATCAAGGAAACTTTTGTTTCTAACCCCAAACCAACACTATTAAATATATAAAAAACTACTTTGGAAAAAAATGATTCTTTGAATGTTCTTTATAAGTCTGATTTACCTTTCACTTCTTCTGAGCAATTGAGGACTTCTTATGTGAAGAATATTAGCTTTTCTAAACTTTCGAATGAGGATTATGTTTCCTTTGATTTAATCCTAGCATCCTTACTGGCTTTGATAGAAAAAAAATGAATCTTTAATTGAGAACATAAATGAGGAATTTAATAGTATGCATCATTCTAATTCAATGGATAATATGGCTTTAATACCTCATAATAAATAGGTTGATAAAATTGATTCCATATTCCAAATTTAGGATGATTTATCATCTCAAAAAGATTTACTTTTATCTAATAATTTGGCTAATGTTGAGGAAGGGTTTAGTGTTCCCACTTGATTTTTTAATAAATCAGTTTTTGCACCCTCCCATGCTATTTCCAAAGCACATTTATCTTTAATAAATTCTATTATCTTGGAAGAAGAAGAATTCACTTATCATTAGGAGATTTCTCCTAAATTTGTGACTAATGTTGCTAAATCGTTTCCGAATTATGCTTCAAATGGCAAAGAAAATGGCCTCCAGACTTTCAATTCAAAAAGAAAAAAATCTTAAAAATTCTCCTACCAAATTGCTAAGAAACACTAGAGCTGTTGCAGCCTCCCTCTCTTCTCTCAATTTAGAAGTTAAAATACACTAAATAAACCTAAACCTACCAATTTACTTAACTTAAATAATTAAGATGACAAAAAAAGAAAAAACCTTAAACTAAAAACCCTAAAACCTAAATCCTAAATCCTAAATCCTAAACTCTAAATCCTAAACACTTAACTAAACCCTAAACTTTAAACCCTAAACCCTAAACCACCTAAACCTCTAAATCCTGACATCCAAACCAAAACTCTCTTGACCCTAAACTCCACCTCTCCTCCACCATAAACCCTAAATCATGACCTAAATCTAAACCCTAAATCTAAACTATAAAACTAAATAGTGACCTAAACATTAATAAACCCTGACATGGCCCTGACTCCCCTAACCTAAACTCAACTTCCTAAACCTAAACCCTAAACCATAAAACCTCCCAAACCTCTAAACCCTAAAGACTAAACCCTACTCTAACCCTGTAACTGACCTAACTAAACCCTAAACTCTAAACCTTAAACCCTATATCCCAATCATTTTGATTTTGATTTCTTGCCCTAATATGTGAATTCATTTCATTAACCATCAATTCATTTTTATTGTCAGTGCTTTATTTGGTCGATCATTGCAAATTGCTCAGGAAAATAGCTACAAAGTCTCATCCTTTAGTCACTAGAATCTTTATTAAATTGGACATTACCAAGAAACACCCCAAAGAAATGTAGTTAGGATCTAAAAATTATTGTTACATGCAAAGAATTAAATTTAAAAATTTCCCTATCTTTTTTTTCTCACTGCAAAATCCACAGGCATGATAATTCTAAATGTTTCATTCTTCATCCTCACCTAAAAATGAAAATTTCTATCAAGGAAACTTCTATTTCTAACCCCAAACCAACACTATTAAATATATAAAAAAACTACTTTGGAAAAAAATGATTCGTTGAATGTTCTTTATAAGTTTGATTTACCTTTCACTTCTTCTGAGCAATTGAAGACTTCTAATGTGAACAATAATAGATTTTCTAAACGTTTGAATGAGGATTATGTTTCCTTTGATTCAATCCGTGCATCCTTACTGGCTTTGATAGATAAAAATGAAGCTTTAATGGAGAACATAAATGTGGAATTTAATAGTATGCATCATTCTAATTCAATGGATAATATGGCTTCAATACCTCATAATAAATAGGTTGATAAAATTGATTCCATATTCCAAATTTAGGATGATTTATCATCTGAAAAATATTTTCTTTTATTTAATAATTTGGCTAATGTTGAGGAAGGGTTTAGTGTTCCCACTTTCTTTTTTAATAAATCAGTTTTTGTACCCTCCATGCTATTTCCAAAGCTCATTTATCTTTAATAAATTCTATTATCTTGGAAGAAGAAGAATTCACTTATCATCATGAGATTTCTCCTAAATTTGTGACTAATGTAACTAAATCCTTTCTGGATTATGCTTCAAAGGGAAAAGAAAATGGCCTCCAGACTTTCAATTTAAAAAGAAAAAAATCTTAAAAATTCTCCTACCAAATTACTAAGAAACACTAGAGCTGTTGTAGCCTCCCTCTCTTCTCTCAATTAACTTTTATTGCCCCCAAAGAAATGTAGTTAGGATCTAAAAATTATTGTTACATGCAAAGAATTAAATTTGAAAATTTCCCAATCTTTTTTTTCTCACTACAAAATCCACAGGCATGATAATTCTGAAAGTTTCATTCTTCATTCTCACCTAAAAATGAAAATTTCTATTAAGGAAACTTCTGTTTCTAACCCCAAACCAACACTATTAAATATATAAAAAAACTACTTTGGAAAAAAATGATTCTTTGAATGTTCTTTATAAGTCTGATTTGCATTTCACTTCTTCTGAGCAATTGAAGACTTCTAATGTGAACAATAATAGCTTTTCTAAACTTTCGAATGAGGATTATGTTTCCTTTGATTCAATCCTTGCATCCTTACTGACTTTGATAGATAAAAATGAAGCTTTAAGGGAGAACATAATTGAGGAATTTAATATTATGCATCATTCTAATTCAATGGATAATATGGCTTTAATACCTCATAATAAATAGGTTGATAAAATTGATTCCATATTCCAAATTTTGGATGATTTATCATCTCAAAAAGATTTGCTTTTATCTAATAATTTGACTAATGTTGAGGAAGGGTTTAGTGTTCCCACTTGCTTTTTTAATAAATCAATTTTTGCTCCCTCCCATGCTATTTCCAAAGCTCATTTATCTTTAATAATTTCTATTATCTTGGAAGAAGAAGAATTCACTTATCATCAGGAGATTTCTCCTAAATTTGTGACTAATGTTGCTAAATCCTTTCCGGATTATGCTTCAAAGGGCAAAGATAATGGCCTCTAGACTTTCAATTAAAAAAGAAAAAAAATCTTAAAAATTCTCCAACCAAATTGCTAAGAAACACTAGAGCTGTTGCAGCCTCCCTCTCATCTCTCAATTAACTTTTATTAAAAGAATTCATTGGAGGCATAAATGTTGTGGTCCTTTGGGTGAAGTTGGTCTTGTTTGCAAACCCATTTGTGAAGCTATTACTTCCTTCTCTCATAAGCTCTAGTGGAATTTTAGAAAGAATGATAGACTTTGGGCTAATTTTATGATGGAAAAATACTACCAATGTAGACACCCTCTTATCTGTGGTTATAAAGTTGGTGACTCTCCAATTTGAGAATAGCTTTGCTCCATTAAATGGGTTGTTGAATGCTTAATATCTTGGGGTATTCATTCAGGCTCATCCTTCTTTTAGCAAGACAATTGGATTGGCAATGTATCAATTGACTCCCTTTTATCTACACATTCTACTACTACTATCAAAGTTAACTCTTTTTGTCTTAATAGTCATTGAAATGAAAACAAATTTAAAAATATATCTTTATTTCTCATTTTGATAACTTTAGAAAGGTCCCTATTTTTTCTAGCATACCTGATCAAATTCTTTTTAAGCTCTCTTATAATTGTGAATTCGTTCTTAAAGAGGTTTGGAATTTTATTAGAGATAAGAATAACACCTCTAATGTTTTAATTAAACTTTGGAACAATATCATTCCCATTTCTTATTCGATTTTAGCTTGGAGGATTTTGAATAACTTTATTCTTGTAGATTTCTTGCTCTGGAATAAAGGGTTTTATTTACCTTCTAAGTGCTATTGTTGCTTTCATATTGAAAGTGTTAATCATATTTTTATCAATGGTGCCATTGCAACCAAATTATGGATATGGTATGATGATTTATTTAACACTAACTATTTTTATGGTTTCCTTTCTTTATATCAACTTCTTGAAGCTTGTTTCCAAAAAACTGTGAAAGGTTATATCAAAATCATAATTGGTATTACCTTTATTTGGTTCATTTGGATGGATAGAAATGATGCTAAATATCATGGTATTCCTATGAATCATAAAAGGATCCTAGCTAGAACTAAAGAAAAAAATTCATGCTTTGTTTAATGCTAATTTAATTAGCAACATCCATTTTAGAGGTTATAAATTTGTGGCTAAAATTTAGGTCTCATTCTGCCTATCGTTTCTTTCAATAAGGCTATTAAGATATCCATTGGATCAAACCTAATGTGAACTTTATTAAAATCAATACTGATGGTTCAGTTTCACCTATAAATATGGTTATGGTGGTATTATTAGGGATTCCAATGGTACAATCATTTGTGCTTTTGCTTACCTCCTCAAAGCACATTCTATTATTTATGCTGAGCTTATGGCTATTAATAAAACTATTGATATATCTTTGAACACAGGCCTCTTTAATATTTGGATTGAAGTTGACACACTTCTTTTACTTGATATGCTCACTTCTAATAAAATGGGTTATGTTGATTTATTTTAACTCCTTAATCACACTAATACTCTCCTCTCTCAAGTTTGCTACAAAATTTTTCATATTCTTCATGAAGGTAATGCTTGTGCGAATTTTCTAGCCAATTTGGGTGTTGAATTAAATGAGCTCACTATATTAGATAATCAAAACTTACCTAAGCTGCTGAGTGGCTTGGTTAATCTGGAAAACTTTAGACTACCTAACTTCATACTTTAACTTGTGGCTTTTTTTGTTGGTCTTTAGCTATGGTGTTTTCTTTGAGCCATTTTATTGATTGCTACTTTTGTGCTTTCCCATATTGGGATTGCTCCTTACTATTCTTCTTTAGGGTCATGGCTAACATCATTTTCTATGAGTGCTACCTTGTTCGGTGGATGTTGCTGTTTGTTTCTACCCTCTACCTGGTTGTCTTGGGTGGTGTTTATATGAAACAGTTGTGAGTCTTTTCATTTCTATCTTAATGTTGGGCTTTTTGGTGGTTACTACTTTCCTTTCTTATTTTGGCTCGATGGCTACTGATTGTTGGTTGTTCCCTCTGGCTTATGGCTTGAAGCTTAATGTTTTGTGGTTATTCCCTTCCTATTTTCTCTTTGGTGGTGGTTGTTTATTCTCTAGGGTTTGGAAGGGACCTTATTTTTCTCAGGTCAGGTTCCTTTCCTCCCTAATTTACTCTTCTTTGGGTTATTGTCTTCCCACTTTTCCTTGGTTGTTTGCCTGGCTGGGTGATTATCATAATTATTTCTTGGTTATTTTTGGTGGCCTCCTATTGGGTTCTAGTTATGCCTGCTATCGATTTTCCCCTCTGAATGTGGTTTGCCTCATATCTGGGTTGGTTGCTTCCTTATCTTAGTTGGATCTTCTACTATTGTGGTGACTAGTTGGGTGGCCTTGTCGGCTGCTCCTTTGGTCTTTTTCCTTATCTATCTTGGTGGAGGTGCAGCTCCCCCTTTTATCTTTTGCTTGTCTGCTTGGGTTATCCTCTGCCTGGATTGGATTGGTGGCTGCTGTTGGTGTTAGTTGTCACCTCTATTTAGGTATTGGTTTGCTATTGCTTTGGGGACAATCTTGAGATGGTTCTTTGGCTTTGGGCCTGTCTTTTCTGGACTTTGTTGGTATCCCTGTTAATGATGCTTTCTCTTTTTGGTATTTCTCCACCCTTTTGGTGTTGGCTATGGTGATTTTCCTGGTGTATTGCTACTATCCTTGATGGATGGCTATTGGTCTGCTTTACTGGTCTTGGTTGTTTTGGTGGCTTTGTGCTTGGATGTTTTGTTTTCTAGTTAGAAGACTTTGTAGCATTGTTGGATGATGATCTCTGGATGACTGCCTACATGAGGTATGCTGGTTATGATGGCCTTGACGTTTCCTTCTATTTTTTGTTATTCCTTGAGATGATTGCGACTGAGCCTGAGACTTTCATTACTTTGCTTTTTCTCTTTATGCTTACTTAATTGTACTCATCCTTTCCTTTGAATGTTGCATATTTCTTTTATAGGTTGGCAGTCTAGCTGGTTCATTTTGCTGTTATCAAAGAAATCAAGTGGATTTTGCTATTGCTCATATGGATCTTCTGCTGTTCTTGATTTGGTTTTTCTTTTGCTTCTCTTTATTTAATATTGTAACAGTTTGGGGATTCATCGCTTTAGGTTTTATTATAGCTCTTTGAACACTAGTTTAGAGATTTATCTTCTTTAAAGACTTTGCACTCCTTATTTTGTGGCAATAAAATTCCCCTAATTTTCCCAAAGAAAACCCTAAACCCTAAACCCAAAATAAAACTATAACATAAACCCTAAACCCTAAACCCCTAAACAAGCCCTCCCTAACCCCTCCCCCTAAACCTACTAAACCACTCTAAACCTCTCTAAACCTAAACCTTAAATAAAATAAAATAAAATAAACCTAAACTAAATCCCAAACCTCCTAAACTAAATCTGGGCTCTAAACCCTAAACACTAAATCTTCCCAATACCCACTAAACCCTGGGCTAACTGACTAGGCCTCCCTAAGACCCTAAATCTTAAACCCTAAATCTTAGGGCCTGTAACCCTGGGCCTGGGCCCTAAACTCCAAACCCTAAACCCTGGGCACTATGCCTAATGACCCACCTGGGCCCCTAAAACCTAAAACCTAAACCTAAACTAAAAATAACCTAAAAATAAAATAAATAAAAAAACATAAAGCTAAATAAAATAAAAACCTAAACGAAAACCTAAACCTAAACATAAAGCTAAAAATAAAATAAAATAAAATATAAAATAAAAACTAAGTTAAAATAAATTAACTAAAAAACTAAACAACACTAAAAAAAACATAAACCTAAAAATAAAAAACCTGAATAAGACAAGAACTAAACCTAAAACTTAAAATGATAAAATAAAAACCAAAACCAAAACCTAAAAATCAAAAATAAAACCTAAACTTGAAAAATAAAATAAAATAAAAATGATACTAAACTAAAAAATAAACCTAAACCTAAACCTAAATCTAAAAATTAAAAAAATTAAAAAGCTAAACTAAAATAAATAATCCTAAAATAAATAAACTAAACTAAATAAAAAAATAAAATAAAAAAAACTCAAATAAATAAAAAATAAACTAAATAAACCTAAACCTACTAGTTTACTTAATTTAAAAAAACCCTAAGTCCTAAACTTTAAACCCAACAAAACCATAAACCCTAAACCCTAAATCCTGCAAAACCATAAACCTGAAATCCTAAACTAACCCTAAACCCTAAACCAAAAATTAACCCTAAAAACACTAAACCCTAAACCCTAAAAACACTAAACCCTAAAGCTAAACACTAAACCCTAAATGCTGCTAAACCTAAATGCTAAACCCTAAAACCTAAACCCCAAACCCACATAACCATAAACCCTAAACTCCTAAAGTAACTAAATAAATAAAAAAATAAACCTAAACCTTAAAAATGGGTAGAACCTTGATGGTAGGAGCATCACTGTCAACCAGGCTCATTCTAGATATGTCGATGGAGGCAAAGGAGGAGGCAGTAGTTATCGCAGTGGTGGTGGGTCATCTAGAGGTGCTAGTGGATATGGAGGTGGTGGTCGCAGCAATGGTGGTTATGGAAGTTGGAGAAGCGACGGAGGTTACTGCTGTAGGGGTGGCGGTGGGAGAGATCATAGATATGATGATAGATCTCACTGCTCGAGAGGTGGGGGTGGTTTTGATTGGAACTGGAGAAATTGAGGAACGATCGATCTGATCTACTGCTTATGGAATTATGTCTTTACATTAGAGATGGTTCAAGTTATCTAGGGTTTATGATTTGCTCTATGCGTGCTCATATTTGATCTATGTTGTCACTTGTGTCCTAAAAAACTTGGTGTGCAACTTGGTTGATGAAATTGTAAAGAAGAAAGGATGAATCTGAATTTATTCTCTAATAAAAAAATAAACTTAAACCCTAAATCCTAAATCCTAAACTCTAAACTAAAACCTAAACCCTAATCCCTAAACCCTAAAAACCCTAAACCCTAAATAATAAACCCTATAACCCTAAACTTTAAACCCTAAACCCTAAATCGTAATACGTAAAACCCTAAACCGTTAACCCCAAATCCTATACCCAAAAACATAAATCTAAATAAAAAATAAAATAAAACAAAATAAAAACTTAAACTAAAATGTAAACCCTAAACTTAAAACCTAAACCCTAAACCCTAAACCCTAAACCCTAAACCCTAAACCCTAAAAACCTTAAACCCCAAATCCAAAATTGTAAACCCTAAACCCTAAGCCCTAAACCCTAAAAACCTAAAAACCTAAACCTAAACTAAATAAAACCTAAAAATAAAATAAAAAAATAAAACCAAAACCTAAATAAAAAAAACTAAGATAAAATATACATTTAAAATAAAATCTAAACTTATATCGAAACCTAAAAATAAAATAAAATAAAATAAAAATTAAAAATTCAACTAAAATAAAATAATTAAAAACCTAAACTAAACTAAAAAATAAAGTAAACCTAAAATGAAAATACCAAAATAAAATGAAAACTAAACCTAAAATAAAAATAAAATAAACCTAAAATAAAAAAATAAAAACCAAAACCTAAACCTAAAAATAAAAACTAAAACCTAAACCTATAAAATAAAATAAAAATAAAACAAAACTAAAAAATAAATCAAAACCTAAACCTAAACCTAAAAGATAAACTAAATTAAATAAAATAAACTAAATAAAAATAAAAATAAACCTAAAAAAATAAAATAAACTCAAATAAAAAAAATAAACTAAATAAACCTAAACTTACCGGTTTATTTAATTTAAAAATAAAAAATAACCCTAAACCCTAAACACCAAACCCTAAATACTAAAAACCCTAAACCCTAAACCCTAAACCCTAAAATCCTAAAACCCTAAACCCTGAACCCTAAACCCTAAACCTTAAACCCTACAAACCATACACCCTAAACCCTAAACCCTAAACTAACCCTAAAATCCCTAAACCCTAAAGCCTATACCCAAAATGTTAAACCATAAACTCTAACACTAAACCCCATACCCTAAAATCCTAAATCATAAAATCCTAAACTCTAAACTCTAAACCCTGAACCCTAAACCCTAAACCCTAATTCCCAACCATAAACATTAAACCATAAACCAAAACCTAAAGTAACTAAATAAATAAAAAATAAACCTAAACATTAAGAATGGGCAGAACCTTGATGGCAAGAACATCACCTTCAACTAGGCTCAGTCTAGATCTAGCTGTGGAGGTGAAGACAGAGGTGGTGGTTATTACAGTGGTGGTGGGGGATCTGGAGGTGTTGGTGGATATGGAGGTGGTGGTTGGTGCAGTGTTAGTTATGGAGGCTGGAAGAGCGATGGAGGTTACAGTCATGGTGGCGGTAGAGGGAGAGATCGTGCATTTGATGGCGGATCCCACTACTCAAAAGGCGAGGGTGGTTCTAATGGGAACTAGAGAAACTAAAGAACGTCCGATCCGATCTGCTACTTATGAAATTGTGTCTTTAAAATAAAGACAGTTCTATTTATCTAGGGTTTTTGATTTGCTCTATGCGTCCTCATTTTTTATCTACGTTATCACTTGTGTCTTAGAAAAGTTGGGATGTTACTTGGTTGATGAAATTAAAAATAAGAAATATTGAATCTGAATTTGTTCTATATTAAAATAAAAAAAGCCTTAAACCCTAAACCTTAAAAACTCAACCTTAAACCCAAAACTCTAAACTAAAACCTAAACCCAAAATCCTAAACCATGAAAACCCTAACCATAAGCACTAAACCCTATACCCTAAATCTTAAACCCTAAACCCTAAACCCTAAACCTTAAACCTTAAATCGTAAACCATTAACCCTAAACCCTAAACCTTAAAACCTAAATCTAAATAAATAAAATAAAATAAAATAAAAACCTAAATTGAAATGTAAACCCTAAACCCTAAACACTAAAAGCCCTAAACCCTAAACCCTAAATCCTAAACTCCAAACCCTAAACCCTAAACCTTAAACCATAAAAACCATAAATCCTAAACCTAAATTAAATAAAACCTATAAAAAAACCTAAAGTAAAACCTAAACTTAAACTTAAACCTAAAAAAAAATAAAAAATAAAAGCTAAACTAAAATAAAAACATAAACTCAACTAAATAAAATAAAATTAAAAAAATCATAAATAAAATAATAACTAAATCTAAAATAAAAATAAAATAAACCTAAAAAATAAAATGAAAACCAAAACTTAAACCTAAAATAAAAATAAAAAAGCTAAACCTAAAAAAATAAAATAAAAATAAAACTCAACTGAAAAATAAACCTTAACCTAAACCTAAAAGTAAAAAAATAAACTAAAATAAATAAACCTAAAATAAACAAACTAAACTAAATAAAATAAAAAATAAACCTAAATAAAAATAAAAATAGAATAAACTCAAATAAATAAAAATTAAACTAAATAGACCTAAGCTTACCAATTTACTTAATTTAAAAATAAAAAACCATAAACCCTAAACCCTAAACCCTAAAAATCCTAAACCCTCACTCCTAAACCCTAATCCATAAACCCTAAACCTACAATCCTAAACCCCTAAACATGCAACCTAGAACCATAAACCCTAAATCATAAATGCTAAACCCAAAAACTCTAAACCCTAAACCCTTACCCTATAAACCATAAACCATAAACACTAAACCCTAAAGCCTAAACTAACCCTAAACAATAAACTTTAAACCCTAAACCCTAAACCTAAAGCATAAATACTAAACCCTAAATCCTAAATGTTAGACCCTAAACCCTAACCCTAAACCCTAAACCCTAAAACTCTTTACACTAAAACCCTAAATCCTAAACCCTAAACCCTAATTCCTAACCCTAAACCCTAAGCCTAAAACTAAAGTAACTAAATAAATTAAAAAATAAACTTAAACTTAAGAATAGGCATAACCTTGATGGAAGGAACATCACCATCAACTAGGCTTAATCAAGATCTAGCGATGGAGGCGAAGGCAGAGGTGGCGATTATCATAGTGGTAGTGGGGGATTTGAAGTTACTGGTTGATATGGAGGTGATGGTCAAAGCAGCGGTGGTTATGGAGGCAGGAGGAGCAATGGAGGTTACAGCCATGGTGGTGGCAGAGGGAGAGATCACGAATTTGATGACGGATCCTGCTACTCGAGAGGTAGGGGTGGTTCTAATGGGAACTGGAGAAATAGAAGAATGACCAATCCGATCTGCTTTTTATGGAACTATGTCTTTACAGTAGAGACGGTTCTAGTTATCTAGGGTTTTTGATTTCCTCTTTTCATACTCAGTTTTTATCTATGTTGTCACTTGTGTCTTACAAAACTTCCTGTGTTACTTGGTTGATGAAATCAAAAAGAATAAATGTTGAATCTAAGTTATTTTTCTATTAAAATAAACCTTAAACCCTAAACCCGAAACCCTAAACTAAAACCTAAACCCTAAACCCTAAACCCTAAAAACCCTAAACCCTAAACACTAAATCCTAAACCCTAAACCCTAAACCGTAAACCCAAAATCCTAAACCCTAAAACCCGAAACCATAAACCCTAAACCCTAAACCATAGAACATAAACCTAAATATAATAAAATGAAATAAAATAAAAGAAAAACATAAACTAAAATCTAAACCCTAAACCATAAACCCTAAAATCCTATACCCTAAACTCTAAAACCCTAAACCGTATACCCTAAATCCTAAATCCTAAAACCTACAACCCTAAACCCTAAACTACAAATCCTAAACTCTAAACCCTAAACTCCAAACCCTAAACTCTAAACCCTAAACCCTAAACTAACCCTAAGCGCTAAACACTAAACCCTAAAAACTTAAAAACCAAAACCTAAAACCTAAAAATAAAATAAATAAACTTAAACCTAAATAAAATAAAACATATCCGAACTTAAACCTAAACCTAAACCTAAAAATAAAATAAAAATAAAACTAAACTAAAATAAAATAGAGAAACCTAACCTAAACTAAACATTAAAATAAACCTAAAATAAAAAAACCTAAATAAAATAAAAACTAAACATAAAATAAAAATAAAATAAACTTAAAAAATAAAATAAAAACTTAAACCGAAACCAAAAAATAAAAAATAAAACCTAAACCTAAAAAAATAAAATAAAATAAAATGAAACTAAAAAATAAATCTAAACTTAAGCCTAAACCTAAAAAATAAACTAAAATAACCTAAACTAAAATAAAAAAACCAAAAATAAATAAACTAAACTTAATAAAAAAAATAAAAATAACCTAAATAAAAAGATAAACTAAAATAAATAAAAAATAAAATAAATAAACCTAAACTTACCAGTTTACTTTTTTTTTTAAAAAAAAACCTTGAATGTTAAACCCTCAAAACCCTAAACCTACAACCATAAACCCTAAGCCCTAAACCCTAAACCCTAAACTCTAAACCTTAAACCTAGAACCACAAGCCCTAAACCTACAGCCTACATCCCTAAACCCTACACCCTAAAAAAACCTAAACCTTAAACCCTAAAACCCTAAAACCCTAAATCATAAACCTTAAACCCTAAACCCTACACCCTAAACCAAAAAAATCATAGAATGTAAACCCTAAAGCCAAAACTAACCATAATAATTTGAAACCCTAAACCCTAAAAACTCTAAACCCTAAAGCCTAAACACTAAACCCTAAACCTTCCACCTAAACCCTAAACCCTAAACCCTAAACCCGAAACTAACCCTAAATCCTAAATGCTAAACCATAAACCATAAATCTTAAACCATAAATCCTAAACTATAAATCCTAAACCTTAAACCTACAACCCGAAACCCAAAACCTACAATACACACTCCTAAACCTTAAACCCTAAACCCTAAAACCATAAACCCTAAACCTTAAACCTTAAATCCTAAAACCATGAAATTTAAATCCCAAACCCTAAACCCTTAATTCTAAACCCTCAACCATTAAAATCCATAAACCCTTAACCCTAAAGCCTAAACACTAAACTAACCTAAACCTTGAATGCTAAACCCCAAACTAACCTTAAAATCTAAACCATCTACAACCCAAAACCCTAAACCAAAAACCCTAAACCTAAAGCCTAAAACCTAAAGCCTAAATCCTAAGCACTAAATCATAAAACCATAAACCATAAACCCTAAACCCTAAACCATAAACACTAATCTTAAACCCTAAACGCTAAACCCTAAACACCAAATCATAAACCCTAAACTTGAAACCCTAAAGTAACCCTAAACCCTTAACCTAAACACACCCTAAACCCTAAAAACCCTAAACCCTAAAGCTTAAACACTAAACCCTGAACCCTAAACCCTAATCCCAAACACTATACCTTATATCGTAAAACCCTAAACCCTAAATTAACATAAACAAAAACTTAAACCTAAAAAATAAACTTAATTAAAAAACATAAACTAAAATAAATAAACTAAACTAGATAAAAATATTAATTAAACCTTATTAAAAAAATAAACTAAACTAAAATAAATAAAAAAATAAACTAAATTAACCTAAACCTATCGATTTACTTAAATATATTTTTAAAAAATCCTAAACCCTAAAGCCTAAACCCTAAAAAATCATAAACCCTAAATCCTAAGCCCTAAACTAGCCTTAAAAATTTTAAACCTAAATGCAAAACATAAAACCTTAGACCCTAACCCTAAACCCTAAACCCTAAACCCTAAAGCTTAAACCTAAAACTATCATTAAACCCTAATCTCTAAACCCTAAACCCTAAACCTTAAACCTTAAACTATCTTTAAACCCTAATCTCTAAACCTTAAACCCTAAAAATTATAAATCCTAAATCCTAAGCCCTAAACCCTAAATTATAAACCCTAAACCTCAAACATATAACCATAAACCCTAAACATACAATACTAAACCCTAAATCCTAAACCCTAAACTATAAAAAACCTTAAACCTTAATCCCTAAACCCTAAACTTTAAACCTTAAACCCTAAAAACATAAATCATAAACCCTAGATCCTAAATCCTAAACCCTAAACCCTAAACCCTCAACCCTAAAAGACCATAAATTCTAAACCATAAACCCTAAACTAACCTAAACCCTAAATCCAAAACCCTAAACTAACCTAAACCTAAAACCCTTTACCTTAAAAAACCTAACAACTTTAGACCCTAAACCCTAAACCCTACAACCCTAAACCCTAAACCCTAAACCCTAAACCCTAAATACTAAACCCTAAACTATAAATCCCAAATGTGAAACCCTAAACACTAAACTTTAACCCTAAATAATCATAAACCCTAAAACCCTAAACACTAAACCCACTACCCTAAACCCTAAACTCAAGACCCTAAACCTAAACCTAAAGTAATTAAATAAATTAAAAAATAAACCAAAGCCCTAAAACTTAATAAGCATAAACCTTTACCTAAACCCTAGGAATGGGCAGAATCTTAATGGCAGGTACATCACCATCGACAAGGCTCAATCAAGATATGTCAGTGGAGGCAAAGGTGGAGGTGGCGGTTATCATAGTGGTGGTGGGGGATCTAGAGGTGCTCGTCGATATGGATGTGTTGGTCAGAGTAATGGTGGTTATGGAGGTGGAAGGGGCGATGGTGCTTATAGCCGTGATGGTGGTAGAGGGAGAGATCGAGGATATGATGGTAGATCTCACTACTCGAGAGGCTGGGGTGGTTCTGATGGGAACTAGAGAAACTTAAGAACAATCGATTTGATTTGCTAATAATGGAACTGTGTCTTTAAAGTACAGATAATTCTAGTTATCTAGGGTTTTTGATTTGCTCTATGCATGCTCATTTTTTATCTATGTTATCGCTTGTGTCTTAGAAAACTTGGTGTGTTACTTGGTTGATGAAATCAAAAGGATGAAATGTTTAATTTGAATTTGTTCTCTGTTAAAAAAACCAAAATCCCTAAAACCTAATCTAAAACCTAAACCCTAATCCTAGAACCAAACCTTAAACCCTAAATACTAAACCCTAAAAAACTTGAACTATAAACCCTAAACCCTAAACCCTAAACCCTAAATCCTAAAATCCTAAACCCTAAACCCTAAACCCTAAAACCTAAACCCTAAACCCTAAACCCTGAACCATAAACCCTAAACCCTAATAATATTAAAAAATTAAAGGGAAAAAACCTTGCCACTCAAGCCCTCTCCTCGTGTTCTAGTAATTTTCCTTTCTCACTCTCATTTTAGGCTTTCTAGATGTTGCTTGCTAGCTTTGTTGAGAGATTCTGAATGGATTCCTTCTAGAATCAACGGTCATTGGACATTGACTGATTTTAACACTAAAACATATTTTTAGGCATGCTTGTGGTTATGTGCACTGATCTTATTATGGAAAAATTGTTAAGCCATTTGAATTCACTTTGGTTGGAAAATTTACTCTTCGTAGGTCTAATCTATAAAACATTCACTCTTTCTTTCATAGTCTAAAACTTTTAGGTGCTTTTATGATTGGTTTAATTGATCCCAACCACATTTTGATTCAGTTTATGAATGATTTGGATTACTCTCATGCTTTCTCTCGTCATTCTTATTCTGTACAAAATTGATAAATGAGGTTGCTAAAATGGACTCCACTATATAAAATTAAGGAAGAATCACCAATTATTTTGATTTGGATTTCTCTCCCTAATATGCAAATTCATTTCGGGAACTATGAATTCATTTTTGCTATGGGTACCTTATTTGGTTGGCCATTTCAAATTGATCAAGTAATAGCTACAAAATCTCATCATTCAATGGCTAGAATCCTTATTGAATTGGACATTACCAAGAAACACCCCAAAGAAATATGGTTGGGATCTAAAAATTATAGTATATGCAAAGAATTGAATTTGAAAATTTCCCTATCATTTGTTCTCACTGCAAAATCCATGGGCCTGATAATTATGAATGTTTCATTCTTCATCCTCTCCTAAAAAGAAAATCCCTATTAAGGAAACTTCTATTCCTAACTCTAGGCTGACCATTATTAAATATCAAAAAACTACTTTGTAAAAAAAAAGGATTCTTTAAATGTTCTTAATAAGGCTGATTTACCTTTTACTTCTTCTGAGCAATTGAAGCCTTCTAATGTGAACAATAATAGCTTTTCTAAACTATTGAATGAGGATTCTATTTCCTCTGATTCGATCCTTGCATCCTTGCTGGCTTTGATAAATGAAAATGATGCTTAAATGGAGAACAAAAATGAGGAATTTAATATTACACATCATTCTAATTCAATATTCAAGTTCATAAACTTGATTCCATATTCAAAATTTAGGATCATTTAACTTCTCAAAAAGATTTTCTTTTATCTAATAATTTGGCTAATGATGAGGAAGGCTTTGGTGTTCCCACTTGCCTTCTTAATAAATCATTTTTTGTTCCCTCCCTTGCTATTCTCGAAGCTCATTTATCTTTAATAAATTCTAGCATATTGGAAAAAGAGAATTCACTTCTCATCAAGAGATTTCTCCGAAATTTGTGACTAATGTTACTAAATCCTTTTCGGATAATGATTCAAAGGGAAAAGAAAATGGCTTCCAAACTTTCTATTTGAAAAAGATATTGTTAAGCATTTTCTTCTCAAATTTCCAAGAAACACTAGAGCTGTTGCGTCCTCCCTCTCTTCTCTCAATTAACTTTTACTCCCCCCCCTCCCCTTTTCTTTTCTTTATGTTTAATTTTTTATTTTGGAATGTTTTAGGGATTAGTACCCTATCTATTTGTAACTGTATTAGAAATATTTGTCGTATCCATAATATTTATTGACTTATTATTCTTGAGTCACTTATTCATGCTAATAAAATTAACTATGCTGCTAGAATGATCAGTTTCAATAAAATTTTCTCTAATGTTAGTTATAAGATTTGGTGTTTTGGGGATAACTTTGTAGATGTTTCTATTCTTGATGATTTTTATCATGTTGTCAATGCTCAAATCTCTTATGGTGATTATTGTGTTTTGGGCTCTTTTGTTTATGCATCTTATAATAGATCTGGTAGAAATCTTCTTTGTGATAACTTGACTAATTTTGCCACTTATGTCAATAAACCTTAGTTTGTTGGTGGTGATTTTAACACTATTTTGTTCTCTTTTGAATGAAGTGGTGGTTTCTCTTTTAATATTTATTCCATGGAAGAATTTTTCAATATGATCCTTGATTGTAATTTGATTAATATTGGTTTTAAGGGTTCAAATTATACTTGGCAAAACTCTAGACTTTGGCCAAGGTTGGACCAAATTCTTTTTAATACTCATTGGATTACTCAATAGCCTATTACTTATATCAATCATTGAAGCAGAACATTGTTTGATCATGCTCATCTTTTGGTTTCTATTAAAGACAATTCTAATAGATTAAAAAAGTTCTCTCCTTTTAGATTTCAGAACATGTGGACTCAATATATTGATTTTTTTAATGTTGTGGCTAACAATTGGAAATGTCATTTACATCCTGATAATTCTATTATGGGGATGAATAGACTTTGGTTTAAGCTTAAAAAACTTAAAAAAAAATTAAGGTTGGTGGAATAAGTATTGTTTTAAAAATGTTTTTGCTAATATCAAATATATGGAAAAATTGATTTGTGATCTTGAAGTCTCTATTATGTCTAATCCTTCTAAGATTAAGGACTTGACTGAGGTGAAACATAAGCTTATTAATTTTAAAAATATGGAAGAGACTTATTGGCCCCAAAAAGCTGCTAGTAAACACATTGCGGATGGTGACAGGAATGCTAGCTATTTCCATGCTTTAGTCAATAAAAAGAGAGCCTTTAATAATATTCAAAAAATTAAAGATGACAATGGAAAATGGATTACAAAGAATAATGATATTAAGGATTCAGTCATCAATTACTTTAGAAAATGCTTAATAAGAGTTGCTCTTATGAAGCTATTTCTAAATCGAACTTAACTCCTACTATTATTACCAATGATTATAATAATTTTCTTACTATTATGCCTAATGAAGATGAAAATTTTAAAGTTCTTAATAGCATGAACAAAGATTATGTTGCTAGTCTAGAGGGTTTCACTGCCTAATTTTTCTAAAAATGCTAGTTTATTATTAAAAATGATCTGATTGAGGCTATGGTTAATTTATTTAATGGTAATCCTTTTCCTAGATATTTTCTAGCACCTCTATTATTCTCATACTTAAGAAAGATAACCTAGACTATTGGAGTGAGTTTAGACCTATTAGTCTCTACACCTTCTTCAATAAGTTGATTTCCAAAATTCTTGCTTACATGCTTATTCCTTTACTTCATAAGATTATCTCTCTTAACAAAACTCATTTTGTTAGAGGTAGATATATTTTTTATAACATTTTACTTGCCCATGAATTAATTCATGATTTAGATGCTATGACTAGAGGTGGAAACATTCTTTTCAAATTTGATTTTACCAAAGCTTTTATTAATTTCTCTTCATATTTCCTTTTCCATATTATAAATTTATTTGGGTTTTCTACTAAATTTATTTTTTTCTTATTAAAATTTGTATTAATAATGCCTGGTTCTCTATTTTTTTTAATGTAGAAGCTTTAGGCTTCTTCCCTTCTTCCCATGGCTTAAGATAAGGGGATCATTTATCTCCTACTTTATTTATTATTGATGTTGAGTACTTATCTATGAGCATCAATGAGTTATTCTTAAATAGTCATAGTATGTGCTACAAAACTTTTGGTGGTCTTCCTATTTCCCACTTAAGCTTTGCTGGTGATTTTATTATTTTTTGCAATGCTTTTATTCATCATATTAAGAACCTCAAGATTTTTTTAAATAAATTTGGTAGACAAAGTGGTTTTTCTATCAATGATAACAAAAGCTATTTTATTACTTTTTCAAGTATCTCTAATAATAAAATCAATAAAATCCTCCATATCACTTTTTAAATTTCAACACTTACCTCTTAAGTACTTGGGTGCTCCTTTTTTTAAAGGTCCAAAATGATCTCAGCTTTTTGATGAGTTAATTCAACAAATTTTAAATAAAATTTCTATTTGGGAATTCCATTTACTTTCCTTTGGTGGTAGGCTTACTATTCTTAAAAGCACTCTCAATTCAATGCCTCTTTATTTGATTCAAACTATTATTCCCACTAATTATACTCTTATCAAAATTGATCGCTTTCTTATTAAATTTTTTTGGTGGTGTAGTAATTCTATTAAGAGAATGCATTGGACTTCCTGGAATAAATTCTATGGTCTTTTGGGTGAAGGTGGTCTTTGTTGCAAACCTATTCATGAAGCTATCACTACCATCTCTCATAAGCGCTGATGGAATTATAGAAAGAATGATATCCATTGGGCTAATTTTATGATGGAAAAATATTGCCAAGGTAAACACCCTTTTACCCATGCTTATAAAGTTGGTGACTCTCCAATTTGGAAAGGATTTGCTCCATTAAATGGGTTGTTGAATCTTTAATATCTTGGGGTATTCATTCGGGTTCTTCTTTCTTTTGGCAAGATAATTGGGTCGGCAATGGCTCTAATGACTCCCGTTTATCTACACACTCTACTACTGCTATCAAAGTTAATAATTTTTGGCTTAATAACAATTGGAATGAAAACAAACTTGAGAATGACATTCCTATTTATTTTTTTGACAAGTTTTGAGAAATCGCTATCTTTTCTAATAAACTAGATCAAATTCTTTTCAAGCTCTCTTACAATGGTGATTTCGTTCTTAAAGAGGTTTGGAATTTTATTACAACACCTCTAATGTTTTAATTAAACTTTGGAATAATATCATTCCCATTTCTTATTCTATTTTAGCTTGGAAGATTTTAAATAACTTCATCCGTGTTGATTCCTTGCTCTGGCTTAAATGGTTTTATTTACCTCCTAAGTGCTATTATTGCTTTCATATTTAAAATGTTAATCATGTTTTTGTTAATGGTGCTATTACTTCCAAACATTGGATATGGTATGATGATTTATTTAACACTAACTATTTTAATAGGTCTCTTTCCTTATATCAACTTCTTGAAATTTATTTCCATAAAACTATGAAAGTTCATATGAAAGTTTTAATTGCTATTACCCTTATTTGGTTCATTTGGATGGATAGAAATTATGCTAAACATCATGGTATCCCTATGAACCATAAAAGGTTCCTTGCTAGAACTAAAGAAAAAATTCATGCTTTGTTTAATGCAAATTTAATTAGTAATCTTCACTTTAGAGGTTTTAACTTTGTGGCTAAAAAAATGGGTATCACTTTGCATGATGATCCTTCCTATAAGAGTATTAGGATTATACATTGGATTAAACCTAAAGAAAATTTTATTAAGATCAATACTGATGGTTCTATTTCCCTAAACATATATGGTTGTGGTGGAATTCTTAGAGATTCTAAAGGTACTATCATTTGTGCTTTTGCCTACCCCCTCAAAGCTTGTTCTATTATTTGCTCATTACAAAGCAATTGATATTTATTTAAGCAAAGGCCTCTTTAATATTTGGAATGAAGTTGATGCTCTTCTTTTACTTGATATTCTTAATAATAGAACAATGGGGAATTAAATGTGCTCACTTTGTTTGGCAACCATAGATTACCTAAGCGCCTATGTGGTTTGGTCAATCTGGATAACAATGGAATTCCTTACCTCATATTTTAAACTTCTCGTATTTTGTTGATTTTTTTGTTATGGTGGTTTTATTCAGACTAGTTTTTGGTTGTTTGTTTTGTGCTTCCCTCACCAAGAAGTGGTTTTTACTAAGTTTATTTCTATGCTTAAACCCCTTCCTCTTAACACCATTCTATACTTGATTGACTCTTTTTTGGGTCATAGTGCTTTTAATTGGTTTCCCAATCCTTTGAGACTGGTGGTTTTCTTTCTATGGCTCATTCTTTGCTTCTTTTGTCACACAGCTAGTGATATTTTGAGGTTCTCTTATTGGGTTGTGGCTGTGGCCACTTTTGGCCTACCCCTTTTAATTATGGATGTTGGGTTTGCATCTAGTAATAGCTGGATATGGCCTTTTTTGAATTAGTTTTTTAGCTGCTATGGTTGGTTCTACTGGTTACTACTATATTTTCTTTTCCATCTTAGTTATTTTGGGTGGTTATTTTTCATGATTGTTGTTGGCCTCTTCGCTTGGCTTAGTTTTGGCTTTTTTTGGTTGATGTTCTCATTTGGTTTGGTTTGGGGCTTCTCATTTTGGTTTTTCCCTCTACCTTGTGGATTAGAGGTAGCTATTCTATGGTTATTTCCTTCCTATTTTGTCTTTTATGGTGACTGTCTCCTCTTTGGGATTTGGAAGGAGTTTTGTTTTCCTCAAGCCTTATTACTTTCCTTACAATTTTATCGCTTGTGGTTGGGTGGTCCTCCTTGGCCTTTGTCTAGCTGGGTGACTACCTTTTTTGTTTCTTGGTTATTTTGGAGGTCTCCAGGTGAGTTATGGCTTTGTCTGCTTTTGTTCTTTCCCTCTTTTTTGGGCTTTGTATTTCCTTTATCTACTGGTTGGTTTCGTTAGTTTACTGGGCTGGTTGGCTATTTTGGCTGGTTGGGTTAGTTGGCTAGGTGGATGTGTTGGCTATGTTTGATGGTTAGTAAAAGTGCTTCTGGTTGGGTTCACAGGTTTGGTTTCTGGTCTACTCTTAGGTTGGTTATCCTCTCTTAGGTGCAATTGCTTTTCCTTTATTTTTGTTCTTGGTTTGGGTGTCAATTTTTCTATTGCTCTGATTTCTCTTGCTGCTCATCCTGTTGGTTGCTGTCCTGGGTGGTTTTATTGGTTGTTTTGTTCATGGAGGATATGAGCTCATGTGGTTTTTTTGGTCCTATTTTAGGACTTATTGTTCGGGGTTGGCTGCTTCAGGGGTTTTTTATGGCCACTGTCTTTCCTTGGATGCTTGTGTTGTGGCTTGGTGTTTTGGGATTTATGTTGGCTATTGGTATTGACTCCCTATGGTTTATTTGGCTCTCCTTGTTTCCTGATATTTGCCTCTTGGTTGGTGGTGGTGGATTTGTTGTTCTTTTGGTTGCCTTGGTGGTGGTTTTGATGGTAATTTCTGGATGCCCTCTTGGCCTCTCTATGGTATGGCTTTCCTCTATCTGGTGCTGCTTATCTCCTACTATTTTACTGTTTGGACGAAGGTTTTGCCTTTGAAATTGGATTACTAGTGCTCTAGAGATAGTCGTGGGTTGTTGTTTTGCCTTTGGGACTATTTTGCTTGATTGTGTTGTTCCCCTTATTTATGCTGACTACCCCTTTTACATGTTTCTTTTCCTATTGGTGGTGGCTTCGATGGAGTTACTACATGGTTAATTTTAGCTTGGCATTGATCCTAGTGTAACTTCTAGGATGTTGGATTTAAGTGATTGGTTTGTTGTGGGTTTTGGTTGGTGGGTTAGCTGCTGGCTGGCTAGTTGGATGTTTTTCTCTATTTGTTTGGTGCAGGAATCGTATCACTATAGACTATTTTTCCTTGGATGGTTGCTTATATCAGGTATAGTGAATATGATGGCCTTGATGTTTCCTCATATCTTCTCTCTGGGAAACATGCATATGACTGTAACCCTTCTCATGAAGTTTGAATGCTCATATGTACTGTTGCCCCTTGAGATGATCTTAACTGAGCCTGAGCCTTCTCTTTCTCAGCTCTGTCTAAATTGTTTACTTTATCTTTTTCCCCTGAGCTATGACCATTGCCTTTGTAGTGTTTTACAAATTTCTTTTGCAGGTTGGAACTTCACAGATGGAATGATCTTTTCTCAGTTAACCCAAGTACTGTTAATGTGGATCTTGCTTATCTTGACTTCTCAAAGGGATCATGAGCTACTGCTGACTACTCTTTTTACTGCTTTCTTGAGTTAAATTAGTCTTATTTTTTGTCTTTTCTCAATTGCATTTAAGCTGTTGTATTTGCTCTTTATTTTTTTTTTCATTGTACTTAAATGGGGGTTTAGCTTTTTAGGTTTCTTGTAGCTTTGTGAGCAGTAGAACTTTGAGCTTTACCCCTTTTAAGGACATTGTATCCTTTATTTTTATGGTAATAAAATTCTAACTTTCCTTAAAAGAAAAAAAACCCAAAACACTAAACGCCAAACCGTAAACCCTAAAAAGCTAAAAACCTAAACCTAAACTAAATAAAACCTAAAAATAAAATAAATAAAAATACCTAAACAAAAATAAATTAAAAAAAATAAAATAAAATAAAAACTTAAACTAAAACCTAAACATAAACCTAGACCTAAAATGAAAATAAAATAATCAAATAAAAACTAAACTAAAATAAAAGAAATAAAAACCTTGATAAAATAAAAACTAAACCTAAAATAAGAATAAAATAAAACTAATATAAAATAAAATAAAAACTAAATAAAAACTTAAACCTAAAAAATAAACCTAAAAATAAATAAAAATTAAAACAAAAACCCTAAACAAACAAAAAACTAAACCTAAAATAAAAATAAAATAAACTTAAACCTAAACTAAAATAAATAAAACCTAAAGCTAAACCTAAAATAAACTAAACCTAAACTTAAACCTAAACTAAATATAATAAAATAAACTACAAATAAACTTAAACCTAAACTAAAAAAAAAACTTTAAAATAAATCTAAAACATAAACCTAAAAAAATACAATAAAACTTAAACCTCCTAAAATAAAAAAATAAAACCTAAACCTAAAAAATAAAATAAAATAAAACTAAAAAAAATAAACCTAAACCTAAACCTAAACCTAAAAAATAAACTAAAATAAAAAACCAAAACTAAAATAAATAAACCTATAATAAATAAACTAGACTAAATAAAAATAAAAATAAACCTAAAAAAAACTAAAATAAATAAATAAAACAAAATAAACTAAATAAACCTAAACTAACCAGTTTACTTAATTTTAAAAATAGAACCCCTAAACCTAAACTCAACCCTAAATCCTAAATTCTAAAGCCTAAAAAACCCTAAACCTTAAACCTTAAATAATAAAACCCTAAACCTTAAACCATAAATCCTAAACACTAAACCCTAAACCCTAAACCCTATACCCTAAAACCTAAAAGCTTAAACCTTAAACCCTAAACCCCAAACCCTAAACCCTAAACCCTAAACCATAAACCCTAAATCCTAAAAACCTAAAAACCTAAACCTCAACTAAATAAAACCTAAAAATAAAATATATAAAAACACCAAAACCTAAATAAAATAAAAATAATAAAATAAAAACATAACCTAAAACCTAAATCTAAACCTAAACTTTAAGGTAAACATAAACCTAAAAATAAAATAAAATAAAAATCTGAACAAAACTAAAAAAAAAATAAATCTAAAAGTAAAAACCTAAATAAAATAAATATTAAATGCAAAATAAAAATAAAATAAACCTAAAATAAAGTAAAATAGAAACTGAATAATAACCTAAACCTAAAAAATAATCCAAAAAATAAATAAAAAGTAAAACTTAAATGATAAACTAAAAAAAATCCTAAACCTAAAATAAACAAAATAAAATAAACCTAAAGCTAAACCTAAAAAAAAACTAAACCTAAACCTTAAAATAAATAAAATAAAATAAACTTAAACTTAAACTGAAAAATAAAACCTAAAAATAAACTCAAAATAAAAGCATAAAACTTAAACCTAAAAAGATAAAATAAAAACCTAAACCTAAAAATAAAAAAATAAAACCTAAACCTAAAAAATAAAATAAAAATAAAACTAAACTTAAAAAAAAAACATAAACCTAAACCTAAACATAAAAAATAAACTAAAATAAAAAACTTAAACTAAAATAAATAAACCAAAAATAAATAAACTAAACTACATAAAAATAAAAAATAAACTTAATCAAAAATAAAAATAAAATAAACTAAAATAAATAAAAGAAATAAACTAAATAAACCTAAACCTACCAATTTACTTAATTTCAAAAAAAAAAACCCTAAACCCTAAACCCTACAAAGCCCTAAACCTTAAACCCTAAATCCTAAAACCCTAAATCCTAAATCCTAAACCCTAAATCCTAAACCCTAAACTAAGCTAAACCCTAAACCCTAAACCATAAACTAACCCTAAACCCTAAACCACCTCAATAACTCGAAACCCTAAACCCTAAACCCTACAACCCTAAACCCTAAACTAAACCCTAAACTTTAAACCCTAGACCGTAAAACCTAAACCCTAAGCCCTAAGCCCTAAACCCTAAATCCTAAACCCTTAAAACACTAAACCCTAAAGCATAAAAACTATACCCTAAACCCTAACCCTAAACCCTAATCTTATTTTTCACTTTTTGGCCTAAGCTAGGTTTTGTTTGAGCTCAAGCTTTTAGGTTGGCCTTGGGGTTGCTACGTGGTGGTTCCTGTCTTTTAAGCCTAGGTTGGCTTAGTTTTTTTTGGCCTGATGGGTGCTGTCTTCTCTGCCTTGTTACTCTAGTTGTTGGTGGATGAGATGATTTCTGCTCCGGCTTTATTCTATTTTCTACACTAGTTAGTTTGTTGCCTCTCCTCTTGAACTCGAATTACTTTTTGCTTATTTTTCATGGTTGGATGGGTGGCCTTCTTAGTGGGAACTACTGTTAGTTGTTACCCTTATGAACCTTCTTTCAGATGCTCATATGTATGGTTGCCCCTTGAGATGATCCTAAATGAGCTTGAGCCTCCTTTTTCTCAACTCTCTCCTTTTCCTCTCTTTATCCTTATCCTTTTTAGCTATGACTTTTGAAATTGTAGTGTGTTACAAATTTCTTTTACATATTGGATCTTTAGAGAGGGAATGGTTGTTGCTCAGTCAACCTAAGTTTTATTACTGTGGATCATGTTTACCTTACTTTCTCAAAGAAATCATGAATTGCTGCTCACTCATTCTTTTACTATTTTTAGGATTTGTTTTAGTCTGGTCTTTTTCTCTTATCCTTTTTAGCTATTGTATTTGACCTTTTATTTTGTTTTCTTTTATTAATGTACCTAGATGGGAGTTTAGCTCTTTAAGTTTCTTGTAGAATTTTAGAGCTTTACCCATTTTAAGGACATTGTATCTTTACCTTCTATGGTAATAAAATTCTAACCTCCCCTCCCCAAAAAAACCCCTAAACTCTAAACCCTAAACCCTAAACACTAAACAACACCAAACCCTAAAACTTTAATCCTTAAACCCAAACCCTAAACCCTAAATCATAATCCCTAAACCCTAAACCCTAAAACCCTAAACATTAAACCATAAATCCTAAACCCTAAAAACCTTAAATGATAAAACCTAAACAATAAACCTTAAACCCTAAACCTTAACTGTAAACCTTAAAATGTAAAAGCATAAAACCTAAAACCCTGAACACTGACCCTAAGCACAAAACCCTAAACCCCAAACACTAAACCTTAAGTAATTAAAATAATAAAAAAATAAACCTAAACCCTAAAACCTAATAAACCTCAACTTAAACTTAAACCCTAAGATTGGGCAAAATCTTGATGATAGGAACATCACCGTGGTGGGATGCGGCTATTGTCGTAGTGGTGGTGGGGGATCTGGAGGTGCTAGTGGATATGGAGGTGGTGGTCAGTGCAGTGGTGGTTATGGAGGTGAGAAGAGCGACGGAGGTTACAACCACGGTGGTTGTGGAGGGACAGATTGGGGATATGACGGTGGATCTAGCTACTTGAGAGGTCGAGGTGGCTATGATGGGAACTACAGAAACTGAAGAATTGCCCATCTGATTTACTACTTATGGAACTGTGTCTTTACAGTAGAGACATTTCTATTTATCTAGGGTTTTGGATTTCCTTTATGCATGCTCCATTTTTATTTATGTTGTCACTTGTGTCCTCAAAAAATTAGTGTGTTACTTGGTTGATGAAATCAAAAAGAAGAAATATTGAATCTAAATTTATTCTATATTTTAAAAAAAACTCTAAACCCTAAACTAAAACTTGAACCCTAAACCTAAAACCTAGAACCTAAACCCTAAACCCTAAACCCTAAACCCTAAAACCCTAAACCCTAAACCCTAAACCCTAAACCCTAAACCCTAAACCCTAAGCCATAAATCCTAAACCCCAAACACTAAACACTAACCCTAAACCCTAAAAAGCTAAAAAGCTAAACCTAAACTAAATAAAAAATAAAAATAAAATAAATTAAAAAACTTAAACCAAAATTTAAAAATAAAATAAATAAAATAAAATCCTGAACTAAAACTTAAACCAAAATGCAAACATAAACCTAAACCAAAAAAGAAAATAAAAACTAAAATAAAATAAATAAAATCCTAACCTAAACTATAAAATAAAAGACCTAAATAGAATAAAAACAAAACCTAAAATAAAAATAAAGGAAACTAAAAACTAAATAAAAATCTAACCCTAAAAGATAAACCTAAAAAAAAAACCTAAAAATGAATAAAATATAAAACTTAAACCCTAAACTAAAAAACACCTAAACCTAAAATAAAAATAAAATAATCCTAAACCTAAACAAAAATAAACTAAACCTAAACCTAAACTAAATAAAATAAACTAAACTAAAAATAAACCTAAACATAATCTAAGAAATAAAACTTTAAAATAGACCTAAAATAAAAACTTAATACCTACAACAACAACAACAACAACAAGCCTTAATCCCACTAGGTGGGGTCGGCAAAAAATAAAATAAAAACCTAAACCTAAAACTAAAAATAAAAACTAAAACCTAAACCTAAAAAATAAAATAAAAATAAAAATAAAACTAAACTAAAAAAAGAACTTTAACCTAAACCTAAACTTAAAAAATAATCTAAAATAAAAAACTAAACTAAAATAAATAAACCTCAAATAAATAAACTAAACCAAATAAAAATAAAAATAAAAAATCAAAATAAACTAAAATAAATAAATAAACTAAATAAACTTAAAGCTACCAGTTTTCTCAGTTTACAAAAATAAATAAAATTAAAAATATAAAAATGAAAATAAAAAAAACCCTAACCGTAAACAATAAACCCTAAACAATAAAACCGTAAACCCTAAACCCTAAACTCTAAACCCTGAACCCTAAGACCTACTAACCTAAACCCTAAACCCTAAACCCAAAACCCTGAAAACCTAAAAATCTAACCCTAAATTAAATAAAAACTAAAAATAAAATAAATAAAAAAATTGAGAACTAAATAAAATTAAAAAAAAACCTAAACTAAAATTGAAACCTAAACCTAAAACTAAAAATAAAATACAATAAAAAATAAAAACTTAAATAAATTAAATATATAAAAACCTAAACTAAACTAAAAATTAAAATTAACCAAAAAATAAAAAATGTAAATAAAATAAAACCATAACATAAAATAAAAATTAAATAAACCTAAAATAAAATAAAATAAAAACTAAATAAAAACCTTAACCTAAAAAATAAAGTTATAAAAATAAAAAATAAAACCTAAACCCTAAACTAAAAAAACCTAAACCAAAAATAAATCTAATAAAATAAATGTAAACTGAATCTAAAATAAATTGAAATAAAATAAATAAAACCTAAACCTAAACCTAAACTAAATAAAATAAAATAAACTAAAAATAAACCTAAACCTAAACTAAAAAATAAACCCTAAAAATAAACTTAAAATAAAATCCTAAACCTAAACCTAAAAATAAATAATAAAACCTAAACCTAAGAAATCAAATAAAAATAAAACTAAACTAAAAAATAAACATAAACCTAAACCTAAATTTAAAAAGTAAACTAAACTAAAAATCTTAAACTAAAATATATAAGTTAATTTAAATCAAATTTAAAAAATAAACCCAAATAAAAATAGGAAATAGAATAAACTAGAATAAATAAATAAAAAAACCAAACAAACTAAATGAAGCTAAACCTACCAGTTTGCTTAATCTTAATAAAAAAACCCTAAACCTAAAACCCTCAAAACTATAAACCCTGAAGCCTAAACACTAAACCCTAAACCCTAAACCCTAAACTTATTTTCACTTTTGGCTTGAGCTGAGTTATGTTTTTGACCTCTTGCTTTTGGGTTAGCCTGGTGGTTGCAACTTGGTGGTTCCTATTATTTTAGCCTAGGTTGGCTTGGTTTTTTAGCCTTGTGGCTGCTGTCTTCTCTACCTTGTTACTCTGGTTGCTGGTGGATGAGATGGTTTATGCTCTGCCTTTATTCTATTATCTACATTAGTTGTTTTATTGGCTCTCCTCTTTGACTTGAATTAGTTTTTATTGGTTAATAGTTTCATTTTTAAGCTATTTAGTCATTTGTGGTTGCTCACCTTGGTTTGTCTTGGTGACTACTAGCTTGAGGGCTCCTATCATGGTTTTGTTTGTTGTTTCTCTGTTAATTAGCATTGGCCTAGTTCTTGTTGATGGTTGGTTCTAGTTTTTCCTAGTTTGGAGCTTGGATGGTATTTGGATAATGGTTGTTGTTGGTGTTCTGACTTTGTTCTAGCCTTTCCCTGGGTTATTGTTATTAGTCTCTTGTAGATTTTGTTTGGTGGCTTGGCTACTAGCTAATTGCTGGTTGATTGCCCTTTGTTTAATGATCCAATATCTGAAACTCTATGAACTGCTGGACTACAATGTTTGCTTGTATCAGGTATGCTGGCTATGATGACTTTGATATTACTTACCTCTTCTCTCTTATTGATAGCATTACAAATGATTGTAACCCTTCTTTATGAAGTTTGGATGCTCATATGTATTGTTGCCACTTGAGATGATCCTAACTGAGCCTGAGCATTCTCTTTCTCAGCTCTCTCCTATTCCTCTATTTATTCTTATCCTTTTTAGGTATGACTTTTGCCTTTGTAGTGTTTTACAAATTTCTTTTACAGGTTGGATCTTTTATAGAGGGAATGTTCATTACTCAGTCAACCCAAGTGTTGATACTGTGGATCTTGCTTATCTTACTTTCTTAAAGATATCATGAATAGCCGCTAACTCATCATTTTATGGTCTTCAGGATTTATTTTAGTCTTACTCTGTGTCTTTTTCTATTATGTTTTTAGCTATTCTATCTTATCTTTTATTTTCTTTTCTTTTTAAATATACTTAGATGGGAGTTTAGCTCTTTATGTTTCTTGTAGCTCAGATAATAGTAGAATTTTAGAGCTTTACCCATTTTAAGGACATTGTATCTTTTCCTTTTTATGGTAATAAAATTCTAACTTTCCCCAAAATACCCTAAATAACCCTAAACCTTGAAATCTTAAACTCTAAACCCTAAACCTAAACCCTAAACCCTAAACCGTAAACCATAAACCATAAACCTTAAACCCTAAAACCCTAAACTCTAATCCTTAAATGCTAAACCAACCCTAAACCCTAAAAGCCCTAAACCCTAAATCCTAAACACTAAACCATAAACCCTAAACCCTAATCCTAAACCCTAAACCTTAAGAGCATAAAACCAAAAACCTTAAACCCTAGACCTTAAACCCTAAGCCTTAAACCTTAACCCTAAGCCCTAAACCCTAAACTCCAAACCCTAAACCTAAACCTAAAGTAACTAAATTTATTAATAAATAAACTAAAAAACTAAAACCAAATAAATCGAATCCTAAACTTAAGCCCTAAGAATGGGTAGAATCTTGACGTTAGGAACATCACCATCAACAATGCTCAGTTGAGATCTGACGGTGGAGGTGAAGGCTGAGGCGGCGGTTATCACAGTGGTGGTGGGGGATCTTGAGGTGCTGATAGATATGGAGGTGGTGGTTGAAGTATTTGTGGTTATGGAGGCAGGAGGAGCGATGGAGGTTATAGCCATGGTTGTGGTTGAGGGAGAGATAGGGGATATGATGGTGGATCCCGCTACTCGAGAGGCCAGGGTGGTTCTGATGGGAACTAGAGAAATTGAAGATTGGTCTATTCGATCTGTTGCTTATGGAACTATGTCTTTACTGTAGAGATGGTTCTAGTTATCTAGGGTTTTTGATTTGCTCTATGAGTGCTCACTTTTTATCTATGTTGTTGCTTGTGTCTTGGAAAACTTGGTGTGTTACTTGGTTGATGAAATCGAAAAGAAGAAATGTTGATGAATCTTAATTTGTTCTCTGTTTAAAAAACACCCAAAACCCTAAACTAAAACTTGAACCCTAAACCTAAAACCTAAACCCTAAACACTAAACCCTAAACCCTAAAACCCCAAACAATAAACCCTAAACCCTAAACCCTAAACCCTAAACCCTAAAAACTAAACCATAAACCCTAAACCCTAAACCCTAAAACCCTAAAACCTAAACCCTAAACCATAAAAAGCTAAAAACCTAAACTTAAACTAAATAAAACTTTAAAATAAAATAAATGAAAAAATCTAAACTAAAATGAAATAAAAAAATAAATTAAAATAAAAACCTAAATTGAAACCTAAACCTTAGATGATTCTTTTTTACTTGAAGAGGCCTAGAGAAGGTGCGTACAAAGTTAATTTGAGTTTAATGGAGAAATGGAGATATTTGGTTAGAAATGGGAGTTTCTTATTTTGAGATGGACAGGAATGGCATTTTTTGATCAAGCAATGAGCTTGGGAGCTTAGGGAATGGCTCTAGTAGCTCGTCTTGGGTAGCTAGGGCTCTGAGCAATGATTTTTGTGTGTGTTTGAGTGAAAATTGGGTGGTGTATCCCCCCTTCCTCTTGATCAGATGGTGGGATCGGGTTTGGCTTCTAGTGGTAGTGCGGCCATCTCAAGGTGTCATGGGTGGCAGGGAGGAGGTGAGTTGGCTTAACTTGGTTGGTTGAAGGTGTGGAGGTGGCTGCCAAAGAGGAATCATGGGTAGAATGATTTGGTTAGGTTTGGATCAATTTGACTCATTTAGGTCAAATTGGATTAGGTTAGGTCAAGTTGACCAATTGGTCAAATTGGGTCAAACTAATGATTGGGTCAAGTTCATATGATCATTTGGGATGTTTTGTTTCAGTTGGTTTGGTTTACTTTGGCTAAGATTTTATTTTGGCTCATCTGAATTCAATTTGGTCAAATGGGTTAAGTTGACCAATTTGACTAAATTGGCCAAATTGGCTTGGGTTGGGTGTTGGTTTGGGTTTAGCTGACCAATTGAAAATGATTGTAGGCTTTGATTTTAATTAATTTGTATTTAGATTTTATTTAGGCAATCAATTTGTGCTAAGTAGGTCAATTGGATTCAATTAGGTCCAACCATGGCTTTGGTCAATTTCAAAAATCAATTTAGAATGAATTTGAGCCATTAGTTGTAATCAATTTGGTTTATATTTTGATTTGGAATAATTTGATATTTTAGTTTAATTTTGGTCAAAATGGGTCAAGAGGACCAAGTGGGTTTGGTTTGACTCAATTGAAGGTCTAGTCATGTTCAAATATTGATTTTTATTTGGTATGAATCATTGGTTTCAAGGGATTTGGCATAGGTTGCAATTTGGCTAGTTTGGGTTCATATGGGTTAAGAGGTTGACTTAGTCAAATGACCAAGTTGACTTGGATTATCCCAATTTGTGCTAATTGATCAACTTAGGGTGACCAACAATCATGATAGGAGTTTTTGATGGGCTTTCTTCAATTTGAACATTTCAAGTCAAAAGTGTTAAGTTGGGTTTGACTTTGGTCGATTTTGGTTTGGCTTGATGATTGTAGATTTCATTAATATTTATGAATATGATTGAAGGTATGATTGATTCATGAGAAAATCAATTGAATTTTGGTTTTGTAATGAAGGAATTTGGCTAAGTCCATGTAGTTGGGTCTTGTGGAATAGGTTTGGATTTTGATTTGATTTAGTTTTGATGATTTAAATGTATACTTTATTTAAATTTGTGAAGACAATTGAAAACATGATTGATTTGTGAGAAAATCAATAGAGTTTTACTTGATTTGGATTAAGATTTGCTAAGCCTATGGGAGAGGTTATATGGCTTAGGAAGGGTTTTGATTTTATTAGATTTACCACTGGGAGATGTACTTTGATGGTCTGGCTTCTTCTAAAAGAGGAGAAGAACAACAATCTACTATTCCAAGAAAGGTAGGGGTAGGAATAGTTCTCTTAACTCTGAACCATGATTTGATGAGATTCTCATATTATCTGTCCAATCCTTGCACCAACAACAAAGCCAAATATGAGCCTTTGATTGCCAGTCTGGAGTTAGCCGTTACTCTAAGCATCCAAAACATCAACATCTTTAGAAATTTTTAGGTGGTTATCAACCAAATCGTTGGGTCCTATAAGGTTATAATACCCAAACTCCATCACTATCACAAGTACACCATGGAGTTGTTGGCCCAAATCATAGAGGTTGCCATTTATAAGATTCCTCAAGGAGAGAACATCGTAGCTTATGTTTTAGCCAAGCTTGGTAAGGAGTTAACATGTCCATAGGATGAGCCCATATCAATAATGGTCTAAAATAGACAAGTCTTATCCCTTATTGATATTAAACTCATGAAAAAGTAATCTCTTAAAGGGGAGGTTGCCATTGCCAAGAAGGATGAGGAGTTAGATTGGAAGCAACCATTCATGGATTACCTAAATAAAGGCAAATCTCAAGAGAAGTCCCAAGCCCATAAGATGAAGCAGAGAGCACTTTCCTATGCTCCTGTAGATGATGTCTTGTGCCGGTAGTCTTTCGATAATAATTGGTTACATTGTTTAGACAAGCATAAAGCCTGTATGATCATGATCGAGGTACACTCAGGATTATATGGAGCCAACCAATCCAGTTTGAAGATGAAAGCCAAGATTAGGAGACTAAGATACTACTAGTAGTCGGTGATCAAAGATTGCATGGATTCGGCTAGGAGATGCCACCAATGTCAAATACATAGTGTGGTCCTACACTAACCACCCAATATTCTACATCCTACATTGGAATCATGGCCATTCAAGTGTTGGGGTACCAAAATAGTGGGTTTGATTGATCCTTCTTCTTCCAATGGTCATCAATTCATCTTAGCTACTACTGACTACTTTTCTTAATGTGTGAAGGTGATTATGCTTAGAGAGGTAACAAATCAATATATGCTCCAATTTTTTAAAAACCATATCATATATAGGTTCGAAGTGCCTCAATGAATTATATCTTATAATGGCATTACATTCAAGAGCACTAAGATAAACAACTCTACCCAAAGACATAGTATAAATTAGAGATATTCTACCATCAACTACCCGAAGGAAAATGGCTTAGTAGAAGCCTTCAACAAAGCTCTCATCCAAATAATGAAGAAGGCACTCGACAAAAAAAAGTGATAATGGCATGAGCAATTAGTTGAAGCATTGTGGGCCTACCACACAACATATAGAACTCCAACTTATTCTACTCTTTTCTCCTTAGTGTATGGGTCTGAAGTTATTCTACTAAGTCTAACACCCATCACTAAGGATACCTGTGGATAGCAAGCTCACAAAAGAGCATAACACCAAGCTACGGTTAGAAGAGATCGAAGGTTTGGAGGAGATACGTCTGCGAGCATGCCAAAACCTCAAATTATATGAAGCTAAAATGATTCAAGCTTACAATAAGTCATTGCTTTCTAGAGATTTTCAAGTAGGAAAGCTTATTTTAGTTCTAAGGAGACTGATTGTTGCTCATCATAAGATGGGAGGCAAGTTTGAACCCACTTGGGCCTTCCACCATAGAGAAGGCCTACCAATGAGGATCTTATCAGCATATTAATCATAAGGGAGAGCACTCAATGCTTCCAATCAATGGGCTATACTTAAAGAAATATTATAAATTATGTTTAAAAATAATAATCCTTAATTAAAATTCTATTTCAAACTCAATCTCTTCCATGTTGAAAGTATTCTTATTTGTGAATCTTCCATGATGTGTTTAGGGTAGGTGTAAGGAACTTGAGTGGCATCCTATCCTCCATCAACATAATACAAATACAAACTACACACAAACATATAAAATAAACACATATATTTTGTTTCAGGCTACTTTGGGTTGAGATAATGCCCCCAACGGCACTCACTTAATAGTTTCTCTAGGTCGGGCTAACATGCTACCCTACTAGTATGTCACCTTAGTAATCATCTTGCTTTGGAGGATGTAAGTTTGCAATGCTTTCCTTCCTTACTTGGCCACCCAACACTGACGAGAACCTTGTTAGTTTGGTAGGCCTTACAATGTGGCTAGTAAGCTACCTAATGTTGGCTTCATTTAAGAGGATGTGAGTCTGCTATACTTTCTTATTGGATTATCCTTTTTGCACTGAATGGGTCAAACATATTAGAGATTTAGGATTAGTCCCCTAGCAGCTCCATCCCTCCTTACTACTTCAAGTTTGGACCCAGTCCTTCCTTGGGGCTAGGTCAGATAGCATCTATCATGGGGATGATAGACTATCGTGATGATCAATTTCGATTAAAAAGTTGTAAGCCTTCATGATTTCTTTCTAGATTGATTGTTGCACACCGACGGGCACCTTAGGTTGGTTGGTTCTCACTATGCTGATGGATACACCACTCATGCTGATGGATACACCTTAGTTTGGTTGATTCTTGCACCTTAGGGTACACCACTCATGATAGATGTAAGTCTGCTATGCTTTCTCCTTGAGTTGGCCACCGTATACTTATAGGCTTTCTTTTCTAGGGCACAGAATAACAATCCTATTAGCACCTCCCCAGTGGGCACTATATTTGGATCACATACTTTTCGACCTCATTTAGACACTACCTAGGTTACTATCAGATTGGACAGTTCCCTTTTCCTAGTAACAACCCCCCTATGGTTGGAGAATCCATCCTATGGATTTACAGATTCTCCATTGGTCTAATAAATTTGAGATAAGTCAAGGCTGACATTGCCCTTCTCATCGTGGTCCCCCGTACACCAACAAAGTCCATGCAAACATATAAACAAAATATATATTCACTTGTGGATTTGGATGACACCCTTAGCGGTACCTTTTCCCAAGTAGGAATCCTATCTTTAGGGAATTGGCAACAAAACTCCCTTTAGGAATTTCTTGACTACTCTTAAGTTAATATAAGTCCCTAACATCATTCACTTAGTAGTCACCCCTAAGTTGGGATTGATTTGTTGTGCTAATAATAGGTCACACCAATGATTGTTCCCTACTTTAGAAGATGTAAGTCTGGTATGCCTTTTTCCTAGCACAGCCATTGCACACTAAAAGGCAAACCCTTAGGTTGGCTAGCTCTACCCCACGGCCAGTAGACTATCCCTTTGGATTTGTAACTCTGAGATAGGATAAGTGCAATATATCCCCTTCTCAATGAGTCCATCACACACCAACATGGTCCATAAATTAAATCTATCAAATTTGATCGATCTCACATCCCCAGCGAATATGCCATCAATTCAAAATCAAACTAAACCAAACAAACCATATCAAATCACATGAATTTAAGATAAAATTAATTCTAATTACTTTTGAGTTGACATAAGTCCCCAATGACATTCACTCAATAGTCACCCTAGGTTAGGTTCGATTTGTTGTGCATCCAACAGGTCACCCCAACAGTTGTTCCTTGCATTAGAAGATGTACGTGTGTTATGCCTTCTTGCTAGCATAGTCATTGCATGTCAAAAGGAAATCCCTTAAGTTGGATAGCTCTACCCCACACCCGATAAACTATCCCTTTGGATTTGTAAATTTTAGGTAGGTCAAGGTTTATATAGCCCCTTCTCAATGGGTCCATTGCACACTGACATGGTCCATACATTAACTCAGATTAAATTAAACCCAATCTAATTTTTCCTAATGGAGTTAAATCACACCCTTCTCCCTAATGGAGCCCTAAATCATATATAAATAAGTCAAGCAAACAAATCAAATTCAAAACCAACCTCCCAAGTGGAGCTAAATTAAACTAACTCCCCAAGTAGAGTCTAAATCAAAGAAATCTAATCAAACTGTTATCCCCAGTGGATACATCCACAAACAAATCTATCAAATCAAGCTCAAATCCTAATCCCCAGCGGATAGTGCAATCCTACTTCTCTAGTGGAAGGTTCATATACCCGATCCCCAGTGAACTCGAGCCCATATCTCTAGTAGATATGCCTCCAAATCAATTAAAAAAAATAAATTAAAGTCAATTCGATCTTAATCCCTGGTGGATTATAGATTCTTATCCCTTGCGAATCTTTCTTCCATAAATTATATAATCAAAACAAATTCAAACCTTATCCCCAATAGATTTTTTTTATGCCCTCGACATAGACCCCTCACATGTCATGACCAATGCATGTGTGATCCTCTAGCGATTCTCCCTCCATGTCCTTAACATGGAATTTTTATCAAATCTTATTTTTTCCTCCTATGCACACCTTTATACTTCAACCAAAAGCTTAACAATGTATTCATTAAAATTACATCATCTTAACATTGTAATCAACATTTTATGATTGGCGATGGCGCAAGCTCAAACTAACTATACAATATCATGCTAAACATATTATAGTGTCAATTAACACACTATATTATATTATAATATATGATGTTATATTATAATTTGCTATAATATAATATATTGTCTAACATTACACCTCATTAGAATCACTTAAATGGAACAAATAACAAAATTTTCTCAAAATATGAATAATGGTCATTTTGGATGTAAATTTGTTGTTTTTATATTAGAAATGGTATAAAATAGCATAATTTTGGTTTTGCTTTTTGGTGTGTGCTGTTAATTTGGCCATATTCTTCCATCTCAACCTTCAAATTATCATTTTTGTGAGTTATGACCCAATGTATTATAACAAAAGTAAAACATACTAAAATGTACAATAACATTTAGTAACACACCACCACATTAATATATATGTGAAGTTATATTGGTATGTACATTATATTTTAATATGCTTTCATATAATATGTTATCTTAAATTACACCTTAAAATGAATCACTTTAAGCAAAAATATATATAAATTTGTATAAAAATGAACATTTTTTTTAATGCAAAATTCCATTCTTTTGATTAAATGACACACCATAGCACGCCCCCAATGATATTCCCTAAATCTTACCTTAAATTAGGCCAAATTGCATCATCTCAGCCTATAAATAAGTATTTTTATGAATTATGCTAGTACAAACTCTACTACATCAAACTATAATAAACTAAAATATGCTAAACAATAAGTAGTAATACACAATAGTATGCTATAATGCGTGATGCTATGCTATGTTATGGAATCCTATATTATAATAGATTACAACATATTATATTATATTATATTGCATATCACATCACTATGGGTTGCTTAAGATAAAAATCATAAAATTAGTCTAAACAATAAAAAACTATATAATTTATTTATATCACATATCTATTTTAAATTAAAATAATATATTATGATGTCATTCTCTATCTATTATGAATTTGGCCAAATTCCAACATTTTAAAGTCTAAATCAACAATTTTATAAATAATGCTAGTGTAGGCTCGACTGCATGATTGTAAAATACTAAAAATATTTAAAATGTGCAGAACAATATATTATGATATATAATGCAATATTATGCTACAACATATAATATTTATTTTTAACATAAAATCTTACTTTTTAGACTACAACTGGCATAGCACAACTTTGGTACTACAACCTAATTCCCATGTCAAATTTAACAAATTTCATCATCTAATTTATTAAATCAATATTTTTATAATTTATATTAATATAGACTATAGGACACAATACCATAATATACTTAAACATTTCAAAACATCTTATAACATCCAAAAACCCATCACTACATGCTCAAATATATGATGTTACATTATAATATAATATATGGTATTATAATATGATCTAGAGTTAGGGTTTAAGGAATTCAAATCTCTAAAAGTCAAGGGAAAGTCTCTTGAAGACATTTTCTTTAGCTACCATAAGGTCATTCTTTAGATCTACTCCTAATGACATCTTTATTCAAGGTTTAGGTTTTAGGGTTAGGGTTTATGACTAGTTTAGGGTTAGTTTAGGGTTAGTTTAGGGTTAGTTTATGGTTTAGGGTTTAGGGTTTAGGGTTGTAGGTTTTAGGTTTTAGGTTTTAGGGTTTAAGGTTTAGGGTTTAGGGTTTAGGGTTTTATGGTTTAGGGTTTACGGTTTAGGGTTTAGGGTTTAGTGTTCAGGGTATAGGGTTTTTATGGTTTAGGGTTTAGGGTTTATGGTTTAAGGTTAAGGGTTTAGGGTTTAGGGTTTAGGTTTTAGGTTTAGGGTTTAAGTTTTAGTTTAGGGTTTAGGGTTTTTTATAATAGAGAATGAATTTACATTCAACATTTCTTCATTTAGATCTCATCAAACAAGTAGCACACTAAGTTTTATAAGACATAAGCGATGACATAGATAAAAAATAAGCACCCATAGAGCAAATCAAAAACCCTAGATAAGTAGAACCCTCTCTACTATTATGGAAAAGTTCCATAAGCAGCTAATCAAATCGATTGTTATTCAGTTTCTCCAATTCCCATCAGAACCACTATTGCCTCCCGAGTAGTGGGATTCACCAACATATCTCTGATGTCTCCCTCTGCCACCACCACGTCTGTAACCTCCATCGCTCCTCCCTCCTCCATAACCACCACTGCTCTGATCACAACCTCCATACCCACCAGCACTTCTAGATCCGCCACCACCAATGCGATAACCATCGTCTCCACTTTTACCTCCATTTCCAAATCTAGGCAAAGCTTGGTTGACGGTGCTGTTATTCTCGTAAAGTTTTTTCCCATTCTTAGGCTTTAGGGTTACTCTAAGGTTTAGGGTTTAGGGTTAGTTTAGGGTTTAGGGTTTAAGCTTTAGGGTTTGGGGTTTAGGGTTTAGGGAAGTAGGTTTTAGGGTTTAGGGTTTAGGATTTTAGGGTTTAGAGTTTAGGGTTTAAGGTTTAGGGCTTAGGGTTTTGGGTTTAGGGTCTAGGGTTTAGGGTTTTAAGGTCTAGGGTTTAGGGTTGTAGGATTAGGGTTGTAGGTTTAAGGTTGTAGGTTTAGGATTTAGGGTTTAGGAATGAAGGTTTAGAGTTTTTTTTAATTAAGTAAACTAGTAGGTTTAGGTTTATTTAATTTATTTTTTATCTATTTGAGTTCATTTTATTTTTTTATTTTTATTTAGTTTAGTTTATTTATTTTAGGTTGGGTTTTTCATTTTAGTTTATCTTTTAGGCTTAGGTTTAGGTTTATGTTTATTTTTTAGTTTAGTTTTATTTTTATTTTATTTTTTAGGTTTAAGTATATTTTTTTATTTTTAGGTTTAGTTTTAGGTTTAGGTTTATGTTTTATTTATTTTTGTTTAGGTTTAGGTTTATTTTATTTTATTTATTTTTTTATTTTAGGTTTACATTTTTTTAGTTTAAGGTTTAGATTTTTTTTTTTAAATTTTTAGGTTTTATTTTTTGGTTTATTTTTTAGGTTTAGGTTTTTTTTGGTTTTTATTTAGATTTAATTTAGATTATTTTATTTTTATTTTAGGTTAAGTTTTTATTTTATTTAGGTTTTTTGTTCAAAGGTTTATTTTATTTTTTTGGTTAGTTTAGGATATTATTTATTTTATTTTAGTTTTTTTTTATTTTTTATTTTATTTAATTTTTAGGTTTAAGTTTAGTTTTTGATTTGATTTTTTATTTTATTTTACTTTGGTTTTTGTTTATTTTTTTTAAGTTTTATTTAGTTTAAGGTCAGGGTGGGTCCAGTAAGGGGGTTTGGGGTGGAAAGGTTTAGGATTTAGGGTTTTATGGTTTAGGGGTTAGGGTTAGGGTTTAGAGTTTGAGTTTAGTTTAGAGTGGGTTTGGGGTGGTTGGGTTTAGGGTTACAAGGTGGGGAGGATTTAGGTGGGTAGTAGGGAGGGTTTAGTGGATGATGGGTATGATAGTGGTAGGGTGATCAGGGTGAGGTTTATGGAGTTTAGGTTTAGGGTTGAGTTTGGAGTTTAGGGTTTAGGAGGTTTAGCATTTAGGGTTCAGATTTTAGGGTTTAGGATTTAGGATTTGGATCAGATTTAGGGTTAGGATTTAGGGTTTAGGGTTTTCAAATTCAAACTAGTTAGTTTTAGGGTTTAGGGTTATTTATTTTAGTTTATTTTATTTTTGATTTTATTTAATTTTATTTGTTTATTTTAAATTAGTTTAGTTTATTTATTTAAGATTTTTTTATTTTAGTTTTGGTTTCTTATTTAGTTTATATTTTTAGGTTTAGGTTTAGTTTATGTTTATTATTTAGTTTTGTTTTATTTTATTTTATGTTTTAGTTTTAGGTTTTATTTTTAATTTTTAGGTTTAAGATTAAGTTTTTATTTTATTTTTTTAGGTTTAGGCTTTATGTTTTTATTTTAGGTTTATTTTTAGGTTTTATTTTTTAGTTTAGGTTTAGCATTATTTTAGTTTATTTTATTTTTCTTAGTTTAGGGTTTACGTTTAGTTTATTTTAGGTTCAAGTTTATGTTTTATTTATTTTAGTTTTGGTTTAGGTTTATTTTACTTTATTTATTTTAGGTTTATATTTTTTTTATGTTTAGGGCTTAGGTTTTATTTTTTATTTATTTTTATGTTTTATTTTTAGGTTTATTTTTTACATTTAGGTTTATATTTAGTTATTATTTTATTATATGTTATTTTATTTTTATTATACATTTAGTTTATATTTTATGTAAATTTTTTTTTTATTTTAGGTTTATTTATTTTTAGTTTAGTTTTGGTTTTATTCATTTTATTTTAGTTTCATTTTATTTTTTATTTTATTTTTTTATGTTAAGGTTTAGGTTTATATTTTATTTTATTTATTTTTAGGTTTAGGTTTTATTTATTTTATTTTAGTTTTATTTTTTATTTTCTATTTCATTTTATTTTAAGTTGAGGTTTAGGTTTAGGTGTTTTAGTTTACATTTCAATTTAGTTTATCTTTTATTTTATTTAGGTTTATGTTTTTATTTATTTATTTTATTTTTACATTTTATTTAGTTTTGGTTTAATTTTTTAAGTTTTTAAGGTTTAGGGTTTAGGTTTTAGGATTTAGGGTTTGGGGTTTAGGGTTTAGGGTTTAGGGTTTAGGGTTTAGTTTTAGAGTTTAGGTTTAAGGTGAGAGTGTCCAGGATTTTGGGTTTTGGGTTTTAGGCTTTAGGATTTATGATTTAGGGTTTAGGTTATTTAGGGTTTAGGGTAGGGTTAAGGCACAGCTTTAGGCTTTAGGATTTACCCTAAACCATAAATTTAGGTTTTTAATTCTTAGGTTTATTTTATTTTTTAGTTTAATTTAGGTTTTTATTTATTTCATTTTAGGTTTAGGTTTTAATTTTAGTTTATTTTTTTATTTTATTTAGGTTTATCTGTTTATTTATTTATTTTATTTTTATTTTTTATTTACTTTAGGTTTAACTTTTATGGTTTTTAGGGTTTAGGGTTTAGGGTTTACAGTTTAGGTTTTAGGGTTTAGGGTTTAGGGTTTAGGGTTTAGTATTTTAGGGTTTAGGTTTTAGTGTTTTGGGTTTAGGGTGTTGGGTTTTGGGTTTTGGGTTTAGTTTTAGGATTTAAGATATACGATTTAGGGTTTAGGGTTTATTATTTTATTTTTTATTTTTTATTTTTATGAAATTAAGTAAAGTGGTAGGTTTAGGTTTATTTTGTTTCTTAATTTTGGTTTATTTTTTTTAATTTTATTTAGTTTATTTTTATCTTTATTTGGTTTAGTTTAGTTATTTTAGGTTTATTTATTTTAGTTTAGGTTTTTTATTTTAGTTTATTTTTTAAGTTTATGTTTAGGTTCACGTATATTTTTTAGTTTAGTTTTATTTTGATTTTATTTTTTAGGTTTATGTATTATTATTTATTTCTAGGTTTAGGTTTTTATTATATTTTTATATGTTTAGGTTTTAGGTTTTTATTTTAGGTATATTTTTAGGTTTTCTTTTTAAGTTTAGGTTTAGGTTTATTTTTAGTTTATTTTATTTTATTTAGGTTTAGGTTATCTTAGGTTTAGGTTTATTTTAATTTTGTTTATTTTATTTTTATTTTAGGCTTAGGCTTCTTTTTAGTTTAGGGTATATGTTTATTTTTAGGTTTTATTTTTAGGTTTATTTTTTAGGTTTAGGTTTTAATTTAGTTTTTATTTCATTTTATTTTAGGTTTTCTTTTTTACAATTTTTTAGGTTTAATTTTTATTTTGTTTAGGATTTTTATTTTTTTAGTTTAATTTAGGTTTTTATTTGTTAGATTTTAGTTTAGTTTTTACTTATTATTTTTTTTTTTTTAGGTTTAGGTTTTAGGTTTTTATTTTAGGTTTATTTAATTTTATTTTACATTTAGTTTTATTTTTTATTTAGGTTATTTTAGGTTTATTTTATTTTTAGTTTAGTTTAGGTTTTTATTTATTTTATTGTAGTTTAATTTTATTTTTATTTTATTTTATTCTTAAGTTAAGGTTTAAGTTTAGGTTTTAGTTTAGGTTTTTATATTATTTTATTTATTTTATTTTATTTAGGTTTATGTTTTTTTATTTATTTCATTTTTTAGGTTTTATTTAATTTAGGATTATGTTGTCGTTTGGGTTTAAGGTTAAGAGTTTTGGGTTTAGGGTTGGGGTTTAGGTTTATGGTTCAGGGTTGTTTTAGGGTTGAGGCATATGGTTTACGATTTTAGGGTTTAAGGTTTAGGGTTTTGAGTTTAGGGTTTAGGTTTTAGGGTTTAGGGTTTTAGGGTTTAGGGTTATTTTTATGGTTTGGGGTTTAGGGTTATGGTTTTTATTTTATTTTATTTTTTATAAATTTTTTAAATTAAGTAAATTGGTAGGTATATGTTTATATAGTTCATTTTCTATTTTTATTTAGGTTTATTTTTCTTTTTTTTAGTTTATTTATTTTAGGTATATTAATTTTAGTTTAGGTTTCTTATTTTAGTTTATTTTTTAAGGTTTATGTTTGGGTTTAGGTTTATTTTTTAATTTTTTAGTTTTATTTTATTTTTAGGTTTAAGTTTTATTTTTAATTTTTTGGTTTATGTTTGAGTTTTTTATTTTATTTCTTTAAGTTTAGGTTTTAGGTTTTTATTTTAGGTTTATTTTTCAATTTTCTTTTTTAGTTTTGGTTTAGGTTAGTTTATTTTATTTTATTAAGTTTAGGTTTAGTGTTAGGTTTTATTTATTAGTTTAAGTTTAGTTTTTTTTTTTTTTAGGTTTAGGTTTTTTTAAGTTTAGGGTTTAGGTTTCAATTTTTACTTATTTTTAGGTTTATTTTTTTAGGTTTAGGCTTTTATTTAGTTTTTAGGTTTAGGTTTAGGTTTAGGTTTAGGTTTTAGTCTAGGTTTTTATTCTATTTTAACTGGGTTTAGGTTTTTGTATTTATTTTATTGTTAAATTTTATTTAGTTTAGGTTAATGTTTTTAGGGTTTAAGGTTTAGGGTTATTTATTTAGGGTGTTGGGTTTACGCTTAGTTTTAGGGTTTAAGGTTTAGCATTTAGGGTTTAGGATTTAGAGTTTAGGGTTTAGGGTGTTTTTTTAAAGTAAGTCAACCGATAGTTTTAGTTTTATTTAGTTTATTTTTTATTCTTTAGTTTATTTTATTTTTTATTTTTATTTAGCTTTATTTTTTATTTTTTTTTAGTTTAGTTTATTTATTTTGGTCTAGGTTTTTTATTTTAGTTTATTTTTTTAGTTTAGGTTTAGGTTTAAGTTTATGTTTTGATTAGTTTTAGTTTTATTTTATTTTTTTATGGTTATTATTGTTATTTTAAGTTTAGGTTTAGGTTTTATTTTATTTTGTAGGTTTAGGTATTTTGTTTAGGTTTTAGGATTTAGGGTTAGTTTTAGGGTTTGGGGTTTAGAGTAGGTTTTCTTTTCTTTATTTTTTATTTTTATTTTATTTAAATTAAGTAAACTGGTAGTTTTAGGTTTGATTAGTTTATTTTTTATTTATTTTAGTTTATATTTTTTTAGGTTTATTCTTATTTTTATTTAGTTTATAGTTTATTTATTTTAATTTAGGTTTTTTATTTTAGTTTATTTTTTAGGTTTAGGTTTTTATTTTATTTTTTTAGATTTTTGTTTTAAATTATTATTTTTGGTTTATTTTTAGGTTTTATTTTTTAGTTTAGGTTTAGGTTTATTTTTAGTATATTTTATTTTATTTAGTTTAGGTTAGCTTATTTTAGGTTTTATTTACTTTGGTTTAGGTTTAGGTTTATTTTATTTTTATTTTAGGTTTAGGTTTTTTCTTATTTTAGGGTTTAGGTTTTTTATTTCTTTTTAGGTTTATTTTTTAGGTTTAGGTTTTTAATTAGTTTTTAGGTTTAGGTTTAGGTTTAAGTTTAAGTTTTCATTTTTTTTTATTTATGTTTAGGTTTATTTATTTATTTTATTTTAGGTTTCATTTAATTTTGGTTAAAGTTTTTACGGTTTAGGGTTTAGGGTTTTTTTTTTCAAATTAAGTAAACTAGTTAGTTTTAGGGTTTAGGGTTATTTATTTTAGTTTATTTTATTTTTGATTTTTATTTAAGTTTATTTGTTTATTTTAAATTAGTTTAGTTTATTTATTTTAGATTTTTTTATTTTAGTTTTGGTTTCTTATTTTAGTTTATTTTTTAGGTTTAGGTTTAGGTTTATGTTTATTATTTAGTTTTGTTTTATTTTTATTTTATGTTTTAGTTTTAGGTTTTATTTTTAATTTTTAGGTTTAAGATTAAGTTTTTATTTTATTTTTTTAGGTTTAGGCTTTAGGTTTTTATTTTAGGTTTATTTTTAGGTTTTATTTTTTAGTTTAGGTTTAGCATTATTTTAGTTTATTTTATTTTTCTTAGTTTAGGGTTTACGTTTAGTTTATTTTAGGTTCAAGTTTATGTTTTATTTATTTTAGTTTTGGTTTAGGTTTATTTTACTTTATTTATTTTAGGTTTATATTTTTTTTATGTTTAGACTTAGGTTTTATTTTTTATTTATTTTTATGTTTTATTTTTAGGTTTATTTTTTACATTTAGGTTTATATTTAGTTATTATTTTATTATATGTTATTTTATTTTTATTATACATTTAGTTTATATTTTATGTAAATTTTTTTATTTTTAGGTTTATTTATTTTTTAGTTTAGTTTTGGTTTTTATTCATTTTATTTTAGTTTCATTTTTATTTTTTTATTTTATTTTTTTTATGTTAAGGTTTAGGTTTATATTTTTATTTTTATTTATTTTTTAGGTTTAGGTTTTTATTTATTTTATTTTAGTTTTGTTTTTATTTTCTATTTCATTTTATTTTTAAGTTGAGGTTTAGGTTTAGGTAAGGTTTTAGTTTACATTTCAATTTTAGTTTATCTTTTTATTTTATTTAGGTTTATGTTTTTATTTATTTATTTTATTTTTATGTTTTATTTAGTTTTGGTTTAATTTTTTAAGTTTTTAAGGTTTAGGGTTTAGGTTTTAGGATTTAGGGTTTGGGGTTTAGGGTTTAGGGTTTAGGGTTTAGGGTTTAGGGTTTAGTGTTTTAGAGTTTAGGGTTTAAGGTTTTGGGTTTAGAGTTTAGGGTCTAGGATTTTGGGTTTTGGGTTTTAGGCTTTAGGATTTATGATTTAGGGTTTATAGTTAGTTTTAGGGTTTAGGGTTTAGGGTTAAGGGTTTAGGCTTTAGGCTTTAGGATTTACCCTAAACCATAAATTTAGGTTTTTAATTCTTAGGTTTATTTTATTTTTTAGTTTAATTTAGGTTTTTATTTATTTTATTTTAGGTTTAGGTTTTAATTTTTGTTTATTTTTTTATGTTATTTAGGTTTATCTGTTTATTTATTTATTTTATTTTTATTTTTTATTTACTTTAGGTTTAACTTTTATGGTTTTTAGGGTTTAGGGTTTAGGGTTTAGGGTTTAGGGTTTAGGGTTTAGTATTTTAGGGTTTAGTTTTAGTGTTTGGGTGGGGGTGTTGGGTTTTGGGTTTTGGGTTTTGGGTTTTAGGATTTAAGATATACGATTTAGGGTTTAGGGTTTATTATTTTATTTTTTATTTTTTATTTTTATGAAATTAAGTAAAGTGGTAGGTTTAGGTTTATTTTGTTTCTTAATTTTGGTTTATTTTTTTTTTAATTTTATTTAGTTTTATTTTTATCTTTATTTGGTTTAGTTTAGTTATTTTAGGTTTATTTATTTTAGTTTAGGTTTTTTATTTTAGTTTATTTTTTAAGTTTATGTTTAGGTTCACGTATATTTTTTAGTTAAGTTTATTTTGATTTTATTTTAGGTTTATGTATTATTTATTTCTAGGTTTAGGTTTTATTATATTTTTATATGTTTAGGTTTTAGGTTTTATTTTAGGTATATTTTTTAGGTTTTCTTTTAAGCTTTAGTTTAGGCTTATTTTAGTTTATCTATTTTATTTATTTGTTATCCAGCTTCAGTTTATCTTTTAATTCCTTGGTTTATTTCATTTTTTATTTTAAAGCCAGCTCTTTTGTTTTACATATCTTCATTTCTAGGTCTTTAGTTTATTTTTAGGTTTATTTTTTAGGTTTAGGTTTTAATTTAGTTTTATTTCATTTTATTTTAGGTTTTTTCTTTTACAATTTTTAGGTTTAATTTTTATTTTGTTTAGGATTTTATTTTTTTTTTTAATTTTAGGTTTTATTTGTTAGATTTTAGTTTAGTTTTTACTTATTATTTTTTTTTTTTAGGTTTAGGTTTTAGGTTTTTATTTTAGGTTTATTTAATTTTTATTTTACATTTAGTTTTTATTTTATTTAGGTTATTTTTAGGTTTATTTTATTTTTTAGTTTAGTTTAGGTTTTTATTTATTTTATTGTAGTTTAATTTTTATTTTTATTTTATTTTATTCTTAAGTTAAGGTTTAAGTTTAGGTTTTAGTTTAGGTTTTTATATTATTTTATTTATTTTATTTTATTTAGGTTTATGTTTTTTTATTTATTCTATTTTTAGGTTTTATTTAATTTAGGATTATGTTGTCAGGTTTTTGGGTTTAAGGTTAAGAGTTTTGGGTTTAGGGTTGGGGTTTAGGTTTTATGGTTCAGGGTTGTAGGTTTTAGGGTTCAAGGCATATGGTTTACGATTTTAGGGTTTAAGGTTTAGGGTTTTGAGTTTAGGGTTTAGGTTTTAGGGTTTAGGGTTTTAGGGTTTAGAGTTATTTTTATGGTTTGGGGTTTAGGGTTATGGTTTTTATTTTATTTTATTTTTTATAAATTTTTTAAATTAAGTAAATTGGTAGGTATATGTTTATATAGTTCATTTTCTATTTTTATTTAGGTTTATTTTTCTTTTTTTTAGTTTATTTATTTTAGGTATATTAATTTTAGTTTAGGTTTTCTTATTTTAGTTTATTTTTAAGGTTTATGTTTGGGTTTAGGTTTATTTTTTAATTTGGTTTTAGTTTTATTTTATTTTTTAGGTTTAAGTTTTATTTTTTATTTTTTGGTTTATGTTTGAGTTTTTTATTTTATTTCTTTAAGTTTAGGTTTTAGGTTTTTATTTTAGGTTTATTTTTCAATTTTCTTTTTTAGTTTTGGTTTAGGTTAGTTTATTTTATTTTATTAAGTTTAGGTTTAGTGTTAGGTTTTATTTATTCTAGTTTAAGTTTAGGTTTATTTTTTTTTTTAGGTTTAGGTTTTTTTAAGTTTAGGGTTTAGGTTTCAATTTTTACTTATTTTTAGGTTTATTTTTTTAGGTTTAGGCTTTTATTTAGTTTTTAGGTTTAGGTTTAGGTTTAGGTTTAGGTTTTAGTCTAGGTTTTTATTCTATTTTAACTGGGTTTAGGTTTTTGTATTTATTTTATTGTTAAATTTTATTTAGTTTAGGTTAATGTTTTTAGGGTTTAAGGTTTAGGGTTATTTATTTAGGGTGTTGGGTTTACGCTTAGTTTTAGGGTTTAAGGTTTAGCATTTAGGGTTTAGGATTTAGAGTTTAGGGTTTAGGGTGTTTTTTTTAAAGTAAGTCAGCAGATAGTTTTAGTTTTATTTAGTTTATTTTTTATTCTTTAGTTTATTTTATTTTTTATTTTTATTTAGCTTTATTTTTTATTTTTTTTTAGTTTAGTTTATTTATTTTGGTCTAGGTTTTTTATTTTAGTTTATTTTTTTAGTTTAGGTTTAGGTTTAAGTTTATGTTTTAGATTAGTTTTAGTTTTATTTTATTTTTTATGGTTAGGTTTTATTATTGTTATTTTTAAGTTTAGGTTTAGGTTTTTATTTTATTTTTGTAGGTTTAGGTATTTTGTTTAGGTTTTAGGATTTAGGGTTAGTTTTAGGGTTTGGGGTTTAGAGTAGGGTTTTCTTTTCTTTATTTTTTTATTTTTATTTTATTTAAATTAAGTAAACTGGTAGTTTTAGGTTTGATTAGTTTATTTTTTATTTATTTTAGTTTATATTTTTTTTAGGTTTATTCTTATTTTTATTTAGTTTATAGTTTATTTATTTTAATTTAGGTTTTTTATTTTAGTTTATTTTTTTAGGTTTAGGTTTTATTTTATTTTTTTAGATTTTGTTTTAAATTATTATTTTGGTTTATTTTTAGGTTTTTATTTTTAGTTTAGGTTTAGGTTTATTTTTTAGTATATTTTATTTTATTTAGTTTAGGTTAGCTTATTTTAGGTTTTATTTACTTTGGTTTAGGTTTAGGTTTATTTTATTTTTATTTTAGGTTTAGGTTTTTTCTTATTTTAGGGTTTAGGTTTTTTATTTCTTTTTAGGTTTATTTTTTAGGTTTAGGTTTTTAATTAGTTTTTAGGTTTAGGTTTAGGTTTAAGTTTAAGTTTTCATTTTTTTTTATTTAGGTTTAGGTTTATTTATTTATTTTATTTTAGGTTTCATTTAATTTTGGTTAAAGTTTTTACGGTTTAGGGTTTAGGTTTTTTTATTTTAATTAAGTACAGAGTTAGGTTTTAGTTTATTTAGTTTATTTTTTATTTATTCAATTTATTTTATTTTTTTCTTTTTATTTTTGTTTATTTTTTATTTAGTTTAGTTTATTTATTTTAGGTTTATTTATTTAAGTTTAGGTTTTCTATTTTAGTTTATTTTTTAGGTTTAGGTTTTGGTTTATTTTTAATTTGTAGTTTAGATTTATTTTTATTTTATTTTTTAGGTTTAGGTTTTACTTTTTATTTTTAGGTCTAGGTTTAGGTTTTTATATAATTTTGTAGGTTTAGGTTTTTCATTTTTGTTTTAAGTTTATTATATTTTTCTTTCATGTTTGGTTTATTTTTGTTTTTATTTTTAAATTTATTTTATTTATTAATTTAGTTTTTGTTTTTGTTTATTTTAGTTTAGTTTGTTTTTAGTTTTAATTTTATTTTATTTTTAGGTTCATGTTTTAGGTGTATGCTTAGTCTTAGGTTTTAGTTTAGGTTTTTATTTTATTTTATTTTATTTTTTTAGGTGTATGTATTTTCATTTATTTTATTTTTAGGTATTATTTAGTTTAGGTTTAGGGTTTTAGGTTTTTATTATTTAGTGTTTAGGGTTTAGGGTTTAGGGTTTAGGATTCAGGGTTGTAGGGTTTAGGGCTTAGGGTTTAGGGTTTAGGGTTCAGGGTTTTAGGGGTTAGGGTTTAGGGTTTAGGGTTTAAGGTTTAGGGTTTAGGGTCTAGGGGTTAGTTTTAGGGTTTGGGGTTTAGGGTTTTAGATTTTTTTTTATTTTTTATTTTATTTTATTTAAAATTAAGTAAACTAGTAGGTTTAGGTTTATTTAGTTTTTTTTATTTATTTTAGTTTATTTTATTTTTTATTTAGGTTTATTTTTATTTTTATTTAGTTTAGTTTATTGATTATAGGTTTATTTATTTTTGTTTATGTTTTTTTATTTTAGTTTATTTTTTTAGGTTTAGGTTTAAGTTTAGGTTTATTTTTTAGTTTTGATTTTTTTTAATTTATTTTATAGGATTTGGTTTTATTTTTATTTTTAGGTCTAGGTTTAGGTTTTTATTTGATTTTTTTAGGTTTAGGTTTTAGGTTTTTATTTTAGGTTTAGGGTTTAGGTTTTATTTTTTTAGCTTAGGCTTAGGTTTATTTTTAGTTTATTTTTAGTATATTTTGATTTTATTAGTTTAGGTATAGGTTTAGGTTTAGTTTATTTTAGGTTTAGGTTTCCATTTTATTAATTTTAGTTTAAGTTTAGGGTTATTTTATATTTACTTTAGGTTTAGGTTTTTTTTTTAGTTTAGGGTTTAGGTTTTATTTTATATATATTTTAGGTTTTATTTATTAGGTTTATTTTTAGGTTTATGTTTTTATTTTATTTAATTTTAGTTTTATTTTATTTTTATTTTTTGTTTAGTTTATATTATATTTTGGCTTTTTCTTTTTAGGTTTAGTTTTTTTAGGTTAGTTTAGGTTAATATTTATTTTATTTTAGTTAAGTATTAATTTTTTATTTAATTTTATTTTTTAGGTTTAGGTTTAGGTTTTGGTATTAGTTTAGGTTTATATTTTATTTTATTTTTTCATTTATTTAAGTTTAGAATTTTTATTTATTTTATTTTCAGAGTTTTATTTAATTTAGGTTTAGGTTTTGAGGTTTTTATGGTTTAAGGTTTGGGGTTTAGGGTTTAGGGTTTGGGGTTTAAGGTTTAGGGTTTACGGTTTATGGTTCTATGTTTTAGGGTTTAGGGTTTAGGGATTAGTGTTTTGGGTTTTGGAGTTTAGGTTTTATGGTTTTGGATTGGTTTTAGGATTTAGCATTTAGAGTTAGAGTTTTTTTTCTAATTTTTTATTTTTTAAAATTAAGTAAACTAGTAGGTTTAGGTTTATTTAGTTTATTTTTTATTTATTTTAGTTTATTTTAATTCTATATATATATAAGTTTTTATTATTTATATTTAGTTTTATTTATTGATTTTAGGTTTATTTATTTTAGTTTAGGCTTTTTAGATTAATTTATTTTTCAGATTTAGGTTCAGTTTTATTTTATTTTGTAGGTTTAGGTTTTATTTTCTATTTTTAGATTTACGTTTAGGTTTTTATTTTATTTTTTAGGTTTAGGTTTTATGTTTTTTATTTAGGTTTATTTTTAGGTTTTATATTTTAGTTTAGGTTTAGGTTTATTTTTAGTTTATTTTTCTATTTAGTTTAGTTTAGTTTATTTTAGGTTTAAATTTAGGTTTTATTTATTTTAGTCTAATCTATTTTAGTTTATTTTTATTCTAGATTTAGGTTTTATTTAGTTTAGGGTTTAGGGTTTTATTTATTATTTATTTTTAGTTTTATTTTTTAGGTTTAAGTTTTTATTTAGTTTTATTTTAAGTTTATTTTATTTTTTATTTTTGGTTTAGTTTTTATTTTATTTAGGTTTTTAATTTTTTAATTTAGTTTAGGTTTTTATTTATTTATTTTTATTTAGTTTTTATTTTATTATATTTTATTTTTAGGTTTAAGTTTAGGTTTTGGTTTAAGTTTAGGTTTTTTATTTTAGTTTAGGTTTATTTTATTTTATTTTTTTTGTTTAGGTTTATTTATTTTTAGGTTTTGTTTAGTTTAAGTTTAGTTTTTAGTATTTTTGGGCTTAGGATTTAGGGTTTAGGGTTTAGGATTTTAGGGTTTAAGGTTTAGGGTTTTTTAGGGTTTAAGTTTAGGGTTTAGGGTTTAGGGTTGTTGGTTTAAGGTTTAGGGTTAAGGGTTTAGGGTTGTAGGTTTAGCATTTAGGGCTTAGAGTTTAGGGTTTAAGGTTTAGGATTTAAGGTTTAGGGTTTAGGGTTTAGCGTATAAGGTTTAAGGTTTTGGGTTTTTATTTTTGCTTTTATTTTATTTTATTTTTGCTTTATTTTCTTTTTATTTTATGTTTAGTTTTTATTTTATTTATATTTTTTATTCCTAGGTTTATTTTATTTTTCATTTAGTTTAAGTTTTATTTATTTTATTTTAGTTTATTTTTATTGGTTTACTATATATTATTTTTTAGGTTTAGGTTTCAATTTTAGTTTAGGTTTTTATTTTATATTTTTATTTTATTTTATTTAGGTTTAGGTTTTTTTAATTTTAGAATTTATTTAGTTTAGGTTTAGGTTTTTAGGTTTTTAGGGTTTATGCTTTAGGGTTTATGATTTAGGGTTTTAAAGTTTAGGGTTTTTGGGTTTATGATTTAAGTTAAGTTTAGGTTTAGTGTTTAGGGTTTATAGTTTAGTTTATGATTTAGTTTAGGGTTTATAGTTTAGTTTGTTTAAGGTAGGGTTTAGGTTTAGTTTAATTTAAGGTTTCTTAAGGTTTAGTTTTGGGTTTAGGTTAGTTTTAGTTTAGGGTTTAGGGTTGTAGGTTTATGGTTTAGGGCTTAGAGTTTTAGGTTTTGGGTTTTTTTTTGGGTTTAGGGTTTAGAGTTTAGGGTTTAGGGTTTAGGGTTTAGGTTATAGGGTTAAGGGTTTGAGTTTAGGATTTTAAGGTTTAGGGTTTAGGGTTTAGGGTTTGGGGTTTGTGGTTTAGGGCTTAGGGTTTAAGGTTTAAGGTTTAGGTTTTAGGATTTAGGGTTTAGGGTTAGAGTTCAAGTTTTTTTTTTTTAGGGTTTAGGGTTTATAATTTTTTTTTTAACAAAAAATAAGTTCAGATTCAACATTTTTTCTTTTCGATTTCATCAACCAAGTAACACACCAATTTTTCTAGTACATAAGCGACCACGTTGATAAAAAATGAGCATGCATAAAGCAAATAAAAAACCTTAGATAACTAGAACCGTCTCTATTGTAAAGACACTGTTCCATAACTTTTAGGTTTATTTTAAGGTTTATTTTTTCAGTTTAGGGTTTCGAGTTTATTTATTTTTGTTTATTTAATTAATTATTTATTAGTTAATTTTTTTAGTTTATTTCATTTTTATTTTTTATTCTATTTTCTTTTTAGGACTAGGTTAAGCTTAAGGTTTTTGTTTTATTTCATTTTGTTATTTAATTTAATTTTTGTTTAAGCTTAAGGTTTAGGTTTAGGTTTTTAGCTTTTAAGGGTTTCGGGTTTAATGTTTAGGGTTTGTTTAGGGTTTAGGGTTTAGGGTTTAGGGTTTTGGGTTTTGGGTTTTGGGTTTTTTTTGGGAAAGTTAGAATTTTATTATAATAAAAGGAAAAGATACAATGTCCTTAAAAGGGGTAAAGCTCTAAAATTCTACTGTGCTCAGAGCTACAAGAAACCTAAAGTGCAAAACCCCCATTTAAGTACATTAGTAAAAAAAAAAGAAAACAAAAGAGCAAATACAACAGCTAAAAAGTATAACAGAAAAACACACAGAGTAAGACTAAAACAAATCTTGAAAATAGTAAAAGGATGAGTTAGCAACAATTCATGATTCCTTTGAGAAAGTAAAATAAGCAATATCCTCAACAACAACACTTGGGTTGGCTGAGTAATGACCATTCCCTATGTAAAGTTCCAACCTATAAAAGAAATCTACAAAACACTACAAAGGAAAAAGTCATAGCTAAAAAGGATAAGGATAAAGATAGGAAAAGGAGAGAGCTGAGAAAGAGAAGGCTTGGGCTCAGTTAGGATCATCTCAAGTGTCAACTATTCATATGAGCTCTAAACTTCATAAAGAAGGGATTACAATCATATGTAATGCTACCAACTAGAGAGAATAGGTGAGTAACATCAAAGCCATCATTGCTAGCATACCTGATACAAGCAAACATCCAAGGCCATCCGTTCATAGAGTTCTAGATCTTGCACCATTAAATAAAGAGCAACCAGCCAACAACTAGCTTGCAGCCAAACCACCAAAAAAAACCACAACAGACTAATCACAATAACCTAGAGGGAGGCTAGAGCAAAGTCGAAACAATGCCATTATGCAAATACCCATCCAAGCTCCAAACTAGGAAAACAACCGACCATCAAGCACCAGACCCATGACAATTAATAAAGAAACAACCAACAAAACCATGTTAGAGCCCTCAAGCCAAATTCCTAACAAGTAGCTGTCACCAAGCCTAACCAGGGTGAACAACCATAAATGACTAAATATATCAAAAATGAAGCCATCAACTGAAGGAAACATAAGTTGCAGCCATTACAAATAACCAGAAGATAAAATAACCCCACAATAGAGGTACAAAGGTAGCCACCAACCACTAGAAACCAAAAAGTTGAATCCAAAAGGATCAACAAAGGTTCAACCAACACAATAAAAGGCTCCAAGAAATTATCCAAAAAGAAGGAAAAGACCAACAAGGAAAAAATCAACCAACCAAGATTCTAAAGATAACTATAAGTCCTCCAACCAAACAGCTAACTAAAACATCCATAAGGCAACCACCAGAGAACAACCTTTCATAACTAACCAACAAAGGATGAATCCCCAACAGCCAATGAAAACTAGAAAACAAATCAAGCTCCATACAAGAGAGGTCCAAAAGAAGCACAACCACCATTGAAAGGCAACAACAGCAGCTAGCCAGAGCCAGCCAATAAACCAAACTTCCCCAACAATAAAGACTAACTGAACAAGAAGCATGATTATAACAAAAAATGTGTTGCAAATAATGCACCCAATAGAGGCTAATCCTAAGAGAATAACCCAACACAAAACCAAGGCAAAAGAAAAATCTAGCAACAATAATAAGGAATAGGTAGGCAACCCCAAAAAAAGCAGTTAAGAAATTCCCCAAAAATAGCCTAAAAAGGAAACAACCAACAACAATTCCCACTAGGAAGGCCACCCATCCAACCATGAAAAACTAGCAAAAAGTAATTCGACTTCAATAGGAGAGCCAACAAACCAACCAGTGTAGAAAATAGAATAAAGCTAGAGTACAAAACCATCTTATCCACCAGCAACTCGAGTAACAAGTCAGAGAAGATACCAACCACCAGGTTGAAAAAACTAAGCCAACCCAAAAGCAAAAGGTCAAAACCATAACTCAACTTAGGCCAAAATGTGAAAATAAGTTTAGGGTTTAGGGTTGTAAGGTCTAGGGTTTAGGGTTTAGGGCTTAGGGTTTAGGGTTGTAGGGAGGTTTAGGGTTTAGGGTAAGTTTATGATTTAGGGTTAAAGATTTAGGTTAAATTAGGGTTTAGGGTTTAGGGTTTGGGGTTTTAGGGTTTAAGGTTTAGGATTTTTTGTGGTTTAGGGCTTTAGATTTAGGGTTTAGGGCAAAGGTTAAGGTTTAGGATTTAGGGTTTAGGGTTAGTTTACGGTTTAGGGTTTAGGGTTTAAGGTTAAGGCTTGTAAGTTTAGGGTTTACATTTTAGGGTTTAGTGTTTATGATTTAAGGTTTAGGGTTCTTTTTTTTTTAAATTATGTAAATCATTAGGTTTAGGTTTATTTAGTTTATTTTAAATTTATTTTATTGTATTTGATTTTTTAGGCTTATTTTTTTATTTGTTATTTAGTTTAGTTTATTTATTTTAGTTTAGGTTTATTTCTTATTTTCTTTTTAGGTTTAGGTTTTAGTTTTTATTTTTAAGTTTAGGTTTAGGTTTTTTTTCTTTTTAGGTTTAGATTTTAGGTTTATTTTAAGGTTTTATTTTTTAGTTTAGGATTAACTATATTTATAGTTTATTTTATTTTATTTAGTTTAGGATTTAGGTTTATTTTATTTTAGGTTTAGGGTTAGGTTTTGTTTATTTTAGTTTAGTTTTTTTAGTTTAGGTTTAAGTTTATTTTATTTTGTTTATTTTATATTTAGGTTATTTTTTAGTTTAGGGTTTAGGATTTTTTTGTAGGTTTATGTTTTTATTAAGTTATATTTTATTTTATTTTAGGTTTAGTTTATTTTTATTTTATGTATGGTTTTATTTTATTTAGGTCTTTTATTTTTAGGTTTATTTTATTTTTTAGTTTAGTTTATGTCTTTATTTATTTAATTTCAATTTAGTTTTAAATTTTTATTTTATTTTATTTTTATGCTTAGGTTTAAGTATATGTATTAGTTTAGGTATTTTATTTTCTTTTATTTTATTTAAGTATAGGTTTTTTTATTTATTTCTTTTTTTGGTTTTATTTTGTTTAGATTTAAGTTTAGGTTTTAGGTTTTTAGGGTTTAGGGTTTAGAGTTTAAGGTTTAGGGTTTAGGATTTAGGATTGCAGGTTTTAGGATTTATAGTTTAAGGTTTAGGATTTAGGGTTAGGGTTTATGGTTAGGGTTTTTTTATTTTTTATTTTTTATTTTTTATTTTTATATATTTATTTTTTAAGTTTTTATAGTAAATAAACTAGTAAGTTTAGGTTTAATTAGATTATTTTTTTGTTTTAGTTTATTTTAATTTTAATTCTTTTAGGTTTATTTTTATTTTTATTTAGTTTAGTTTATTTATTTTAGTTTAGGATTTTTTTTTAGTTTATTTTTTAGGCTTAGGTTTATATTTAGGTTTATCTTTTAGGTTTAGTTTTATTTATTTTATTTTAGTTTAGTTTGTATTTTTTATTTTATTTTCTTTTCAAGTTTAGGCTTAGGTTTAAGTTTAGGTTTAGGTTTTAGTTTAGCATTTTATTTTATATTATTTTATTACTTTATTTTATTTTGGTTTAGGATTATTTATTTATTTTATTTTTAAGTTTTATTTAGTTTAGGTTTAGGTTTTTACTTTTTAGGATTTAGGATTTAGGGTTTATGATTAGTTTAGGGTTTTAGGTTTAGGGTTTATGGTTTAGTGTTTTATGGTTTAGGGTTTATGATTTAGGGTTTCGATTTTAGGTTTAGGGTTCAAGTTTTAGTTCAGGGTTTTTGGTTTTTTTTTCTTAATAGAGAATAAATTTAGATTCAACACTTCTTCTTGTCTATTTCATCAACTAAGTAACACACCAAGTTTTCTAAGACTCAAGTGACAACATTGATAAAAAATGAGCACACATAGAGCAGATCAAAAACCCAAGATAACTAGAACTTTCTTTATTAAAAAGACATAGTTCCAGAAGTAATAGATCAGATCGATCATTCTTTAGTTTAGCCAGTTCGCATCAGAACCACCCAACCTCTCGAGTAGGGGTATCCACCATCATATTCTCGATATCTCCCTCCGCCACCACCACGGCTATATCCTCCATCAGATCGGTTCTTTGGTTTTTAGGTTTTTAGGGTTTAGGGCTTATTTAGGGTTTAGGGTTTGGGGTTCTTGGTTTAGGGTTTAGGGTTGCAAGTTTTAGGGTTTAGGGTTTAGGGTTTAGGGATTAGGGTTTAGGGTTTAGGGCTTAGGTTCTTAGGGTTTAAGGTTTAGGGTTTAGGGTTAGTTTAAGGGTTTAAGGTTTGGGGTTTGGGGTTTAGTGTTTAGGGTTTAGGATAATAAGTTTTAGGGTTTAGGGTTTAGGGTTTAGGTTTTAAGGTTTTAGGGTTTAAGGTTTATGGTGTCATTAGGGGGTTTAAGGTTTAGGCTTAATTAAGGGTTTATGGTTTAGGGTTTATTTAGGTTTAGGTTTTAGGTTTATTTAGGTTTAAGTTTAGGTTTAGGTTTTTAGGTTTAGTTTAGGTTTATTTTTTTATTTAGTTTAAGTTTAGGGTTTAGGTTTAGGTTTTATTTAGTCAAGGTTTATTTTATTTATTTTTTAGTTTATTTAGTTTTTATTTAGATTCTATTATTTAGGTTTAGGTTTAGGTTTTGTTTTTTACGTTTTTGTTTAGGTTTAAGTTTAGGGTTAGGTTTAGGTTTTATTTTTTTAGTTTATTTTATGTTTTATTTTTATTTTGTTTAGGTTATTTTATTTATTTTAGTTTAGGTTTAAATTTAGGTTTATTTATTTAGGTTTTGGTTTAAGTTTTGGTTTAAGTTTTTGTTTTATTTTCATCTTTTAGGTTTAGGTTTTTAGTCTAGTTTATTTTAGTTTAGGTTTTTATTTTATTAGGTTTGGTTTATTTTATATATTTATTTTAGTTTAAGTTTAAGTTTAGGTTTTAGCTTTAGGTTTTTAGATTTAGGTTTAGGTTTATTTAGGTTTAGATTTAGGTTTAGGTTTAGGTTTAGGTTTAAATTTTAGGTTTAGGTTTAGGTTTATTTTTTTTTATTTAGTTTAGGTATAGGTTTTAGGTTTATTTTTTTAGGTTTAGGTTTAGGTTTAGGTTTAGGTTTATTTAGTTTAGTTTAGGTTTAGGTTTTTTAGTTTTTAGTTTTTCAGTTTAGTTTAGGTTTAGGTTTAGGTTTATTTTAGGTGTAGGTTTATAGGTTTAGGTTTAGGTTTAGGTTTAGGTTTAGATTTAGGTTTTGGGTTTAGGTTTATTTAGTTTAGTTTAGTTTAGGTTTAGGTTTAGGTTTAGGTTTTATTTTATTTATTTATTTATTTTAGCTTCATTTATTTTTTTAGTTTACTTATTTATGTTTAGGTTTAAGTTTAGGTTTAAGTATTTATTTTTATTTTTATTTTTATTTATTTTATTTAGTTTATGTTTTGGTTTATGTTTAGGTTTTTTTTAGCTTTTAGGTGTAGGTTTAGGTTTAGGTTTTTATTTTTATTTTAGGTTTAGGTTTATTTAGTTTAGGTTTAGGTTTAGGTTTATTTATTTAGTTTATTTAGGTTTATTTAAGTTTATTTTTTATTTTATTTATTTATGTTTATTTAGGTTTAGATTTAGGTTTTGATTTTAGTTTATTTATGTTTAGGGCTTTAGTTTATTTAGTTTTAGGTTTAGGTTTAGGTTTTATAATTTAAGTTTAGGTTTTAGTTTGGGTTTAAGGTTTACAATTTATAGTTTAGGGTTTGTTTTGGGTTTAGGGTTTAGGGTTTAGGGTTTACGGTTTAGGGTTTAGGGTTTAGGATTTAGGGTTTAGGGTTTAGGGTTTTTTTTTTAAAAAAAAAAGTAAATCTTTAGGTTTAGGCTTATTTAGTTTATTTTATCTTTTTATTTAGATTTATTTTTTATTTTTATTTAGTTTAGTTTATTTATTTTAGTTCAAGTTTTTTATTTTAGTTTATTTTTTAAGTTTAGGTTTAGGTTTATGTATATATATATATTTTTTTTTTATAAGTTTTAATTTTTATTTTTAGGTTTAGGTTTATGTTTTCATTTTATTTTTTTATTTTTAAGTTTTAGTTTTTTATTTTTGGTTTTTTTTTTAAGTTTTTTTTTTAGTTTTTTAGTACATTTAATTTTATTTAGTTTAGGTACATGTTTAGGTTTAGTTTAGTTTAGGTTTTAGCTATTTTAGTTTAGGCTTCAATTTATTTTTATTTTATTTTAGGTTTAAGTTTTATTTTTTAGTTTAAGGTTTAGGTTTTGTTTATTATTATTTTTGGTTTAATTTTTAGGTTTATTATTTAGGTTTATGTTTTTATTTAGTTTTTATTTTATTTATATTTTAAGTTTATTTTATTTTTATTTTATGTTTAGGTTTTATTTTATTTAGCTTTTTTATTTTTAGGTTTATTTTATTTTCTTAGTTTAGTTTAGGATTTTCTTTATTTTAGCTTTTAGTTTTTTAGTTTATTTTATGTTTAGGTTTAGGTTTAGGTTTAGGTTAAGGTTTAGGTTTAGGTTTAAGTTTAGGTTTTAGTCTTTATTTTTTTAATTTTTTTCTTATATTTAGGTTTAGAATTTAATTATTTTATGTTTAGGTTTTACTTAATTTATGTTTAGGTTTAGGTTTTTAGGTTTTTAGGGTTTAAGGTTTAGGGTTTAGGGTTTAGGATTTAGGGTTTGAGGATTAGGGTTTAAGGTTTAAGGTTGTAGGTTTTAGGGTTTAGGGTTTAGGGTTTATGATTTACAGTTTAGGGTTTAGGGTTTAGGGTTTAGGGTTTAGGGTTTTGTGTTTAGGGTTTAAGATTTAGGGTTTAGGGCTTAGGGTTTAAGGTTTAAGGTTATAGGTTTTAGGTTTTGGGTTTAGCATTTATGATTTAAGGTTTAGGGTTTTATGGTTGAGGTTTTAGGTGTTTAGGGTTGTAGGTTTAGTGATTAAGGTTAATTTTAGGGTTAGTGTTTAGTGAATCTAACTTATGGTTTAGATTTTAGGTTTCTAGGGTTTAGGTTTAGGGTTTAGGGTTTAGGGTTTAGAGTTTTAGGTTTTAGGGTTTAGGGTTTACGGTTTAGGATTTAGGGTTTATTTATTTTAGTTTTATTTATTTTAGTTTAGGTTTATGTCAATTATATTTTATTTATTGTAGGTTTAGGTTTTTTAGTTTAGGTTTATTTTATTTTTTTTACTATTCTAGGTTTATTTTTTAGATTTAGGTTTTTATTTACTTTATGATAATTTTATTTTAGGTTTATTTTATGTTTAATTTTTATTTGATTTTGGTTTTTTATTTTGAGGTGTATTTTATTTTTTTAGTTTAGTTTAGATTTTAAATTAATTTATTTCAGTTTAGTTTTTATTTTTTATTTTAATTTAGTTTTTATTTTTTATTTTATTTTATTTTTAGGTTTAGGTTTAGGTTTTTTGTTTAGGTTTTTATTTTATTTTATTATTATTATGATTATTTGGGTTTAGGTTTTTTATTTTTTTTATTTTTGGGTTTTATTTAATTTAGGTTTAGCTTTTAGGTTTTTAGGGTTTAGTGTTTAGGGTTTTAGGGTTTATGGTTAGGTATTTAGGCTTTAGGGTTTAGGTTTTATTTAATTTAGTTTAGTTTATTTTAGGTTAGGTTTATGTTTAATTTTTTTTTGTTTATTTTAAGTTTAGGCTTTTTTTTAATTTAGGGTTTAGGTTTTATTTTTTATTTTTAGGTTTTTTTTTGGGTTTAGATTTTTATTTCATTTAATTTTAGGTTTATTTTGTTTTTATTTTTTATTTTGTTTTTATTTTATTTCAATTTTTTTTTTTTAAGTTTATTTTATTTTTCATTTTAGTTTAGGTTTTTATTTCTTTTATTTTAGTTTAATTTTCACTTTTTATTTTATTTTATTTTAAGCTTTAGGTTTAAGTTTAAGTTTAGGTTTTAGTTTAGGTTTTTATTTTATTTCGGTTTTTTATTTTTAGGTGTATTTTATTTTATTTAGTTTAGTTTAAATTTTAGCTTAATTTATTTTAGTTTAGTTTTTATTTTTATTTATTTTATTTTAGTTTAGGTTTTATTTTTTATTTTATTTTATTTATAGGTTTAGGATTAGGTTTAGGTTTAGGTTTATGTTTTAGTTTAGGTTTTTATTTTATTTTAATATTATTATTATATAGGTTCAGTTCTTTTATTTTATTTATTTTTGGTTTTTATTTAATTTTGGTTTAGGGGTTTGGGTTTAGGGCTTTGGGTTTTGGGTTTTGGGTTTAGGGTTTGGGGTTTAGGGTTTAGGGTTTACGGTTTAGGTTTTATTTAGTTTAGTTTAGTTTATTTTAGGTTAGGTTTATGTTTATTTTATTTTGTTTATTTTAGGTTTCAGTTTTTTTTAGTTTTGGGTTTTCATTTTATTTTATTATTTTTAATTTATCTTTTGGGATTAGGTTTTTATTTAATTTAATTTTAGGTTTATTTTATTTTTATTTTATGTTTAGTTTTTATTTATTTAAGTTTTTATTTTTAAGTTTATTTTATTTTTTATTTTAGTTTAGTTTTAAAATTTTATTTTATTTTATTTTAAGGTTTAGGTTTAGGTTTAAGTTTAGGTTTTAGTTTAGGTTTTTATTTTATAGAGATTTTCTATTTTGAGGAGTATTTTATTTTTTTAGTTTAGTTTAAATTTTAATTTAACTTATTTTAGTTTAGTTTTTATTTTTTATTTATTTTATTTTAGTTTAGTTTTTGTTTTTTTATTATATTTTATTTTTAGGTTTAAGTTTATGTTTTAGTTTTGGTTTTTATTTTATTTTATTATATTTTTATTTATTTTTGGTTTTTATTTAATTTAGGTTTGAGGTTTAGGATTTTGGGTTTTGGGTTTTGGGTTTTGGGTTTAGGGTTTAAGTTTTATTTATTTTAGTTTAGTTTATTTTAGGTGAGGTTTACGTTTATTTTTGGTTTAGTTTTGTTTTTAGTTTAGAGTTTATGTTTTATTTTTTTATTTTTAAGTTTATTTTTTGGGTTTATGTTTTTATTTAATTTAATTTTATGTTCAGTTTATATTTATTTTACGTTTAGTTTTTATTTTGTTTAGGTTTTTTATTGTTAGGTTTATTTTATTTTTTAGTTTAGTTTAAGTCTTTATTTATTTTATTTTAGTCTAGTTTCAACTTTTTATTTTTTTTATTTTAAGGTTTAGGTTTAGGTTTAAGTCTAGGTGTTAGTTTAGGTTTTTTTTATTTTATTTAGGTTTAGGTTCTTTTATTTATTTATTTTTTTTAGGTTTTATTTAGTTTAGGTTTAAATTTTTAGGTTTTTAGTGTTTAGGGTTTAGGGTTTAGAGTTTAGGGTTTAGGGTTTAGGTTTTATTTATTTTAGTTTAGTTTATTTTAGTTTAAGTTTATGTTTATTTTATTTTATTTATTTTAGATTTAGGTTTTTTTTAGATTAGGGTTTAGGTATTATTTTTAGGTTTTTATTTTTATTTAGTTTTTATTTTATTTTATTTTTATTTTACATTTAGTTTTTACTTTTATATAGGTTTTTTATTTTTAGGATTATTTTATCTTTTAGTTTAGTTTAGGTTTCTATTTATTTTATTTTAGTTTAGTTTTTTTCTTTATTTTATTTTATTTTTAGGTTTAGGTTTAGGTTTAGGTTTTAGTTTAGTTTTTTATTTTATTTAGGTTTTGGTTTTTTATTTATTTTATTTTTAATTTTGATTTAGTTTAGGTATTGAGGGTTTAGGGTTTAGGATTTATGGTTTAGGGTTTGGAGTTTAGGAGTTAGGGTTTAGCATTTATGGTTTAAGGTTTAAGGTTTAATGTATAAGGTTTAGGGTTTAGGCTTTAGGGTTTAGGATTTAGGGTTTGGGATTTAGGGTTTAAGGTTTAAGGTTATCATTTAGGTTTAGGTTTAGGTTTATATTTAGGAGTTTAGTTTAGGTTTAGTTTAGATTTAGTTTAGGAGTTTAGAGTTTAGGTTGATTTAAGGTTTAAGGTTTAGTTTAGGTTTATGATTTAGGGTTTAGTTTAAGGTTGAGGTTTAGTTCTTAGGTTTAGTGTTTAAGGTTAATTTTAAGGTTTAGTGTTTAGTGTTGTAGGTTTTGTGTTTAAGGTTAATTTTATGGTTTATGGTTTAGGGTTTTAGGTATCTACGGTTTAGGGTTTAGGATTTTTGGTTTTAGGGTTTAGGGTTTAGGGTTTATTTATTTTAGTTTTGTTTATTTTAGTTTTGGTTAATGTTGATTTTATTTTGTTTATTTTACCTTTAGGTTTTTTTTTAGTTTAGGGTTTTGGTTTTATTTTTCATTTATTTTCAGGCATTATTTCTAGGTTTATTTTTTAGGTTTAGGTTTTTATTTAGTTTTTATTAATTTATTTTAGGTTTATTTTATGTTCAATTTTTATTTTATTTAGGTTTTTTATTTTTAGGTGTATTCTATTTTTTATACTTTATTTTAGATTTTAATTTAATTTATTTTAGTTTAGTTTTTAATTTATATTTTATTTTATTTTTAGGTTTAGGTTTAGGTTTAAGTTTTGGTATAGGTTTTTGTAAGGGTTTTTTTTATATTTTATTATTATTTTTATTTAGGTTTAGGTTTTCTATTTTATTTATTTTTGGGTTTTATTTAATTTAGGTTTAGCTTTTTAGCTTTTTAGGGTTTAGGGTTTAGGGTTTAGGGTTTAGGGTTTTGGTTTTTAGGGTTTAGGGTTTGGGGTTTAGGCTTTAGGGTTTAGGTTTTATTTATTTTAGTTTAGTTTATTTTAGGTTAGGTTTATGTTTGTTTATTATTATTTTAAGTTTAGGCTTTTTTTTTAGTTTAAGGTTTAAGTTTTATTTTTTATTTTTAGGTTTATTTTTTGGGTTTAGCTTCTTATTTGATTTTTAATTAATTTAATTTTAGGTTTTTTTTTGTTTTTATTTTATGTTTAGTATTTATTTTATTTAGATTTTTTATTTTTAGGTTTATTTTATTTTTTATTTTAGTTTAGGTTTTTATTTATTTTATTTTAGTTTAATTTTCAATTTTGATTTATTTTATTTTAAAGTTTAGGTTTTAGTATAGGTTTTTATTTTATTTAGGTTTTTTATTTTTAGGTGTATTTTATTTTTTTTAGTTTAGTTTAAATTTTTTTTAGTTTTTATTTTTATTTATTTTATTTTCATTTAGGTTTTGTTTTTTTATTTTATTTTATTTATAAGTTTATGTTTAGGTTTAGGTTTTTATTTTATTTTATTATTATTTTTATTTAGGTTTAGTTCTTTTATTTTATTTATTTTTAGTTTTTATTTAATTTTGGTTTAGGGTTTTGTGGTTAGGGCTTTGGGTTTTGGGTTTTGGGTTTAGGGTTTGGGGTTTAGGGTTTAGATTTTATTTATTTTTGTTTAGTTTTTTTTTACGTGAGGTTTATGTTTATTTTAGGTTTAAGTTTTATTTTAGTTTAGGGTTTGCATTTTATTTTTTATTTTTAAGTTTATCTTTTGGGTTTAAATTTTTATTTAGTTTTTATTTAAAATAATTTTAGGTTTATTTTATATTTATTTTAAGTTTAGTTTTTATTTTGTTTATGTTTTTTATTTTTAGGTTTATTTTATTTTTTATTTAGTTTAAGTCTTTATTTATTTTAATTTAGTCTAGTTTTCACTTTTTATTTTTTTAAATTTTAAGGTTTAGGTTTAGGTTTAAGTCTTGGTTTTACTTTAGGTTTTTATTTTATTTTATTTAGGTTTAGGTTTTTTATTTTTTTATTTTTTTAGGTTTTATATAGTTTAGTTTTAGGGTTTGAGTTTAGGTTTTATTTATTTTAGTTTAGTTTATTTTAGTTTAGGTTTATGTTTATTTTATTTTATTTATTTTAGGTTTAGGTTTTTTTTAGATTAGGGTTTAGGTATTATTTTTTAGGTTTATATTTTTATTTAGTTTTAGTTTTATTTTATTTTAGGTTTATTTTATTTTTATTTTTCATTTAGTTTTTACTTTTATTTAGCTTTTTCATTTTTAGGTTTATTTTATCTTTTAATTTACTTTAAGTTTTTATTTATTTTATTTTAGTTTAGTTTTATTTTTTTATTTTATTTTTAGGTTTTGGTTTAGGTTTAGGTTTTAGTTTAATTTTTTATTTTATTTAGGTTTAGGTTTATTTATTTATTTTATTTTTAATTTTGATTTAGTTTAACTTTTTAGGGTTTAGGGTTTAGGTTTTGGAGCTTAGGGTTAGGGTTTAGGTTTTATGGTTTAGGGTTTAGGGTTTAGGGTTTAAGGTTTAGGGTTTGGGGTTTAGGGCCTAAAGTTATAGATTTTAAAGTTTAGTGTTTAGGGTTTAAAGTTTAGGGTTCACAATTTTAGGGTTTAGGGTTTAAGGTTTAGGGTTTAGGGTTTAAGGTTTTTTTGGGTTTAGGGTTTAGGAATGTTGGTTTAGCATTCAGGGTTTAGAGTTTAAGTTTAAATTTACAATTTAGGTGGGTTTAGGTTTGGGTTTATGGTTTAGTATTTAGGGTTTAGGGTTTTGGGTTTTAGGGTTTATGGATTTAGGGTTCAGGGTTTATTGTTAGGGTTTAGGGTTTAGGGTTTAGGGTCTAAGGTTTAGTGTTTAGGCTTTAGGGTTTAGGTCTTTGGGGTTTAGGGTAAGATTTTTGGTTTAGGGTTTAGGTTTTAGGGTTTATGATTTAGTATTTAGGGTTTAGGGTTTAGGGTTTAGGGTTTAAGGTTTTTTTAAAAAAAATTGAGTAAACTTGTCCATTTAGATTTATTTAGTATATTTAGTTTATTTTATATTTCTATTTAGGTTTATTTTTTATTTAGTTTAGTTTATTTATTTTATGTTTATTTATTTTAGTTAAGAGTTTTATTTTAGTTTATTTGGTAAGTTTATTTGACGTTTATGTTTATTTTTTAGTTTATTTTTATTTTTATTTTATTTTTTAGGTTTAGGTTTTATTATTTATTTTTAGGATTATTTTTTAGGTTTAAGTTTTTATTTTATTTTATTTTAGGTTTATATTATTTTTATTTTACATTTAGTTTTGTTTTTTTTAGGTTTTTATTTTTAGGTTTATTTTATTTTTTAGTTTAGGTTAGGTTTTTATTTATTTTAGTTTAGATTTTATTTTATTTTTTATTTTATTTTTATGTTTATGTTATGGTTTAGGTTAAGGTTTTTGTTTAGGTTTTTATTTTATTTATGTTTAGGTTTTATTATTTATTTTATTTTTAGGTTTGATTTATTTTAGGATTTTAGGGTTTAGGGTTTAGGGTTTAGGGTCTAGAGTGGTAGATTTTAGGGTTTAGGGTTTAGGATTTTATGGTTAGGGTTTAAGGTTTAGGGTTTAGGATTTAGGGTTTAGTGTTTTAGGGTTTAAGGTTTAGGGTTTAGAGTTTAGCGTATAGGGTTTAAGCTTTAGGGTTTATTATTTTTAGGGTTTAGGGTTAGTTTTAGGGTTTAAGGTTTAGGATTTAGTGTTTAGGGTTTAGGGTTAGTTTTTTTTAAATTAAGTAAACTAGTTCATTTAGGTTTATTTAGTTTCTTTAGTTTATTTTATATTTCTATTTAGGTTTATGTTTTTAATTAGTTTACTTTATTTATTTTATTTTAGGATTTTTATTTTAGTATATTTTTAGGTTTATGTGAGGTTCATATTTATTTTTTAGTTTTATTTTTAAATTTATTTTATGCTTTTATTTTATATTTTTAGGTTTATTTTATTTTTATTTTATGTTTAGTTTTAATTTTAGTTAGATTTTTAATTTTTAGATTTATTTTATTTTTTAATTTAATTTTAGTTTTATTTATTTTATTTTTGTTTAGTTTTTATTTTTTATTTTATTTTATTTTTAGGTTTAGGTTGTTGTTTAGGTTTTTTATTTTATGTAGGTTTAGGTTTTTTTATTTTTTTATTTTTAGGTTTGATTTAGTTTAGGTTTTTAGGGTTTAGGGTTTAGAGTTTATTATTTAGGTTTTATGGCTTAGGGTTTAGGGCATAGTGTTATAGATTTTTGGGTTTAGGGCATAAGGTTAAGGGTTTTAGGATTAGGGTTTAAGTTTTATAATTTAAGGTTTAGGTTTTAGGCATTTAGGGTTTAGGGTTTAATGTTTAGGGTTGTAGGTTTAGGGTTTAGGGTTTAATGTTAATTTAAGGTTTTGAGGTTTAGGGTTTAGGGTTTAGGGTTAGGGTTTAGGGGTTAGAGTTTAGGGTTTTTGGGGTTTAGGGGATTCAGGTTAGCTTAAGGTTTAGGGTTATATTAGGGTTTATGGTTTAGGCTTTAGTGTTTAAGCTATAGAGTTTAGGGTTTAGGGTTTAAGGTTAGTTTAGTGTTTAAGGTTTAGGGTTTAAGGTTTAGGGTTAAGGGTTAGTGTTAGGGTTTAGGGTTTATGTTTTATGGTTTAGGTTTTATGGTTTAGGGTTTACGGTTAATTTAGGGTTTGGGTTTGGGGTTTATGATTTAGTGATTAATTTTGGTGCTTATGGTTTTTTTTAAAAAAATTAAAGTAAACCGGTAGGTGAGGTTTATTTAGTTTATTTTATATTGTATTTAGGTTTTTCTGTTCAGTTTATTTATTTTAGTTTATTTTTTAGGTTTAGGTTTATATTTATGTTTATTTTTTAGTTTAGTTTTATTTTTATTTTATTTTTTAGGTTTAGGTTTTTTTTTAGGTTTAGGTTTAGATTTTTATTTTATTTTTTTAGGTTTAGGTTTTAGGTTTATTTTTAGGTTTTATTTTTTAGTTTAGGTTTAGGAATATTTTTAATTTATTTTATTTTATTTTGTCTAGGTTTAGGTTTAGGTTTAGTTTATTTTAGGTTTATGTTTAGGTTTTATTTATTTTAGTTTTGGTTTATGTTTATGTTTATTTTTATTTTTGGTTTAAGTTTTTTTTTAGTTTAGGGTTTAGATTTTATTTTTTTTAGGTTTAGGTTTAGATTTTATTTTGTTTTTATTTTATTTTATTTAAAGTTTATTTTATTTTTATTTCACATTTAGTTTTTATTTTATTTAGGTTTTTTTATTTTTAGGTTTATTTGATTTTTTTAATTTAGTTTAAGATTTTATTTATTTTATTTTATTTAGTTTTTATTTTTTATTTTATTTTATTCTTAGGTTTAGCTTTGGGCTTAGGTTTAGGTTTAGTTTAGGTTTTTATTTTATTTAGGTTTAGGTATTTTTATTTATTTTATTTTTAGGTTTAATTTAGTTTAGGTTTTTAGAGTTTTGGGTTTAGGGTTTAGGGTTTAGGGTAAATGGTTTAGGGTTTATGGTTTAGGGTTTTAGGTTTAGAGTTTAGGGACTAGGGTTATATATTTTAGGGTTTAGGGTTTAGTGTTTAAAGTTTAGGGATCAAGGTTTTAGGGTTTAAGGTTTAAGGTTTAGGGTTTAGGGTTTAGGGTTTATGGGTGTAGGTTTATGATTTAGGGTTAGTTTTATGATTTAGGGTTTAGGGTTAGAGCTTAGGGTTTAGTGTTTAGGGTTTAGGGTTTAGGGCAGTTTTAGGGTTTAGGGTTTTAAGGTTTAGGGTTTAGGGTTAGGGTTTAGTGTTTAGGGTTTAGGGTTTAGTGTTCAGGCTTTAGGCTTTTGGGTTTGTGGGGTTTAGGGTTTTGGGTTAACTCAGGGTTTAGGGTTTAAGGTTTAGGCTTTAGGGCTTAGGTTTTAATGTTTAAGGTTTATTATTTTAGGCTTTATGTTTTAGGGTTTAGGGTTTAGGGTTTAAGATTTAGTGTTTGGGTTTGGGGTTTAGAGTTTAGAGTTTAGTATTTTTTTTAGTTAAGTAAACTAGTTGGTTTAGGTTTATTTAGTTTATTTTATATTTTTATTTAGGTTTATTTTTTATTTTTATTTAGCTTAATTTCTTTTAGTTTAAGATTTTTATTTTAGTTTATTTTTAGGTTTAGGTTTAGGTTTATGTTAATTTTTTAATTTAGTTTTCTTTTAACTTTATTTTTTAAGTTTAGGTTTTATTTTTTATTTTTTTATTTAGGTTTAGGTTTTTATTTTACTTTTTTAGGTTTAGGTTTTAGGTTTTTATGTTAGGTTTTATTTTTTAGTTTAGGTTTGGGTTTATTTTTTATTTATTTTATTTTATTTAGTTTATGTTTAGGTTCTGGTTTAGTTTATTTTAAGTTTTTATTTAGGTTTTATTTATTTTAGTTTAGTTTATTTTAGTTTAGGTTTATGTTTATTTTATTTATATTTTTGGTTTAGGTTTTTTTTTTTAGTTTAGGGCTTAGATTTTACTTTTTATTTATTTTAAGATTTAATTTTAGGTTTATTATTTAGGTTTAAGTTTTTATTTAATTTTTATTCTATTTTATTTTAGGATGATTTTATTTTTATTTTACATTTAGGTTTTATTTTATTTAAGTTTTTTATTTTTAGGTTTTTTTTTATTAGTTTAGTTTATGTTTTTATTTATTTTTTTATTTAAGTGTTTATTTCTTATTTTATTTTCTTTCTAGGTTTAGGTTTTAGTTTTTGTTTTTATTTTATTTTATTTTTTTATTTTTTTTTAATTTTAGGTTTGGGTTTAAGTTATGTTTAGTTTAGGTTTTAGTTTAGGTTTTTATTTTATTTAGGTTTAGAAATTTTTATTTATTTTTTTAGGTTTGATTTAGTTTAGGTTTTTAGGGTTTTCAGTTTAGGGTTTAGGGTATATGGTTTAGGGTTTAGGGTCAAGGGTTTGGGGTTTAGGGTTTAGGGTCTAGGGTTATATATTTTAAAGTTTAGGGTTTAGTGTTTAAAGTATAGGGCTATGGGTTTTAGGGTTTAAGGTTTAAGGTTTAGGGTTCAGGGTTTAGGGTTTATGGTTGTAGATTTATAGTTTAGGGTTAGTTTTATGATTTAGGGTTTAGGGTTAGAGTTTATGGTTTAGTGTTTAGGGTTTAAGGTTTAGGGTGCTTTTAGGGTTTAGGGTTTAGGGTTAGGATTTAGGGTTTAGGGTTAGGATTTAGGGTTTAGGGTTTAGAGTTTAGTGTTCAAGCTTTAGGGTTTAGGGTTTTTGGGGTTTTGGGTTTTGGGTTAGGTTAGGGTTTAGGGTTTAGGTTTTATGGTTTAGGCTTTCAGGTTTAGGGTTTAAGATTTAAGGTTTAGGGTTTTAGGCTTTAAGTTTTTGGGTTTAGGCTTTAGGGTTTAAGATTTAGTGTTTACGATTTGGGGTTTAGAGTTTAGTGTTTTTTTTAATTAAGTAAACTGATAGCTTTAGGTTTATTTACATTATTTTATATTTATATTTAGGTTTATTTTTTATTTTTATTTAGTTTAGTTTACTTTAGTTTAAGATTTTTATTTTAGTTTATTTTTAGGTTTAGGTTTAGGTTTATGTTTATTTTTTAGTTTAGTTTTATTTTTACTTTACTTTTTAGGATTAGGTTTTATTTTTTAATTTTTGGTTAAGGTTTTGGTTTTTATTTGACTTTTTTAGGTTTAGGTTTTAGGTTTTTATTTTAGGTTTTGTTTTTTAGTTTAGGTTTGGGTTTATTTTTAATTTATTTTATTTTATTTCGTTTAGATTCAAGTTAAGGTTTAGTTTTTTTTAGGTTTTTGCTTAGGTTTTATTTATTTTAGTTTAGTTTATTTTAGTTTAGGTCTATGTTTATTTTACTTTTATTTTTGGTTTAAGGTTTTTTTTAGTTTAGGGCTTAGATTTTACTTTTTATTTATTTTTAGATTTTTATTTTAGGTTTATTGTTTAGGTTTGAGTTTTGATTTAATTTTTATTCTACATTATTTTAGGATTATTTTATTTTTATTTTACATTTAGGTTTAATTTTATTTAAGTTTTTTATTTTTAGGTTTTTTATTTTGTTAGTTTAGTTTATGTTTTTATTTATTTTGTTTTATTTATGTTTTTATTTTTTATTTTAGTTTTTTTCTAGGTTTAGGTTAAATTTAGGTTTTAGTTTATGTTTTTATTCTATTTTATTCTTAGGTTTAAGTTTGGGTTTATGTTTAAGTTTAGTTTAGGTTTTAGTTTAGGTTTTTATTTTATTTAGGTTTAGGTATTTTTATTTATTTTATTTTTTAGTTTAATTTAGTTTATGTTTTTAGGGTTTAGGGTTTAGGGTCTAGGATTATATATTTTAGGGTTTAGGGTTTAGTTTTTAAGGTTTAGGGTTCAGGGTTTTAGGGTTTAAGGTTTAAGGTTTAGTGTTCATGGTTTAGGGTTTATGGTTTAGGGTTTAGGGTTAGTTTTATGATTTAGGGTTTAGGGTTAGAGTTTAGGGTTTAGTGTTTAGGGTTTAGGGTTTGGTGTGGTTTTAGGGTTTAGGATTTTAGGGTTAAGGGTTTAGGGTTAGGGTTTAGGGTTAGGGTTTAGGGTTTACTGTTCAAGTTTTAGGGTTTAAGGTTTTTGGTGTTTAGGGTTTTGGGTTAGCATAGGGTTTAGGGTTTAGGGTTTAGGCATTAGGGTTTAGGATTTAAGTTTTAAGGTTTAGGGCTTTAGGCTTTAGGTTTTAGGGTTTAGGGTTTAGGATTTAGTGTTTAGGGTATGGGGTTTAGAGTTTAGTGTTTTTTTTAATTATGTAAACTGGTAGGTTTAAGTTTATTTAGTTTATTTAGTTTATTTTATATTTTTATTTAGGTTTATTTTTTTATTTAGTTTAGTTTATTTTAGTTTAAGATTTTTATTTTAATTTATTTTTAGGTTTAGGTTTAGGTTTATGTTTATTTTTTAGTTTAGTTTTATTTTTACTTTATTTTATAGGTTTAGGTTTTATTTTTTAATTTTTAGTTTAGGTTTTGGTTTTTATTTTACTTTTTTAGGTTTAAGTTTTGGGTTTTTATTTTCGATTTTGTTTTTTAGTTTAGGTTTGGGTTTATTTTTAGTTTATTTTATTTTATTTAGTTTAGATTTAGGTTTAGGTTTAGTTAATTTTAGATTTTATTTATTTTAGTTTAGTTTATTTTAGTTTAGTTTTATGTTTATTTTATTTTTATTTTTGGTATAGGTTTTTTTTTTTAAGTTTAGGGCTTAGATTTAATTTTTTATTTATTTTTAGATTTTAATTTTATGTTTATTATTTAAGTTTATGTTTTTATTAAATTTTTATTCTATTTTATTTTAGGATTATTTTATTTTTATTTTACATTAATGTTTAATTTTATTTAAGTTTTTTATTTTCCTAGATTAATTTATATTTTTATTTATTTTCTTTTATTTAAGTTTTTATTTTTTTTATTTTATTTTCTTTCTAGGTTTAGGTTTAGGTTTTAGTTTATGTTTTTATTTTTTTTTAATTATTTATTTTATCTTGGATTAGGTTTTTTTATGTTTTATTTAGTTTAGGTTTAGGTTTTCAGCTTTTTAAGGTTTATGGTTAATTTAGGGTTTAGGGTTTAGGGTTTAGGGTTTAGGATTTAGGGTTTGGGGTTTAGGGTTTAGGGTTTAAGGGTTTTTTTAAAGTTTAGGGTTTAGGGTTTAGGTTTTACGGATCAAGGTTTAGGGTTTAGGGTTTTAGGGTTTAGGGTTTAGGGTTTAGGGTTTAGGGTTTAGAGTTTTTAGGGTTTAAGTTTTAGGTTTATGGTTCAAGTTTTAGTTTACTGTTTAGGGTTTTTGGTTTTTTTAATTGAGAATAAATTAAAATTCAACATTTTTTCTTTTTGATTTCATCAACCAAGTAACACACCGAGTTTTCTAAGATAAAAGCGAATATAAAGATATAAAATGAGCACGCATAAAGCAAATTGAAAACCACGATAGAACTGTCTGTATAAAGATAAAGTTCCAGCGACGGTCGGATCGATCGTTCTTTCTCAGTTTCCCATAGCCCCAACCTCTCGAGCAGCAGGACCCACCATCATATCCCTGATCTCTCCCTCTGCCACCACCATGGCGGTAACCTCTGTCAATCCTCCTACCTCCATAACCACCACTGCTCTGACCACCACCTTCATATCCACCAGCACCTCCAGATCCCTCACCACCACTACGATAACAACCACCTAAACTTTGTTTAGTTGATGGTGAAGTTCCTGCTGTCAAGGTTCTACCCATTCTTAGGGTTCAAGTTTATTATATTTTAGGGTTTATGTTTATTTTTTAATTTATTTAGTTACTTTAGGCTTAGGTTTAGGGCATGGAGTTTAGGGTTTAGGGTTATGGTTTAGGTTTCAGGGTTTAGGGTTTAGGGTTTAGGGTTTAGGGTTTAGGGTTTAGAATTTAGGGTTTAGGGCTTAGAGTTTTTAGGGTCTAGCGTTTATGGTTTATTTTTAAAAAAAATTAAGTAAACCAGTAGGTTAAGGTTTATTTAGTTTATTTTTTATTTATTTTAGTTTATTTTATTTTTTATTTTTATTTAGTTTAATTTAAGTTTTTTTATTTTAGTTTATTTTTTAGGTTTAGTTTTAGGTTTAAGTTTAGGTTAATTTTTTAGTTGAGTTTTATTTTTATTTCATTTTTATTTGTAGGTTTTATTTTTTTTCTTTTTAGTTTAGGTTTAGGGTTTAATTTTTTTTTTTTTAGTTTTGGGTTTGAGGATTATTTTTAGGTTTTATTTTTTAGTTTTGGTTTAGGTTTATTTTTAGTTTATTTAATTTTATTTAGTTTAGCTTTAGGTCTAGGTTTACTTTATTTTATATTTAGGTTTAGGTTTTATTTATTTTAGATTAGGTTTAGGTTTATTTTATTATGTTTACATTATTTTTATTTTAGGTTTCAATTTTTTTTTAGTTTAGGCTTTAATTTTTTGTTTTTGGTTTAAAAGTTTTTTAAGCTTTAGTGTCTACAATTTGGGGTTTAGGGTTTATGGTATATGGTTAGTTTTAGGGTTTAGGGCTTAGGATTTATGGTTTAGGATTTAGGGTTTAGGATTTTTTTTTTAAAATTAAGTAAATCGACAGGGGTTAGTTTTAGTTAGTTTATTTTTTAATTAATTTTATTTATTTTAATTTTTATTTATATTTAAGTTTATTTTTTTATTTTATTTAGTTTAGTTTATTTATTTTAAGTTTCTTTATTTTATTTTAAGTTTTTTACATTAGTTTAATTTTATGGTTTAGGTTTAGGTTTAATTTTTTTTTTTAGTTTAGTTTTAATTTTATTATATTTTTTAGGTTTAGATATTATTTTTTATATATAGGTTTAGGTGTAGGTTTTTATTTTATCTTTTTAGGTTTAATTTTTAGGTTTTCATTTTAGGTTTATTTTTATGTTTTATTTTCTTAGTTTAGGTTTAAATTTATTTTTAGTTTATTTTATTTTATTTAGTTTAGGGTTTTAGTTTAGGTTTAGGTTTTATTTATTTTAGTTTAGTTTCTTTTATTTTAGGATTAGGTTAATTTTATTTTGTTTATTTAATGTTTACATTTTTTTTAGTTTAGGGTTTAGGTTTTTTTATATTTATTTTTAGGTTTTCTTTTTTAGATTTATTTTTTAGGTTTAGGTTTTTATTTAGGTTTTATTTTTTTATTTTTATTTTACGTTTAGTTTTTATTTTATTTAGGTTTTTTATTTGTAAATTTATTTTATTTTTTTAGTTCAGTTTAGGCTTTTACTTATTTTATTTTATTTTTTTTTAATTTGTTATTTTATTTTATTTTACGTTTAGTTTTTAGTTTAGGTTTTTATTTTATTTTATTTAATTAAATTAATTTAGGTTTAGGTTTTTTATTTAATTTATTTTAAGTTTTTATTTAGTTTAAGTTTAGGTTTTTATGTTTTTATGGTTTAGGGTTTAAGGTTTAGTGTTTAGGGTTTAGTGGTTTTTGGTTTAGGATTTAGGGGTTAAGGTTTAGGATTTAGGGTTTAGGGTTTAAGTTTTAGGGTTTCAGGGTCTAGGGTTAAGCTTAGGTTTTTTTTGTCTTTTTTAATTTTTATTTTTTTTTTCTAAATTAAGTAAACTAGTATGTTTTGGTTTATTTTGTTTATTTTTTATTCTGATTTAGGTTTTTTTATTTTTATTTAGTTTATTTTATTTATTTTAGTTAATTTTTTAGTTTTATGTTAAGGTTTAGGTTTAATTTTTTGTTTATTTTTATTTTTATTTTCTTTTATTGGTTTAGGTTTTATTTTTCATTTTTAGGTTTAGGTTTAGGTTTTTATTTTATTTTTTAATGTTTAGGTTTAAGGTTTTTATTTTAGGTTTATTTTTAGGATTTATATTTTAGTTTAGGTTTATTTTATTCTGTTTAGGATTCTATTTAGGTTTTGATTTTATTTATTTTAATTTAGATTTAGGATTATTTTATTTTTATTTTAGGTTTTGTTTTTTTTGTTTTTAGGGTCTAGGTTTTTTTTTAATAGGTTTATTATTTAGGTTTAGGATTTTATTTAGTTTTTATTTTATTTTATTTTAGGTTTATTTTATTTTTATTTTAGGTATAGTTTTTATTTTATTTAGGTTTTTAATTTTGTAGTTTAGTTTAGGTTTTTATTTATTTTATTTTAGTTTAGTTTTTATTTTTTTATTATATTTTCATTTTAGGTTTAGGTTTAGGTTTAGGTTTTAGTTTATGTTTTTATTTTATTTTGTTGTAGGTTTTTTTATTCATTTTATTTTCAGGTTTTAATTAGTTTAGGTTTAGATTTTTAACTTTTTATGGTTTAGAGTTTAGGGTTTAGGGTTTAGGGTTTAAGGTTTAGGGTAAAGGGTTTAGGATTTTTTTTTCTAGTTTAGGGTTTATTATTTAGGGTTAAAGTTTAGGTTTAAGGTTTAGTGTTTAGCATTTAAGGTTTTAGGGTTTGGGGTTTAAGGCCTAAAGTTTAGGGTTTAGGTTTTAGGGTTTAGGTTTTAGGTTTAAGGTTCTGGTTTTAGTTTAGGGTTTATGATTTTTGGTTTTTATAAATAGAGAACTAAATCAGATTCAACATTTCTTCTTTTGTTTATTTAGTTTATTTAGTTTATTTTTTATTTATTTTAGTATATTTTATTTATTATTTTTATTTATGTTTATTTTTTATTTTTATTTAGTTTAGTTTATTTATTTTAGGTTTACTTATTTTTGTCTACAATTTTTATTTTAGTTTTGGTTCTTTATTTTAGTTTATTTTTTAGGTTTAGGTTTATTTTTATTTGAGTTTTATTTTTATTTTATTTTTAGGTTAAGGTTTTATTTTTTATTTTAGGATTAGGTTTAGGTTTAGGTTTTTATTTTCTTTTTTTAGGTTTAGGTTTTAGGTTTTTATTTTATGTTTATTTTTAGGTTTTACTTTTCAGTTTAGGTTTAGGTTTATTTTTAGTTTATTTTATTTTATTTAGTTTATGGTTTAGGTTTAGGATTAGGTTTTTTTTATTTTAGTTTATTTTATTTTATTTTAGGTTTAGGTTAATTATATTTTGTTTATTTTATTTTTATTTTAGGTTTAAGTTTTTTTTAGTTCAGGGTTTAGGTTTATTTTTTAGCTTTAGGTTTTTATTTTATTTTATGTTAGGTTTATTTTAGGTTTATTTTATTTTAATTTTACGTTTAGTTTTTATTTTATTTAGGTTTTTTATTATTAGGTTTATTTTACTTTTTTAGTTTAGTTTATGTTTTTAATTTTTTTATTATAGTTTATTTTAATAAGTTTATTTTATTTTATTTTTAGGTTTAGGTTTAGGCTTTAGTTTAGGTTTTTATTATATTAATTTATATTTATTTTATTTTTGTTTAGGTTTTTTTATTTTTTTTGTTTTTAGGTTTTATAGTTTAGATTTAAGTTTTAAAGATTTTAGGGTTTGGCATTTAGGGTTTAGGGTTTAGGGTTTAGGAATTTTAGGGTTTAGGGTTAGCTTAGGGTTTAGGGTTAGTTTAGGGTTTAAGGTTTAGGGTTTTAGGGTTTAGGGTTTTAGGGTTTATGGTTTAGGGTTTAGGGCTAGGTTATGGTTTAGCGTTTGGGGTTTAGGGTTTTTTAGGATTTACAGTTTAGGGTTTAAGGGTATAGGTTTACGATTTACGGTTCACTGTTAGTTTTAGGGTTTAGGGTTTAGGGTTTTTTTTTTTAATTAAGTAAACCGATAGGTTCAAGTTTATTTAGTTTATTTTCTATTTATTTTAGTTTATTTTATTTTTTATTTATATTTTTGGTTTATTTTTTATTTTTATTTAGTTTACTTTATTTATTTCATGTTATTTATTTTAGTTTAGGTTTTTTATTTTTAAGGTTTAGGTTTAGGTTTATGTTTATTTTTTAGCTTTTTTTATTTTTTTTCATTTTTAGGTTTAGCTTTTAGGATTTTCTGTTATTTTTTTAGATTTAGATTTTAGGTTTTTATTTTAGGTTTTTTTTGTCTTAGTTTAGGTTTATTTTTAGTTGATTTTATTTTATTTAGTTTAAGGTTTAGGTTTAGTTTATTTTAAGTTTAGGTTTAGGTTTTATTTATTTTAGTTTACTTTATTTTAGTTTAGGTTTATATTTATTTTATTTTGTTTATTTTAGGTTTAGGTTTTTTTTAGTTTATGGTTTATGTTTAATTTTTTTAATTTTTAGGTTTTATTTTTTGGTTTTTTTTAGGTTTATGTTTTTATTTAGTTTTTATTTTATTTTATTCTAGGTTTTTTTTTATGTTTAGTTTTTATTTTATTTAAGTTTTTTATTTTTAGGTTTATTTTTTTTAGTTTAGTTTAGGTTTTTATTTATTTTATTTTAGTTTAGTTTTTATTTTTTTGGTTTAGATTTAGGTTTTAGTTTAGGTTTTTATTTTATTTATTTTTTTTATTTTATTTTGATTTAGGTTTATTTATTTATTTTATTTTAAGGTTTTATTTAGTTTAGGTTTAGGTTTTTATGGTTTAGGGTTTAGGGTTGAATGTAACTCCTAAGATGTCCTTCAAGTGGCATGCCTCAACTTTAATAGCGATCAACTAAGCTAAGCATATCTCTAGATCAAGTAAGGCCTTGATTAGAGATTCCCTCATCTTTTTGTATAAGACAAGGGTGTCGTATATTCTTAACTTAGCATGAAACTTTCTAAGGTGAGCTAGAACATTTTAATCAACTCTAGCTTGGTCCTCCATAAGCATATCTATGGGTGGAGCATCCTATGGAGGGGCTATCTGCGCACTCGAACCAATGACTTACTTACCCTTATCCTAAGGTGCTACCCAATGAGGTAGAACAATGTCACTGTGTAAGTTGACTATAGTGACTTCTTGGAATGATGAGCTTGTGGAAAGTTCTACCTTCTCATCGGGCATACCTACAGCTTCTCCTATGGGATCTTCAGAGTCAGTTAACTCCAAGTCAATCTCATGAAGTAAACCTGATTGATTCATAGAAGGATAATCCGACTCTGAATCAAAAAGGAAAGGATCACAACTACTAGAGCTATTTTTTATTTAGACTTTGAGAGCTTTCAATGAGAATAAAATCAAGAGCATCAGAAGTAGATAATATATAAGTAGAAATAGCTTTCTTCATTAATATTTATTTGGGTTGAAGTACATGATAGAAATCAAGTAAAGTAAGCGGAGTAAGGGATTTAATGCCCTTATCTGCAGATACAACGCTCCTGGTAGAAGAGGAGCTAGTAGAAGAGGTGGTAGCTGCAATGGTGGAGGGAGTACTGGACTTGGATGGTGGCTATGCTACTGGACTATCCTGGGCTAGTATGGTGGGCTGCTGCTGATGGTGGGTTGTCACCCTCCTCGACTTATCCTTTGCAACTAGCAAACATTTTTTCGTGTTGGAGGTTTGAGCTACTTCAGGCACCTGCAAGAAAAGCTTCTTGATCTTAGAAATGATCTTATTAGTGGTTCGGGATAGGGAGATATCCTAACCTTCTTTGGTCTTAAAGGATCACAAGTATCCCTAAGGATTATTCTAACAGAACTAGATGGTTGTTCTAATAAGTATTCCATAGGGATAACTATGGCTCTCAACTTGTAGCTATGCTCAAGCTAGTCCTTAAAAGTGATACAATCCTCTAAGACATGGCCTAACATATAGTGGTAGGGCAATAGCTAGGATCGTTGCTTTTGTCCACTTCCTCCGACCTCATAGACTCTGGTAACTGAAAGTCAGTTTTCTTTAAGAGATTCTTAAAGATTTTCCTAACTACCTCCTTCTTGATTGAATATGGCTTATTCAATCTATCGGCAAGAGTAGGTGGAAAGTAGCTACATGGCGATGGTTATGAATACTGCTACTAGGTAGGCTACGGCGGTGGTGGAAATGGTCGTTGTGATGGTTGTGGTGGCCGGGTTGATGGTCGAGGTGGCGAAAGAGGAGGTGGTAAAGGAGGCTGCTGATCTTGTAGTCTCTCATACTGAACTCTAGCTGGCTTCTCTCTGTCCATTGACATAATTGTCCTTAGCTTCTTCTCAAACATTGTCTGTGGCTTGAGCCTACATGATTGGTCGGGAAAGGGCAACTATTTGGCTTCCTCTTGTAGGCTTGCGTCCTTGATGATTAATTTCTTGAATGTTTTGATGGTAAAGCCCTTAAGCATGAAGGCGACCGGCCATGGATATTATTGAGAAGATTCTCAATGCCATGTTGTTCGGATAGCTGTGGTTAGCATTTCATGCATAATTTGTGCCACCTGAGATTGTAATCAATAAGTGACTTGTTGAGTTTCTATTTTTTTGAAATGGGGTCGCCTACAATCACCCTCTATTGACCTCAAACAAAGTACTTGATGAAGAGGTGCTCCAACTCAGTAAAAGTGTCCATGAAACCGTTGGGCAGTTCGACGTACCAATCAAATGCAACAATTGACAGACTGATAATAAAAAGGCAAAAGAGGACTACATTGCTGCCATCAGTGTTGCAACAGTCGGCTCTAAAGTGTGCACTGTGTTATCATGGTTTCCCACTCCAATCAAAGAACTTGAAGGATGGCGGCACAGTACGCTAAATAAAATAAAAGCTAAATAAAACCCTAAACCTAAAAAATAAGCCTAAAAATAAAACCTAAAAGTAACTAAAAATAAACTTAAAAATAAAAAACATAAAATAAAATAAAAATAAAATAAACAAATAAATATAAACTAAAATAAAAAAAGAAATAAAAACCTAAATAAAAAGAAACCTAAATAAAATAAAACTAAACCAAACTAAATATATAAGACTAAATAAAATAAAATAAAACTAGTAAAACCTAAAAAACTAAACAAAATAAAATAAAATAAAAATAAATAAAATAAAATAAAACCTAAACTAAATAAAAAAAATATAAACCTAAGAATAAAAAACCTAAATAAAATAAAAACTAAATGTAAAATAAATATAAAATAAACTTAAAATAAAAAAAATAAAAACTAAATAAAAACCTAAACCTAAAAAATAAACTTAAAAATAAAACTTTAAAATAAATAAAAAATTAAACCCATACCCTAAACTAAAAATAAAAACTAAACCTAAAATACATATAAAATAAACAAAATAAAATAAACCTGACCAAGAAATAAATAAAACCAAAATAAATAAAAACCTAAAAATAAACTAAACTTGAAACTAAATAAATATAAACTAAACATAAACTAAAAATAAAAATAAACCTAAAATAAAAACCTTAAACCTAAACCTAAGAAACTAAAATAAAAACCTAAACCTAAACCTAAAAAAAAAAACTAAAATTAAAACCTAAAAACTAAAATGAAAATAAAACTAAACTAAAAAATTAACTTAAACCTAAACCTAAACAAAAAATAAATTAAAATAAAAATCCTAAAATAAATAAAATAAACTAAATAAAAATAAAAATAAACCTAAATCAAAATAAAAAATAAAATGAACTAAAATAAAAAAATAAACTAAATAAACCTAAACCTACCAGTTTACTTATTTTAAAAATAATTAAAAAATCCTGGTTTAGTTTTAGGTTTAGGGTTTAGAGTTTAGATTTAGGTTTCAGGTTTAGGGTTTAAGTACACTTTTTCATTTAGGTTTAGGTTTAGAGTTTAGGGTTTAAGTTTAGGTTTAGGTTTAGTGTTTAGGGTTTAAGTTTTAGGGTTATAAGGTTTAGGTTTTTAGGGTTTAGGGTTTAGGGTTAGGGTTTAGGGTTTTATGTTTAGGTTTTATTTAGTTTTAGATTTAAGGTTTTGTTTAGGTTTAGTTTAGGTTAAACCTAGTGGAATTAGTGTTTAGTTTAGGGTTTAGATATTGGTTTAGGTTTTAGAACTTTATACATTAGGGTTTATTTTAGTTTAAGGTTCTGATTGTTAAAGTTTAAAATTTTAGGGTTTAGGGTTTAGGGTTTAAAGATATAGTGGAGTGTTTAGTTTAGGGTTTAGGATATTGGGTTTAGGTTTTAGGCTTTATGGATTAGGGTTTTTAGTGTTTTTGTTTTAGGGTTTACGGTTAGTTTAGGGTTAAAAGTTTAAGGTTTTAGGGTTTAGGGTTTAGGGTTTAGGGTTTAGGGCTTAGGGTTTAAGGTTTAGGGTTTAGGGTTTAGAGTTTAGTTTTAGTTTAGGGTTTAAGGTTTAAGATCTAGTATTTTTTATAGTTTAGTGTTAGTTTTAGGGTTTAGGGTTTAGGATTTAGTGTTTAGGTTTTAGGGTTTATCATTTATAGTTTTTTAAAAAAAATTAAGTAAACCATTATATTCAGGTTTATTTAGTTTATTTTATATTTTTATTTAGGTTTATTTTTTATTTTTATTTATTTTAGTTTATTTAATTTAGTTTAGATTTTCCATTTTAGTTTATCTTTTAGGTTTTAGGTTTAGGTTAAGGTTTTTTTTTATTTTCTTTGGTTTACATTATAGGTTCTTATTTTAGGTTTAATTTTAGATTTTTTTTTAATTTAGGTTCAGGTTTATTTTGGTTTATTTTATTTTAATTAGTTTATGGTTTAGGTTAAGTTTATTTAAGGCTTAGGTTATATTTATTTTAGTTTAATTTATTTTAGTTTATGTTTAGGATTATTTTATTTTGTTTATTTTATTTTTATTTTAGGATTAAGTTTTTTTTAGTTAAGGTTTTAGGTTTTTTTTATTTATTTTTAGGTTTATTTTTATTTAGTTTTTATTATATTTTATTTTCGGTTTATTTGGTTTTATTTTATTTAGGTTTTTTATTTAGGTTTATTTTATTTTTAAGTTTATTTTAGGTTTTGATTTATTTTATTTTAGTATATTTTTATTAGTTTATTTTTTTAGGTTTAGGTTTAGGTTTTAGTTTTAGTTTTTATTTGATTTTTTTCTTCTTATTTTATTTATGTTTAGGTTTTTTTTATATATTTTATTTTTAGGTTTTATTTAATTTATGTTTAGGTTTTTAGGTTTTTAGGATTTAGGGTTTAGGGTTTAGGGTTTTAGGGTTTAGGGTTTAGGGTTGAGGATTAGGGTTTTGGGTTTTGGGTTAGTCTTTAAGCTTTAGGATTTATGGTTTTTAGGGTTTAGGGTTTAGGGTTTAGGGTTAGTTTAGGTTTTAGGGTTAGCTTAGGGTTAGTTTTTTTAAATTAAGTAAACCCATAGGTTTAGGTTTATTTAGTTTATTTATTATTAATTTTTATTTATTTTTTATTTTATTTTTATTTATGTTTATTTTTAATTTTTATTTATTCTAATTTATTTATTTTACTTTATGTTTTAGGTTTAGATTTAGGTTTAGGTTTATCTGTCAGTTGAGTTTTATTTTTATTTTATTTTTTATTTTTAGGATTAGGTTTAGTTTTAGGTTTTTATTTTATTCTTTTAGGATTAGATCTTAGGTTTTTATTTTAGGTTTATTTTTAGGTTTTATTTTTTACTTTAGATTTTAGTTTATTTTTAGTTTATTTTAGTTTATTTAGTTTACGTTTAGGTTTAGGTTTTATTTATTTTATTTAGTTTATTTTAGTTTAGGTTTTAGGTTTGTTTTATTTTGTTTATTTCATTTGTATTTTAGGTTAGGTTTTTTTTTAGTGTAGGGTTTAGGTTTTGTTATTTATTTTTATGTTTTATTTTTAGGCTTAGGATTTTATTTAGTTTTTATTTTATTTTATTTTATGTTTATTTTAGGTTTATTTTATTTTAATTTTATGTTTTGTTTTATTTTATTTAGGTTTTTTATTCTTAGGTTTATTTTTGGATTTTATTTTTTTTGTTTATCATTTAGGTTTTTTTAACAAAAAAATTAAGTAATCCAGTAGGTTTAGGTTTATTTAGTTTATTTTTTATTTATTTAATCTTATTTTATTTTTTATTTTTATTTAAGAATATTTTTATTTTTATTTAGTTTAGATTATTTATTTTAGTTTAAGTTTTTTATTTTAGTTTATTTTTTAGATTTAAGTTTATGTTTAGGTTTATTTTTTAGTTTAGTTTTTTTTTTATTTTTTTTTTAGGTTTTGGTTTATGTTTAGGTTTTTATTTTATTTTTTTATGTTTAGGTTTTAGGTTGTTATTTTATGTTTTTTTTTTTAGTTTTCATTTTTAGTTTAGGCTTAAGTTTATTTTTAGTTTATTTTATTTTATTTAGTTTAGGTTTAGGTTTAGGTTTAGTTTATTTTAGGTTTAGTTTTAAGCTTTATTTATTTTAATTTAGTTTATTTTAGTTTAGGTTTAGGTTTATTTTATTTTAGGTTTTGTTTTTTTTTAGTTTAGGGTTTAGGTGTTATTTTTATTTATTTTTAGGTTTTATTTTTTGGTTTATTTCTTAGGTTTAGGTTTTTATTAAGTTGTTATTTTTTATCTTAAGTTTATTTTCTTTTTCTTTTACGTTTTGTTTTTATTTTTAGGTTTATTTTATTTTGTTATTTACTTCAGGTTTTTATTTATTTTATTTTAATTTAGTTTTTATTTTCTTTTTTATTTTATTTTTAGGTTTAGGTTTAGGTTTTAGTTTCAACTTTTATTTAATTTTATTTTATTTTGTTATTTAGGTTTAGGTTTTAAGGTTATATAGGGTTTATTGTTTAGGGTTTTAGGATTTTGGGTTAAGTGTTTAGGGTTTAAGGTGTTTAGGGTTTAGGGTTTAGGGTTTTGGTTTTAGGTTTAGGATATAGGTTTTAGTTTATGGTTTAGGGTTTTGGGTTTAAGGTTTATAATTTTTTAACAGAGTTTAGGGTTTAGGGTTTAGTGTTTAGGGTTTAGGGTTTTAGGGCATAGGTTTTAGGGTTTAGGTTTTAGGGCTTAGGGTTTAGGGTTTATGGTTTAGAGTTTAGGGTTTAAGGTTTTAGGGTTTAGGGTTGTAGGTTTAGGGATATAAGTTTAGGGTTTAGGTTTTTTTATTCTTTTTTATTTTTTATTTTTTAAATTAAGTAAAATGGTAGGTTTAGGTTTATGTAGTTTATTTTTTATTTATTTTAGTTTATTTTATTTTTCATTTCTATTTAGGTTTATTTTTATTTTTATTTAGTTTTATTTATATATTTTAGTTTAGGTTTTTATTTTAGTTTATATTTTAGGTTTACATTTAAATTTAGGTTTACTTTTTAGTTTAGATTTATTTTTATTTTAATTTTTTGGTTTAGGTTTTATTTTTTAATTTTAGGTTTAGGTGTAGGTTTTTATTTTATTTTTTTAGGTTTAGGTTTTAGGTTTTATTTTAGGTTTACTTTTTGGTTTTATTTTTTAGTTTACATTTAGGTTTATTTTAAGTTTATTTTATTTTATTTAGTTTAGGTTTAGGTGTCAGGTTCAGTTTATTTTAGGTTTAGGTGTAGGTTTATTTTATTTTTCTTTTAGGTTTAGGTTTTTTTTTAGTTTAGGATTTAGGTTTTGTTTTTTATTTATTTTTAGGTTTAGGTTTTTATTTAGTTTTTATTTTATTTAATTTTATGTTTATTTTATTTTTATTTTAGGTTTAGTTTTTATGTTATTTAGCTTTTTTATTTTTTAGTTTAGTTTAGGTTATTATTTATTATATTTTAGCTTAGTTTTTATATTTTATTATATTTTCTTTTTTAGGTTTAGGTTTTAGTTTTTGTTATCATTTTATTTTCTTTTTTAGGTTTAGGTTTTAGTTTTTGTTATCATTTTATTTTATATTTTTATTTTAGTAAGGTTATAGCATTTTTTTATTTATTTTTTTTAGGTTTTATTTAGTTTGGGTTTAGCTTTTTAGCTTTTTAGCTTTTTAAGGTTTTGGGTTTTGGGTTTAGAAGAGTTGTTGGTAGTTTTGGGTGGGGGGTTTTTTAGGGTTTTCTTTTTGTGTTTAGGTCTTAGGGTTTAGGGTTTAGTGTTTTAGGGATTTGGGTTTAGGTTTAGGTTTTAGGTTTTGGTTTTAGGGTTTAGGGTTTAGTGTTTATGGTTGAGGTTTTAAGTTTAGTGTTCAAGTTTTAATTTAGGGTTTAGGGTTTTTGGTTTATTTTTAACATAGAACAAATTCAGATTTAGCATATCTTCTTTTTGTATTCATCAACCAAGTAACACACCAAATTTTCTAAGATACAAGTGATGACATAGATAAAAAATGAGCACACATAGACTAAATCAAAAACCCTAGATAACTACACCATCACTACTGTAAAGACACAGTTCCATAAGCAGTAGATCGGATCGACTATTTTTTAATTTCTCCAATTCCCATCAAAACCACCCCAGCCTCTTGAGTATCAAGATCCACCATCATATCCCTGATCTCTCCCTCCACCACCACCACGGCTATAACCTCCATCACTCCTCCCACCTCTATGATCACCACTGCTCTGACCACCACCTCCATATTCAACAACACCTCTAGATCCCCCATCACCACCGTGATAATCGCTGCCTCAACCTTCACCTCCACCACCAGATCTAGACTAAGCCTAGTTAACGATGATATTCATGCCATTAAGGTTATGCCCATTCTTAAGGTATTTTTAAAATCTAAAGTGGGAGAATTTTATTGCCAAAAAGATAGGGATACAAGGTCATTAAGGGGGATAAATCTCTAAACTACTACTCAAAAAGCTACAATTAGCCTAAAGAGATAAATCCCTTACCTATTATAAGAAAACTAAAGCAAAATAAAGAAAAGGACTAAAACTAAGATAGAAATAGCACAAAATTCCAATAAAGGCAATCAAAGCCATTTATATCCTGAAATCTTCTAATAGAACCACAAACCACCTACAGCCCCAAAACCTGCCACAAACCTGCAAAGAACATAAGATAGAGATTAACATCTAGAAATAAGGACTAGCTAAGTACACAAAAGGAAAAAATTATAAAAATCTTTGATAAGGCTCTAGCTCAGTCACATTCATCTCAAGGGGCAACAGGATATGTGCGCATCCACCTTCTGAAGAAGGGTTACAATCATATATGGTGCTACTAGCCAAAAGGATAATAGGGGAAACATCCTAGCCATCATAGCCAACTAACCTCAATTAGACCAAATAGCTAACATCTAAGAGCTAGCCAAGTTCCAGTATCTATCATAAAGATTAAATAGGAAACTAACCAGCAAAACATCTAGCCAAACTAGAGCGAAGGAACTAACCAAACAAAATAGTAGCCAATAAATAACCACAGTCAAAGCCACCCAAAATAAATATAGACCAAAGGTAAATAACCAAAAATTTTGCAGATCCAACAACCAAAAGCGTAGCTACAGCCAACCATTAGGGCTACCCAGCCAACCATAGCAACAGGAATCAGTAAAAATAATAATAGAGCCAAGAATAGCCAAAGCCATATACAGGTTCATCCCACAATAGAAAGAAACAATAAGCCAATGGGCTATCCATCCAATAGGCAAACACCATAGAACAAACTTTTTGAAAAAACCACCATAAAAGGGAAACAAAAAATAGATGGCAGGTAATAACTCCAGAGAGAGTAACTCAGCCCAGGAGAGAACAAAGCCCATAGCCAGGCCCAACCAATAATCATGATGCCAAATAACCAAAACCAAAAGCAAAAGGCTAGATAAAACCACACCCATCAAGCAACCACCAACAAATAAAAGCTCACAGGAAAAAAATAGGCTAGGGAAAAAGACAAGCAAGCAAGCTCCCAAGCCTGCTAATCACCAGGCCATACTAAAACCAACACAGAAGGAGACCAATAAGAGGAGAGAGCCACCAAAACCAGAGGGCATCCAAAGCTCAGTAGTACTAACTAGAAACAATCCTGACCTCCATCAGAAGGAGATATCATTCTCAAGGTTTAGGTTTAGGTTTAGGTTTATTAAGCTTCAATGTTTGGGTTTATTTTTAATTTATTTAGTTACTTTATATTTAGGTTTAGGGTTTAGGGTTTGGGGTTTAGAGTTTAGGCTTTAGGGTTAGTGTTTAGGGTTTAGGGTTTAGGGTTCAGTTTAAGGTTTAGGGTTTAGTGTTTAAGGTTTAGTGTTTAGGGCTTTAGGGTTTATTCTTTTAGGGTTTATGGTTTAGTGTTATGTTTTATGGTTTAGGGTTTAGGGTTTTTAGGGTTTAGTGTTTAGGGTTTAGGATTGTAGGTTTACGGTTTAGAGTTTAGGGTTTAGGATTTAGGGTTTATGATTTTTTTTAAATTAAGTAAACCAGTAGGTTTAGGTTTATTTAGTTTATTTAATTAATTTTTCATTTATTTTAGTTCATTTTACTTTTTATTTTAATTTAGGTGTATTTTTCATATTTATTTAGTTTAGTTTATTATTTTAGGTTAAGTTTTTTTATTTTATTTTATTTTTTGCATTTAGGTTTTATTTTTTTTTTTTATTTTTGTTATGTTTTAGGGTTTGGGTTTATTATTTAATTTATTTAGTTTTTTTAGGTTTAGTTTATCATTTGGGGTTTAGGGTTTAGGGTTAAGGTTTAGGGTTTAGGGTTTAGGGTTCTAGGGTTTAGGGTTTAGGGTTTAGTGTTTAGGGTTTTATGGTTTATGCTTTTAGGGTTTAGGGTTTAGGTTTATGGTTTATGGTTTAGGGTTTATGGTTTTTTAGGGTTTAGGGTTTGGGGTTTAGGATTATAGGTTTAGGGTTTAGAATTTAGGATTTAGGGTTTAAGGTTTTTTATTTTAAATTAAGTAAATCGACAGGTTTAGGTTTATGTAGTTTATTTAGTTTATCTTTTATTTATTTTAGTTTATGTTACTTTTTATTTTAATATAGGCTTATTTTTTATTTTTATTTAGTTTAGTTTGTTTATTTCAATTTATGTTTTTTTTAGGTTTAGGTTTTATTTTATTTTTTTTTAGGTTTAGGTTTTTATTTTATATTTTTATGTTTAGATTTTAGGGGTTTTTTAGGTTTATTTTTAGGTTTTATTTTTTACTTTAGGTTTTGGTTTGTTTTTAGTTTATTTTATTTTATTTAGATTAGGTTTAGGTTTAGGTTTTATTTATTTTAGTTTAGTTTATCTTAGTTTAGGTTTAAGTTTATTTTATTTTGTTTATTTTATTTTTATTTTTAGTTTAGATTTTTTTTTGTTAAGGGTTTAGGTTTTATTTTAAGGTTAATTTCTTAGGTTCACGTTTTTATTTTATTTTATTTTAGGTTTATTTTATTTTTATTTTATGTTTAGATTTTATTTTATTTTGGTTTTTTATTCTTAGGCTTATTTTATATTTTACTTTAGTTTAGGTTTTTATTTATTTTATTATAATTTAGTTTGTATTTTTATTTTATTTTACTTTTAGATTTAGGCTTATGTATAGGTTTTAGTTTAAATCTTTATTTTATTTAGAATAGGTTTTTTATTTATTTAATTTTTAAGTTTTATTTAGTTTAGGTTTAGGATTTTGGGTTTTTAGGGTTTAGGGTTTAGGGTTTAGGGTTTGGGGTTTGAAGTTTAGGGTTCAGGGTTTAGAGTTATATGTTTTAGGTTTACGGAGTAAGGTTTATGGTTTAGGATTTAGGGTTTAGCATTTTAGGGTTTAGAGTTTAAGGTTTAGGGTTTAGGGTTTAGGGTTTTAGGGTTTAGGGTTTGGGATTTATGGTTGTAGTTTAAGGGTTTAGGATTTTTGATTTTTTTTAATAGAGAACAAATTTAGATTCAACATTTGTTCTTTTTGATTTCATTAGCCAAGTAACACACTAAATTTTCTAAGACATAAGCGAAGTCATGGATAAAAAATTATTTCTTTTTGATTTTTTTTTTATGTTTAGGTTTTATTTTTTATTTTCACGTTTAGGTTAATGTATTTATTTCTTTTTTTAGGTTTACATTTAGGTTTTATTTTTTAGTTTAGGCTTGGGTTTATTTTTAGTTTATTTTATTTTATTTAGTTTACATTTAGGTTTTTTTAGTTTAGGGTTTAGGTATTTTTTAGTTTAGGGTTTAGGTTTTTTTCTTTTAAGGTTTATTTTTTAGGTTTAGGTTTTTATTTAGTTTTTATTTGATTTTATTTTTATTTTATTTTTAGGTTTTATTGTATTTAGCTTTTTCTTAAGTTTGTTTTATATTTTTAATTTAGCTTCAGTTTTTATTTATTTTATTTTAGTTTCATTATTAGTTTTGATTTTATTTTATTTTTAGGTTTATGTTTAGGTTTAGTTTAGGTTTTAGTTTAGGTTACTATTTTATTATTATTATTATCTTATTTATGTTTATGGTTTTTAATTATTTTATTTTTAGGTTTTATATAGTTTAGGTTTAGGATTTTAGGTTTTAGGGCTCAGAAGGTTTAGGGTTTAGGGTGGGTAGGTAGGTAGGTAGGGTTTAGGGTTTAGGGAGGATTTAGGGTCAGTAGGGTCAGGATTTAGGAGGTTATAGGTTTATGGTTTAGGGTTTAGGGTTTAGGGTTAGTTTTAGGATTTAGGGTTTATGGCTAGGATTTTTTTATTTTTATTTTATTATTATATTTAGGCTTTATGGTTTAGGGTTAGTTTAGGGTTTAGGGTTTAGGGTTAGCTTTATGGTTTAGGGTTAGGGTTTCTTTTTTTATTTAGGGTTTAGGATTTAGGGTTTATGGTTTAGGGTAAGCTTATGGTTTAGGGTTTATGATTTAAGGTTTAGGTTTCTTTAGTTTATTTTTTATTTTTATTTAGTTTAGTTTATTTATTTTTGGTTTATTTATTTTAGTTTAAGTTTTTTGCTTAAATTTATTTTTTAGGTTTAAATTTATGTTCATGATTATTTTTTAGTTTAGTTTTATTTTTATTTTATTTTTTTAGGTTTATATTTTATTTTTTATTTTTGGTTTAGGTTTAGGCTTTAGGTTTTTATTTTATGTTTATTTTTACGTTTTATTTTTTTGTTTAGGTTTAGGTTTATTTTTAGTTTGTTTTATTTTATTTAGTTTAGAGTTTAGGTTTAGTTTATTTTAAGATTAAGTTTACATTTTATTAATTTAGTTTAGTTTATTTTAGTTTAGGTTTAGGTTTATTTTATTTTATTTATTTTAGGTTTAGGTTTTTATTTAGTTTTTATTTAACTTTATTTTATTTCTATTTTACATGTTGTTTTAATATTATTTAGGTTTTTTATTTTAATGTTTATTTTATTTTTTTAGCTTAGATTATGTTTTTATTTATTTTATTCTATTTTAGTTTTAATTTTTTATATTATTTTATTTTTAAGTTTTGGTTTAGGTTTAGGTTTAGGTTTAAGTTTTATTATAGGTTTTTATTTTATTTTATTATTTTATTTTATTTAGGTTTAGGTTTTTATATTTATTTTGTTTTTAGGTTTTTTTTAGTTTAGGTTTAGTTTTTTTGGTTTTTAGGGTTTATGTTTTAGGTTTTGGGGTTTAGGGTTGTAGGCTTTAGGGTTGTAGGCTTTAAGGTTTATACTTTAAAGTTTAGGGTTTAGGGTTTTTTGTTTAGGGTTAAGGTTTAGGGTTTAGGGTTTAGATTTTTTTTAGGGTTTAGGGTTAGGATTTTTAATTTTAATTTTTAGGGTTTTTATTTTTTATTTTTTTATTTATTTTTGAAATTAGGTAAACTAGTAAGTTTATGTATATTTAGTTTATTTTTTATTTATTTTAGTTTACTTTTATATTTAGGTTTATTTTTCTTTTCACTTTTATCTATGTTTTATATTATTTTATTTTAAGTTTATTATATTTTTATTTTAGGTTTAGTTATTATTATATTTAGGTTTTTTATTTTTTATTTTAGATTATGTTTTTATTTATTTTATTTTATTTTAGTTTTTATTTTATATTTTTTTTTCTTTTTAGGTTTGAGTTTAGGTTTTTGTTTATGCTTTTGTTTTATTTTATTTTTTAAAATTTATTTTTGTTTAGGATTTTTTTTATTTTATTTCTAGGTTTTATTTATCTTAGTTTTAAGTTTTTGGATTTTTAGGGTTTAGGGTTTAGGGTTTAGGGTTTTGGGTTTAGGGTTTAGCGTTTACAGTTTTGGGTTTACTGTTTACATTTTAGCATTTAAGGTTTGGTCTTTTGGATTTTAGGGTTTAGCATTTAGGGTTTATGGTTTAGGGTTTTTATGGTTTAGGGTTTAGGGTTTAGGTTTTAGGTTTAGGGTACATCTTTTAGTTTTGGGTTTCAGGTTTTAAATTTTTTATTTTAATAGAGAACAAATTCATATTCAACATTTCTTATTTTCAATTTCATCAACCAAGAAACACAATAAGTTTTTTAAGACACCAGTGATGACATTTATCAAAAATTAGCACACATAGGGCAAAACAAAAACCCTAGATAACTAAAACTATCTCTACTATAAAGACACAGTTCCAAAAGTAGCAGATCAGAATGGTCATTCTTTAATTTCTTCGATTCCCATCAAAACCACCCTGGCCTCTCAAGTAGCGGGATCCACCATCATATCCTTGATCTCTCCCTCCGCCACCACCACGGTTGTAAACTCCAACACTCCTCTCGCCTCCATACCCACCACTACTCCAACCACCACTTTCATGTCCACCAGTACCTCCACCGTTAGATCTCCCTGACCACCACTAAGATTTTCATGACTTCATGTTCGCCTCCACTGTTAGATCTAGACTGAGCCTGGTTGACAGTGATTTTCCTGTGTCAAGGTTCTACCCATTCTTAGGGTTTAGCTTTAGGTTTAAGTTTATTAGGTTGTAGGGTTTAGGTTTATTTTTTAATTTATTTAGTTACTTTTGGTTTAGGTTTATGGTTTGGGGTTTAGGGTTTAGGATTTAGAGTTTAAGTTAAGGTTTAGGGTTCAGGTTTTAGGGTTTAGGGTTTAGAGTTTAGGGTTTTGGGTTTTAGGGTTTATGCTTTTATGGATTAGGGATTAGGGTGAGGGTTTTCGATTTAGGGTTTAGGGTTTAGGGTTTAAGGTTTTAGGGTTTATTCTTTTAGGGTTTAGGGCTTAGGGTTTAGGGTTTAGTGTTTAGGGTTTATATTATTTTTAGGGTCTAGGGTTTAGGGTTGTAGGTTTAGGGTTTAGGATTTTTGATTTATTAATTTTAAAATCGACAGTTTAGGTTTATTTAGTTTATGTAGTTTATTTTTTATTTATTTTAGTTTATTTTATATTTTATTTTATTTTGGTTCATTTTTAATTTTTATTTAGTTTAGTTTATTTATTTTAGGTTTATTTATTTTAGTTTAGGTTTATTATTTTAGGTTATTTTTTAAGTTTAGGTTTAGGATTAAGTTTATTTTTTAGTTGAGTTTTATTTTTCTTTATTTTTTAGGTGTAGGTTTATTTTCTACTTTTAGGTTTAGGTTTAGGTTTTTATTTTATGTTTATTTTTAGGTTTTATTTTAAAGTTTAGGTTTAGGTTTTTAGGTTTTTTAGTTTTTAGGGTTTAAGGTTTGGAGTTTAGGGTTTTAGGGTTTAGGATTTTAGGGTTTATGCTTTAGGGTTTAGAGTTTAGTGTCAGTTTCTTAGGGTTATTTAGGGTTTTTTTTTTAAATTAAGTAAATCGATAGGTTTAGGTTTATTCAGTTTCTTTAATTTAATTTATTTTTTATTTATATTTATGTTTATTTTTTATTATTATTTAGTTTAGTTTACTTATTTTAGTTTAGGTTTATATTTTATTTTATTTTTTAAGTTTAGGTTTAGGTTTAAGTTTATCTTTTAGTGGACTTTTATTTTTATTTTCTTTTTTAAGTTTATGTTTTATTTTATTTTATATTTTGGTTTAGATTTATGTTTTCTTTTTAAGTTTAAGTTTTAGGTTTTTATTTTAGGTTTATTTTTAAGATTTATTTTTTAGTTTAGGTTTATGTTTATTTTTAGTTTATTTGATTTTATTTAGTTTAGGCTTAGGTTTAGCTTTAGTTTATTTTAGGTTTAGGTTCAGGGTTTGGGGTTTGTTTAGGGTTTAGGGTTTATGATTTGTGATTTAGGGTTTCAGTTTTTTAGGGTTTCGGGTTTAGGGTTTAGGTTTTAAGTTTAGGGTTCATGTTTTAGTTTAGGGTTTAGGGTTTTTGGTTTTTCTTTAAATGGAGAACAAATTCAAATTCAACATTTCTTCTTTTCAATTTCATCAACCAAGTAACACACGTGATGAGATAAATAAAAAATGAGCAAACATAGAGTAAATCAAAAACCCTAGATAACTAGAACTGTCTAAACTATAAAGACACAGCTCCATAAGGAGCAGATTGGATCGGTTGTTCTTTAGTTTCTCCAGTTCCCATTGGAACCACCCAGCCTCTCCAATAGCGGGATCCACCATCATATCCCTGATCTCTCTAGCAGGGTTTAGGGTTTTAAGGCTTATGCTTTTAGGGTTTATGGTTTAGGGTTTTATAAGGTTTAGGATTTTGGGTTTAGGGTTATAAGTTTAGGGTTGTAAGTTTAAGGCTTAGGGTTTAGGGTTTAGGATTTAAAGTTTAAGGTTTTTGTTTTTTTAAATTAAGTAAACTAATAGGTTTTGGTTTATTTAGTTTATTTTTTATTTATTTTAGTTTATTTAAATTTCTATTTTTATTTATGTTTTTTTTTTATTTTTATTTAGCTTTATTTATTTATTTTCAGTTTGTTTTTTAGGTTCAGGTTTAAGTTTAAGTTTAGGTTTAAGTTTTAGGGATTGGGGTTTAGGGTTTAGGGTTTAGAGTTGTAGGTTTTAGGGTTTAGGGTTTAGGGTTAGGATTTTTTTATTTTTTATTTTTTTATTTTATTTAGGGTTTAGGGTTTATGGTTTAGGGTTTAAAGTTTAGGGTTTAGGATTTAGGGTTTAGGGTATAAGGTTCAGTGTTAAGAGTTTTTTTTAAAATTATGTAAATTGGTAGGTTTAGGTTTATTCAGTTTATTTTATATTTTTATTTAGGTTTATTTTTATTTTTATCTAGTTTAGTTTATTTATTTATGTTTATTTATTTTAGTTTAGGTTTTTATTTTTGGTTTATTTTTTAGGTTTAGTTTTTGGTTTATGTTTATTTTTTAGTTTAATTTCATTTTTATTTTATTTTTTACGTTTAGGTTTTATTTTTTATTTTTAGGTTTAGGTTTAGGGTTTTACATTATTTTTTTAGGTTTTAGTTTTAGGTTTTTATTTTAAGTTTATTTTTAGGTTTTATTTTTTAGTTTAGGTTTAGGTTTATTTTTAGTTTATTTTATTTTTTTTAGTTTAGGGTATAGGTTTAGTTTAATTTTGTTTTAGGTTTAAGTTTTATTTATTTTAGTTTAATTTACTTTAGTATAGGTTTAAGTTTATTTACCTTGTTTATTTTAAGTTTAGGTTTTCTTTTAGTTTATGGTTTAGGTTTTATTTTTTATTTATTATCATGTTTTATTTTTAGGTTTATTTTTTAGCTTTAGATTTTTATTTAGTTTTAATTTTATTTTATTTTTATCTTACATTTAGTTTTTGATTTATTTAGGGTTTTTTAGGTTTATTTTATTTTTAAGTTTAGTTTAGGTTTTTATTTATTTTATTTTATTTTAGTTTTATTTTTTATTTTATTTTATTTTTGTTTTTATTTTTTATTTTATTTTATTTTTAGGTTTTGGTTTAAGTTTTATTTTAGGTTTTTATTTATATATTTTATTATGTTTAGGCATTTTAATTTATTTTATTTGTAGATTTTATTTAGTTTAGGTTTAGGTTATTACATTTTTGGGGTTTAATGCTTAGGGTTAGGGTTTAAGGTTTAGGGTTTTAGGTTTAGGGTTTAGGGTTTAGGATTTAGGGTTTATGGTTTTTTTTTTAAATTAAGTAAAATGGTTGGTTTAGGTTTATTTAGTTTATGTAATTTATTTTTTATTTATTTTAGTTTATTTTGATTTTTTATTTTTATTTTGTTTCATTTTTTTATTTAGTTTAGATTATTTATTTTAGGCTTTTTAATTTAGTTTATTTGTTAGGTTTAGGTTTAGGATTAAGTTTATTTTTTAGTTGAGTTTTATTTTTATTTTATTTTTTAGGTGAAGGTTTATTTTTTACTTTTAGGTTTAGGTTTAGGTTTTTATTTTATTTTTTTAGGTTTAAGTTTTAAGTTTTTATTTTATGTTTATTTTTAGGTTTTATATTGTAGTTTATGTTTAGGTTTATTTTTTGTTTATTTTCTTTTATTTAGTTTAGGTTTAGATTTAGATTTATTTTATTTTGGTTTTGATTTTTTAGGGTTTAGGGCTTAGGGTTTAGGGTTTAGGTTTTAGCGTTAGGGTTCAAGTTTTAGTTTAGGGTTTAGGTTTCATTTTTTTTAATGGAGAACAGATTCAAATTTAACCTTTCTTATTTTTGATTTTATCAACCAAGTAACACACCAAGTTTTCTAAGACACAAGTGATGACATGAATAAAAAATGAGCACACATAGAGCAAATAAAAAACCTTAGATAACTTGAACCTTCTAAACTATATAGATAGCTCCATAAGTGATCACCGTTTCTTGCTTTCTAATTCCCATCAACCACCCCAACCTCTCCGATGGATCAACCATCATATCGATCTCTCAGGGTTTAGGATTTTAGGGTTTATGCTTTTAGGGTTTAAGGTTTAGGGTATAGGGTTTATGGTTTATGGTTTTTTAGGGTTTAGGATTTAGGATCTAGGGTTTATTGTTATAGGTTTAAGGTTGCAAGATAAGGGATTAGGGTTTTGTGTTTTGGGTTTTCGATATAAGGTTTAAGGTTTCTGTTTATTAAGATTATTTAAACTAGTAGATTTTGGCTTTTTTAGTTTATTTTTTATTTATTTTGGTTTATTTTATTTTCTATTTTTATTTATTTTTATTTAGTTTTGTTTATTTATTTTAGTTTTATTTATTTTAGTTTTGGTTTTTTATTTTAGTATATTTTTTAGGTTTAGGTTTAGATTTAAGTTTTAGGGTTTGGGGTTTGGGGTTTAGGGTTTAGGGTTGTAGGTTTTAGAGTTTAGGGTTCAGGGTTAGGATTTTTTTATTTTTTTATTTAGAATTTAGGATTTAGTGTTTAGGGTTTTTTAGGATTTAGGGTTTAGGGTTGTAGGTTTATTGGTTAGGATTTAGGCTTTAAGATCTAGGGTTTGAGATTTTTTTATCTATAAATTAAGTAAACCAGCAGGTTTAGGTTTACTTAGTATATTTAGTATATTTTTATTTAGTTTAGTTTACTTTGTTTTTTTTTATTTTTTTTATTTACTTTAGTTTTTTTATTTTAGGTTTATTTATTTTATTTTAGGTTTTTTATTTTAGTTTATTTTTTAGGATTAGGTTTAAGTTTATTTCTTAGTTGAGATTATTTTTATTTTATTTATTAGGTTTAGGTTTTTATGTTATATTATATGTTTCGCTTTAAGATTTTTATTTTTAGGTATATTTTTAGGTTTTATTTTTTAGTTTTGATTTAGGTTTATTTTTGGTTTATTTTATTTTATTTAGTTTAGGATTAGATTTAGGTTTAGGTTTTATTTATTTCAGTTTATTTAATTTTAGTTTAGATTTAGGTTTATCTTATTTTGTTTATTTTATTTTTATTTTAGGTTTAGATTTTGTTTTAGTTTTGGGTTCTGGTTTTATTTTTTATTTATTTATTTTTAGGTTTATTATTTAGGTTTTGGTTTTATTTTAGTTTTTATTTTATTTTATTTTAGGTTTATTTTATTTTTATTTTATTTAGGTTTTTATTCTTAAGTTCATTTTATTTTTTAATTTAGTTTAAATATTTTTTATTTTAGTTTTTTTACTTTTTATTATATTTTATTTTTAGGTTTAGGTTTTTAATTTATTTAAGTTTAGTTTAGGTTTTTATTATTTTTAATTCTTTTATTTATTTAGGTTTACTTTTTTTAATTATTTTATTTTTATGTTTTATTTAGTTTCAGCTCTCAGGTTTTGTGGTTTAGGGTTTAGGGTCTTAGGGTTTCACCTGGTTTAGTAGGGTCAGGTTTGTCAGGTTTAGGGTTTAGGGTTTAGGGTTTATGGCTTTAGTGTTTAGGATTGTGGTTTTTGGGTTTAGGGTTTGTGTCAGTTTTAAAGTTGATGGTAATCTCTTTAGTGGTTTTTTAGGTAGTAGGGTTTGGGTTGGTCAGGGTTGCATGTAGGTTTAGGGTTTAAGGTTTAGGATTTAGTGTTTAGGGTATATGGTTTAGTGTTTAGAGTTTTTTTTTAATTATATAAATTGATAGGTTTAGGTTTCTTCAATTTATTTAGTTTATTTTATATTTTTATTTATGTTTATTTTTAATTTTTATTTAGTTTAGTTTACTTATTTATGTTTATTTATTTTAGTTTAGGTTTTTTATTTTAGTTTATTTTTTAGGTTTAGGTTTAGGTTTATGTTTATTTTTAGTTTTGTGTTATTTTAATCTTATTTTTTAGGTTTAGGTTTAAGTTTAGGTTTTTATTTTATTTTTTTAGGTTTAAGTTTTAGGGTTTTATTTTAGGTTTATTTTTAGGTATTATTTTTAGTTAATTTAATTTTATATAGTTTAGGTTTAAGTTTAGGTTTAGGTTTAGGTTTTATTTATTTTAGTTTAGGTTTAGCCCTAATTAATTTTTATTTTAAGTTTAGTTTTTTTAAGGTTTAGGTTTTATTTTTTATTTATTTTAAGGTTTTTTAAGTTTAATATTTAGGTTTAGGTTTTTATTTAGTTTTTATTTTATTTTACATTTAGGTATTATTTTATTTAGATTTCTCATGTTTAGGTTTATTTTATTTCTTAGTTTAGTTTAGGTTTTATTTATTTTATTTTAGTTAAATTTATATATTTTTTATTTTATTTTATTTTTAGCTTTTGGTTTAGGCTTAGGTTTAGGTTTAGGTTTAGATTAAGTTTAGGTTTTTATTTTATTTTATTTTTATTTTATTTAGGTTTAGCTTTTCTTATTTAAATTATTTTTTGGTTTTATTTATTTTTTTGTTTTTAGAGTTTAGGGTTTAGTTTTTAGGGGGTTAGGGTTTAGGGTTTAGGGTTTAGGATTTTAGGGTTTAGGGTTTCAATTTTAGGTTTTATTTAGTTTAGTTTAGTTTATTTGAGTTTAGGTTTAAGTTTATTTTATTTTGTTTATTTTAATTTTAGGTTTATTTTTAGTTTAGGGTTTAGGTTTTATTTTTTTAAGTTTAGTTTTTAGGTTTAGGTTATTATTTAATTATTATTTTATTTTATTTTAGGTTAATTTTTGTTTTTATTATATTTAGGTTTATTATTTTTAGGTTTTCCTATTTATGTTATCTTAATATAGATTTTATTTTATCTTTTATCTTTAAGCCTGCTTTAGGTTTAGTTTATTTTTATTTTATTTATCAGCTTAGGCCTTTTTTTTATCTTTAGTTTTATTTAGTTTAGGTTTAGGTTTTAAGTTTATGTCTGCTGTCCACGATCAGGTTTTATGGCTAGTGGCCCAGTGGCCCAGGGCCTGGGGCCCTTAATGCCCAGGGCTCAGGGTTTAGGGTCCGGATTTGTGCTCAGGGCCTGTGAGCCCAGGGTCTTAGTGGCTTAGGGCTTAGGTTAGCCCAGGTTTAGGTCACTTAAGGTAGGGTAAGCCCAGGGTTTAGGCTCGGAGGGCTGGCCAGGCCCAGCCAATCGCCTTGGGCCCACCACATCAGTGGCCCAGGTCAGATATGGGGTAGATCATGGTCTTGGGCCTGCACAGTGGTTAGTTTTGAGCATGTGGTTTAGGGTTTAGGGTTATTTTAGGGTTTAATGTTTTGGGTTTTAGGGTTTAGGGTTTAGGGTTTAGGGCCTGTGCCAGTCAGAGGTGAGCTCAGGGTTTAGTTATGGCTGATCATATAAGATTTAGTTTAGGGTTAGTGGTAGAGGTTGGTTTAGGATTTAGAGTTTAGAGTTTAGGGTTTAGGGTTTAGGGTTTTATTAAAAAACAATTAAATAAACCGGTAGGTTTAGGTTTGTTTAGTTTATTTTATATTTTCAATTATGTTTATTTTTTATTATTTATTTAATTTAATTTATGAATTTTATGTTTATTTATTTTAGTTTAGGTTTTTTATTTTAGTTTATTTTTAGGTTTAGGTTTAGGTTTATGTTTATTTTTTAAATTTAGTTTTATTTTTTATTTTTTTTTAGGTTTATGTCTTATTTTTTATTTTAAGGTTTTAGCTTTTATTTTGCTATTTTTTGGTTTAGGTTTTAGGTTTTTATTTTACATTTATTTTTAGCTTTAGGTTATTTTTAATTTATTTTATTTTATTAAGTTTAGGTTTGTGTTTAGGTTTAGTTTATTTTAGGTTTAGGTTTAGATTTTATTTATTTTAGTTTAGGTTTATATATATATTTTTTTTTAGGTTTAGGTTTTTTCAGTTTAGGGTTTAGGTTTTAGTTTTTATTTATTTTTTGGTTTTACTTTTAGGTTTATTGCTTAGGTTTAGGTCTTTATTTAGTTTATATTTCAAGTTGATTTTATTTTTATTTTATGTTTAGGTTTTACATTTAGGTTTATTTTTTTTAGTTTAGTTTAGGTTTTTATTTATTTTATTTTATTTTAGTTTTTATTTTTATTTTATTTTATTTTTACATATAGGTTTAGGCTTTTATTTTATTTTTTATTTTTTTAAGTTTAGATTTTTATATTTATTTTATTTTTAGGTTTTATTTAGTTTAGGTTGCGGTTTTTCATTTTTTTAGGTTTTTAGGGTTTAGGGTTTATGGTTTTCAATTTAGAGTTTAAGGTTAGGGTTTGGGGTTTAAGGTTTAGGGTTTAGGGTTTAACGTTTAGGGTTTAGGGTTTAGTGTTTAGGGTTTTACGGTTTTAGGGTTTTTTTGGGATACCCCATATAGGGGGAATTTTATTGCCACAAAAAATGGATTATAAGGTCCTTAAAGGGGATAAACTCCAGAACTACTGCTCAAAGAGCTACAATCAGCCTAGGGAGTAAATCCATTATCTAAGTACATCCAAAAGCAAAACAAAAGAGTTAAGTAAGCAAAAGATACAAATTGATTAACATATATAAGCAAATAAAGGATAAGGGTCAATGTTCTGTAGGATGTGAGAATGCATAACACAATGGAGTAACCCGCAAGAGAAAAAAAGGAAAAGCACCAAGATTGTAGACAAAAGAAGAAGCTTAAGGTAATACAGAGAAAGTGGTAACTGCGAGCAACAAATTTTGAGAATGGTAATAATAAGGAGGTGTGATAGAGGTGGCTCAGGCTCAATCATGCCAAGTTGCGGTAGATGCAAATATGATCATCCAAACTTCAGCAGAAGGGTTACATCACAAGAGCTATTACCAAACCAAAAAGGAGTGAAATCATCATAGCCATCATAGCCAACAAACTTATATAGCAGCCATTTGATGAAGATCTGTTGAGCCATAATACCTGCAAACATAGGCAAAGTCATATACAGAGTAGAAAAAAGAGCAGCAAAGACCAAAGTGGGTAAGGGGATCACATGCAAATTATATGTCATCATATAAGGCTCTATGGCATGATAATCCCAACTCAAATGAAAGAGAGCCATCAATGCCAGGTCATCCAGCATTAAAGTCATAACTACTATCACTCTTATTTGTTTCATATGAATGGACAGAAATAATGAAAAACATCATGGGATCTTTATGAATCACATGAGGATAATTGCTAGAATTAAAAAATAAAATTCGAGACATGTTCAGTGCCAATCTCATTAACTACAAACAATTCAATGGTTGTAAATTTGTGGCAAATAAATTGAGTTTTAACTTGCCGGATCAACCCTATTGTAAAAATGACAAGATTGTCTATTGGGTAAAACCTCTTGATAATACTATTAAAATTAACACTAATGGCTCTGTCTCTCATAAAGGTTCAGGTTGTGGTGGAATTTTTAGAAATCTTAATGGTAAAGTCCTATGTTCTTTGGCCTACCCCTTGCTTCTTGCTCTATTCCATTTGCTGAGCTTATGGCAGTGTATAAAGCTCTCCAAATTTGCTTTCAAAATGGTTGGCTCAATATTTGGATTGAGGTGGATGCCCTCCTACTGATTGATTTTTGACTTCTACCAAAATGAGCAACATTGAATTGTACTACCTTCTCAAGCAAACTAGAGCTCTCCTTACCCAACTTAATTTTAGAATCACTCATGTATGGCATGAGGGTAATGCAAGTGCTGATTACCTTGCCAATCTGGGTGCTAGATTGGATGGTATAAACTTCTTTGATCAACTAACTCTTCCTAAACATTTGCATGGCTTGGTTAATCTGGAAAATACTGGGCTCCCTTTTCTCAGAAACTAATCTAACCTCTGGCTTTATCTGTCTCAATTCATGTTTAAATGCATGATCACTTTCTATTCAGTGTTGTTATTTTCTTGGTATTTGCTGATGCTTCATACGGATATCCCTTGGTGATTTTCTGTTGATTTTTATAGCATGTGCTGTTGGTTTAATTGCATTAATTCTAATTGAGGCCTTCCTGTTTCTGCTACTTTCAATGATAAGGTGTTGCTGTTCCTTTGGAATTTGCTGATGCATCATCCTTTTAATCCTTGTTGGCCATTTGCTGAGCTGTGTGACATCTGCTGTTGGTTTACTTACCCCAACCTTGATTGGGATTTTATTGTCAATGCTGATAAAGTGTTCACTGTTTCCTGCAAGGAGATATATTATTTAATGCTTTATTTGTTGTTGCTATACTCTTTGATCAACATTGATAGATTTCTATCCCTTTCCTGGAATTATATTATGGCATCCTTTTCTCAATGTTTAACTGTTATACCTCTGTATATCTTTATAGCTATTTTAACTGATATTCATCTCCTTATTATGGTTGTTGCCTATACTATGTTTCATAGCCTTATCTCCACATCCTATAAGGAGAGCTCTTGCACTAGCCTTGCTTTTATAACTCATTCTTTGCAGGATTGGAATTATCTCTGGACTTCCAATATTATTGATGCTGTGGGACTAGTTGTTGGCATAATATTTTATGTTTGGTTGTATATCAAAGATGACTTTGAACCACTTAGTAATCTATGTTGTACCTATGTTACATGCTAGTGTATCTTATGTTGGATGAAATATCTCTCCTGATGTTTTAATTATTGCTCTTTGTGTTGCTTTGTTGTATGCTTACAACCTCTTTCCTACATGTAAGGAAAGACACAACATTTCTATTGTTATTATTAAGATCTCTTTGAAGGTTAACCTTATGGTTTTTGGCTTTTTGTTGCCTGTTGTTCTCCTGAACTTCTTTGCTGCTTGCTTCTGGGCTGCTGCTGATCACCACTTTTCAGTTAGCTTTAGCCTGATCATTTCCCTATCTTTCTCAGACTTATCTTCTATATTGTCTATTTGCAATGGGAGGTTTTATGGCCAACTTGCTGTTATTTTCTATATTGGTTGTTGGATTACCTGGAACATTGAATCCTTTGTTCAGCAAACTATTACTGGGGTTGTCTTTCTTGTTCAACAGGGTGCTTTGTTGTTTGCTTTTGGAGTTGCTTTGTTATTTGCTTTGGCTACCCTCATTTTGTCTATTTGCAATGCATGGTTTTTTGGCCAACTTGCTATTATTTATTCTCTTGGATGTTGGCTCTGCTAGCTCATTGATTCCTTTGCCCAGCTTGCTACTTCTAGGGTTATCTTTCCTATTCTGCAGGGTCCTTTTGGAGTTGTTTTGCTGATTAGTTTGGCTAACCTCATTTCCCCTACTTTCCAAGTGAGAGGCTATTTTTTCTTATTTTTTGTTATCTCATTGCAGGTTTGGACTTTCTTATTGGGTTTTCAGTATGCTTTCCATGACATTATGGGTTTAGCTTAATGCTTGATCACCCCTTTCTGGAAGGGTTTGTTTCTTGGCCTGCAGCTGGTTTTACTTGCCGTTGTTTTTTTCACTATGCTAGTCTTGGCCATGCCTTTTCCCTATCTATCGAGAAATTAACTTTTGTATTTTCTTTTTTGATTGGGTTGGTTTTTGGACAACTTGCTGCTATTTTATATCTTGGGGGTTGGCTGATCTGGATCACTGAATCTTTTGTCCGGCTTCCTGCTTCTAGGGTTGTCCGTCCTATTGAGGAGGGTCATTTTGATGTTAATTATTTAACTATCCCTCTGCAGGGTTGGACTTCCTTAATGTAGTTTGCTTTAAATGAGGATCTGGGTTTAGCTGCCAGCCTAATTATCTTTACCTGGAGGGAAATTTCTGTTGATCATCTTTTGAACACCTTCGATTTTCATTCTACTTATCTGCCTTCTAACAGAGTTTTATATAGTGGGGGTAATAAATGTATTATTGCTTATCCTGTTGGCCTTTGGATTTCTAAGTCCTTTATCCAGCAGGTTTTTTTTATGGTTGTTGGCTATTTCTTGCACATTCTGGTTATTGGCTTTTGGGTTTTTGCTGTTAGCATAAGGGTTGTAGCTAACTTCATCTGTTGCTATTTTTTCCCTCTTAGTCATGTTAGATTTGTGAAGATCATTATGATTATGCTTTTGCCTCTCTTGATTTTAATCTTTGCACTGTTTAATCTCAATGGATGGATTTATGGCCAACTAGCTGGATATTACTATCATGATTGTTAGCTGAACTGGATTATTAAGTTTAATGATAACTAATGTTGTGTTATCTCTGATTGCTACTTATTTGAGTTGTTTGTGGTGGGGATCCCCTACGATTCTTCATACATGTCGTCTCCCATTTCTTGTGGTTATTTGGGCTTGGGATATGCTGCTTCCCTTTTAATTTGTTGCTTTTTAATTTCTAAATTAAGGAGGTTGTTAAGAGCCGCATTACTTACATTCTTTTACTGTTGGTTGAACTGGATTATTGAGTATGATGACAAGCAAGCTGATCCTGTGGTGTTATCTCTGATTGTCTCTTATTAGAGCTATTTGTGGTGGGGAGCTGCCCTTTACCTATCTCTTCTTATCTGTTGCTATATTCCCATTTCTTATGGTAATTTTGGATTGGGGTTTGATGTTTCCCTTTATTTTTTTAATTCTGAAATAAGGAGGTTGTTAAAAGCTGCATTACTTACATTCTTTAGTTATCCTTTGCAGGGAAATAACCCTGAATTGCTTACTGGACTATTTACCAAGATGGTATATTTATTATTATCCTTTAGGCTTGGAATGGGGTTAATTCCATGCTCTTATCTTTGCCTGGCTGGTTTGCAGTAGAATTTTTATTGTTTCCCTATGGTGACTCTTCTTACTGGTCTCATTAATCCTTTTAGGGTTTATGGTTTTAGGGTTTTAGGGTTTAAGGTTTAGGGTTTAGGGTTTAGGGTTTATGGTTTAGGTTTTAGGGTTTTGTGGTTTAGTTTTATGATTAGGGTTTAGGGTTTAGAGTTTAGGGTTTAGGGTTAGTGTTTAGGCTTTAGGGTTTTTAGGGTTTAGAATTTAGGGTTACCTTAGGGTTTAAAGTTAGATTATGGGTTAAGGTTGAGGGTTTAAGCTTTAGGGTTTAGGGTATTTAAGGTTTAAAGTTAGGGTTAGGGTTAGAGTTTAGGGTTGTTGGGTTAGGGTTGTATGTTAGTGTTTAGGGTTTACGTTTTACGATTTAGCGTTTAGGGTATAGGGTTTTTTTTTAAAAAAAATTAAGTAAACCAGTAAGTTTAGGTTTATTCAGTTTATTTAGTTTATTTCATATTTATATGTAGGTTATTTTTTATTTAGTTTAGTTTATTTATTTTATGTTTATATATTTTAGTTTAGGTTTTTTATTTTAGTTAATTTTTTAGGTTTAGGTTTAGGTTTATGTTTATTAGTTAGTTTATTTTTATTTTATTTTTTAGGTTTAGGTTTTATTTTTAATTTTAGGTTTAGGTTTAGGTTTTATTTTATTTTTTTTTAAGTTTTTAAGTTTTATTTTTATTTTCTTTATTTTTTTTATTTTAGGTTTAGGTTTATTTTTAGTTTATTTGATTTATTTAGTTTAGGTTTAGGTTTAGGTTTAGTTTATTTTAGGTTTAGGTTTAGGTATTATTTATTTTTGTTTAGTTTATTTTAGTTTAGGCTTAAGTTTATTTTATTTTTATTTTAGGTTTAGTTTTTTTAGGGTTTATGTTTTTATTTAGTTTTTATTTTTTTATTTTTGGTTTATTTTATTTTTATTTTTTATTTAGGTATTATTTTATTTAGGTTTTTGATTTTTAGGTTTATTTTATTTTTCAGTTTAGTTTAGGTTTTTATTTATTTTATTTTATATTTTATATTTTATTTAATTTTTATGTTTTAGTTTAGGACCAAGCTTTTGGTTAGGTTTAGATTTTAGTTTAGCTTTTTATTTTATTTTATTATATTTAGGTTTAGGTTTTTTTAGTTATTTGATTTTTATGTTTCATTTAGTTTAGGTTTTGGTTTTTAGATTTTTTGAGTTTAGGGTTTAGGGTTTAGGTTTTATTTATTTTAATTTTGTTTATTTGATTTTAGGATTATGTTTATTTTATTTTGTTTATTTTAGGTTTTGTTTTTTTTTTTAGTTTAGGTCTTATCTTTACTTTTTTTTATGTATTTTTAAGTTTTATTTTTAGGTTTATTTTTTTGATTAGGTTTTTATTTAGTTTTTATTTTATTTTATTGTAGGTTTATTTTCTTTTTATTTAACATTTAGTTTTTATTTTGTTTAGGTTTTTTTACTTTTAGGTTTATTTTATTTCTTAGTTTAGCTTAGGTTTTTCTTTATTTTATTTTGATTTAGTTTTTATTTATTTTATTTTATTTGTAGGTTTAGGTTTAGGTTTTAGTTTAATTTTTTTATTTAAGTTTAGGTTTTTTATTTCTTTTATTTTTGGTTTTATTTAGTTTAGTTTTAGTATTTTATGCTTTTAAGGTTTAAGGTTTTCGCTCTAGAGTTTAACATTTAGGGTTTAGGGTTTGGGGTTTAGGCTTTAGGCTTTAGTGCTAGTGTCTGTTATAGTTTATGGTTTTAGGTTGGTTTGGGTTTATTTAGGGTTTAGGGTTTAGGTAAGAGTTTAGGGTTTAGTTTTGGTTTAGGGTTTAGGGTTTAGGGTGGAGTTGGAGTATTTAGGTTTAGGGTGAGGGTTTAGGATTTAAGTTTAAGGTTTAAAGATTTAGAGTTTAGGTTTAAGGTTAGGGTTTAGGTTTAGGGTTTTGGGGTTTTGAGCTTTAAGGTTTAGGTGGTAGGTTTAGGTGGGGTAGATTAAGGTAGTTTTAATTAGGGAGGTGGAGTGTGAGTTAAGGTGGGTGAATGGATAAGTAGATGAAGGAGAAGGTTAGGAATGGAGGTGTTTAAGATTAGGATTTATGATTTAGTGTAGGGTTTCAATAGGGTTTATGATTTAGCTTTGGAGGGTTTTAGGGTTGTAGTTTTTTAGATTTTTTGTTTAGGGTTTAGGTTTTAGGGTTTAAGATTTACGATTTAGTGTTTAGGGTTTTGGGTTTAGGGTTTAGGGTTTTTTTTTCTTAAATTAAGTAAACTGTTATGTTTAGGTTTTTTAGTTTATTTTATACTTTTTTAGGTTTATTTCTTTTATTTTTACTTAGTTTGTTTATTTATTTAATGTTTATTTATTTTAGTTTAGGTTTTTTATTTTAGTTTATTATTTAGGTTTACGTTTAGGTTTATGTTTATTTGTTTAGTTTAGTTTTTTTTTAATTTTATTTTTTAAGTTTAGGATTTATTTTTAGTTTTAGGTTTAGGTTTAGGTTTTTATTTTACTTTTTTTAGGTTTAGGTTTTATGTTTTTATTTTAGGTTTATTTTCAAGTTTAGAATTATTTTTAGTTTATTTTATTTTATATAGTTTAGGTTTATGTTTAGGTTCAGTTTATTTTAGTTTTAGGTTTAGTTTTTATTTATTTTGGTTTAGTTTATTTTAATTTTTCTTTAAATTTTTATTTGTTTATTTTTGGTTTAGATGTTTTTCTTTTAGTTTAAGCCTTAGGTTTTATTTTATTTTATTTTTAGGTTATATTTTTTTGGTTTATTTCTATTAATTTTATTCTAGGTTGATTTTATTTTATTTAGTTTCCTTGTGTTTTTTTTTAGTTTAGTTTAGCTATTTATTCTCTAGTTTAGTTTTTTTTTAGGTTGAGGTTTAGGTTTAGGTTTAAATTTTTATTTTTATTTTATTTTTACTTTTTAGGTAAGTTTTTATTTATTATTAGGGTTTATTTAATGCAGTTTAAGTTTTAGGTTAGGTTTTTAGGGGTGTTTAGGGTTTAGTGGTTTAGGGTTGGGAGGGCTGTAGGTAGGGCTTAGGGTTTAAGATCTGGGCTTTATTTATTTTATTTTAGTTTATTTAGTCAGGTATTTATATTTATTTGTTAATTTTAGGTTTAGATTTTTTTAGTTTATAGTTTAGGTTTATTTTTTATTTATTTTATTTTTTAGGTTTAGGTTTTATTTAGTTTCTATTTTATTTTATTTTATCCCAGTTTTAATTTAGGTTTTATTTTTAGGTTTATTTTATTTTTCATTTTATGTTTTATATATTTTATTTTAATTTAGTTTTATTTATTTATTTATCTTATTTTAGGTTTTATTTAGTGCAGGTAGATTTAGGTTTTAGGGTGGGTATGGTTTAGGGCCCATGGTCAGTGGCCCAGGTTTGGAGTGTTTAGGGTTTAGTGGTGCACTGCATGGTAGAGTTTAGGGTCCACATCTTAGGGCCCAGGGTTTAGCAGTGGCTTTGTGGTAAGGCCTGGGGTCATTTAGTTGTGGGTCTGGTTTAGGGTGTGTCTTTAGAGCCCAGTCAGTGGGCCTGGGGTGGTGGGCCTGGTGAGTCAGTTTAGTTTAGGGTCAGGCAGGGCCAGCCCCTGGTCAGGGTTTAGCCTAGAGACCCAGTCATGTTGGGGTAGAGTCAGTCAGGCCTAGTGATTAGCCTGGTGGCCTGGTGGCTCAGGGCCAGTGGGTGTGGCCTAGGGCCCAGGTCAGGGTGGGAGAGTCGATTAGTGTCAGTTTAGGGTTTTAGTGTAAGGTCAGGTTTAAGGCCTACAATTTGTAGTTTATGGATCTGGATTTGGTTGGGTGGGTAAGTTTTAAGGTTTGGGGGTCATTTTGTGGATCAGGAGGTTTTCTGGTTTAGGGAGGTTTAGGTTTTAGGTTTAGGGATCATGTTTTAGTTTAGGTTTATTTTTAAATTAAGTAAACTTGTAGGTTTAGTTTATTTAATTTATTTAGTTTATTATTTATTTATTTTTATTTATTATTTCTTATTTTATTTAGGTTTATTTTTTATTTTATTTAATTTATTTTGCTTATTTTAGGTTTATTTATTTTAGTTTAGGTTTTTTATTTTAGCTTATTTTTTAAGTTTAGGTTTAAGTTTATGTTTATTTATAAGTTCAATTTTATTTTTATTTTATTTTTTAGGTTTAGGTTTTATTTTCAATTTTTAGGTTTTGGTTTTTAGTTTTTAGTTTTTATTTTAGGTTTATTTTTAGGTTTTATTTTTTAGTTTAGGTTTAGGTTTTTTTTAATTTATTTTACTTTATTCAGTTTAGGGTTTAAGTTTAGTTTATTTTAAGTTTATGTTTTATTTATTTTAGTTTAGGTTTATGTTTATTTTATTTTGTTTATTTTAGGTTTAGGTTTTTTATTTTATTTAGGTTTATTTTATTTTGTAGTTTAATTTAGGTTTTTATTTATTTCATTTTAGTTTAATTTTTAATTTTTATTTTATTTTATTTTTAGGTTTAGGTTTAGGTTTATGTTTAAGTTTAGGTTCAGGTTTAGGTTTAGGTTTTTATTTTATTTTATTTTGGTTGACATTTTTTAATTTATTTTATTTTTAGGTTTTATTTTGTTTAAGTTTAGGTTTTTAGGTTTATAGGGTTTAGGGTTTAGGGTTTAGGGTTGTAGGTTTTAGGGTTTAGGGTTTAGGGATTAGGGTTTTTAGGATTTAAGGTTTAGGGTTCAAGTTTTAGTTTAGGGTTCAGGGGGTTTTTTTTTATGACAAGTAGCAAACCAGGGAAGTGAGGTAATCAAATGACCTCCTTGGGCTAGCTATAAGCACTTGCATTTCTTATGTTATAGCTGGCATCATAACACATATTATTATTCATTTATAAGGTTTTAAAAAATACATTTAGATTTAATAGAGATAATAACATAAATGCATGAATTCAAATGACATACCAAATTTAACATGAATTCATTTTATTTTTCTTGATTTTGAAAAGATGGATGCATGAATTCAAATGACATACAAAATTTAACATGATTGGAAAGAGGACAATCAAATATAAGCATGTGATTCATTGAACCAAACTAGTTCTTAAGGACAATCAAATCAAATAAGATTATCTAAAGCAAACCAATGCTTCTTTATTAATTAAGTTTTGGGTTTGATTTGATTTAAAGAGGAGAAGAGAAATCATCACTTACTATTTTAAACCCATTCCCACATTAGTGAATTGATTTAATTTAAGGAAATGAAATTAAGTTGATTTTCTGGGTTAATTATGTTGAACCCTTAATTAGATGAATTAATTACCCTTACCATTGTCACCTTAAAGTAATTAACTAAATAATTATGAGCCAACATGATATGCATGGAAAATAAACTTGTAATCATCCTAGGAAATAAAAGGGGCCTAATGCAATTGGCTCATGATTAATAGTTTATTAGATTAAGGGACTTAATTAATTTCATGTTAAAAAAGAGTGAAATGAACTTAGGGAATGGGGTCCTAACCTTATTCTTTAGTTCACTTAATATTGAACAATGATTAATAAACTTAATTAACTAATTTATTACTATACATGGGATTAATTAATCATTAATTAACATAAAAGAGTAGTTAAGGGATAATTAGTCAATTTTCTTAATTAAGTGAGCAATAAATCCCAAGAAAATCATGGGAGGCAGAGGTCATCCAATTAAATTAACCCAATAAAATTTGGGATTAATTGCTCAAGTGATTAAAAGGTAATTAAGCTAATTAATTTTATAATCAAACCTTAATTACTATTAAAAATTAATTAAGATCATTTTTAATTAATTTTCCCTTGAAATATCTTTAAAATCAGTATTTATTTGCATTTTCTTAATTTATATATGACTAATTTTGATTTTTAGAAGTTTTAGCCATTAAAAATGATTAATTAAGACTAATTAACGCTTAATTCTATTGGTGCCATGTGTCGCGCTTTCCCCGTGGCACCGCGGGATTGGCTACTTAATACTTATCTGACTCAATGCCTATGTGGAGGCGACGGATGTTCTTTTTCATCCTCCGTCTGATACGATTAATTCCACAGCTTAATAGGATTAAATCAGATCGATCTAGCAGATCTAATCATGATCGTCCATTCCAATTAGATGGAATGGATAGTGATTGATCTAACATCACATGAGTGAGGGAGAATGGAGTTTATCCACCATTGCTTATTTGATTCGAGATTACCCGAGCTCGGATCAACTCCAAAAGGATCCCACACCTTTATGAAATTGATCAGAGGAGATGCAATGATCAAGATCACACGAGATGCAAGTTTTCTTTAAAAATCTCCAACAAATTTTTGGCCAAGGGTCAATTTCAGAAGCATACCTCACCGGAGCTCAAGACTGGCAATTTGAACGATTGAGGAAGCTTCATCTAGTGGAAATAAAGCTCTATTGAGCAGCAATTGGATCAATTACTCAATGTTCACACGAAAGGCCATGATCAGTGATTTGGAGCTTGACTTTGATCAAAGTCCCACCTCCAGTGCTCGAGAAGCTTGGGAGATGATTCATTCTTGCTCGTCGAGTCCTAAGAAAGGTGCGCACAAAGTTAATTTGAGTTTGATGGAGAAATGGGGAAGTTAGGTCAAAAATGGGAGTGTCTTATTTTGGGATAGATGAGAATGGAATTTTTTGATCGAGGAATGATCTTGGGAGCTTAGGGAATGGCACTAGTGGCTCATCTTGGGTAGTTAAGGCTTTTAAGAATTATTTTTGTGTATGTTTGAGTGGAAATGGGGGGGTGTATACCCCCCCTTCATCTTGAATGGATAGTGGGATCAGGTTTGGCTTCCAGCTATGGGTTTCAAATGCTCCAATGGAGAGGGTGAGGTGATTTCAACTCCCATGGGTCATGGCCAACTCAACCACCCCTTGGGTTTGGTTGGGTAGTGTCTTAAGTTCCTAGGTAGACCATTAGGAGATTACCAAGTGGCCAAAGAATGGAAATGACCACTTACATGTCGATTTGTCTCATCTAATGCCCCTGACCCAAGGGTAGAATAATCATTTAGCATTGGATTTGATTTTGGAGATTTGAAATGAGCCAAAAGTCGGTTATCCCAAATTTCAAGTTAGTTGGAGTTGATTTGGTTATGTTTTGCTCAATTTGACTCATTTAGGTCAAATTGGGTTAGGTTGGGTGAAGTTGACCAATACATCAAATTGGGTCTAACCAAGGGTTGGGTCGAGTTCATATGATCATTTGGAATGTTTTGGTTCAATTGGTTTGGTTTAGTTTGGCTTATATTTGATTTTGGCTCATTTGAATTTATTTGTGTCAAATGGGTTAAGTTGGCCAATTTGACCAAATTGGCCAAATTGGGTTGGGTAGGGTGTTGGTTTGGATTTAGTGGACGAATTGAAGATTATTGTAGGCTTTGGTTTCAATTAATTTTGATTTGGTTTTTATTTAGGCCAACTTGAACCTTTAGGTCAAATTGGGCTAAGTAGGTCAATTGGGTTCAATTGGGTGCAATCATGGCTTTGGCCAAGTTCAATAATCAATTTGGAATGAACTTGAGCCATTGGTTGGAATAAATTTGTTTTATATTTTGATTTGACCTAATTTGGTCTTTTAGGTCAATTTGGGTCAACTTGGGTCAAGATGGCCAATTGGGTTTGGTTTAACTCAATTGAAGGTCAAGTAATATTCAAATATTGATTTTGATTTGCTATGAATCATTGGTTTCAAGGGATTTGGCTAGTTTGGGTTTATATGAGTTAAGGGGTTGACTTAGTCAAATGACCAAGTTGACTTGGTTTGCAATTTGTGATAATTGATCTACCTAGGGTGATCAACAATCATGATGGGAGGTTTTGATGGGCTTGGTTTAATCTATTTTAGGTGGGATTAGAACTTGACTCAAATAGGTTAATTTGGCCACTTTCGATCAAGTGGACCAATTTGGTTTAGGTGGCTTGATTTTGGGTTGAGTTTGATTTAGTTGAGTTTATATATGGATTTGGGATTGATATGTAAATTCAATTACAATCGGCTTGGGTTCAAATGGGTTTTGGTTCATTTGAACATTTCAAGTCAAAAGGGTTAAGTTGGGTTTGACTTGCGTTGATTTTAGTTTGGCTTGATGATTGTATATTTTATTTATATTTGTGAATATAATTGAAGTTATGATTGATTCATGAGAAAATAAATTGAATTTGGGTTTTAGAATGAAGGAATTTGGCTAAGTCTATGGAGTTGGGTCATGTGGCTTAAGTTTGGATTTTGATTTGGTTTGATTTAGTTTTGATGATTTAAATGTATATTTCATTTAAATTTCTGAAGATGATTGAAAATATGATGTATTTGTGAGAAAGTCAATTGAGTTTGACTTGATTTGAATTAAGATTGCCTAAGTCCATGGATTGATCATATGGCTTAGGAAGGGTTTTGACTTAATTTATTTTAGTTTGATTTAATTTTGTTCATTTGAATGTAGATTTGATTTATATTTAAGAATACGATTGAAGATATAAATTGATTATGAGAAAATCAATTGATTTTGGAGTGATTTGGACTAAGATTTGGCTAAGTCCATGGGATATGTCATATGGCTTAAGAAAGGTTTCAAGTTTGGATTTAATCATGGGCTTCAATCATTAGGTTTTCGAATTTGTGTTTGCTTTTGGTTTTGAATTTGATGTTTGAATTGAACTTGAGGTTTGGTTTGAGAAGGTGATCATGGATTGGATTTGGGTTATAGGGTAGGTGGATTATCATAATTCCTAAGGCATAACTTAATCTTATGGTTAACCCTTCTAAGTCTTGAGACTTAGGTTATGTGCTTACCTAATTATTAGAAGTGTCTTATGACCAAGGAAGTCTTAGTGTATAGAATACTTCTAAGTATAAGATGGGAAGATTGAACTGCACTAAAAGTGAGGTCAACAGCCTTAGCTCCATGGTGTAGCCCTAGAGATAGATGATTGTAGATTGAAGCCAAGTTTCACATTGTAGACTTGGATACATCTTTCAACTCTTTGCTTAGGAGAACATGGATACATGAGAACAACATAGTTTCATCCTCTCTGCATGAAGTTTGTGAGAGGTGGGATCATCTACTATGTCAAAGGAGGTCTCAAGCAATTTATAATTCATGAGGTCAGCATATATGAGAATGCGGCTTACTACCTCCCTCAAAATAACAAGTCTATTCTCGCAAACGTGCCCAAAGTTTATAAATAAAAGAAAAATAAAAAAAAAGTAAAAGAAAAAGAAAAGAAAATAGAAATTAGAAAAGAAAATAAAAGGGAGCAGAAATAGACTTGGAGGAGGAAGTGGAGCCTCACATTAGATTCCACCCACTGTTCGTTACTCCATTCAAACATATGGGTAAAATGGCCTGACCTCCACCAAACAGAGGAAGAGGCTTACTCAGAGGCAATCCCAGGGGTGGAAAACCTCCTTGTTGACCACCCAATAAAAGATATGTCCCAGCTACCAGGAGTACACCTGCTATCCATATAAACTTAAAACCTAGTTCATAAAATGAGTCTTATATGGTTAGAAAACCAACCAGCCCTTCGTAGTAGTAGGCTCCCTTGGGGTTGACACATTAGCAAGATAACAATAAAGAATGGGCTCCAAACCCAAGGATAAGTATATCCAAGTCTATATGTGAAACAGTTAGGCATCAATTGGGAACCTTAGCCCTAACCCCACTTTTTTCTCAAAAAGCTAAGGGTTTGGTAGTTAAGGAAGACCCTAAGTCATCCACAGGTCTAAAGACTCAGAGGTTCTTTCTAGAAGCATCATCCTCAAGTCAAGAAGTTGATGTAAAACTTGAGAATGATTCATATAAAGATTTAATAAAATTACCTTATGATTGATACTTACCTTGTGTTCATAATTTTGCAAAGAAAGGGTTAATCCCACATGCCTAGTCAAAGCATAGGTTAGACTACTTAAAAAGAATATGTAAAAGCAAATGCAAAAGCTCTCAATCAAGATCGGGACTAAGATTCAGTATAGTTGGTCCAATTGATGATGATAATTACTGTTTATTCATCACCAATCATTTAAAATTGACTGTGCTTAGAAACTTCAGATGATCCATATGATTTTCAAGTAAAAATGCAAAACTAGAGTTCAAAGAAGAGATCAAGTTAACCATCGTCGAGCTCAAGGAAATTAACTTAGGAACTGAAGAAGATCCACGCCTGACATACATCGTTTCCTTGTTGAATGAAATTTTTAAGGACCACTTTGCATGGAGTTATGAAAATATGCCTAGATTGGCATCTGATGTAGTGATCCATAAACTAATAATAGAGCCTATTACTAACCCTATCAAGCAAGCTCCTAGACCCATGCAATTAGACATAGAACAATAGCCTATTGCTAACCCTATCAAGCAAGCTCTTGACTGCTTCAACTCTAAGTCTAATCCTTCCTCAGGGATCCCTGCTTAGTAATTGCTCTAGCTTAAATAGCATATGTCCCATCGACGACAGACTATCCTGATGTTTAGTTCTACTTGGATAGCTATAAGCCCATAAGCTTTCTTTCCATATTGATCATTGAACACCGACGGGCACCTTAGGTTGGATGGTTCTCACTATGTTGATGGATACACCACTCATGCTGACGAATACACTTTAGATTGGTTGGTTCTCGCACCATAGCATACAACACTCATGGTAGATGTAAGTCTACTATGCTTTCTCCTTGAGTTGGCCACTGTACACCTATAGGCTTTCTTTTCCAAGGCTTAGGATAATGCCCCTAGCTGCACCTCCCCTATTGGCTCTATATTTGGATAACGTCCTTTGCGACCACATTTAGACACTACCCGGGTTACTATCGAATTGGACAGTTCCCCTTTCAATGTAAATGGAGAATCTATTTTGTGGATGTGCATATTCTCCCTTGGTCCATTAAATTTGAGATAGGTCAAGGCCGACATAGCCCCTTTCAGTGTGGTCCCTCCCACACTAATAGGGTCCATGAAAATATATAAAAAAATATATATTTACTTGGGGATTAGGAGGACACCATAAGCGATACCTTTTCCCAAGCAGACATCTTATCTTTAATGCAGTGTTAGGAAAACTTTCTATAGGAATCGCCTAATTACTCTTGAGTCGATATAAGTCCCCAACAACATTCACTTAGTATTCTCCCCTAAGTCAGGTTCTATTTGTTGTGCTACCAACAGGTCACCCAAGCGGTTATTCCCTGCTTTAGAAGTGGTAAGTCTGCTATGCCTTCTTCCAAGCACAGCCGTTGCACACTAAAAAGCAACCCCTTATGTTGGCTAGCTCTACCCCAGGGCCCACTATCCCTTTGGATTTGTAAATCTAAGATAGGATAAGTCTGATATAACCCCTTCTTAGTGGGTCCATTGCACACCAATATGGTCCATAAATTAAATCTATTAAATTTAATTGAGCTCACATCCCCAGTGGATACGCCATTAATTCAAAATCAAACTAAACCAAATAAACCATATCAAATCACATGAAATGAAGATAAAATTAATCCTGACTACTTTTGAGTTGGCATAAGTCCCCAGTAGCATTCACTCAGTAGTCGCCCTAGGTCGGGTTCAATTTATTGTGCATCAAACAAGTCACTCCGATGGTTGTTCCTCACTTTGGAAGTTGTAAGTATGCTATGCTTTCTTCCTAGCATGGCCATTGCAGACTGAAAGGCAGTCCCTTAGGCTGGTTAGCTTTACCTCGTAGCCGGTAGACTATCCCTTTCGATTTGTAAAGCTAGGTTGGTCAAGGCTGATATAGCCCCTTCTCAGTGGGTCAATCACACATCGACAGGGTCCATACATTAGCTCAGATTAAATTAAACTTGATCTGATTTTCCCCAGTGGAGTTAAATCACTCCATTCTCCCCAGTGGAGCCCCAAATCATATATAAACAAGTCAAGTAAACAAATCAAATTCAAATCTAACCACCTTAGTGGAGTCAAGTTAAACCAACTCCCCTAGTAGAGTCTAAATCAAATAAATCCAACTGAACTCTTATTCCTAATAGATACATTCCCAAACAAATCTATGAAATCAAACTCCAATCCCAATCCCTAGTGGATAGCCCGAAGCAGCTTCCCTAGTGGAAGGTTCATATACCCGATCCCTAGCAGACTCGAGCCCATATCTCTAGCAAATGTGCCTCCACATCAATTAAAATAAAATAAATTTAAGACGATTCAATCTTAATCCATGGTGGATTATATATTCTTATCCCCAATAGATCTTCTTTCCATAAATCATATAATCAAATCAAATTCAAACCTTATCCCGAGTAGATTTTTTTCATCTATGCCCTCGACATAGACCCCTCACATGTCATGTCCAATGCATGTGTGATCCCCTAGCGGATCTACTTCCATGTTCTTGACATGAAATTCTCATCAAATATTATTTCTTCTCTTATGCACACCTTTAAAACTTCAACCAAAAGCCTAATAATGTATTCATTCAAATTACATCATCTTAACATTGTAATAAACATTTTATAATTTGTGATGATGCAATCTCAAACTAACTATACTATATCATGCTAAACATATTATATTGTGAATTAACACACTATATTATATTGTAATATATGATGTTATATTATAATTTGATATAATATAATATATTGTCTAACATTACACTTCATTAGAATCACTTAAAATTAACAAATAACAAAATTTTCTCAAAAATATGAATAATGTTCATTTTGGATTTAAGATTATTTATTTTCTATTAGAAATGGTACAAAATAGCATAATTTTGGTGTTGCTTCTTGGTGTGTGCCATGAATTTGGCCTAATTCTTCAATCTCAACCTTCAAATTAACATTTTCATGAGTTTTGACCCAATGTATTATAACAAAAGTAAAAGATACTAAAATGTACAATAACATTTAGTAACACACCACCACATTCATATATATATATGTGAAGTTATATTATTAGGTACATTATATTTTAATATGCTTTCATATAATATATTATCTTACATTACACCTTTAAATGAATCACTTTAAGCAAAAAAAGTATAAAATTTGGTTGAAAAATAAACTTTTATTTTGGATAAAAAATTCCAATCTTTTCATTAAATGACACGCCATAGCACACCCCAAATGATGTTCCCTAAAGCTTACCTTAAATTGGGCCAAATCCCATCATCTCAGCCTATAAATGTGAATTTTCATGAATTATACCAATAAAAACTCTATTACATCATACTATAACAAACTAAAATATGCTAAACAACAAGTAGTAATACACAATAGTATGCTATAATGCATGATGCTACACTATGTTATGGCTTCCTATATTATAATACCCTATAAAATATTATATTATATTATATTGCATATCACATCACAAGGGATTGCTTAAGATAAAAAATCATAAAAATTTTCTAAATAATAAAGAGCTATATATTTTAGTTGTATCACTTACATATTTTAAATTGAAAAAATATATTATGATGCCATGCTCTACCAATTATGAATTTGACCATATTCCACCATTTTAAAGTCTAAATCAACATTTTTATAAGTAATGCTAGTGTAGGCTAGACTGCATGACTGTGAAGTACTAAAAGAAATTAAAATTTGAAGAACAATATAGTATGATATATGATGCTAAACTATGCTACAACATATAATATTTATTTTGAACATAGAATCTTACTTTTTCTAACTACAAGTGGCGTAGCACACCTTTGGTACTACAAACTAATTCCCACTTCAAATTTAATAAATTTCATCATATGATTTATTAAATCAATATTTTTATGATTTATGTCAATATAGACTATAAGGCACAATACCATAATATACTAAAACATTTTAAAACATCTTATAAAATCCAAAAACACTTCACTACATGCTCAAATATATGATTCTACATTATGCTATAATATATGGTATTATAATATGACTTAAGGTTAAGGTTTAGGGTATTCAAATATCTAATAGTCAAGGAAAAGTCATTTGAAGACATTTTTTTTAGCTACCATAACTATGCTAGGAATAAGTCATACTTTACATCTACTCCTTATGACATCTTTATTCAAGGTTTAGGGTTTAGGGTTTAGGGTTAGGGTTTAGGGTTAGTTTAGGGTTAGGGTTGAGGGTTTAAGGTTTGGGGTTTAGGGTTTAGGGTTGTAGGTTTTAAGTTTTAGGTTTTAGTGTTTAGGTTTTATAGTTTGGGGTTTTAGTTTGGGGGTTTTGTGGGTTTAAGGTATTGGGTTTAGGTTTAGGTTTAGTTTGGGTTTAGGTTTTGGGTGGTTTGGTTTTGGGGAGTTTTAGGGTTTAAGGTTTAGGGTTTGGGCTTTAGGTTTAGGGTTTAAGTTTTAGATTAAGGTTTAGGGTTTAGGGTTCAAGGATTTTTTTTAATAGAGAATAAATTTAGATTCAACATTTCTTCTTTTCAATTTAATCAACCAAGTTGCACCCCAAGTTTACTAAGATATGAGCGATGACATAGATAAAAAATGAGTACCCATAGAGCTAATCAATAACCCAAGATAAGTTGAGTCATCTCTACTATAAAGAGATAGTTCCATAAGGAGCAGATCGAATCGGTCGTTCTTTCATTTCTCTAGTTCCCATCAGAACCAGCCCTGCCTCATGAGTATCGGGATTCGCCATCATATCACCAATCTCTCCCTTTGCCACCACCACAGATGTAACCTTCATCGCTCCTCCCACCTCTATAACCACCACTACTTTGACCACCACCTCCATATCCGCCAAGACCTCCAGATCGCCCACCACCACTATGATAAGTGGCACCTCTACCTTCACCTCCACTAGATCAAAGCTGGTAGGTGACGCGATGCCATGTTCATTTTATCTTGGGTTTTAGGTTATTTTAGGGTTTGGTTAAGGTATTGTGGTTTATGGGTTTATGGGTTTAGGTTTAGGTTTGTAGTTTTAAGGTTTAGATTTAAGGTTTGGGCTTGTGAGTTTAAGTTTTAAGCAATACGTTTTTAGGGTTTAGGGTTTAGGGTTCAGGGTTATAGATTTAGGGTTGTAGGTTTAAGGTTTCTGGGTTTAGGGTTAATTTTAGGGTTTAGGGTTTCGGGTTTAGGGTTTAAGATTTAGGGTTTAAGGTTTTTTATAAAAAATTAATTTAAGTAAACCAGTAGGTTTAGGTTTATTTAGTTTATTTTTTATTTATCTGAGTTTATTTTATTTTTTATTTTTATTTAATATAGTTTATTTATTTTAGTTCAGGTTTTTTATTTTAGTTTAGTTTTATGTTTAGGTTTATTTTTTAGTTGAGTTTTATTTTTATTTTATTTTTTATGTTTAGGTTTTATTTTTTATTTTTTATTTTTAAGTTTAGGTTTCAATTTTTATTTTATTTTTTTAGATTTAGGTTTTAGGTTTTTATTTTAGGTTTATTTTCAGGTTTTATTTTTTTGGTTTAAGTTAAGGTTTATTTTTAGTTTAGTTTATTTTGTTCATTTTAGGTTTAGGTTTAGGTTTAGTTTATTTTAAGTTTACATTTAGGTTTTATTTATTTTATTAGTTTATTTTAATTTAGGTTTTGGTATATTTTATGTTGTTTATTTTATTTTTATTTTAGGTTTATTTTTTTTAGTTTAGTGTTTAAGTTTTTATTTATTTACTTTTAGGTTTATTTTTTAATTTTATTTTTTAAGTTTAGGTTTTTTTTAGTTTATAATTTATTTTATTTTAGGTTTATTTTATTTTTGTTTTTAATTTTATTTTAGTTTTTTATTCTTAGGTTTATTTTATTTCTTTAGTTTAGGTAAGGTTTTTATTTATTTTATTTTTTATTTTATTTTATTTTGAGGTTTAAGTTTAGGTTTTAGATTAGGTTTTTATTTAATTTTATTTTACTTTATTTTATTTAAGTTTAGGTTTTTATATATTTATTTTATTTTTAGCTTTCATTTAATTTAGGTTTTAGGTTTTATAGTTTATTTATTGTTTAGGTTTAGGATTTATTTAAGGTTTTAGGTTTAGGTTTTAGTTTAAGTTTAGATTAAGTTTAGTTTGGATTTTATAGTTTAGTGTTTAGGGTTTAGAGTTAGTTTAGAGTTTAGAGTTAGTGGTCAGGGTTGGGTTTATGATTTGGTAGGTTAGATTTAGGATTAAGGTTTATTTGTTTTAGAGGTCTATTTTAGCCCAGGCAGGTTTAGGGTTTAAATTAGTTTAGGGTTTGGATTTGGATTTAGGGTTCGATTTAGGTTAGTTTTAAGGTTTAGGGTTTAGGGTTAATGATTTTTTTTAAAAAAAATTAAGTAAACTGGAATATTTAGTTTATTTTTTTAATTATTTTAGTTTATTTTATTTTATTTATTTTTATTTAGTTTTATTTATTTATTTTAGTTTAAGTTTTTTTAGTTTATTTTTTAGGTTTAGGTTTTATTTTTTATTTTTAGGTTTTAGTTTATGTTTTTATTTTCTTTTTCTAGGTTTATGTTTTAGGTTTTTATTTTAGGTTTATTTTTAGGTTTTATTTCTTAGTTTAGGTTTGGGATTATTTTTAGTTTATTTTATTTGTATTTAACTTAGGGTTTAGGTTTTGGTTTAGGTTTTATTTATTTTGGTTTAGTTTATTTTATATTAGGTTTAGGTTTATTTTATTTTATTTATTTTAGGTTTAATTTTTTTTAGTTTAGGGTTCATGTTTTATTTTTTTATTTATTTTTAGGTTTAAGTTTTTATTTTGTATTTAGTTTACCTTTTTTTAGGTTTATTTTATGTTTATTTTATGTTTAGTTTTTATTTTATTTAGGTTTTTTATTTTTAGGTTTATTTTTATTTTTTTTGGTTTAGGTTTTTAATTATTTTATTTTATTTTAGTTTTTATTTTTTTTATTTTATCTAATTTTTAGGTTTAAGTTTAGGTTTTATTTAGGTTTTTTATTTTATTATTTTATTTTATTTAGGTTAAAGTTTATTTATTTATTTTATTTTTTGGTTTTATTTAGTTTAGGTTTAGGTTTTAGGTTTAGGGTAAGTTTAGGGTTTAAGATCCATGGTTTAGGATTTTAGGTTTAGAGTTTGGGGTGGGTTTTTTGGGGTTTAGGTTGTAGTCATAGGGGGGGTTTAGGGTTTAGGATTTTATGGTTCAGAGTTTAGGGTTTAGGGTTTAGGGATTACATCTCTAGGTTTAGCGTTTAGGATTTTTTTTATTTGATTTTTTTATTTTTTTAAAATTAAGTAAACTAGTAGGTTTAGGTTTATTTAGTTTATATAATTTATTTTTTATTTAGTTTAGTTTACTTTATTTTTTATTTTTATTTAGGTTTATTTTTAATTTTAATTAGTTTAGTTAATTTATTTTAGGTTTACTTAATTTAGTTTATTTTTTAGGTTTATGTTTATGTTTAACTTTTATTTTTAGTTTAGTTTTACTTTTATTTTATTTTTTTAGGTTTAGGTTTAGGTTTTATTTTTTTTTAATTTAAGTTTTAAGTTTTTATTTTAGGTTTATTTATAAGTATTAATTTTTAGTTTAGGTTTATGTTCATTTTTAGTTTAATTTATTCTATTTTTTCTAGGTTTAGTTTATTTTAGTTTAGTTTATTTTAGTTTAGGTTTAGGTTTATTTTATTTTTATTTTAGGTTTAGATTTTTTTTTAGATTAGGGTTTACGTTTTACTTATTTTTCTTTTTAGGTTTATTTTTAGGTTTAGGTTTTTATTCAGTTTTTATTTTCTTTTATTTTAGGTTTATTTTATTTTTATTTTAGGTTTAATTTTTATTTTATTTAGTTTTTTTATTTTTTAGTTATTATTTATTTTATTTTAGTTTAATTTTAGTTTTATTTTCTTCTTTTTAGGATTAGGTTTAGGTTTAGGGGGGTTTAGTTTAGGTTTAGTTTTATTTATTTAGGTTTGATTTTTTTATTTTATTTTATTTTAGGTATGTAGTTTAGCATCAGGTTTATTTAAGGGTTTAGGATTTGGGGTTTACTTGGGTTTAAGGTTAGGGTTTCAATTTTTAGGGTTTAGGATTTTATGGTTTGAGGTTTATGTTAGCATTTGTTTAGTTTAGGGTTTAGGGTTTAGGGTTTTAGGGTTTTAAGGTTTATGGTTTAGGGTTAGGGTTAGTGTTTAAGGGTTAGGGTTTAGCATTTAAGGTTTAGGGTTTAGGGTTTAGGGTTTAGGGTTGTAGGTTTAGGGCTTAGGGTTTCAATTTTAGGGTTTAGGGTTGAGGTTCAGGGTTTTAGTGTTTGGGGTTTAAGGTTTAGAGTTTAGGGTTTTTAAGGTTTAGGGTTTACATTTTAGATTTCTGGTTTAAGGTTTAGGTTTTGGTTTATTTTAACAGACCAAATTTATTTATTTTTTTTATTTCATCAAACAAGTAACACACCAAGTTTTCTAAGACACAAGTGATGACATATATCAAAAAGGAGCACGCATAGGGAAAAACCAAAGACACTGTTCGATAACCAATAGATCGGATTGACCGTTCTTCAATTCATCCAGTTCCCATCACAACCTCCCCGGCCTCTCGAGTAGTGGGATCCACCATCAGAACCCGGATCTCTCCCTCCACCACCACCATTATTATAACCTCCATCACTCCTCCTGTCTACACAACCACCACTACTCCGACCACAACCTCCATATCCACCAGCACCTCCAAATCCTCCATGAGCACTATGATAACTGCCGCCCTCACCTTCGCCTCCACTGCCTTATCTAGATTGAGCCTCATTGACAATGGTGTTCCTCCCGTTAAGGTTCTGCCCATTCTTAGGGTTTAGGTTTTTTTTTTTTGGGGATACCCCATTTAGGGGTATTTTATTGGCACAAGGAGAGGGATATAAGGTCCTTAAAGGGGATAAACTCTAGAACTACTACTCAAAGAGCTACAATTAGCCTAAGGAGTAAATCCCCTATCTAAGTATATCCAAAAGTTAAAGAAGACATTAAAGCAATCAAAAGATACAAGTTGATTAACATAATAAGCCAAAGGAAGATTAGGGCCAATGCTCTAGAGGATGTGAGAATGCATGACAATATGGAGCAAACCTGTAAGAGGACAAGAGAGAATCACCTGCAAAATTGTAATAAGAAAGAGATTAGAATAGTAAGGTAATACAAACAAAAAGATAAATGAAAATAACATAAGCTGAGAATGATAGTAAGGAATTATGATAGAGAAGGCTCAGGCTCAGTCACACCAAATTGGGGCAGATGCAAATATGAGCGTCCAAACATCAGCAGAAGGGTTACATCACAAGAGCTACTACCAAACCAAAAGGATGTGAGATCATCACAACCATCATAGCCAACAAACCTGTAAGGAGATAACAGCCAGTTGTTGAAAGTCTTGTGACCTTTATTACCTGCAAACCTAAACAAAATCGTATTTAATATAAAGAGGAAATTGCAAAGAGCAGAAGGATAAGGTGTCCCATTCAAGAAAAGTATCATCAATATAGTCACCCTGACATGAGGATATCTAAGCATATGAGAATGAAACATCTTTGCCAGAACCTCATGAAAAGTCATATCCAAGAAGTGAAAAAATCCAGCATATAATCCCTCCACAAGAAAATAGCAGAGGGGGCAACTTGCTGAAATCCTGCTAATCAAGTCAATGAGCCTATAATTAACACCATCCCAAACATATGATATATATATTAATCTTTCAGGCCAGGAAACAACCCCTTATTAATATCCATATCAGTAATTGGGAAAAAGAAATTGTCAAGGAAGGTAGCATAGCCCAACATAGGAAATAGATTGCAACCTACCAAAAATGGCACCAAGTAGAGACACTCAGAGCTACAACACCAGTAGCAGCATTCAAGACCAAAAATCAGGTAAGCCAGATCAACAAACAACCAAGAGAGTAAGACTAAAAAAGGAAGCAACTGTCCATAGTACCACCCATTTAGAATAGACAGTGCATATGGCTGCACAAACCTAACTGAGCCAAGATGGGAATAGAGACAACAACAGATAATGTAGATCACAATAATCAGGAGATGAACAACATCCAGGATAAAAATAGTACGGGCATTCAGAAAGCCAATCCCAACAGCAAAATAGTTAATGCAACATTTGAACCCGCCAGAAGAAAAATCAAAATATGGATTCAAATGAGTATCAACATTATGATCCAGAAATAGTAAGACAGCAGATAACCAAGGCCAAAACTAGCCAAGACAGCAACAGTTAAGACAGCAACATCCGAGACAGGAAGGGACAACAAGTTGTCCATAAAACCTCTCAATCAGAGTAGACATTGCAATAGTTAATAACTAAATAGATAGAGCATAAAAATAGGTATCTGGAAGGCAGCAACTTAGACAACAATCACCAAAAACTATCAAAACAGTAATGTCAGAATTAGCTTGATGAACATAGGACCTTGAAGACCTACAACCAACAAAGATGGAGCCAACATAGGAGTCCTGAAAAACCAAGACAGCAAATATCCAAGATAAGAAATAGCCAAGACAATAAAATCCAGTTAGCTTGCCATAAAGCCACCCATCCAGGATAAACAGTGCAAGAGATATAAGTTTAACTGAAAGAAGATGGAGAAAATAGCAGCAGATAAAATAGACCAATGAATTCAGATGATATGCATATAATAAACCAATAAGGTGGTTCAAAGAAAATTCCACCAAGCAAACAACAACTTCAATAGAGACTTGCTGAACAAAAAAAACAAAACCCCAGAGATAACTTGTAGAGTATTAATCGCCACCAACAACCAAGCAAGAATAAACAAGCCGCCAAGAGTCCACCCAAAAGCATATGTAAAGATCCAAATAATCATATAGAAAATCACAGGGATCTGCACAATGTTAACAGAACCAAGTGGGATAAAATAAAAGCAGGAGAAGACAAAGAATTAATTGACAAAGAAAATAGTTAGAAAAGCAAAAAATAGGGAACATATATTAACCACAAAGACCACCAGCTGGACAAAGGACCTAAAATCCAAAAGCAACAATGGTATCAAAAGGGTTCAAAGGACAATAAATAGAAAAAACCTTCCAGTTCAAGCTGATCAGGATAGCAGTTAAACCCACAACCACATTAAAGGCTAACAGAGAAGCCATTAAGGAAATCCAAAACTGCAAGGAAAATTGATCCCATACTAAAAGAGAAGAATTCTGACTATGGCAAACAGAACCAGGATGAAAAGAGTAACAAAAAGTGTGATAAAAAAATAGCCCAGCTGATAATAACACAAATAGTTGGAAAATTGAGAATCAAAAAACATCCATAAGTCACAAAGACAACAATCTGGAAACAGGTCCCAAAAAACCAATGACTAGCATTGAAAGGAATAATAAGACCTTTCGATCAAAATACAGCCTAGAATGAGAAAAACAAAGTAAAAACCAAAAAAAGAGGCAAACATGAAAATCCATTCCTGCAAGGAGAAAGAGAAAATAGCCAGTAAAAAACAAATTCTCTCCAGACAAGAGCAATAAAAGAGATTGACCAAAGCCCCAATCTCAGAAACATCCTGCACAAAAAGGATCTGCTAAACAAAATAGCCAGAATCAATCTGAAGAAACTCCATCCAGTTCAAAAAATAAATAGTGCAAAAAGAAACAATAGATTGCCAAAGATTCCACCCAGGCAAAGTAAAAGTGGCATGAAAAGATAACCAAGAAGTAATATCAAAGTCGCAATAATAAGTGGGGAAGCCAACATCACCAGAAGAAAGCTCAAAAAACAACCTTGGCAGGTGGAAGAAAAGAAGAAAGCCTCCCACAACAAGATTCCACCAAAGGGACCTTGCTGAATCAGAAAATGGTTTCCAAAGTGAGAAGGCTGAATGGGGTCTAGATTCGAGTATAAACAATAGCCAAGAAGATAAATATAAGCAAAAAGGCCAAAAAGCCTCATCATGCAGAAAAATAAAATAAAAGATAACTCTCAAAAATAAAAGGAAAATGTCAGCTCAAAGCTAGAGTTAGAGTGAAAATCAGAAGCAAGATCAATAACAAAGATGTCACGACTAGTCATTATCAGCTAAAATCCAACAACCTAACAGAAAATCATCAAAATAAATATTGCAACCAGCATAATGAACACTAATACAATGCATAAAAGAAACATAGGTAACTAAGATGCTCCAAGCAGTAATATCTTTGAGAAACAGTAGGTTGAAAATTAATAGCTAAACCCATCAAAATAAATATCTCCATCCAGCACTGATTAAGCCCCCTAGGATTAAGAATGAAGACATCATTGATATTAAAATCCCAAATAGGAGTGGTGTTATAATACCAATAGCAGCTGACACATAGGTCAATAAAATTCCAATGCAGGGTATTAGTATGCACATAGCTCAACAGCAGCCCTTTATCAGTGTAAATGCCAAAAGCAGAGAGCCTCCAAATAAAGGATAAGCTATTAAAACACCAAATCATGGCACAGAGATCAAGACAACAAGTTACATCCATGTGAAGCATCCACAAAAGACACAAAAAGGAACAGGAAGCCATAAGATAAAGAGGCATACACTTAAAAGATGAATGGATAGTATACATCAAAAGGTTAGATTAAGTTCTGAGATAAGGAAACCCAGAATTTTCCAAGTTAACCAGCCCATGAAAGTGTTTGGGTAAGGTGAGTTGATCAAAGAAGATGATACCATCGGATCTAGCACCCAGATTGGCATGGTAGTTAGCACAAGCATTTCCTTCATGCCAAACATAAGTGATGTTAAAATTTAGTTGGGAAAGAAGAGCTCTAGTTTGCTTGAGGAGGTAGTATAATTCAGTGCTGCTAATTTTGGTGGAAGTCAAAAGATCAATCAATAGAAGAGCATCCACCTCAATCCAAATATTGAGCCAGCCATTTTGAAGGCAAATCTCAAGAGCTTTGAAGATTTCCATAAGCTCAGTAAATGGGACAGTGCAAGAAATAAGGGGATAAGGAAAAGCACATAGTACTATACCCTTAGAGTTTCGGAAAATGCCACCACAACTAGAGCCATTATGAGAGACAAAGTCATGAGTATTAATTTTAATAAAATGGTCAAGAGGTTTTTTCTAATAAACAATCTTGTCATTGCGACAGTAAGGTTGATTTGACAGGTTAAAGCCCAGTTTATTGGCCACAAATTTATAGCCTTTGAATTATTTGTAACGAATGAGATTGGCTTTAAACAAGTCACAAATTTTGTATTTAGTTCTAGCAATAATCCTCATGTGGATGTTTTACATCATTTCAGTCCATCCAATATGAACCAGATAAGAGTGATAGAAATGATGACTTCAATGTGACCTTTATTAGTATTATCAAAATAGACTTCAAGAAGTTGATATAAAGTAAGAGAACCATTGAAATTGACACTGTTAAAAAGATCATCATACCAAATCCAATGTTTAGAAGCAATGACCCCATTAACAAAAACATGATTAACATTCTCAATATGGAAACAACATTGACATTTAGAGGGTAAATGAAACCCTTTACCCCACAACAAGGAATCAGGGATAAAATTTTTAGAATAAGTAAGAAGAATACAAAGAAGGGATATTGTTATTCCAAAAGTTTGGAGAACACATAGGAGGAATCATGAGTATCTTTAATGTGGAGCCACACATTTTGAGGTTGAAATCACCATAATGTGAGAGCTTAAAGAGAATCTCTTGATTGTTTGGAGTGATAGGAATAGTAGAAACCATATTCCAGAAAGTAAAAGGGATAAAATCAACAAGCTTACTATTGTTCCACTTATTGTTATGCTAGAAAGAATTTACTCGAATAGCGGCTGTGGAATGGGTGGAGAGTAAGTCATCAATGGATCCACATCCACTCCAGTTATCTTGCCAAAAGAAAGAAGTGTCAGAGTTAATGCCCCAAAAAATTAAGGATTCTACATCCCATTTGACAGAATAAAGTCTTTTCCACACAGCAGAATCACCCGCTTTAAAGGGACAAATGAGGGGTGCTTACCCGCAATATTTAGTCATGAAATTAGCCCAAAGACTATGATTACTCCTAAAATTCCAGAGTTTATAGGAAAAGGCATTGATAGCTTCTTTTATGGATTAACAACCAAGACCACCTTCACAAAAGTGCCACAACTTTTAAACCAAGAGGTCCGCATTTTTAGAGGAGGTATTGGAGCCCGGAAAAATTTGTTTAGAGACGCCACCTGATGAAAGAAATGGTCGATACAATGATTTGGATGAGATATAAAGGCATCGAATTAAGAGTGCTCTTAATCAAGGTTAGCCTACCACAAAAAGAGAGTAAATGAAATTCCCAAACCAAAAGATATTTTGAATAAGGTCATCAAAAGATGAGATCTTTTGCCTTTAAAAGCGGAGCCAGATAATTAATGGGAAGTTGATTTTGCTTAAAATTAGTAATTCTGAAGATTTGATTTAGTCTATTGGTAGGAATCTTAGCTGAGGGGATAAAAAAAAATTTTCTTTCATTGAGAAAGAGACCACTAACTTTACCAAAATCATTTAAGAGATTCTTAATAGTTTAACATGTTGAAGAGAGGCATTGCAGAAGATTATAAAATCATCAACAAAGCTAAGGTGAGAAACAGGGAAACCACCATGAGTTTTAAAAAATATGTTAGGATTTTTAATGAAAAGATCATTGAGGCTCCTTGAAAGATATTCTACAGCAATGATAAAAAGAGAAGGAGAAAGTTGGTCACCTTATCGCAAACCATGACTCAAAGTAAAGAAACCAAGGGACTCACCATTCATGATAACAGAAAACCAGAAATTAGTGATACAACTTTTTATAAGCCAGATAAAATTATCAGAGAAACCAAATAATTGTAAGATTTGAAAGAGGAAATCCCATGAGAGGTTATCAAAGGCTTTAGAGATGTCCAGTTTGAAGAGGATATTACCTCCTCTGGATGAAACATCAATGTCATGAACCAGCTCTTGAGTGAGAAGATTATTATTAGATATGGCTCTATTTTTAACAAAGCCAGTTTGGTTAGGGGAGATGATTCTAGGGAGCAGAGGGCTAATCCTATTATTAATTAATTTAACAATGAGATTTTGGAAAAATGTGCAAAGACTAATAGGTTTAAAATTGCCATAAGATTCAGGATTGTTGGTTTTGGGTATAAGGACAATAGAAGTACATGAAAAATATTTGGGAATAGAGCTGCCATCAAAAAAATCAATAACAGCATCAACAAGATCAGATTTAATAAAAGGCCAATAATGTTGGAAGAAATGAGTCGTATAGCCATCAAGGCCAACAACAGAATTAGTTTCATGCTATTGAGAGTACAACTAATCTCCACTTTTGAGGGATGCATAGTGAGCACATGGTTATCCTCATTGTTAATCATAGAAGGGATTTGATGGGTGTTGGAGGGGGTTTCTAACGAAAGATTAGAATTTAATAAATTTTGAAAGTGATGTATGACAAAATCCTTAATTTCATTGTTATCAATTATCCAGCCACCATTAGAGTTCTTAATTTTCTTAATCGAGTTTAATGCTTTCCGTTTATTGTAAATAGCATGGAAATACCTTGTGTTTCTGCCTCCATCAACAATATGTTTGCTAGCGGCTTTTTGACGCCAATAGGTTTCCTCCATGTTTTGGTAATTAATCAAGTTATCTTTGGCAATGCTCAGCTCATCTAGCTTACTAGGATCAGTTAAGACAGCCTCTTCAAGAGAGCAAACAACTTGTTCCATAGCTTTAAGATTGGTGAAAAGATTTTTAAATATATGCTTATTCCACCAATTAAAAGTTTGTTTAAGTCTTTTGAGCATAAGCCAATGCCGAATCATGCCTTTAATGGAATTATCTGGGTGTACAGGAGCCATCCAATTGGTGAAAACAACATTAGTGAAATCACCACGTTGGATCCACATATTTTGGAATCTAAAAGGTGAGGGAGTAGAAGGGTTAAAGTGGGGAGTTTTGATAGAGATCAAAAGAGGAGCATGATCAGACAAAGTTCTGCTCAAATGCTCAATAGAGGAAAGAGGCCATTGATTGATCCAAAGAGAATTAAAGAGGGTCCTGTCAAGATGCTACCAAAGTCTAGAGTTATGCAACGTGTAATCAGACTCAGAAAAACCAATGTCAATCAGATTATAATCTATCATATTAGAGAAGTCTTCCATGGAATGGAGGTTAAGAGAACATCCTCCCCTCCTTTCCAAAGAAGAAATGATAGTGTTGAAATCACCCAACCAAACGGAAGATGCGAGGAGGCAAAGGTTCGGTTCTTAAGTGATTCCAAAGGATATTCCACCGTCTATAAGAAGCATAGATAAAGGAACCAAAAGTTGAAAACTCACCTAATGAGATTTTGACATTAACCAATTGATCAAGATCATCAGTGATGGAAATGGTAATGGAATTATTCCAAAAACACCATATTTTATTATTAAGATTGAAGAGGGAATTTTGAAATCCAAGAGATCGAGCAACATGTGCAATCTTGGAATAGTTAATGAAAGGCTCAATAATAACAAGTATTTGATGTTATGAAAATGACAGAGGCTCTTAACACGGTTGCAGATAGAGAGAGTCCCACAACCCCAGATATTCCAAATAAAAAAATTAATCATAAGAAATTCAAAAAGGAAAAGGTAAAAAAAAGAAATAAAAAAAGAAAGAGAGGTGGACATAATTATTTGTGAGGTGTTAGAGAAGAATGTATGGTTCTAGTGAAGTTATTATTAGTCATTTTGGCTTTATAAGATTTTTTTAATAACAGTTTGGAAGGGTCTATAAGTATCCAAAGTATCTCCATCAGAAAGGGATTGATTTTTGGTATCCAGAATAGGAGTTGTATTAGTCAATGTTTTAGTAGTGGTGATTTCTCCTTCTTTAGTTTCAGAGTAAGAATGAGAAATTGGGATTTCCTGAGTATCACTTTATAGAGAAATAGAAGGGGAGGTTGTTTTACCATTAATAGTACAAATATCATTCTCATTACCATGATGCATAATCAGATTTTGTTCTAACACCAAAGGATTAACATTATTTTGATCCAATATTAGATTCCCATTCAGATTGTCATTAAGATTCAAATGGAGCAAAGGATTGTCGTGAGAAGCCAAATTATTACAAGTGGGAGTAGTGCTAGGTAAGTAATTATTAGTTTCTTCACACACTTCAATAGTAGTATTTTTACCAAGCTCAGAATGTTTTTCATTGGACAAATTAGTAGGTAATAAAGGGGTAGGTGTAGGAGGATGAGTTCCATTATGAGTAGCTTTAGGCACATAAACTAACTTATTGGTTTTCCTAGTTCCAAGAGAGGTATTAGTATCTTGTGATATATTCTTTTTGAGGTTAGGGTGTAACACAAAGCATTCAGAGTGATCATGACCATGGATCTTATAGTGAGTGCAAAAGATAGGGAAATATTCAAATTCTACTTTCTGATTATATCTAAATTTTTTCGAACCGATCCAAACTTCTTTGTGGTATTTTTTGGTAATGTCAATCTCAGATCGTCTGCAGATGGCGAATGTCGGTGGCTTGATCAATTTGAAGGGTCTACAAAATAAAGCTAAGTAAACAAAACATAGTGAATTCTCATGTTGGGAAAAGCAAGCCATAAAGGAATAATAGGGGATTCCTCTTTGACATCAAAAAGGGGTGACCATTTCAAGAGCCACATTTGATAATTATATGATTTAGGTTTAAGTTTAGGTTTATTTGGTTTTAGGGTTTAGCTTTATTTTTAATTTAATTAGTTACTTTAGGTTTAAGTTTAGGGTTTGGGGTTTAAGGTTTAGGGTTAGGTTTTAGGGTTTATGGTTTAGGGTTTAGGGTTTTATGCTTTAAGTGTCTATGCTTTTATCATTTAGGGTTTAAGGTTTTTTAGGGTTGTAGGTTTAGGTTTTAGGGTTTAAGGTTAGTTTTAGGGTTTGGTTTTAGAGAATTTATTTTAGTTTAGTTTATTTTGTTTAAGTTTAGGTTTATTTCAATTTTATTTTAAGTTTAGTTATTTTTTTTTAGTTTAGGGTTTATGTTTTAATGTCTATTTATTTTTAGGTTTTATTCTTAGGTTTATTTTTTTAAGTTTAGGTTTTAATTTTTTTTTTATTTTTTTATTTTAGGTTTATTTTAATTTTATTTTATGTTTAGTTTTTATTTTATTTTGGATTTTTATTTTTTAGTTTAGTTTATGGTTTTCATTTATTTTATTTTAGTTTAGTTTTATTTTTTATGTTTTATTTTTTTTTAGGTTTAGGTTTAGCTTTAGGTTTTAGTTTTGGTTTTTATTTTATTTTATTTTATTTAGGTTTAGGTTTTTTATTTATTTTATTTATAAGATTTATTTAGTTTAGGTTTAGGTTTTTTGGTTTTTAGGGTTTAGGGTCAGTTGAGCATTTAAGATTTAGAGTTTGGGGTTTAGGGTTTATGGTTTAGTTTTTAGTCCTTAGGGTTTTAGGGTTTAGGGTTTATGGTTTAGGGTTTATGTTTTAGGGTTTAGTGTTTAGGGTTTAGGGTTTTAGGGATTAGGGTTTAGGGTTTATGTTTTAGGTTTATGGTTCAAGTTTTAATTTATGGTTTAGGGTTTTTGGTTTTTTTAATGGAGAACAACTTGAGATTCAACATATCTTCTTTTTGATTTCATTAACTAAGTAACACACTAAGTTTTCTATGATACAAGCAATGACATAGATAAAAAATGAACACGCATAGAGAAAATGAAAATCCATAAAATAACTAGAATTGTCTCTTCTATAAAGACATAATTCCATAAGCAATAGATCTTATTGGCCATTCTTCAATTTTTCCAATTCGCATCAGAACCACCCCGATCTCTCGAGTAGAGGGATCCACCATCATATCCTTGATCTCTCCCTATGCCACCACCATAGTTGTAACCTCCATCACTACTCTCGCCACCATAACCACCACTTCTTTGACGACTACCTCGATATCCACCAACACCTCAAGATCCCCCACCACCATTGTGAAAATCGTCGCCTCTGACATTACCTCCACCATTTGATCTGCGACCTATTGGTGATGATGTTCTGGTCATTCTTTGCCCATTATTAGAGTTTAGGTTTAGGTTTAGGTTTATTAGGTGCTAGGTTTTAAGTTTATTTTTTAATTTATTTAGTTACTTTAGGTTTAGGTTTAGGGTTTAGGGTTTAGTGTTTAGGGTTTAGGGTTTAGTGTTTTAGGGTTTATGGTTTTAGGGTTTAGGATTTAGGGTTAGGGTTTAGGGTATAGGGTTTAAGGTTTAGGGTTTTTTAAGATTTAGGGTTTAGGGTTTTTTAAGGTTTAGGGTTTAGGGTTTTTTAGTGTTTAGGGTTTAAGGTTGTAGGTTTAGTGTTGTAGGTTTAAGGTTTAGAGTTTAGGGTTTAGAGTTTTTTTTAAAAAAAAATTTAGTAAACTGGTAGGTTTATGCTAATTTAGCTTATTCTTAATTTATTTTTGTTTATATTTTTTTATTATTTAGGTTTACATTTTATTTATATTTAGTTTTATTTATTAATTTTAGGTTTATTTATTTTAGTTTAGGTTTTTTCTTTTAATTTATTTTATAGGTTTATGTTTAGGTTTATGTTTAACTTTTAGTATATTTTTATTTTTATTTTATTTTTATAGGTTTAGGTTTTATTTTTTATTTTTACGTTTAGGTTTAGGTTTTTATTTTATTTTTTTACGTTTAGGTTTTAGGTTTTTATTTTGGGTTTAATCTTAGGTTTTTTTTTAGTTTATGTTTTGGTTTACTTCTAGTTTATTTTATTTTATTTAGTTTAAAGTTTAGGTTTAGTTTATTTTAGGTTTGGGTTTAGGTTTTATTTATTTTAGTTTAGGTTTATCTTATTTTATTTATTTTATGTTTAGGTTTTTTTTATTTTAAGGTTTAGGTTTTATTTTTTCATTTATTTTTAAATTTATTTTTTAGGTTTAGGTTTCTATTTAGTTTTTATTTTATTTTATTTTTGTATTATTATTTTTTCTTACATTTAGTTTTTATTTTATTTGGTTTTTTATTTATAGGTTTATTTTATTTTTCTGTTTGGTTTAGATTTATATTTATTTAATTTTATTTTAGTTATTATTTTTTATTTTATTTTATTTTTAGGTTTAAGTTTTGGGTAAGATTTAGGTTTTTATTTTAGTTTAGGTTTTTTTATCTTATTTTATTTTATTTATTTTATTTAGGTTTAAGTTTTTTTATTTATTTTATTTTTAGGTTTTATTTACTTTAGGTTTATGTTTTTAAGTTTTTAGGGTTTAGGGTTTAGGGTTTAGTGTACAAGGTTTAGGGTTTTGAGTTTAGGATTTGGGTTTTAAGGTTTAATATTTATGGTTGTGGGTTTTAGGGTTTAGGGTTCAGGGTTTTAGGATTTAGGGTTTAGGTTTTAGGGTTTAGGGTTTGGGGTTTTAGGGTTTAGGATTTAGGGTTTAGGGTTTTATGTTTAGGGTTTAGGGTTTAGGGTTCTTTTATTTATTTTTATTTCTTTAATTAAGTAAACTAGTAGTATGTTAATGTTTATTTAATTTATTTTTTATTTTTATTTGGGTTTATTTTTATTTTTATTTAGTTTTATTTATTTATTTAATGTTTATTTATTTTAGTTTATTTTTTAAGTTTAGGTTTAGGATTAGGTTTATTTTTTAGTTTAGTTTTATTTTTATTTTATTATTTATGTTTATGTTTTATTTTTTATTTTTAAGTTAAGGTTTAGATTTTCATTTTATTTTCTTAGGTTTAGGTTTTAGGTTTATTTTTAAGTATTTTTTTTAGTTTAGGTTTAGGTTCATTTTTAGTTTATTTTATTTTAATTCGTCTAGGATTAGGTTTTAGTTTAGTTTATTTTAGGTTTAGGTTTAGGTTTTATTTATTTTAGTTTAGTTTATTTTAGTTGTAGTTTTGGTTTATTTTAATTTTATTTAGGTTTAGTTTTTTTTTTAGTTTAGGGTTTAGGTTTAATTTTTTTTTGATTTTTAGGTTTATTTGTTGAGTTTAAGTTTTGATTTAGTTTTGATTTTATTTTATTTTAGATTTATTTTATTTTTTATTTTAGGTTTAGTTTTTATTTTATTTAAGTTTCTTATTTTTTAAGTTTAGTTCAGGTTTTTATTTATTTTATTTTAATTTAGTTTTTAGGTTTTGTTTATTTATTTTGTTTAGTTTTTTGTTTAGTTTTTTGTTTAGTTTTTATTTTATTTTATTTTTTATTTCATTTAGGTTTAGGTTTTTTTATTTATTTTATTTTTAAGTTTTATGTAGTTTAGGATTAGGTTTTTAGCTTTTTAGGGTTTAGGGTAAATCGAGGGTTAGGGTTTAGGGTTTTAGTTTTAGGATTTAGTGTTTAGTTTTTAGCATTTTAAGGTTTATGATTTAGGGTTTAGGGCTTAGGGTATTTAGGGTTTAGGGTTTAGTGTTGACACTTTAGGTTTTAGGTCTAGGGTTCAGGTTTTAGTTTAGGGTTTAGGGTTTTTGGTTTTATTTTATTTTAATAGAGAATAAATTCAGATTCAACATTTCTTTTTTTTAGATTTCATCAACCAATTGGCACACTAAGATTTTTTTGACATAAGTGATGACATAAATAAAAAATGAGCACGCATAGAGCAAAACCAAAGACACAGTTCCATAAGCAGCAAATCAGATTGGCTACTCTTCAATTTCTATAGTTTCCATCAGAACCACCCAGGCCTATTGAGTAGCAGGATACACCATCAGATCCCTGATCTCTCCCTCCACCACCACCACAGCTATAACCTCTATCGCTCCTCCCGCCTCCATAACCACCATGGCTCCGACCACCACCTCCATATCCACCAGTACCTCCAGATTCTCCACCACCACTGCGATAACCACTGCCTCAAACTTTGCCTCCACCGCCAGATCTAGACTGAGCCTAGTTGATAGTGGTGGTCCTGCCATCAAGGTTCTGCCCATTCTTAGAGTTTAAGTTTTAGTTCATGTTTATTAGGTTTTAGGGTTTATGTTTATTTTTTTAATTTATTTAGTTACTTTAGGTTTAGGGTTTTAGATTTTGGGTTTAGGGTTAGGGTTTAGGGTTTACGGTGCACAGTTTAGGGTTTAGGGTTTAGGGTTTAGGGTTTTATGCTTTTAGGGTTTATGCTTTTAAGGTTTATGATTTAAGGATTGGGTTTAGGGTTTATGGTTTAGGGTTTAGGATTTTTTAGGCTTGTAGGTTTAATGTTGCAGGTTTAGGGTTTAAGATTTAGGGATAGTTTTAAAGTTTAGGGTTTAAAGTTTAGGAAAATTTTTTAAAATAAAAAATTAAGTAAATCGATAGGTTTAGTTTATTTATTTTTTTATTTTTTTAGTTTATTTTATTTTTTATTTTTATCTTAGTTTATTTTATTTTTTATTTTTATCTAAGTTTATTTTTTATTTTTATTTAGTTTAGTTTATTTATTTTAGGGTTATTTATTTCAGTTTAGGTTATTTATTTTAGTTTAGGTTATTTATTTTAGTTTACTTTTTAAGTTAAAGTTTATGTTTATGTTTATTTTTTAGTTGAGATTTATTTTTTATTTTACTTTTTAGGTTTAGGTTTTAGGTATTATTTTAGGTTTATTTTTAGTTTTTATTTTTTAGTTTAGGTTTAGTTTTATTTTTTATTTATTTTTAATTTATGTTATTTTATTTATTTGATTTTTACAGTTTCTTTAATTTAGGTTTAGGTTTTCAGGTTTTTAGGGTTTATGGTTTAAGGTTTAGGGTTTTAGGGTTTAGGGTGTAGGGTTAGGATTTAGGGTTTAGTGTTTAGGCTTTATGGTTTAAGGTTTTTGGGGTTTAGAATTTAGGGTTTAGGGTTTATGGTTTAGGGCTTAGGGTTAGCTTAGGGGTTAGGGTTTACTATTTAGGGTTTAGAGTTTTAAAGTTTAGGGTTTAGGGTTTATGGTTTAGGGTTTAGGGTTTATGGTTCAGGCTTTAGGGTTCAGAGTTTAGGGTCTAGGGTTTAGGGTTAGTGTTAGGATTTTGGGTTAGGGTTTGTATTCATTTATTATTTAACTTTTTTAAAATTTAAGTAAACTAGTAAGTTTAAGTTTATTTAGTTTATTTTTTATTTTAGCTTATTTTATTTTTTATTTTTATTTTAATTTATTTTTATTTTTATTTTATTTAATTTATTTATTTTAGGTTTATTTATATAATTTTGGTTTTTATTTTAGTTTATTTTTTAGGTCTAGGTTTAGGTTTAGGTTTATTTTTTAGTTTAGTTTAATTTTTATTTTATTTTTTAGGTTTATGTTTTATTTTTTTTATTTTGAGGTTTAGATTTCAAATTTTATATTATTTTTTTAGGTTTAGGTTTAAGGTTTATTTTCTGGTTTTATATTTTTAGTTTATGTTTATGTTTACTTTTATTTTATTTTATTTTATTTAGAGTTTATGTTTGGGTTTAGGTTTTATTTATTTTAGTTTAGGTTTAGGTTTAGGATTTTTTTTTGCCTAAGGTTTAGGTTTTATTTTTTATTATTTTTAGATTTATTTTTTTGGTTTAGGTTTTTATTTACTTTATATTTTAATTTATTTTAGGTTTATTTTAATTTTATTTTACTTTTTATTTTATTTAGGTTTTTTATTTTTTAGTTTAGTTTAGGTTTTTTTATTTTATTTTAGTTTAAGTTTTAATTAATTTTTTTTTCAGGTTTAGGTTTAGGTTTAGGTTTTAGTTTAGTTTTTAATTTAATCAAATTTTTTTAATTTATTTAGGTTTAGGTTTTTTTATTTATTTTAATTTTAGGATTTATTTAGTTTAGGTATATTTTTTTTAGATTTTTAGGGTTCAGTGTTTAGGGTTTTGGGTTTTGGGTTTAGGGTTTTGTGTTTAGGGTTTGGGGTTTAGGGTTATAGGTTTCAGGGTTTTGGGTTAGTTTTAGGGTTTAGGGTTCAAGGTTAGTTTTAGGGTTTAGGGTTTGGGCTTAGGGTTTGTGTTTTTTTTTCATATTTTCATTTAGGATTTAGAATTTAGGGTTTTATAGGGTTTAAGGTTAGGGCTTAGGGTTTAGGGTTGTAGGTTTAGGGTTAATTTTAGGGTTTGTAGTTCAGGTTTTTTTTTTAAAAATTAAGTAAGCCGGTAGGTTGAGGTTTATTTATTTATTTATTTTAGTTTATTTTATTTATTATTTATATTTTGGTTTATTTTTTTTTTGTCTGTTTAGTTTATTTATTTAAGATTTTTTTTATTTTAGTTTAAATTTTTTATTTTAGTTTATTTTTTAAATTTAGGTTTAGGTTTATGGTTATTTTTTAGTTTTCTTTTATTTTTATTCTATTTAGGTTTTAGAGTTTAATATTTAGGGTTATATACTTTAAGGTTTAGGGTTAGGGTTTAGGGTTTAGGGTTTAGGGTTTAAGGTTTAGGATTTAAGCTTTAGGCTTTAGGGTTTAGGGTTTAAGGTTTAGGGTTTAGAGTTTAGAGTTTAGGGTTTAGGTTTAGGTTTAAGTTTGTTTTAGGTTTAGGGTTTAGGTTATAGTTTAGTTAGGTTTAGGATTTGAGTTTTAGTTAGTTTTAGGTTTAGATAGGGTGTAGGTTTAGAAGGGTTTAGGTTTAGGGTGTGGAGTTTTAGGGTTTAGGATTAGGGTTTGGGTTTCTTCTAATTTAGTATTTAGGGTATAAGGTTTAGGACAGGGTTTAGGGATTTAGTTTATGATTTGATTTAGGTTAGTTTAGGGTTTAAGGTTTTGGGTTTAGGGTTTAATTTTTAGGGTTTAGGGTTTATGTTTTTTTATTTATTTTATTTTTAGGTTTTATCTAGTTTAAGTTTTAGTTTTTAGCTTTTTAGGGTTTAGGGTTTACGATTTAATGTTTATGATTAGTTTACGGTTTAGGGATTCAGGTTTAGGCTTTGGGGTTTAGAGTTTAGGGTTTAGGGTTTAGGGTTCTTTTTTTGCATTTAGGATTTGGGGTTTAGTGTTTAGAGTTTAGGATTTAGGGTTTAGTTTTTATGGTTTAGGGTTTTAGGGTTTTGGGTCTAGGGTTTGGGGTTTAAGGTTTAGGGTTTAGCGTTTAAGGTTTAGGGTTTAGGGTTTTTAGGGTTTAGGGTTTAGTGTTTAGGGTTTAGGTTTTAGGTTTAGGTTTCAGGTTTTAGTTTAAAGTTTAGGGTTTATGTTTAAGATTCAACATTTCTTCTTTTATTTATCTAGTTTATATTATTATTTCAGTTAATTTTATTTTTTATTTTTGTTATATTTATTTTTATTTTTTTATTTAGATTAGTTTATTTATTTTTCATTTATTTATTTTAGTTTAGTTTTTTTATTTTGGTTTAGTTTTTTTATTTTAGTTTATTTTTTTGTTTAAGTTCAGGTTTAGGTTTATTTTTTAGTTGAGTTTTATTTTTATTTTATTTTATTTTATTTTTATTTTTATTTAGTTGAGTTTATTTATTTAATGTTTGTTTGTTTAAGTTTAGGTTAAGCTTTATGTTTATTTTTTTCATTTAAGTTTATTTTTATTTTATTTTTTAGGTTATGGTTTTTTTTATTATTTTAGGTTAATGTTTTAGGAGTTTATTTTAGATTTATTTTTAGGATTTATTTTTTAGTTTAGGTTTAGGTTTATATTTAGCTTATTTTATTTTATTTAGTTTAGGGTTTTGGTTTAGTTTATTTTAGGTGTAGGTTTATGTTTTATTTATTTTAGTCTAGTTCATTTCATTTTTCATTTAGGTTAATTTAGTTTGTTTATTTTATTTTTATTTTAGGTTTAGGATTTTTTTTCCTAGGGTTTAGGTTTTATTGTTTATTTAATTTTAGGTTTACTTTTTATTTAGTTTTTATTTTATTTAATTTTAGGTTTATTTTATTTTTATTTTAGGTTTAGTTTTTATTTTATTTAGGTTTATCATTTTTAATTTAATTTAGGTATTTTTTATTCTATTTTAATATAGTTTTTATTTTATTTATTTTATTTTCTTTTAGGTTTAGGTTTAGGTTTAGTTTTAGGCTAGGTTTTTATTTTATTTTATTTTATTTATTTTATTTAGGTATAGGTTATTTATTTATTTTATTTTTAGGTTTTATTTAGTTTAGGTTAAGGTTTTTAGGTTTTTAGGATTTAGTGTTTAGGGTTTTGGGTGTAGGGTTTAGGGTTTTGGGTTTAGGGTTTGGGGTTTGGGGTTTAGGGTTTAGGGTTTAGGGTTGTAGGTTTTAGGGTTTAGGGTTAGTTTTAGGGTTTAGGCTTTAGGCTTTAGGGTTTGTGTTTTTTTATTTTTTTTATTTAAGATTTAGAATTTAGGGTTTTTTAGGGTTTAGTGTTTAGGGCTTAGGTTTAAGGTTATAGGTTTAGGGTTGTAAGTTTAGGGTTTAGGGTTAAGGGTTAGTTTCACATTTACAATTTAGGTTTTTTATTTAAAAAAATTAAGTAAGCTGGCATGTTTAAGTTTATTTAGTTTTTTATTTATTTTAGTTTATTTAATTTTTTTTATTTTGTTTTATCTTTTATTTTTATTTTATTTAATTTATTTATTTTAGTTTAAGTTTTTTATTTTAGTTTATTTTTGAGGTTTTGGTTAAGGTTTATGCTTATTTTTAAGTTTTATTTTATTTTTATTTTATTTAGGGTTTAAAATTTAAGGTTTAAGGTTATAAAGTTTAAGGTTTAGGGTTAGGGTTTAGGGTTCAAGCTTTAGGTTTTAGGGTTTAAAGTTTTTGAGGGTTTAGGGTTTAGAGTTTAGGGTTTAGGGTTTAGACTTTAGAAGTTAGGGTTTAGGGTTTAAGATTTAGGGTTTTTAAGGTTTATGGTTTAGGGTAGTAGGTTTAGAGTTATAGGTTTAGGATTTAGGCTTTTAGTTTAGGTTTAGGTTTAGGTGTAGGTTAAAATTAGGTTTAAGTTTAGGTTTGGGTTTAGGGTTTAGTTTTTATTTATTTAGAGTTTAGAGTATGGTTTAGCCTTTTGGTTTAGTTTAGTTTAGGTTTAGGTTTATGATTTAGGGTTTATAGTTAGTTTAGGGTTTCAAGTTTAGGTTTATTTAGTTTTAGTTTAGGTTTATTTTATTTATTTTATTTTAGTTTTACCTTCAGTTTAGTTTCTGATTTAAGTTTTAGGTTAGTTTAGTTTAGGTTTAGGGTTTTAGCTTTAGTTTAGATTTAGGTTTAGGTTTAGGGTTCTTTTGGTTTAGGATTTATAGTTTTAGTGTTTAGGGTTTTATTTAGTTTAGTTTGTAGGTTTTGGGTTTTAGGGTTTAGTTTAAGTTTAGGATTTTTATGGTTTAGGGTTTAGTGTTTAGGGTTTATGTTTTAGGTTTAGGGTTTAAGTTTTAGTTTTAGGTTTAGGGTTTAAGTTTAAGATTCAACATTTCTCCTTTTGTTTATTTAATTTACTTTTTTTATTTCAGTTAATTTAATTTTTTAATTTTTACTTATATTTTTTTATTTAGTTTAGTTTATTTATTTTAGTTTTTACTTTTTTATTTTGGTTTATTTTTTTGGTTTAGGTTCACGTTTAGGTTTATTTTTTAGTAGAGTTTTATTTTTATTTTATTTTTAGGTTTAGGTTTAGGTTATAGGGTTGTAGGTTTAGGGTATATGGTTATTTTAAGATTTAGGATTTAGGGTTTATGGTTTAGGATTTACCATTTAGGGTTTAGGGTTTTTTTTTGAAATTATGTAAACTGCTAAGTTTAGGTTTATTTAGTTTATATTTTATTTATTTTATTTTATTATATTTTTATTTTTATTTAGTTTAGTTTATTTATTTCTGGTTTACTTATTTTAGGTTTATTTATTTTAGGTTTATTTATTTAAGTTTAGGTTTTCAATTTTAGTTAATTTTTTTTGTTTAAGTTAAGGTTTATGTTTATTTTGTAGTTTCTTTTATTTTTATTTTATTTTTAAAGTTTAGGTTTTTATTTTATTTTTTTAGCTTGATGTTTTAGGAGTTTATTTTAGATTTATTTGTAGGTTTTATTTTTTAGTTTAGGTTTAGGTTTAATTTTAGTGTATTTTACTTTATTTAGTTTAGGGTTTAGGTTTAGTTTATTTTAGTTTTAGGTTTTTATTTTATTTATTTTAGTTTAGTATATTTATTTTTCATTTAGGTTAATTTTATTTTGTTTATGTTATTTTTATTTTCATTTTAGGTTTTAAGTTTTATTTTTTATTTATTTTTAAGTTTATTTTTAGTTTTAGTTTTTATTTAGTTATTACTTTATTTTATTTTAATTTTATTTTATTTTTATTTTACATTTAGTTTTAAATTTATTTAGGCTTTTATATTATTAAGTTTATTTCATTTTTTAATTTTGTCTATGTTTTTTATTTTATTTTAATTTATTTTTATTAAATTATTTTATTTTATTTTTAGGTGTTAGTTTAAGTTTAAGTTTAGTTTTTTATTTTATTTTATTTTAAATTTTATGTAGGTTTAGGTATTTTTATTTATTTTAGTTTTAGGTTTATTTAGTTTAAGTTTTTAAGATTTTAGGGTTCACAATTTAGGGTTGAGGGTTTTAGGGTTTAGGGTTTTAAAATTTAGTGTTTAGGGTTAGGGTTTAGTGTTTAGACTTTAGGGCTTAGCTTTTAGGCTTTAGGGCTTACGGTTAGCTTAGTGTATAAGATTAGTTTAGGGTTTAATGTTTAAGGTTCAGGATATAGTATTTAGGATTAATTTTGGGTTTAACTTTTAGGGTTTAGTATTTAGGGTTTAGGGATAGGGTTTAGGGTTAGTTTAGATTTTAGGGTTTAGTGTTAGCTTAATGTTTAACATTAATTTTGGGGTTATGGTTTTGACTTTAGTTTTTAGGGTTTAGAGATTAAGGTTTTTTATTTATTTTATTTTTAGGTTTTATTTAGTTTAGGTTTTAATTTTTAGCTTTTTAGGGTTTAGGGTTTGCAATTTAAGGTTTTGGGTTAGTTTAGGATTTAGGGTTTAGGTTTTAAGCTTTGGGGTTTAGGATTTGGGGTTTAGTGTTTATGGTTTTTTTTTGTTTAGGATTTAGGGTTTAGTGTTTAGGGTTTAGGATTTAGGGTTTAGTTTATAGGGTTTTGGGTTTTGGGTTTAGGGTTTAAGGTTTAGGATTTAGGACTTTTAGGGTTTAGGGTTTAGTGTTTAGGGTTTAGGTTTTAGGCTTAGGGTTTATGTTTTAGTTTTAGGTTTTGGGTTTAAGTTTAAGATTCAACATTTCTCCTTTTGTTTATTTAGTTTATTTTTTTATTTAAGTTAATTTAATTTTTTAATTTTATTTAATTTAATTTATTTATTTTAGGTTTATTTATTTTAGGTTTATTTATTTTAGTTAATATTTTTTATTTTAGTTTATTTTTTTTGGTTTAGGTTCAGGTTTAGGTTTATTTTTTAGTTGAGTTTTTTTTTTTTTTTTTTTTTTTTAGGTTTAGGTTTAGGTTATAAGGTTGTAGGTTTAGGGTATATTGTTAGTTTGAAGGTTTAGGATTTAGGGTTTATGGTTTAGGATTTATGATTTAGGGTTTAGGTTTTTTTTTTTTGAAATTATGTAAACTGCTAGGTTTAGGTTTATTTAGTTTATATTTTATTTATTTAATTGTATTTTATTTTTATTTTTATTTAGTTTAGTTTATTTATTTTTGGTTTACTTATTTTAGGTTACTTATTTTAGGTTTATTTATTTAAGTTTAGGTTTTTAATTTTAGTTAATTTTTTTGTTTAAGTTAAGGTTTATGTTTATTTTGTAGTTTCTTTTATTTTTATTTTATTTTTTAGGTTTCAGTTTTTATTTTATTTTTTTATCTTTATGTTTTAGGAGTTTATTCTAGAATTATTTTTAGGTTTTATTTTTAAGTTTAGGTTTAGGTTTAATTATAGTTTATTTTACTTTATTCAGTTTAGTGTTTAGGTTTAGTTTATTTTAGTTTTAGGTTTATGTTTTATTTATTTTAGTTTAATTTATTTTATTTTTCATTTAGGTTAATTTTAATTTATTTATTTTATTTTAATTTTAATTTTAGGGTTTAGGTTTTATTTTTTATTTATTTTTAAGTTTATTTTTAGGTTTAGGTTTTTATTTAGTTATTATTTTATTTTATTATAAATTAATTTTATTTTTATTTTAAATTTAGTTTTAAATTTATTTAGCCTTTTATATTCTTATGTTTATTTTAGTTTTAAATTTTGTCTATGTTTTTATTTATTTTATTTTAATTTATTTTTATTAAATTATTATATTTTATTTTTAGGTGTAGGTTTTGGTTTAAGTTTAGGTTTTTAATTTATTTTATATTATATTTTTTATTTAGGTTTAGTTTTAGGTTTTTAGTTTTAAGTTTTTTGTTCATAGTTTAGGGTTTAGGGTTTAGGGTTTAGGGTTTTAGGGTTTAGGGTTAGGGTTTAATGTTTAGGCTTTAGGGATTAGTTTTTAGGATTTAAGTTTTAGGGTTAGCTTAGTGTTTAGGATTAGTTTAGGGTTTAGGGTTTAAGGTTCAGGATTTAGTCTTTAGGGTAAGTTTATGGGTTTGGGTTTAGGGTTTAGTATTTAGGGTTTAGTGTTAGGGTTTAGGGTTAGTTTAGATTTTAGGATTTAGTGTTAACAATTTTAAGGATTTAAGCTAGTTTGGTTTTATGGTTTAGGGTTTTAGGTTAGTTTAGGGTTTAAGGTTTAGGATTTTAGGGTTTAGGGTTTAGGGTTTAGGATTTTAGGGTTTAGGGTTTAGGCTTTAGGCTTTAGAGTTTTTTAAGGTTAGGGTTAGTTTAGGTTTAGGTTTAGTTTAGGGTTTAGATTAGATGAAGGGTTTATAGTTTAGGGTTTAGGTTTAGGTTTAAGTTTTAGGGTTTAGGTTTAAAAGGGTTTAGGGTTTAGGGTTTAGGGATTAGGGTTTAGGGTTTAGTTTTCAAGTTTAGGGTTTAAGGTTTAGGGTTTGTTTTAGGGTTTAGGGCTTAAGATTTAGGGTTGGGGTTTTTTTTAAATTAAGTAAACTGGTAAGTTTATTTTTATTTAGTTTATTTTATCGTCCATTTTGATTTAAGTTTATTTTTATTTTTATTTAGTTTAGTTTATTTATTTTTGATAAATAAAATTTTAGTTTGGGAGGTTTATTTTAGTTTATTTTTTAGGTCTAGGTCTATTTTTTTAAATTAGTTTTATTTTAGTTTTTTTTTAGGTTTAGCTTTTATGTTTTATTTATAGATTTAAGTTTAAGTTTTTATTTTATTTTTTTAGGTTTAGGTTTTAGGTTTTTATTTTTGGTTTTATTTGTCTATTTTGATTTTAATTTATTTTTAGTTTATTTTCTTTTATTTAGTTTAGGTTTAGGTTTAGGTTTAGTTTATTTTAGGTTTAGGTTTAGGTTTTACTTACTTTAGTTTAGTTTATTTTATTATAGGTTTAGGTTTTTTTATTTTTATTTTAGGTTTAGGTTTTTTTTTTGTAGTTTAGGGTTTAGGTTTTATTTTTTCTTTATTTTTAGTTTTTATTTTAGGTTTATTATTTAATTTTAGGTTTTTATTTAGTTTTTATTTTATTTTATTCTTGGTTTATTTTACTTTTATTTTAAGTTTAGTTTTTATTTTATTTAAGTTTTTTTTAGTTTAGTTTAGATTTTTATTTATTTTATTTTAGTTTGATTATATTTTTTATTTTATTTTCTTTTTAGATTTAAGTTTAGGTTTAGATTTAAGTTTAGGTTTTAGTTTATGTTCTTATTTTATTTTATTTTATTTTATCATATTTTAGTTTATTTTGTTTTTATTTTTAGTTTTAGGTTTTATTTAGTTTAAGTTTAGGTTTTTAGCTTTTTAGGGTTTATGGTTTAAGGTTTGGAGTTTAGGGTTTAGGGTTTAGGGTTTTGTTTTGGGGTTCAGGGTTTACGTTTTAGGGTTTAGGGTTTATTTTGGGAAACCCATATAGGAAAATTGCCACATAAGAGGGTTACAAGCTCAGGATAAACTCCACTGCTCAGAGCTAATCAACCCAGAGAGTTTTAGGGTTTAGGGTTTAGGGTTTCAGCGTTTAGGGTTTAGGGTGTTGGTTTTTAGGGTTTAGAGTTTAGGGTTTAGGGTTTATTTTTAGTGTTTAGTTTTTATTTTATTTTCTTTTTAGGATTAGGTTTAGGTTTAGGTTTAGGTTTAGGTTTAAGTTTATGTTCATATTTTACTTTATTTTTTATTTTATTTTAATTTATTTTATTTTATTTATTTTACTTTTAGGTTTTATTTAGTTTACGTTTAGGGTTTTAGCTTTTTAGGGTTTAGGGTTTACGATTAGTTTAGGGTTTAGGGCTTAGGATTTAGGGTTTAGGTTTTAGGTTTTAGGGTTTAAGGTTTAGGGCTCTACAGTTTAGGGATTAGGGTTTATGCTTTTAGGGTCTAGGGTTTAGGTTTTTAGTTTAGTGTTCAAGTTTTAGTTCAAGGTTTAGCGTTTAAGTGCAAGTTTTTTATTGAAGTTTATTTTTTAGGTTTAGGCTTTAGTTTATGTTTATTTTTTAATTTAGTTTTATATTTATTTTAATTTATATGGTTTATGTTTTATTTTTTTAGTTTTAGGATTAGATTTAGGTTTTTATTTTATTTTATGTTTATTTTTTTGTTTTTATTTTTAGTTTAGGTTTAGGTTTATTTTTAGTTTATTTTATTTTATTTAGTTTAGGGTTTAGGTTTAGATTATTTTAGGTTTAGGTTTAGGTTTTATTTATTTTAGTTTAGTTTATTTTAGTTCCGACTTAGCTTTATTTTATTTTATTTATTTTATTTTAATTTTAGGTTTAGGTCTTTTTTTTAGTTTAGGATTTATGATTTATTTATTTATTGGTTTTATTTTTAGGTTTATTTTTTAAGTTTCTATTTAGTTTTTATTTTATTTGATTTTATTTCAAGTTTATTTTTGGTTTATTTTATTTTTATTTTATGTTTTATTTTGTTTTTATTTAAGTCTTTTATTCTAAAGTTTATTTTGGCTTTTTAGTTTAATTTAGGTTTTAATTTCTTTTATTTTAGTTTATTTAATTTTTAGGTTTAGGTTTTTATTTTATTTTATTATTTTATTTTATTTAGGTTTTGGTTTTTTTAATTTATTTTATTTTTATGTTATATTTTTTTTAAGTTTAGGTTTTTAGGTTTTTAGGGTTAAGGGTTTAGGGTTTAGGATTTAGGATTTTAGGGTTTAGGGTTTGGGGTTAGGGTCTATGGTTTAAGGTTTAGCGTTTATTGTTTAGGCTTTAGGCTTTAGGGTTTTTAGGCTTTAAGGTTTAGGGTTTAGTATTAGCTTAGGGTTTTGGGTTAGTTTACAGTTTTAGGTTTAAGGTATAGGGTTTAGGCTTTAGGGCTTAGGGTTTTTAAGGTTTAGGATTTAGGGTTAGTTTAGGGTTTATGGTTTAGGGTTTTAGGGTTTAGTGTTTAGGGTTTAGGGTTTAGGGTTTAGGGTTGTATGTTTAAGGTTTAGTGTTTAGGGTTTAGGGTTAGGGTTTTTTTAATTATTTATTTATTTTTAATTAAGTAAATTGGTAGGTTTAGATTTATTTAATTTAATTTAATTTTATTTAACTTGTTTTATTTATTTATTTTAATTTATGTTTATTTTTATGTTTATTTAGTTTAGTTTATTTATTTTAGGTTTATTTATTTTAGTTTAGGGTTTTTATTTTAGTTTATTTTTTAGGTGTAGGTTTAGGTTTAGGTTTATTTTTTAGTTTAGTTTTTTTTTTTGAGTTCAGGTTTTATTTTTTATTTTTAGGTTTAGCTTTAGGTCTTTATTTTTATTTTTTTAGGTTTAGGTTTTAGGTTTTTATTTTAGGTTTATTTTAAGGTTTTAATTTTTAGTGTAGGCTTAGGTTTATTTTTAGTTTATTTTAGTTTAGGTTTAGGTTTAGGTTTAGGATTTATTTATTTTAGTTTTGGTTTAAGTTTATTTTATTTTTATTTTTGGTTTAGGTTTTTTTTAGTTTTGGGTTTATGTTTTATTTTTAATTTATTTTTAGGGTTTATTTTTAGGTTTATTGTTTAGGTTTAGGTTTTTATTTATTTTTTATTTTATTTTATTTTAGGATTACTTTATTTTTGTTTTAGGTTTAGTTTTTATTTTATTTAAGTTTTTTTTTTAGTTTAGTTTAAGTTTTTAGGGTTTAGGGTTTAGGGTTTATGGTTTAGGGTTTAAGGTTTAGGGTTTAGTGTTTTTAAGGTTTAGGGTTTGGATTTTAGGTTTAGTGCTCAGGTTTTACTTTAGGGTTTAGGGTTTTTGGTTTTTTTAACAGGGAACAAATTCAAATTCTACATTTCTTCTTTTCAATTTCATTAACCATGTAACACACCAAGTTTTCTAAGACACAAGCTACGACATAGATTAAAATAGCATAGAAAATCGAAATAAACATCACTTAAGATAATTCCATAAGCATCTGGGGCTTATTCTGTTTCTCTAGTTCCCATAAGATCCACCATAACCTCTCGAGTAGCAGGATCCACCATCATATCCCCGATCTCTCCCTCCGCCACCACCACGACTATAACCTTCATCGCTCCTCCTGCCTCCATAACCACCACTGCTCTGACCACCACCTCCATATCCACTAGCACCTCCAAATACCCCACCAACACTATGATAACCGCCGCCTCCACCTTCACCTGCAATGCTAGATCTAGACAGTGCCTAGTTGATAATGATGTTCCTATTATCAAGGTTCTGCCCATTCTTAGGGTTTAGGTTTAGGTTTAGGTTCATTAGCTTTTAGGTATTAAGCTTATTTTATAATTTAGTTAATTACTTTAGGTTTAGGTTTAGGGTTTGGGGTTTAGGGTTTAGGGTTTAGTGTTTAGGGTTTGGGTTTAGGGTTTAGGGTTTAGGGTTTAGCGTTAGGGTTTAGAATTTAGGGTTTAGGGTTTATGGTTTAGGGTTTAGTGTTTAGGGTTTAGGGTTTTAGTGGTTATGCTTTTAGGGTTTAGGTTTTAGAGTTAGGGATTAGGGTTCAGGGTTTAGGGTTTTCTAGGATTTAGAGTTTAGTGTTTAGAGTTTAGGTTTGTAGGCTTAGGGTTTAGGGTGTAGGATATAGGGTTTATGTTTTCTTTTTTTAAAAAAATTAAGTAAACCATTAGGTTTAGGTCTATTTAGTTTATTTTTTTATTTGTATTAGTTTATTATATTTTTTTATTTTTTATTTAGGTTTATTTCTCATTTTTATTTAGTTTAGTTTATTTATTTTAAGTTTATTAATTTTAATTTAGGTATTTTATTATAGTTTATGTTTTAGGTTTAGGTTTATTTTTTAGTAGAGTTTTATTTTTATTTTTTTTTAGGTTTAGGTTTTATTTTTTATTTTTAGGTTTAGGTTTTGGTTTTTATTTTATTTTTTTAGGTTTAGGTTTTATGTTTTTATTTTTGATTTATTTGTAGGTTTTATTTTTTTGTTTAGGTTTAGGTTTATTTTTAGTTTATATTATTTTATAGAGTCTAGGTTTAGGTTTTATATATTTTAGTTTAGTTTATTTAAGTTTAGGTTTAGGTTTATTTTATTTTATTTTTATTTTTGGTTTAGGCCTTTTGTAGTTTAGGATTTATGTTTTATTTTTAATTTATTTTTAGGTTTTATTTTGTAGTTTATTTTCTTATGTTTAGGATTTTATTTAGTTTTTATTTTATTTTATTTTTTGTTTAATTTATTTTAATTTTATGCTTAATTTTTATTTTATTTAAGTCTTTTGGTCTTAGGTTTATTTTATTTTATTTAGTTTAGTTTATGTTATTATTTATTTTCTTTTAGTTTACTTTTATTAGTTTATTTTATTTTATTTTTAGGTTTAGGTTTAGGTTTTAGTTTAGGTTTTATTTTATTTTTTATTATTTTTTTTTTTATTTTTGATTTATTATTTTAGGTTTATTTAATTTAGGTTTTTTAGGTTATGGTTTAGGGTTTAGGTTTAGTGTTTGGTTTTAGGTTTTAGTTTTAGGTTTAGGGTTTAGGTTTAGGTTAGTTTATGATTAGTTTAGTTTAGGGTTTAAGTTAGGTTTTGGGTTTAGGTTAGTTTTGTGGTTAGGGTTTAGTGTTTGATTAATTTTAAGTTTAGGTTTTAAGTTTAGGGTTTAGGTTTAAGTTTAAGTTAGTGGTTTAGTTTAGTGTTTAAGGTTTGGGTTTAGGTTTAGGTTTAGTTAGGGTTTATAGTTTAGGGTTTTAGGTTTATCTTTGGGTTTATTATAGTTAGATTTAGGTTTGTGTTTAGGTTTAGATTTAGGGTTTAGTGTTTAGTGTTTTGGTTTGTAGGTTTAGGGTTCAGGGTTAATGGTTTTTAAGGATTTAGAGTTTAGTGTTTAGGGTTTAGGTTTTTATGTTTAGGGATTAGGGTTTAGGGTTTAGGGTTTATGTTATATTTTTGTTTTAAAATAAGTAAACCATTTGGTTTAGGTCTATTTAGTTTATTTTTTTATTTTATTAGTTTATTTTATTTTTTATTTTTTATTTTAGTTTATTTCCTCTTTTTATTTAGTTTAGTTTATTTATTTTATGTTTATTTATTTTAGTTTAAGTTTTTTATTATAGTTCATGTTTTAGGTTTAGGTTTACTTTTTAGTAGATTTTTATTTTTATTTTCTTTTTAAGGTTTAGGTTTAATTTTTTATTTTTAGGTTATGTTTTGGTTTTAATTTTATTTTTTTAGGTTTAGGTTTTAGGTTTTTATTTTCGATTTATTTTTTGGTTTTATTTTTTAGTTTAGTTTTAGTTTTTTATTTTTATTTTAGTTTAGTTTATTTGAGTTTAGGTTTAGGTTTATTTTATTTTATTTATTTTTTTATTTTAGGTTTAGGTATTTTTTAGTTTAGGATTTAGGTTTTATTTTTCTTTAGTTTATATTATTTATTTTTGGTTTATTTATTTTTGTTTAGTTTTTTTTTGTTTTAGTTTTTTTTTTAGGTTTAAGTTAATGTTTGTTTTTAGTTTAGTTTATTTTTGTTTTATTTTTTAGGTTTAAGTTTTACTTTTTTATTTTTAGGTTTAGGTTTAGGTTTTTATTTTACTTTCTTAGGTTTAGGATTTAGGTTTTTATTTTGGGTTTATTTCTAGGTTTTAATTTTTAGTTTAGGTTTAGGTTTATTTTTAGTTTATTTTATTTTATTTTGTTTAGGGTTTAGGTTTAGTTTATTTTAGGTTTAGGTTTAGGTTTTATTTATTTTGGTTTAGTTTATTTTAGTTTAGGTTTTTTTTATTTTAGGTTTAGGTTTTTTTTTATAGTTTAGGGTTTAGGTTTTATTTTTTATTTATTTTTTGGTTTATTTTTTTATTTAGGTTTTATTTAGTTTTATTTTATTTTAATTTAGGTTTACATTATTTTTATTTTACATTTAGTTTTTATTTTATTTAGGTTTTTTATTTTTAGGTTTATTTTATTTTTTTCATTTGGGTTGGGTTTTTATTTATTTTATTTTTAGGTTTAGGTTTAGGTTATAATTTAGGTTTTTATTTTATTTTATTTTTTATTTTATTTAGGTTTATGTTTTTTTATTTATTTTATTTTTAGGTTTTTAGGGTATACGATTTAGGGTTTAGGGTTTAGGGTTTAGGGTTTATGGCTTAGGATTTAGGATTTTAGGGTTTAAGGTTTAGGATTTAGGGTTTAGGGTTTATGGTTTTTAGGGTTTAGGATTTAGGATTTAGGGTTTAGGTTCTAGGTTTAGTGTTCAAGTTTTAGTGTAGGGTTTATGAATTTTGTTTTTTTTTTAAGAGAACAAATTCAGATTCAACATTTCTTCCTTTCGATTTTATCAACCAAGTAACAAAATAGAGAAGTGAGATAATCAAATGACCTGCTTGGGGCTAGCTAAAGCCTCGTGTTCCCGGGATGTCCAGACTCTATACTCATTACCATTCAATCTTAATTAAATCAACACATGAATAGAGGAAAGAGAACTCAACATTCTTACACTTAAGCTATAAGCACATGCATTTCTTATGTATTTATAACTAGCATCATAACACATATTATTATTTAGCTATAAACTTTTGAAAAATACACTTGGATTTAATAGTGATAATAACCACGCATATACTAAATTAAATCAACACATGCAAGCTTTACATAATGGAAATTTATTTTATTTTACTTGATTTTGAAAAGATGGATGTATGAATTCAAATGAAATACCAAATTTAACATGATTGGAAAGAGGACAATCAAATATAAGCATGTGATTCATTCAATCAAACAAGTTCTTCAAGACAATCAAATCAAATAAGATTGTTTAAAGCAAACCAAAGCTTCTTTATTAATTAATTTTTAGATTTGATTTGATTTATAGAGGAGAAGAGAAATCATCACTTGTTGTTTTAAACTCATTCCCACATTAGTGATTTGATTTAATTAAAGAAAATGTAATTATGTTGATTTTATGGCTTAACTAAGTTGAACCCTTAATTAGATGAATTAATTACCCTTACCTATGTCACCTTAAAGTAATTAACTAAATAATTATGAGCCACCATGATATGCATAGAAAATAAACTTGCAATGATCCTAGGAAATAAAAGGGGCCTAATGTAATTGGCTCATGATTAATAGTTAATTATATTATGTAACTTAATTAATTACTCTTATAGTTTACCCACACATGTCGACTAACGATAATTTAATTAAACTCCTTTAGGTGATTAGACACCTAAATATCTACCCCATGATTTATTTATTTAAGGTTTGATGTGATTATAATTTTAATTTGATTAAGTGATTTAATTAATTAGTTAAATCTTAATTAATTTCTACTTAATAATAGGCTGAAATGAACATAGGGAAAGGGGTCCCATCCCTATTCCTTAGTTCACTTACTGTTGAACAATGATTAATAAACTTAATTAAAGAATTTGTTATTGTTCATAGGATTAATTAATCATTAATTAACTTAAAAGAGTAGTTAATGTTTAATTACAAAATTTTCCTAATTTAGTGAGCAATAAATCCCAAGAAAATCATGGGAGGGAGAGATCTTCCCATTAAATTAAGCCACAAATTTTGGAATTAATTTCTCAAATAATTAAAAAGTAATTAAGCTAATTAATTTTATAATTAAATCTTAATTAAATCTTAATTATGATCCAAAATTAGTTAAGTTCATTTTTAATTAATTCTCCTTTGGAAAACCTTTAAAATGAGTATTTATTTGAATTTTTTTTATTTCTCTATGATGTTTTATAAATTTTAGAAGTTTTAGTCATTAAAAATGATTAATTAAGCTTAATTAAAGCCTAATCCTGTTAGTGCCAGGTGGTGCGCTGACATAACGTACTTTTCATGTGGTGTCGTGGGATTGGCTACTTAAAACTTATCAGACTCAGCGCCTATGTGTCGGCGGTGGACACGCTTTCTTGTCAGCCATTTTATCTAAGATCAGACAGCTACGATTAATCCCACAGCTTAATAGGATTATCAGATCGATCTAGCGGATCTAATCTTGACTATCCATTTTGATCACATGGAATGGACGGTGCGTGATCTAACGTCACTCGAGTGAGGGAGAATGGAGTCTGTCTGCCATTGCTCACTTGATCTGAGCTTACCATAGCTCAGATCTACCCCAAAAAGATCCCACACCTTCACGACATCGATCAGAGGGGATCAAATGATCAAGATCACACGATATGGAAGTTTTCTTCAAAAGGCTCCAACCCAATTTTGCCTAAGGATTGGTTTTGGAAGCATACCTTGTCAGAGCTCAAGACTGGTGGCCCGAACAAATGAGGAAGCTTCATATAGTAGAGACAAAGCCCATTTGAGCAGCAATTGGATCGATTCCTCGATGTTTTCTTGGAAGGCCATGAACTAATGATTTGAAGCTCAGCTTCGATCGAAGTCCCACCTGCAGTGCTCGGGAAGCTTGAGAGATTATTAGTTCTTGCTCAACAAAGCTTAGGAAGGTGCATGAAAAGTTATATTGAGTGTCAAGGAGAAATAAGGAAGTTATGTCAAAAATGGGAGTGTCCTGTTTCGGGATAGATGAGGATGGCATTTCTAATCAAAGAATGAGCTTGGGAGCTTAGGAAATAGCTCTAGTGGCTCATCTTGGATAGCTAGGGCTCTATGGAATGATTTTATTGTGTGTTTGAGTGGAAATAAGGGATGTATACCCCCTTCATCTTGATCAATTAGTGGGATCAAGTTTGGCTTCTAGTGGCCATCCGACCATCTCAGGGAGTCATGGGTTGTAGGGAGGAGGTGAGTTGGCTTAGCTTGGTTGGTTGAAGGTGTGGTGGTGGCTGCCAAGGATGAATCATGGGTGTCTTATGGGTTTCAAATGCTCCAATGGGGAGGGTGAGGTGATTTCATCTCCTATGGGTCATGGCACCAACCACCCCCTCAGTTGGTGGCGTCCTAGCCTAGGTGGACCATTGGGAGAGTACCAAGTGGCCAAGGAATGTAAATGACCACTTACATAGGTGATTTGTCTAATTTGATGCCCTTGCCCCAAGAGTATGATCATTTGGCATTGGATTTGATTTGGGCAGATTTAAAATGAGAGCGGTTGGCCCAAATTTCAAGTCAATTGGAGTTGATTTGGTTAGGTTTGGCTCAAATTGACTCATTTAGGTCAAATTGGGTAAGGTTGGGTCAAGTTGACCAATTAGTCAAATTAAGTCAAACTAGGGGTTAAGTTCAAATGATCATTTGGAATGTTTTGGTTCAATTGGTTTGGTTTTGTTTGGCTTAGATTTGATTTTGGCTCATTTGAATTCATTTGGGTCAAATGGGTTAAGTTGACCAATTACCAAATTACCAAATTGGTTGGGTTGGTTTGAGTTTAGTTGACCAATTGAAGATGATTGTAGGCTTTCAATTTAATTAATTTGGATTTGGTTTTGATTTAGGCCAACTTGAACCTTTAGGTCAATTTAGGCTAAGTAAGTCAATTGGGTTCAGTTCATAGCTTTGGTCAAGTTCAACAATTAATTTGGAATGAACTTGAGCCATTGGTGGCAATCAATTTGGTTTATATTTTAATTTGACCCAATTTAGTCTTTTAGCTCAATTTAGGTCAACTTAGGTCAAGAGGGCCAATTAGGTTTGGTTTGACTCAATTGAAGGTCAAGCCATATTCAAATATTGATTTTGATTTGGTATGAATCATTGGTTTCAAGGGATTTGGCATAGGTTGAAATTTGGCTCGTTTGGATTCATATGGGTTAAGGGGTTGACTTGGTGAAATGACCAAGTTTACTTGATTTGACCCAATTTGTGATAATTGATCAACTTAGGGTGATCAACAATCATGATGGCAGGTTTTGAAGTTCTTGGTTCAATCCAATTTAGGTAGGATTAGAACTTGGCTCAAATAGGTCAAATTAGGCACTTTGGGTCAAGTGGACCAATTGGGTTTAGTTGGCTTTATTTTGGGTTGAGTTTCATTTAGTTGAGTTTATATATGGATTTGGGATTGATATATAAATTCAATTGCAATTGGCTTAGCTTCAAATGGGTTTTGGTTCATTTGAACATTTCAAGTTAAAAGGGTTAAGTTGGGTTTGACTTGGGTTGATTTTGGTTTGGCTTGATGATTGTAAATTTCATTTATATTTGTAAATTTGATTGAAGGTATGATTAATTCAAGAGAAAATAAATTAAATTTGGGTTTTGTAATAAAGGAATTTGGCTAAGTCCATGGAGCTGGGTCATGTGGCTTAGGTTTGGATTTTGATTTGGATTTAGTTTTGATGGTTTAAATGTATATTTCATTTAAAATTGTGAAGATGGTTGAAAATATGATTGATTTGGGAGAAAATCAATTGAGTTTGAATTGATCTTCATTAAGATTTGGCTAAGTCCATGGGATAGGTCAAATGACTTAGAAAGGGTTTTTAATTTAATTTGATTTAGTTTGATTTAGTTTTGATCATTTGAATGTAGATTTGATTTATATTTAGGAAGATGATTGAAGATATAAATTTATTATGAGAAAATGAATTGATTTTGGATTGATTTGGTTTAAGATTTGTCTAAGTCCATGTCATAGGTCATATAGCTTAGGAAGTGTTTCAAGTTTGGATTTGATCGTGGGCTTCAATCATTTGGTTTTAGAATTTGGGTTTGGATTTGGATTTGAATTTTATATTTTAATTGAACTTGAGGTTTGGTTTGAGTAGGTTAACATGGAATGGATTTGGGTTGTAGGGTAGGTGGATTATCCTAATCCCTAAGATATAACTTAATCTTATGGTTAACCCTTCTAAGTCTTTAGGCTTATGTTAAGTGTTTACCTAATTGTTAGAAGTATCTTATGACTAGGATAGTCTTAGTGCCTAGAAGACTCCAAAGTTTAAGATGGGAAGATTGAATCTGCACTCCAAAAGTGCGGTCAACAGGCCTTAGGCTCCATCTTGTTGCCCTTGGAGATAGATGATTGGAAGATCAAAGCCAAGTTTCATATTATAGACTCAGATACATCTTTCAATGCTTTGTTTGGAAGACCATAGATAAATGAGAACAACATAGTTCCATCCTCTCTACATCAGTGTATGAAGTTTGTGAGAGGTGGGATCATTTACTGTGTCAAAGGAGATCTCAAGACATTTATAGTTCACAAGGTTAGCATATATGAGGATGCGGCTTACTACCTCCCTCAAAATCAACAAGTTTATTCTCGCAAACTTGGCCAAAGTTAAAAAATAAAAGCAAAAGAAAAAGAAAAAGAAGAAGAAAATTAAAAGATAAGAGAAAATGAAAAGGAAAATAAATGGGAGAAAAAATAGACTTGGTGGAGGAAATAGAGCCTTATATTAGTTTCAAACCACAGTTCATTACTCCATTCGAATATATATGTAGAATGACCTGACCTCCACCAGACAGAGAAAGAGGCCAGTTTAGAGGCAGTCTCAGGGGCGAAAAACCTCTTTATTGGCCACCCAATAGAAGATATATCCCAAGTTCCAAGAGTACACCTACTATCCATATAGACTTAGAATCTAGTTCATAGGATGAGTCTTATATGGTTAGCACACTAGCCAGCTCTTCTCAGTAGTAGATTCTATTGGAGGTGAAACTTGAGCCAGATAGCGATGAAGACCAGGCTCCAAAGAAAAACATAAGTGCATCCAAGTCTATATGTGAAACAGTTAGGCATCAATTGGGAACCTTAGCTCTATCCCCACTTTTCTCTTAAAAAGTTGATGCTTTGGTAGTTAAGGAAGGCCCTAAGTCATCCACAAGTTTGAAGACTCAGAGGTTTTTTTGGGAGCATCATCCTCAAGTCAAGAAGTTGATGTAGAACTTGAGGATGATTCATATAATGATTTAATAGAATTACCTTTTTATTAGTACTTGCCTTGTGTTCATAATTTAGCAAAGAAATGGTTAATCCCAAATATTTGGTCAAAGCCCAAGTCAGACTACTTCGAAAGAATATGGAAGAATAAATGCAAAATCTCTCAATCAAGATTGGGATTAGGATTCGGAACAATGGGTCTAGTCGATGATGATGATTACTGCTTAGTCATCACAAATAATTTGGAATCTGATAGTTTCTTTTCGAATCACATTAAATCATATGAGGAGCTGTACTTAGAAATTTCAGATGATCCAGATGAATTTGAAGTCAAAGATGCATTGCAAAAGTTTGAAGGAGAGATCAAGTCAACAATCAACGAGCTCAAGAAAATCAACTTAGGAATTGGAGAAGATCCACGCCCAACATACATCAGTTCTTTGTTGAATGAAATTGTTAAAATGACTTAGTTAGTCTATTGATTGAGTTTAAGGATTTCTTTGCATGGAGTTATAAAGACATTCTGGATTGGTTCCTAACGAAATACCATAATGGAGCCTACTGCTAACCTTATCAAGCAAGCTCTTAGATGCATGCAATTAGACATAGAACAATAGGTCATTTATGAAGTCAAGAAACTACTAGTGCATGTCCTTTCACTGCATGGAGGGATATGAAGGTAATGTCAAACTGCGAGAGGATCATGGACCATCATGCCAATCATCAAAATAGGATCGAACGTGTCATGAGATACTATAGTGGATTGATCTTATATATTTAGTTCACTTTATGAGGAAGCAATTAGCCCAAATCCTAGAGGTTACCATTTATAAGATTCCTTGAGGAGAGAATGCCATAGCGTATGCTTTAGCCAAGCTTGCCAAGGAGTTGGCATGTGTGGAGGATGTGTCCATATCATTAAAGGTCTAAAATAGACAAGTCTTATCCCTTATTGATATTGAACTCATCAAAAAGTACTCTCTTGAAAGGGAGGTTGCCATTGCCAAGAAGGATGAAAAGTTATAATGGAGGAAACCATTCATGGATTACCTAAATAAAGGAAAACTACCTCAAGGGAAGTCCCAAGCCCATCAGATGAAGTAGAGAGAACTTTTCTATGCTCTTGTGAATGGTGTCTTCTATTGGAGGTCTTTTAATCATATGTGGTTACACTGTTTAGATAAGCACGAAGCCCATAAGATTGTGATCAAGGTACACTCAGGATTATATAGAACCAACCATTATGGTCTGAAGATGAAAGCCAAGATCAACAGACTAGGATACTACTAGCCGTCAATGATCAAAGATTGCATGGATACAGTTAGGTGATGCCACTAATGTCAAATACACGGTGTGGTCCTATACCAACCACCAAACATTCTACATCTTACATTAGCCTTATGGCCATTCAAGTGTTGGGGTACCGACATAGTGGGCCCGATAGATCCTCCTTCTTCTAAGGGTCATCAGTTCATCTTAGCTGCTACTGACTACTTTTCCAAATGGGTGAAGGGTTTCCACTCAAAAAGGTCACAACTCAGCATGTGCTCCAATTTTTTAGGAACCATATCATATATAGGTTCGGAGTATCTCGATGAATTATATCTAATAATGGTGCTATATTCAAGAGCACCGAGATCAACAACTTTGCCTGGAGACATAACATATATTAGAGATATTCTATCATCAACTACTTGAGGGAAAATGGCTTAGCAAAAGCCTTCAACAATACTCTCATCAAAATACTAAAGAAGACACTCGACAACAACAAGAGATAGTGGCATGAGTAGTTAGTTAAATCCTTGTGGGCCTACCGCACCATATATAGAACTCCAACTCAATCTACTCTTTTCTCCTCAGTGTATGAGACTAAAGTCATTCCACAATTAAAATTCTAACTCACATGACTAAGGATAGCTGTGGGTAGCAAGATCACAACAAAGTAGAATGCCAAGTTGAGGTTAGAAGAGCTTGATGGTTTGGAGGACAGACGCCTATGGGCATGCCAAAATCTCTAGTTGTACAAAGCTAAAATGATTCAAGATCATAATAAGTTGGTCTGTCCTAGAGCTTTTCAAGTAGGAGTGCTTATTTTAGTTCTAAAGAGACCGATTATTGCCCGTCGTAAGATGGGAGGCAAGTTTGAACCCACTTGGGAAAGCCTTTTTTCCATAGAGAAAGGCTTACCAAGGAGGATCTTATTAGCTTATTAATCATAAGGGAGAGTGCCCAATGCTTCCAATCAATGGTCTCTACTTAAAGAAATATTATAAATCATGTTTGAAAATAATTATCATTAATTAAAATTCCATTTCAAATTCAATCTTTTCCAGGTTGAAAGTATTCTTATTTCAGAATCTACTAACGTGTGTTTAGGGTAGGTGTAAGGAACCCAAGAGGCATCCTATCCTTCATCGACATAACATAAACATATAAAACAAACACATATCTTTTATCTCAGGCTACTCTGAGTTGATATAATGCCCCCAGTGGCACTCACTCAGTAGCTTCTTTAAGTCAGGCTGACACGCTACCTTGCTAATGTGTCACCCTAGGGGTTTTCTTACTTTCAAGAATGTAAATCTGCTACGGCTTCCTTCCTTACTTGGCCATTACACATCGATGAACACCTTATTAGTTTGGTAGGCCTTACTGCATGGTTGGTAAGCTACCTCATGTTAGCTTCATTTAAGAGGATGGGAGTTTGCTACACTTTCTTCTTGGAGTTGCCTTCATGCACTGACTGGGTCAAGTATATTTGAGGTTTAAGGTAAGACCCCTAGCATCTCCTTCCCTCTTGACTGCTTCAAGTCTAGGTCCAATCCTTCCTCGGGGCTCCCTACTTAGTAGTCGCTATCGATCAGATAACATCTATCCTACTGATGATAGACTATCCTGATGATCAGTTTCACTTGAAAAGTTGTAAACCTACGTGCTTTCTTTCTTGATTGATAGTTGCACACCTACGGGCCCCTTAGGTTGGTTGGTTCTCACTATGCTGATGGATAAACCACTCATGCTGATGAATACACCTTAGGTTAGTTGGTTCTCGTATCTTAGGATACACCACTCATGGAAGATGTAACTATGCTATGCTTTCTCCTTGAGTGCCCACCGCACTGGCTTTCTTTTCCATGGCTCAGGATAATGCCCCTAACAGCACCTTCCCCGTGGGTGCTATATTTGGATCATGTTCTTTGTGACCCCATTTAGACACTACCCAGTTACTATCGGATTGAACAGTTCCCCTTATCCTAGTAGCCACCCTTGTCGTTGGAGAATCCATCCTATGAATATGCATATTCTCCTTTGGTCTAGTAAATCTTAGATAGGTCAAGGCTGACATAGCCCCTTCTCAGTGTGGTCCCTCGTACACCAATAGGGTCATCATAAACATATAAGAAAAATATATATTCACTTGTGAATTAAGAGGACACCCCTAGTAGTACCTATTTCTAAGCAGGCATCCTATCTTTAAGGCAGTGTCAGCAAAACTCCCTATAGGAATCGCCTGACTACTCTTGCGTTGATACAAGTCCCTGGTGGCATTTACTTAGTAGTTGCCCCTAAGTCTAGTTCGATTTGTTGTGATACCAACAGGTCACCCTAATGATTGTTCCCTATTTTAAAAGATGTAAGTCTGCTACGCCTTCTTCTTAGCATAGCCATTGCACCCCGAAAGGCAACCCCTTAGGTTGGATAGCTCTACCCTACGGCCAGTAAACTATCCCTTTTAATTTGTAAATCTAAGAAAGGATAAGTCTGATATAGACCCTTCTTAGTGGCTCCATTGCACACCAACATGGTCCATAAATTAAATCTTTTAAATTTGACCGAGCTCACATCCCCAGTGGATATGCCCTTAATTCAAAATTAAATTAAACCAAATAAACATATCAAATCACATGAAATTAAGATAAAATTAATCTTGACTACTTTGAAGTTGATATAAGTCCCTAGTGACATTCACTCAGTAGTCAGCCTAGGTCAGGTTCGATTTGTTTTGCATCCAACAAGTCACCCTAGCAGTCATTTCTCACTTTGGAAGATGTAAGTTTGCTACACCTTCCTCCTAGCACAGTTATTGCACACCGAAATCCCACCCCTTAGGTTGGCTAGCTCTACCCTATAACTAGTAAAGTATCCCTTTGGATTTGTAAACCTGAGGTAGGTCAGGGTTGATATAGCCCCTTTTTAGTGGGTCCATCGCACGCCGATAGGGTCCATACATTAACTCAGATTAAATTAAACCCAATCTAATTTTTATCAGTGGAGTTAAATCACACCCTTCTTTCCTATGGAGCCCTAATTCATATATAAATAATTCAAGCAAATAAATCAAATTTAAAATTGACCTCCCTAGTGGAGCCAAATTAAACCAACTCCCCCATTATAGTCTAAATTAAATAAATCCAACCAAACTCTTATCCCTAATGGATACATCCCCAAACAAATCTATGAAATCAAACTCAAATCCCAATCCCCAATGGATAGCCCAAACCTGCTTCCCTAATGGTAGGTTCATATATTCGATCCCCAATGGACTTGAGCCCATATCTCTAGTAGATATGCCTCCACATTAATTAAAATAAAACAAATTAAAGTCGATTTGATCTTAATCCCTGGTGGATTATAGATTCTTATCCCCAATGAATCATCTTTCAAGAAATCATATAATCAAATCAAATTGAAACTATATCCCCTACATATTTTCTTCTTTTATGCCCTCGATATAGACCCCTCACATGTCATGTCCAATGCATGTGTGATCCCCTAGTAGATCTGCCTCCATGTACTTGACATGGAATTCTCATCAAATCTTATTTTTTCTCTTATGCACACATTTAATACTTCAACCAAAAGCCTAATAATGTATTCGTTCAAATTACATCATCTTAACATTATAATCAACATTTTATGATTTGTGATGGTGCAAGCTGAAACTAACTATACAATATCATGCTAACATATTATAGCGTGAATTAACATGGTATACTATATTATAATATATGATGTTATATTATAATTTGACATAATATAATATATTGTCTAACATCACACCTCATTAGAATCACTTAAAAGGAACAAATAATAAAATTTTCTCAAAATATGAATAATGTTCATTTTGGATGTAAAATTGTTATTTTTCTATTAAAAATGGTACAAAATAGCATAATTTTGGTGTTGCTTCTTGGTGGGTTCTATTAATTTGGCCAAATTCTTCCATCTTAACCTTCAAATTAACATTTTTGTGAGTTTTGTCCCAATGTATTATAACAAAAGTAAAACATACTAAAATGTACAATAACATTTAGTAACACACCACCACAATAATATATATGTGAAGTTATATTTATGTACATTATATTTTAGTATGTTATCATATAACATATTATCTTACATTTGACCTTAAAATGAATCACTTTAAGCAAAAAAAATATATAGAATTTGTTTGAAAAATAAACATTTATTTCGGATGCAAAATTCCATTCTTTTGATTAAATGAGACACCATAGCACACCCCCAATCTTGTTCCCTAAAGCTTACCTTAAATTTGGCTAAATCCCATCATCTCAGCCTATAAATCAGTGTTTTTATGAATTATAATAGTACAAACTCTACTACATCATACTATAACAAACTAAAATATGCTAAACAACAAGTAGTAATACACAATAGTATGTTGTAATGCATGATGCTACACTATGTTATGGCATCCTATATTGTAATACACTATAACCTATTATACTATATTATATTGCATACAACATCACAAGGGATTTCTTAAGATAAAAAAATCATAAAATTAGTCTAAACAATAAAAAAACTATATATTTTAGTCGTATCACTTACATATTTTAAATTGAAACAATATATTATGATGCCATGATCTACCTATTATGAATTTGGCCAAATTCCACCATTTTAAAGTCTAAATCAACATTTGTATAAATAATGCTAGTGTAGGCTCGGCTGCATGATTGTAAAATACTAAAAGAATTTAAAATGCACATAATAATATATTATGATATATGATGTTACACTATGCTATAACATATAATATTTAGTTTGAACATAAAATCTTACTTTTTATACTACAAGTGGCACAGCACACCTTTGGTGCAACAACTAATTCCCACTTCAAATTTAACAAATTTTATAATATGATTTATTAAATCAATATTTTTTATTTATATTAATATAGATTATAGGGCACAATACCATAATATACTAAAACATTTCAAAACATCTTATAACATCCAAAAAAACATCACTACAAGCTCAAATATATGATGGTACATTATAATATAATATTATTGACCTCATTTTTAGAATGAGCTCTCAACCCCTCCAAATTAGACATAGGACTCCTCTTATACTTTAAGGGATCCTTAGTCTTAAGACACATCTAGTGATTAGGTGGACACTCAACCTAGCCCTAGAGACTTAGAAGAGTTAACCATAGGAATAGGTCTTGCTTTAGGGGTGTTAGGAAAATCTGCCTACCCTTAGCTTGGACCACTCCTCACCTTCCTTCCTTCAACTCAAACTCAAATCAATCTTATTTGATTTTCTCCAAACTCAAATCAATACGACATGATTGAAATCCATGATTGAAACCCATGATTGAAACCCATGATTGAAACCCATGAATGAAATTCCTAATTCCAAATCTTTCTTAAGTCCTTAATCTTCTCTTAAGGACTTAGCCTAAATCATAATCAAACCAATCCAAACTCATGAAATTTTCTCATAGCTCATTTATATTATCATTTATATTCTCATTTATAAATGAAATATAAATTCAAATCAATCAAACAAAATCCAAAATTCAAATTCCCAATTCAAAATCATTTTTAAACCCTTAATTTCCCTCTTAAGGATCCATCCAAAATCATGATCAAATCAATTCAAATCCTTGAAATTTTCTCATAAATCATTTATATTCTCATCTATATTCACATATATAAATGAAATATTGATTCAAATCAATCAAACCAAATTCAAAAATTGTAAATCTTTTCAAATTTCCTTAATCTTCTCTTAAGGACTTAGCCTAGATCATGATCAAATCATTCCAAATTCATGAAATTTTCTCCTAATCCATTTATATTCTCATTTATATTCACATATATAAATGAAATATAAATTCAAACAATCAAAACCAATTTCAAAAATCAAACTCAAATCCATTCAAAATCCAACCTAAGTCTTTCAAGTCAAAATCTTGAACATAGCCAAATCAACTTCAAATCAAGCCAAACTCTTAATTTTTCCTTCATGATTCAATCAATCCTTCAATAATGAATCCAAATATAAATAAAAACTTCAATCAACAATCAAAACCAATTCCCAAAATCAAACTCAAAATCCATTCATGTTTTTCCTTTGAATATGAAATTGTCAAATGAATCAAACCCTATTTGGCCTCAAACCCTTGCAAATGGATTTATATTTCAATCATAAGTCCATATACAAGTTCAATCAAACTCAAATCAAGCTTTGACCAAGCCATTTGACCCACTTAGGTTCACTTGACCCAAAGTGACCTAAACTACCCTTATGAGCCAAATTCCAATCCTAACTAAATTGGACTGAATCAAACTCACCTATGCCTCTCATCATGATTAACAATCATCATAAGATGATCAATCAATCAAATTGGGTCAAACTAATCAAACCTAAGGGTTGACCAACTCAACACTTAGCTAAAATAAAACCCAACATAGCCAAAATCCACCATAGGCCAAATTGATTGAAACTATTGATCTAGGTTCATTCATGACCAATGTTTGAACTTGACCAAGTCAACATTTGAGCCTAACCTAGCCCAATTGGCCACTTGACCCAAGTTGACCCAACTTGACCTAAAAAGTCAAAATGTGTCAAAACTTGATCTAAGCTAAATTGATTAAAACCAATGGGTCAAGTTCTTTCCAAATCACTTGTTAAACTTGACCAAAGCCTCAATTTTCCAACTAGACCTAACCTAGCCCATTTGACCTTGAATCCAACATGACCTAAAGGGTCATGTTGAGCCAAATTCAAACTTAACCAAAATTGATTGGAAACAAAGATACCAACCCACTTCATATGACTAACCAAACCTAAACCCGCCCATGACCAACAAATAGGTCAAATGGGTCAAATTGATCAACTTGACCCATTTGGCATAAATGAAGTCATATGAAACAAATTCAAACATAAGCCAAATTGAATCAAACCAAAGCAATCAAAATATTTCAAATGGTCAAATGAACTTGACCCAACCCTTAGATTGACCCAATTTGACCAATTGGTCAACTTCACCCAAGTTGACCCATTCTGACCTAATTGGGACAACATGAGCCAAACCATACCAAATGAATTCCAAATTCAAAGAAACTTTAGTCAAATCTATGGGGAATTTGGTCAAACCTATTTTCTCAACATACCCAACATATCCATATTCAAAAATCAGCCAAATGACCATTCTACCCCTAGGCCATAGAACAAACTTTAGTCAAATCTATGGGGAATTTGGTCAATTCCTCTTCATACCAGCTTGATACTTTCCTAATAGGTCAAGTAAACCCTATGGAGAGTGGTACACCCAACCCAATGATTTTCGGTCTGCCCAACTTGTCCCAAGGCCAAAACTGAGCACATGGCTCAAATTGGCCACATGGGAATCATGCTCCCACTCAATCCCTAGCCCAAACTAACCATGTGCAAGCCTCTAATAGATCAAACAACCAACTGCCTAAGGTAAATTGGATCAAAATGGTAAGTGAAGCTTCGGTAGTCCAATTTTCTATGGCAGAGATATACTCCCCCTAATTCAGTTAAATTCCAATAGAGCCTAATTTGATTGAGTAAGGGAGAGTGTTAGGAGTCATTAGCAAGAGTTCCTAAGCTATCTAGAAGAATTTAAATTGGCCATTCTTGATTTCCCTTAAGCAAAAATAAGGGAGCTCCAAGGATTTGCCAACTTTCAACATACTCAATCTCAACCAAATTAACTTTGCACACTCCACCAGAGGGTCAAGTCGAGCTTGCCCAAGCCCTATCCCAAGAACCAAAGGCAGAGGAGGATTCACCTAGATCAAAGCAGCAAGGAAGCTAAGGAGGGGTTGGTCCATAAAGCTATCCGCTCAACCTTAAGAGCTAAAACTTTCACCAAAGCTTCATCTCAACCAGACGAAGCTCCTCTAAGGGAATCAAGCATCGATGATCACCTCCGGCAAAGTATGACATTTTTTATCACTAAACTCAATGTGGTGTGGAGCTTTGTGAAAGAAATTTTGATCCCATGGAATTTTGACTATTATATGTGCTTGCCATTAGGGTTATATGGCGTGTGCAAGATTTCATCCCAATCCGAGCTCGATCAAGCCTACATCTTCCCTTTGAAAGTGGACAGTCTCCATTATTCCTCAGGGAAGAATAGGGATGATCTCTGACAGTCCATCCCCTCATTTTGGATGGACGGTTGAGATTAAATCTTATTTTATATCCTATTTTATCCTTTTAAAACTATAGATTAAATCCTAGCCATTCGATACTTGATCGAATGGCAGAGGCCAAAGCGCATAGCGCCACCCCGATGCATCGCTACTATGTGACATTTAAGTGGTTGCTCATGGGATGACGTGTGTAAAGTACATCCGAGTTAGCCACTTGCATGGCACACCGATTGGATTAAGGAATTAATTAGACCATATATAATTATAATTAATCCTCTAAAGTTCTAAAATTCATATCACACTAAAGAAAAATCAAAAGAATATGAGGTAAATTGCCACTGAAAGATAATTCAATCTAGAATATTCTAAAATAGTTTTAATGGATTTTGAATATTGTCTTTCTCTGATTTTGGATTTTATTAGAAATATTAATTTCCTAATTACTCCTAAATTAATCCACTGACTAATCTTAAACTTCTTGAGTGCATTTTGGGGAATGACTTCTACCTCCACTAATTTTCTTGCCCTTGATTGGTAGCTTAATTAGGGAAATTGCTAATTTATTTCATAATTATCCCATTAATGTAATTAAAGTAAATTAAGGGTTTGATTAATGGTTTAACCTTTTATTGAAGTTGATTAAGGTCTGTTTTAGTGAATAGGAGGTTTAGAGAATAATTTTGGGGCATTTCTCCTAAGCTATTCCTTAAAGCCCCTTTTTTCTTAATCCTCTTTTATTTAAGGGATAATTCACTAATTACCCACTTAATTAATTTCTTATAAATTTAAAACTTTCTAGAATTTAATTAATCTACTTGGGGTAGATGCTTAGGTGTTCAAAAGCCTAAGTTTAATTAAGGAAATCAAAATTCAACTCATATGTGTGAGGGGTGTTTTGAAATTACTTAAGTTAAACCCCATAGCTTAATTAATCATTAATCATGAGCCCAATTGCATTAGGCCCTTTTCTTCCTAGATGCATTACAAATTTAAATTTCTTGTGAGATTTTATGTCATCTCATTGGCTCATAATTATTTGATTAACTATGCTAAGGTGGTATGGTTAAGGGGTAATTACCATGCTTAATTCATACCATAACCTAATCAAAATATAAAATAAATTTAATCATCTAAAAATAGAACAAAAATATCAAAGACATGTGGGAATGGGTTAGGAATAGAAAACTCAATTCACATTTTTAAAATTAAATCAAATTCAAAACCAAACAAAAATCATTTTAAATAAAAATTGATTTACTTTAAGCTTTCTTATTTCATAAGATTGCCTTTAGGATTTAATTAAAGTGAATATATTTACATGCTTTCATTGCTTTAGTTCTTCCCCAACATGCTAAATATGTGTGTCATATGGTTTCATGCATCCATGCTTTTCAAAAATCAAATTTAAAATAAAAATGTTTCCTTTATGTTAAATTGCATGTGTTGGCTAAAGTAAGAATATGAGTGTCTATTATCACTATTAAATTCAAATTATTTTCAAGACATATGAATCAATTATCAAAACTAAAAGTGTGTCACTTATATCTTATTTATAAGTTTGCATGTGAGTAAAATATAAGGATGTGTTTAGTGTAGGTCTTCCTTATCTTCTCTTTTAGTATTATTTTGAATAAGATTTGGCAAGGTGTATGGCTCGTTGGAAAAGACCCTAAAACTTGCCTAATTCTATATTGTATTCATTCCTATACCATCACTTAAGAAGGATACCTATGCTTGCACATATAAATTTCATAAACAAAAATAAATCAACCAACACCAACTTTTGTTTTCTTTCTTTTCCATTCATTTCTTTTGTACATATGCTTGTATTTTAGAAAAGTGGTATATTAGTTGGACAACCCTGAGATTGTGAGGCTTTAAGTAGCCCTATGTAAGTATTGTACCTTACACCTCTAGTTAACAATGGAATCGTACTCACTTATGCCTTTCATACATTCATATGTGCATGTGAAAGTTGGATAACAAATCCCTTTACTACTTAATTAAAATTATGCATCATAAACATCCAAATTATCTTAAATGAATTACATAGCATGCATCATAAAGTGTGGTAAACATTCCCATTTGCATGTATAGATATTTTTAGGACTCAATCGTATGCATGTTATACATGTTGGGAAAGAAATGAAGTGATGTATATTTTGTGAATTTTTTCATTTTATTTAATCTTAAAATGTCTTTCTTTTTGAATAAGCTTGTTTAAAGTTAATCTAAACTTAGGATTAATTAAAACACTTCATTAAAACATTCACCAAATAAAACTAAAACATGAATCCACTTTAGAAATTACTTAGGTTAGGGAAGGAAAGAGAAGTTCTCTTCTCTTTCTCTCTCATTATAACTTAGTAATTAATTGTAGGATATACTTAAACCTAATCAAAACATAAAAAAAAATCAACCCAAAATAATTAAATCACTTAACTAAAACCCTCTTCTAAGTTGAAAATTCTAACTTAAAGAAATAGCTAAGCATACTACACAAACCTTTAAAGCACACACATTACGCCAAGTCATCACTTCTAGCTTTAGGTTAGGGCGGTGCATGGTTTGATGCTTACTTTTGTTTTATGATATATGTTTTAGTCTGGATGTTAGGATGTATGTGCGTAGATGAATGATAGGATGATTTAGTCTAATCATTATTTTCTACAGGGGATTGTGCTTAAGGGGCACAGTAATAAATAAAAATATAAATGTTTTTGCTGTGCAGGTTTTTATACCCCTAAGCATAATCCAATAGGCTAGGTGGACTTAGTCACCCATGTGTGGGGTCATAAGTCCAAGATACATGCTTGGGATTTGGATGGTTTGTTTAGCTAATGTATGTTTTGCAGGTGTTAGCTAGATTTTTTTTTTCTTTTCATGTAATTTTTGTAATTAGGATTTTGGAATGATTGTTATTGGGTTTAGGATGAGCACTGGTCATAATATCTCATCTTATGCACCATGTGAAGCCTTTAGAGCATCCACCTTCCAATCATCCAAAAGAAGGAACTAAAGAAGACAGAAGAAAAAAAGAAGAATGATGAAATGAAGAATGAAGAAATGAAGCTTGAAGACCCCCATAACAATGAGTTCCTTGCTTAATTGTATGTAATTTATTTGTAATTCAGATTGTATAAGGGAGGAACTCAGCTACCCAATGTATTTTTGGGTTTTGTTCGGTGGTACCCGACCACAATGGCCTCTTATTCTTTTGTGATTTGCTTTATAAATTGATTGATGATTTGTTTAGCTTGTGCATTAAGTGGCATCCTTTTCCTAGTTTCTTCCTTGCTTTATGTATGGCATGGATATGGATTAGGCTCTGAGGAAAAAATGAATCTTCTACCAAACATAACAATTCAAAATTAAAATAAAGAACTCATAACCTCACCTAAAGCTTAGGCTAAAAATTAAGATAAAAGAATTAACAACCACTTAGCTAGATGAGTACTTCTTTTATAACATCATGAACAAATGCTTATAATTTCCACTCTTGATTGGAGGACTTCCACCTTTGCTAGAGAAACTTGGCATAACCTTTGAGAGCCATGGTGGAAACACACCTCTTTCCTTCTCACTAATTTTGGCCAATAATCTCATTTCTTATGCATTAGGCATATGAATCCTACTAGCCCGAGTCAAAATGATTATCCAAAATAAAAATAAAATAAAATTTAAATTGCATTAGATTTAGGTCATTTGAAGCATACCCTTACATGATCTAGTCTCTTTAAGGACTGAGTTTAAGGAATCTACAAAAATAAAATCAACAATCTTTTTCAAAAGCACAAATGAACATCTTCCTACAATTCATTTTGATGAAGATTTCATTTTTAAAAATAAAATAAACAATCATCTTTCCAAAAGTCAAAATCAAAATAAAAGAATATAAATTTTCAAAAAGGACATATGAACCTTTCCATTCAATAGACCCACACCTATTGAATGGGTGTTTCATTTTCAAACAAAACTAAATTTTTCAAAAAAAGCATATATTAACATCTTCATTAAATATACCTAAATTTATTGCATGAAGATTTCATTCCCAAATAAAATAATATTATTTGGAAATCCAACTTAAACATATCCCATATATGATTAAGTTGTAATTCCCTCTTTCAAATAGCAATAATCACACACTAAACAAAATTTTTACATTTGAAAAATAAGATTGATTTCCATTCCTACATACCCAAATTTGTTGAATGGAAGTCTCCTTTTAAAAAAAAAAATCAAAATTTAACAATCATATTTTCAAAATTCAAAACACATTTGGAACTTCATTTAGCATACTCAAATTTTCTAAGTGAAGACTCCAAATTCAAAATCAAAAATTTTCAACCACATTTGGATCTTCATTTACCATACTTAAATTTGCTAAGTGAACACATCTTTAGGATACCATATTTACTAAAGTAAAGTCTCCACTTTCAATCAAAAAAATAAAAATAAAAATAAATCAAAACAAAAAGGAAACACATTAGGATTTCCTTAACATGCCCAAATTTGCTAAGGATCATACTTTTTTCAATAATTAAAATACCCAAAATAAATGAAGCACCTTAGGATTTTCTTAGCATACTCAAATTTGCTAACAATCCTATTTTTAAAAATAAAAAAAAAACACTTGGGTTAATCACCTAGCATGCCTAACTTTGCTAATTGGGAATTCCAATTTTTAAAATTAAACAATAATTAACAAAAAAGAAATAATTAAGTTCAAACACAGCACATAGCATATCCAAATTTTCTAAGTAAAATTTTAAAACATCAAATCAAAAACAAAATCTATTGACCTTTAGTTTAACATACCCAAATTTGTTGAAGTAAAGGGTCCTCAAATCAAAATCTCTAATTTCAAACATGATCATGTGGAAGGATCCATCTAAAAATATTTCAATCCGCTTTTCAACATACCCAAATTTGTTGAAGTTGGATTCATATTCAAAAATTCCTCTTTCCAATCAAATTTCTAAATCTTCTCAAATCCATTTGAATCCCACTTAACACTTCAAAGATGTTGGATGTGGGTTCAAATTCTAAATTCAAATTTATAAATAAAAAAAATAGAAATCTGATCCAAGTTCATTTTCTATATTGCAGATTATCAGCATCAGTACAGCTGCAGTTCAATCTTTTAGTTTTTGCAGTTGATTTGAAATGGCAGGCTTGCAAAAGTTTGTATTCACTTTCCCTCATGCCATGGACTAGGCCTTGGATCCGGCCAATTTCCCCCGATTGGATCATACCCAACTTATCCATTTCTGTAAGGTATTTGAGGGAGTGCGGATCACATGTGAGGGCACTCCCCTCACAACTATTAGTAGGACTACGATGGCTGGGTAGAAGCTAGTCATCCAGATTGATTTACCTTCAAATTCTGATATCTCCTCATTAAAGAGGAAAGCAGTGGTAGTCCCACCAACTTTAATAGTGATCGTACCAGCACCAGCCATAGTTTCAGTGTGCCCTGTGGTTTCTTGTGCTACCCTAGCAAGGGTTAGCACCCTCTCATCACTACCCTCTAAGGGTAAGGCTCCCCTACTTTTGAGTACAGGTATAGGTCTCACTCCTTTAATCCTACCAGAGCATAATGAAGGAATAAAAACTACATGATTAAGAAGTATCACACTAGGATTGCCAGAGAGATGGAGGCCACTATGCGGTCAGTAGTAGAGGAGGTACTTACTTTGATCACCCCACTGATTACAACAAATTAGTTTCATCCTCTCTTTGGGTCAGATAGAGAGAATTTTAGGATGATTTTCACTTCACCTCCACCAGTGGTTTAGCATCAGCCCTCAGTTACTCAGAGCAGGAGGTCGCATGCTGGCCTCTGATCAGTCTTGCGCCAGGTTGGTGGAGGTTACAGACATTCAGAGTTCATAGCTCAATTTGATCTGAGGTCTATCACCCCCCCCCCCACAGTGTGGGGAATCATATTCGACAGAAGAGGGCCAGAGAGGCCAATACATCTGCTCATATTACTAGTTGTTAGAGATGAAGGTTCAGACGCCAGTCGATAGCTTCTATACTTGTCAATTTTCTAGCTCGGTATGCTACCCGTGTTGACCATACAAATAGCATCTTACTTACAAGAACTAGTCATCGCAGGAGGATAGCTCCTATTCAAAGAGAGTTGGTGGTGTCTCCACCACACCACTCTACCCCCCGTCCACCATCACCAGTTCACATCATAGCATCTCCAATTCCATCAAAGGCCATGAAGGTTTTATCCATGGAGTAGGCACTCGTTGGTGATCTGCTACACCGAGGATCGCATTCTATGTACACCGCCTCTGTGGTGAGTGAGCTCTTAACCTTCGCTAAGCGGTGGTGCAGAGGGAATGGCGAACCCAAAGCATAGTGGTCATTCCTTCACAACTCCACCAGCTTAGCAGGATAGAGAGATGGTAGCAGCTATTGCAGTGGTAGTAGATTATACCCCAGCTGCGTCGATGATAATAGAACCTCATAGGAATGTCACCCCTTTCATAGCTAGTGACAGTAAAGAGTGTCTCTCCTCTAGTGAGTACAATCCTCATAGCATTGACTCTCCAGCAGTAGTTGAGGTACATTTCCTCTCAGTGCATGACAGTGATCACATTAGTCAGTCGAGATCATTTGTTCCCTTTCAGATTGATCATTCTGTCGAGGAGATAGTAGCACCTTATCTTGTAGAGAAGAAGAAGATTTTGGGGTATGATTAGTCAAATGAGGAGAAGGTCAACTTTGATCCCAATGAAGATGATTTGTTGGGAGACTCAGCCTGGGTCTATATGGTAGATACCAGAGGATCTCTCCTTAGGGAGTAGTAGGCCATGGAAGGTCATGAGGTTGATTAAGAAGACACAACCCAACCAACCCAACACCTCCGATATCAGTTGAAGCAATAAGATTAACAGGTAGATAAGATGGTGAGGCAGCTTGAGGACTTATTAGTAGTAATTTTAGTACTTTAGAAATAAGCCTCAATAGTTCATCCTACTATAGTTGACATTAGTCAGCCATAGATACTGCATGTCTTGGACCCAGCCAAGACCTTACCACTTTTTGAGCAAGGTAGCACTAGCATGTATAAGAAGGTAGTGGAAAGTACCTCCATACAAGAAAAATACATTAGATCCATGGTTGAGTAGCAAGTGAAGGAAGTGTTGGCTCAAGCCCGGGGAGGATCATCAGTTCCAAAGGGCAGACCCTACCCAGAGGAATTTGATGCAATCCAATATCCCAAGGGTTTTGTGCCACCTTCCTTCAAAATATTTGATGGTAGTGAAACCCAAGGCAGCATATATCACACTTCAAGGCTAGTTGTTGCAACGCCAGCGGCAATAATGCTTTGTTATTCTGCCTTTTATTTTTAGGTTTATTTTTTAGGTTTATGTTTTATTTAGTTTTTATTTTTTTATTTTATTTTTATTATACATTTAGTTTTTCTTTTATTTAAGTTTTTTGTTCTTAGGTTTATTTTTTTTAAACTTAGTTTATGTTTTTATTTATTTTATTTTTGTTCATTTCTATTAGTTTATTTTATTTTACTTTTAGGTTTAGGTTTATGTTTTAGTTTAGGTTTTTATTTATTTAGGGTTTAGGGTTTATGATTTAGGGCTTAGGATTTTTGAGTTTTTTTGAATTAAGTAAACCAGTAGGTTTAGGTTTATTTAGTTTATTTTATTTTTTATTTTCATTTAGGTATAGATTTTTTAATTTTTTTATGTTTATTTTTTAAGTTTATTTATTTTAGTTTAGGGTTTTTATTTTAGTTAGTTTTTTAGGTTAAGTTTATATTGATGTTTATTTTTTAGTTTAGTTTTTTAACTAATTAATTTTTTTTATTTTTGTTTTTTTTAATGTTTTTATTTAGTTTAAGTTTTTAGGAATTAGGGTTCAGGATTTACTTTTTAGGTTTCAGGGTTTAGGGTTTACGATGAGGGTTTAGGGTTTATGGTTTAGGGCTTAGTGTTTAGGCTTTAGGATTTAGTAGTAAAGTAATGGTTTAGGTTAGGGTTTAAGGTTTAGGGTTTAAGGTTTAGCATTTAGGCTTTAGTGTTTAGGGTTTTTAAGGTTAAGGGTTTAGGGTTTAGGGTTAGTTTAAGGTTTATTTTTTAGGGTTTTAAGGTTTAGGGTTTATGGTATAGGGTTTAGGGTTTAGGGTTTAAGGATAGTTTAGTGTTTCTTAGGGTTTAGGGTTTAAGGTTTTGGGTTGTATGTTTAGTGTTTAGGATTTAGGGTTAGTTTTTTTTTTTAGGGAAACCCCATTATACGGGGGTATTTTATTGCAACAAAAAAAAGGTTACAAGGTCCTTAAAGGGGATAAACTTTGAAACTACTGTTCAAAGAGCTACAATCAGCCTAAGGAGTAAATCCCCATCTAAGTACATCCAAGAGCAAAAGAAAACATTAAAGCAATCAAAAGATACAAGATGATTAACATAATAAGCTAAAGAAAGGATAAGGCCAATGCTCTGATGGTTGTAAGAGTGCTTGGTAATATGGAGCAAACCTGCAAGATAAAAAGAGAGAAACACCTGCAAAGTTATAATGAGAGAGAGATTAGAACAGTTAAGGTAATGCATACAAAAAGATAGAAGGAAATAATATAATATGAGTATGATAATAAGAAAATGTGATAGAAGGCTCAGCTCAATCACACCAAGTTGGTGATGCAAGTATGAGCATCCAAACTTGAGAAGGGTTACATCACAAGAGCTACCAACCAAAAAAAGGAGTGAGAACATCAGCCATCATAGCCAACAAACAGTGAGAAGAAAGCACCCTTGTTGATATACTTGTGAGCTTTATTACCTGCAAACCTAAGCAAAATCATATCTAAAATATATAAGTAATTGCTAAGAGCTAAAGGGTAAGGAGTCTCATTCAAGAAAATTATCATCCATATAGCCATCTTGACATGAGAATACATGAACATAAGTGAGTGAGCCATCTTAGCTAGAAGCTCATGAAAAGCCATATTTAAGAAAGAAATTAGTTCAGCATATAATCCCTCCATAAGAAAATTACAGAGGAGACAACTAGCTGAAAACCTGTTAAATAAGTCAATGAGCCTATAATTAACACCATCCAAATCACATGAGATGTAAATGAATCTTTCCGTGCAAAAAACAATCCAGGAAACAATCCCCTTATTAATATCCTGGAGAAAGCAATAGTAAAGGAAGATAACATAGCTCAACACAGGGAATGAACTGTAATTAACCAAAATTAGCACCTAGAAAAAATAGTTGGGACAGCTCCAATAGGATTCACCACCATTCAGATCTAGATCAACAATCAATAGAACAGACAAAGAAAAGGCAACAACATCCAAGATAGGAATGGACTAAACTATCCATAATAACATTCTTCGTAATAAATTGCTCATAAAACCGCACCAACCAAGAAAATGAGGTAGTGATGCGATCGGAAAAATAGGAAATAAATTGCACGGGCTAATGGAAAGCCAACCCCAACATCCAAACAGCTAATACAACATTGGAACCCACCATAAAAAAGATCAACAGGTGAATTGAAATGTGTCTCAACATTAAAATCCGAAAATATAGCTTAAGATGGCAACTTCCAAGCATGGCGAAAAGCGAGAACTAAACCATAAACAGAAAAGACAAAAAAGTTCATAATACCACCCTTAATAATAGAGATTATAATCCAAGAGTAAGCACTAACCGCAGGTCCCAGATTAGAAAAACTGGGAGTCCAAATGATTTCCATATGAGAATCCCAAAAAACAAAACCGCTGATAAGCAAGAGTAAAAGACAGCCCAGACAGTAGCAGCCAAGACAGCCAAATCCAAGACATGAAAGGGCCGCATAAAGATTGCATTCCGGTACAGAACCCCAAGACAAAAAAAGACAAGAAGTAAAAGCTATGGTCCATTGGGAATAGAAACAACTAGGGTAATGTAGATCGCAGTTATTAGATAATGAGCAATACCCCATATAGAAATAGCAAGGGCACTCCGAGAAAAAGCCCCAACAAAAAAATCGCTAGTGCAACAGAAATACAAATTAGGATTCACATTAGGATCCAAAAAAATAAGACAACAAAAAACCAAGACAAAAAAATAGCCAAGGCAGAAAGACAAATACGCCAAGACAAAGAAGGCACAACATAGTACCATAATTCAAGAAAGCCACCCATAACAATGACCAAAATAAACAGAGACAAAGATAATCTGGACAAGCATACAGAATCCCTTAATCCTATCGAGAGCGATAACCAACACAAGAAAAACTACCGGTGATGAGCAAAGACAGAAATCGAGAGCCAATCAGAGAGCCAATCCCAACAACAGAGAGGTTATTACCAGATTGGAACCCACCAGCAAAAGGATCAAAAATTGTATTCAAATGAAAAATATCATTAGAATCCAGACAAAACAATATAACAGGGAACCAAGGCAAAAACCAGCTAGCTTGCTTGCCATAAAACCACTCAGCCAGGATAAACAGTGCATTTGATACAATTTTGATGGGGTTCAAAGCAAAGCCAACCAAGCAATCATCAACATCTTGCTGAACAAAACAAACCAAAACCCAAACCGAGTATTAATCAGGTACCAATAACAAGGCTTAATACCAACAAGTTGGCCAAGAATCCACCCCAAAAGCATATATAAAAATAGGGTGGGAAAGAAAACTCCCCACTACAAGCTAATCCAATAAGAGATATTTAAAGCATTAGTAGGATGATTAGTCACATTAATCCAGATCTGCTAAGGATAAGAGCTGTGGGAAGACCAACAAAGAACCCAGACAGATAGTAGCAGGGATAGAAATAGAAACAAAGAAAAAAGGGTAAACACAGAAAAAACCAATAAGCAAGGCCAACATTAAAGCCCATTCCTGCAGGGAGCAAGAGAAGACCAAAACCCCAATCTCAGAAGCTTCCTACACAGAGAGGTTCTCTAGAATATAACAACCAGTAACAATCTGAAGAAACTCCATCCATGGCGAAAAAAAAATAGTACAAATAAGAGTTACATAAAAGGTTAGCCAAGAAGTATTATCAAAGTTCTGCACAATGATAATTCTGCCATTAAGGGTAAGGAGGTCAGCAGCAACCTGTGAGAAAAGCTGCAAAGAACATCCATAGTAGGTGGAAGAAGAGAAGAGCACCCACCAAGATCTCACCAAGGAGACCTCACAAATAGAAATGGATTCGAAGGAGCTTCAGTAAGGGTCCAGTTACAGATAATGCCAAGAGATGATAAGAAAAAAAAGGCCAAATCCTCTTCATGCACGTAAATAAAATAAAATATAATTCCAAGTAAAAGAAAACCATGCCTCCAAGCTAGAATCAAAGAGAATATGGGAGACAATCAAAGATATCAAAACCAAAATAGTCATTATCGCTAGGATCCAATAACCTAACAGTAAAGCATCATGATCCCAAGTGGGTTTGCTATTATAAATCCAGTAACAGGTAACACAAAGCTCAACTGGGTTCCAATTTAGGAGATTGATGTGCATATAGTTCAACATCTGCCCCATAATATTGTAAATGCCAAAAATAGAGATCTTCCAACTAAAGGAGAAGGGGTAAAGGCAGCAAGTCATAAAGAGCACAAGACAGCAATGATATCTATTAGGAGTATCCATAAAGAACACAAGGAAACAAAGAACCAGGAAAAAAGGAAGACGAAGAGGAGAATTATATTCTGAGGTAAGGAAGCCCAAATTGTCCAAGTTAGACCATGCAAGTATTTGGGTATTGTAAATTGATCAAAAGGATGACTGTTTTAATCTCACACCCAGATTAGCAATCAAGACAGCATTACCTTCATGCTAAACATGAGTGATGGTAAAATTCCTGAGAGAGAAGGCCCTAGTTTGCTTGAGAAGGTAGTACAAACAAGCTGCTCATATTGGTAGAAGTCAAAAGGTCAATCAAGAGAAGAGCCCACCTCTATCTAAATATTAAGCCATTTTGAAGGCAAATTTCAAGAGCTTTGTGGACCATAAGCTGATAAGGGACAAGGTCGGAAATAAGGGGAAAGCAAATGCACATAGGACTATACCCTTAGAATCTCAAAATGCCTCCACAACCAGAGCCATTATGAGAGATAGAACCATCATAATTTTAATAATATGATCAAGAGGTTTTTCCAAAAAACCATTATATCAATAGGAAAGGTATTTACGATGCCTTTAAAATGTTTGTGATGAATTAAATTGGCTTTAAACAAGTCACAAATTTTGTTTTTAGTTCTTGTAATAATCCTCATGTGATTCATTCGAATCCCACGATGTTTAGCTTCATTTCGGTCCATCCATATGAACCAAATAAGAGTGATGGCATTATGATTTTAATATGACCTTTAATGACATTGAAAGTAAACTTCAAGAAGTTGATATATAGTAAGAGTACAATTAAAATTGACAAGTGTTGAATAGATCATACCAAATCCAAATTTTAGATGCAATAGCCCCATTAACAAAAACATGGTTAACATTCTCAATATGGGAACAACATTGACATTTAGAGGGTAAATAAAACCCTTTACCCTACAACAAAGAGTCAACAGGAATAAAGTTGTTAAGGATATGCCAAGTTAGAATAGAGTAAGAAGAGGGGATATTATTATTCAAAATTTTGGAGAACACAATAGAAGAATCCTGAGTGTCCTTAGTGTGAAGCCACACATTTTTAAGGTTGAAATCCCCATTATGAGATAGCTTAAAGATAACTGATCATGATTGTTAGAGTGATAGGAATATTAGTAATCATATTTAAGAAAGTGGAAGGAATATCAAGAATCTTACTAGTGTTCCACTTGTGGTTTTGCAGAATGAATTAACTCGATAATAAGTGGAGTGAGTGTAGAGTAAGTCATCAATGGATCCACCACCACCAGCTTGTCTTGCCAAAAGAAGGAATTGAGTTTATGCCCCAAAAAATTGGCAATACGTAACTGAACGAAGTACAACAGTCTTCTCCACACGGAGAATTACCCTTTAAAGGGACAAATGAGAGGATGTTTACCACGGCAATATTTAGAAGTCATGAAATTGCCCAAAAACTATTTTTTGCTCCTAAAATTCCACCAAAGTTTGTAGGAAAAGGCATTGATAACTTCTTTGATGGATTTACAACCCAGACCTCCCTCTTCAAGGGTACCACAACTTTTAGACCAAGATGACCAGTGCATTCTTTTAGAAGAGATATTGGTTCCCCAGAAGGATTTAGGGTTAGTTTTAGGGTTTAGGATTTAGGGTTTAGGGTTTAGGGTTTAGGATTTAGGGTTAAGGTTTAGGTTTTTTTATTTTAAATCAAGTAAACCGGTAGGTTTAGAGCTCTTTAGTTTATTTTTTATTCATTTTAGTTTATTTTATTTTTATATTTTTATTTAGGTTTATTTTTTACTTTTATAAAGTTTAGTTTATTTGTTTTAGGTTTACCAATTTTAGTTTAGGGTTTTTATTTTAGTTTATTTTTTAGGTTTAGGTTTAGGTTTATGTTAATTTTTAGTTTAGTTTTATTTTTATTTTATTTTTTAGGTTAATGTTTTATTTTTTATTTTAATGTTTTTATTTAGTTTTTATTTTAGGTTTATTTTATTTTTTATTTTATTTAGGGGTTTTTTTAGGTTTATTTTATATTTTAGTTTAGTTTACATTTTAATTTATTTTATTTCAGGTTAGTTATTATTTTTAATTTTATTTTATTTTCTGGTTTTGGTTTAGGTTTAGGTTTTACTTTAGGTTTTTATTTAGTTTTATTTTGTTTTATTTTTTTTAGGTTTAAGTTTTTTTATTTATTTTATGTTTAGGTTTTGTTAAGTTTAGGTTTAGGTTTTTATGTTTTCAGGGTTTAGGATTTAGGGTTTAGTATTTAAGGTTTAGGGTTTAGGATTTAGGGTTTGGGGTTTAGGGTTTTGGCTTTAAAGTTGTAGGTTTTAGGGTTGTAGGTTTAGGGTTTAGGGTTTAAGGTTTAGGGTTTAGGGTTTAGGGTTTAAGGTTTAGGGTTTTAGGGTTTAGGGTTGAGGGTTTTAGGGTTTAGTGTTTATGGTTAGTTTTAAGATTTAAGGTTTTGGGTTTAGGGTTATAGGTTTAGGGTTTATGGTTTAGGATTTGGGGTTTAGTGTTTATGGTTTAGAGTTTAGGGTTTAGGGCTTTTTTCTAAAAATTAAGTAAACTGCGTTTAGGTTTATTTAGTTTATTTAATTTATATTATATTTTCATATAGGTTTATTTTATATTTTTATTTGTTTAGATTTTTAATTTTATGTTTATTTATTTTAGTTTAGGTTTTTTTATTTTAGTTTGTTTTTTAGGTTGCGGTTTAAGTTTATGTTTATTTTTCAGTTTAGTTTTATTTTAATTTTATATTTTAGGTTTAGGTTTTATTTTTTTATTTTTAGGTTTAAGTTTAGGTTTTTATTTTTATTTTGTTAGGTTTAGGTTTTAGGTTTATTTTTAGGTTTTATTTTTTATTTTAGGTTTAGGCTTATTTTTAGTTTATTTTATTTTATTTAGTTTAGGGTTTAGGTTTAGTTTATTTTGGGTTTAGTTTTTTTTTGGTTTTATTTTTAAGTTTATTTTTTAGGTTTAGGTTTTTATTTAGTTTTTATTTTATTTTATTTTAAGTTTATTTTATTCTTATTTTACAGATAGGTTATTTATTTTTAGGTTTATTTTATTTTTTAGTATAGTTTAGGTTTTTATTTATTTTATTTTAGTTTAGTTTTTATTTTTATTTTATGTTATTTTTAATTTTAGGTTTTGGATTAGGTTTTATTTTAGGTTTTTATTTTATTTTATTTTCATTATTTTATTTAGATTTATGTTTATTTATTTATTTTATATTTAGGTTTTATCTAGTGTAGGTTTAGGTTTTTAGGGTTTAGGGTTTAGGGTGTAGTGTTTAGGGTTTAGGGTTTAGGGTTTAGGGTTTGGCATTTATGGTTTAGGGTTGTATGTTTTAGTGTTTAGAGTTTAGGGTTTTAGGATTTAGGGTTCAAGATTATTTTAGGGATTAGGATTTAGGGCTAGGGTTTTTTTTTCTATTTTTTATTTTTATTTTATTTTATTTTAAATTAAGTAAATTGGTAAGTTTAAGTTTATTTAATTAGGGTAGTCTTAGTGTCTAGAAGATTCCTTAGCCTAAGATGGAAAGATTGAATCCACACTCCACAAGTGAGTTCAATAGGCCTTAGGCTCCACAGTGTTGCCCTTGGCGATAGATGATTGGAAGGCCAAAGCTAAGTTTCATATTATAGACTCGGATACATCTCTCAACGCTTTGCTTGGGAGACCATGGATACATGAGAACAACATAGTTCCATCCTCTTTACATCAACATATAAAATTTGTGAGAGATGGGATCATCTATTATGTCAAAGGAGATATCAAGCCATTTACAATTCACGAGGTCGGCATATATGAGGATGCGACTTACTACCTCCCTCAAAATCAACAAGTCTATTCTCACGAACTTGGCCAAAATTTAAAAAAATTGAAAAAGAAAGAGAAAAAGAAAAAGAATAGAAAAGTGAAAAAGAAAATGAAAATAAAATGGAGTGGAAATATACTTGGAGGAGGAAGTGGAGTCTGACATTAGATTCCACCCACAGTTCATTACTCCATTCGAACATATAGGTAGGACAACCTGACCTCCACCAAGCAGAGGAAGAAGCCAGTTCAGAGGCAATCCTAGGGGTAGAAAACCTATTTATTTGCCACCCAATATAAGATATGTCGTAGCTACCAGGAGTGCACCTGCTATCTATATATACTTAGAATCTAGTTCATAGGATGAGTCTTATATGGTTAGCACACCAGCCAACACTTCTTAGCAATAGATTCCTTTGGAAGTGACACTTGAGCTAGATAGTGATGAAGATCGAGCTCCAAAGCAAAGCTTAAGTGTATCTAAGTCTATATGTGAAATTGTTAGGCATCAGTTGGGAAACTTAGCTATAACCCCACTTTTCTCTCATAAAGTTGAGGGTTTGGTAGTTAAGGAAGCCCTTAAATCATCCATAGGTGTGAAGACTCAAAGGTTCTTTCTCGAAGCATCATCCTCAAGTCAAGAAGTTGATGTAGAACTTCAGGATGATTCATATAAATATTTAATAGAATTATCTTTTGATTGGTACTTGCCTTGTATTCATAATTTATCCGATAAAGGGTTAATCCCACATACTTGGTCAATGCATAGGTCAGACTACTTTGAAAGAATATGGAAGAGCAAATGAAAATGCTCTCAATCAAGACCACGACTAGGATTTGGTACAATGGGCCCAATCAATGATGACAAATATTGCTTAGTCATCACGAATCATTTGGAATCTGATAGGTTCTTTTCAAATCACATTAACTCATATGAGGAGCTGTGCTTAGAAACTTCAGATGATCTAGATGATTTTGAAGTCAAAGATGCACTACTAGAGTTCAAAGAAGAGATCAAATCAACCATCGATGAGCTCAAGGAAATCAACTTAGGAACATCAGTTCTTTGTTGAATAAAATTGAAACCAATGACTTAGTTAGCCTATTGACCGAGTTTAAGGACATTTTTTCTTGGAGTTATAAAGAGATGCTTGGATTGGCTACTGATGTAGCAATCCATAAACTAGCAATAAGGCCTATTGCTAACCCTATCAAGTAAGCTCCTAGACATATGTGGCTAGACATACAACAATAGGTCATATCTGAAGTTAAGAAACTGATTGATATTAGCTTCATCTAGGAAGAAAAATACCCTACCTAGTTAGCTAGCATCATCCTAGTTAAGAAAAAGAATGGAAAAATTCACATATCTGTCAATTTTAGGGATTTAATTAAGGCATGTCCAAAAGATTAATTTTCACTACCAATCCTGTAGCTGATGGTGAACATTGCCTCATCTCATGCAGTCTTCTATTTCATGGATGGTTCATCTAGATATAACCAAATAAAGATGGCCACTAAAGATGAAAGAAACACTGCTTTAGAACCCTGAACAGAATCTATTGCTATAAGGTTATACCTTTCAGCCTTAAAAATGCTAGTGCTGAATACCAGCGGGCTATGAGTCGAATCTTCAATAAACTCATTCATCATCAAGTCGAGTGTTATGTCGTTGATCTCATGATTAAAAGTATAAAATAGGAAGACTATCTCTTTGACTTGAGAGTAGTTTTCAAATAGTTAAGACAATTTAACCTAAAAATGAACCCCCTGAAGTGTGTATTCGGAGTAGCTTCAAAGAAATTCCTTGGGTTTTTCTGTCTAACATTAGGGAATTGAAGTAGATCCGGAGAAGATCAAGGTGATATTAGAAATGCCACACCCTAAAAGTTTAACTCAACTCAGATCATTCCAAGGGCGGTTGGCATATCTAAGATGCTTTATATCCAACTTATTGGGAAGATGTAAGCCATTCTTATCACTTGTCAAAAAGGATGCTAAGTTTAGGTGAGATGATAAGTATGAGTATTCCTTTGAAGACATCAAGCATTACATGATGACATCGCCAATTATAGTAACCCTTATCCCATGCAAGATGCTCAAACTTTACACTCTTATGTTAGATGACTCCCCGAGTGCCTTGTTAGCCCAAGAAAATGATGAAGGAAAGGAAAATGCACTCTACTACCTCAGTCGTTGTCTAATCCCTACTGAGGATAATTATCCACCCATTGAGAATCATTGCCTAGCCTTAGTCATTGCATCCCAAACACCACTACAAGCTTCATCATAAGGTGAACTTAATCTCTAAGATCAATGCACTATAACATCTCATGACTCGGTCGATGCTATCCAAACAGTTGGCACGATGTTCCATGACCGTCTCGTAATTTGAAATTACCTTCATACCCCTCTGTGCACTGAAAGAACAAGTGCTAGCAAATTTCTTAATGCACACCCACTTCCTACTGACTCTCCACTTAGTTATGATCTCCCTGATGAATAAATCATGAACTTTGGGGATACTAGCATTCACTATTGGGAGATGTACTTTGATGGTGTGACTTCCTATCAAAGAGGAGAAGAACCAAAATCTACTTTTCTAAGAAAGACAGGGGTAGGAATAGTTCTCTTAACTCTAGACTGTGATGTGATGAGATTCTCATATCATCTGTCCAATCCTTGCACTAATAACGAAGCTAAATATGAGGATCTAATTATTGGTATAGAGTTACTCATTACTCTAAGCATCCAGAACATCAACATCTTCAGGGGTTCTCAGCTAGGTGATGCCACCAATGTAAAATACATGGTGTGGTCCTACACTAACCACCCAACATTCTACATCTTACATGGCCTCATCGTCGTTCAAGTGTTGGGTACTAACATAGTGGGTTCGATTGATCCTCCTTCTTCCAATGGTCATCATTTCATCTTAGCTGCTACTGAATACTTTTCCAAATGGGCGAATGTGATTCCGCTAAGAGAAGTCACAGCTCAGCATCTGCTCTAATTTTTTAAGAACCATATCGTATATTGGTTGGGAGTGCCTAGATGAATTATATTTGATAAGGGTACTACATTCAAGAGCACTGAGATTAATAACTTTTATCAAAGACACATCATAAATTGGAGATATTATTCCATCAACTACCCAAGGGAAAATAGCTTAGCAGCAGCCTTCAAAAAAACTCTCATCCAAATACTAAATAAAGTACTCAACAATAACAAGGGATATTGGCATAAGCAATTAGTTGAAGCCTTGTGGGCCTATCACACCACATATAGAACTCCAACTCAGTCTACTCCTTTCTCTTTAGTGTATGGGTTTGAATACATTCTACCATTAGAAGTCCAACTCCCATCATTAAAGATAACTGTGGGTAGCAAGATCACAATAGAACATAACACCAATTTGTGGTTAGAAGAGCTTGAAGGTTTAGAGGAGAGACGCTTGCATGCATGCCAAAACCTTAAGTTGTACAAAACTAAAATGATTCATGCTCACAACAAGTTGGTCAATCCTAGAACTTTTCAAGTAGGAGAGCTTATTTTAGTTCTAAAAAGACTGATTGTTGCTCATCGTAAGATGGGAGACAAGTTTGAACCCTCTTGGGAAGGCCCTTTGACCATAGAGAAGACCCACCAAAGAGGATCTTATTAGCTTATTAATCATAAGGGAGAGTGCCCAATGATTCAAATCAATGGGCTCTACTTAAGGAAAAATTATAAATCATTTTTGATAATTATTATCATCCATAAAAATTCCATTTTGAATTCAATCTTTTCCATGTTGAAAGTATTCTTATTTATGAATCTACCACGATGTGTTTAAGATAGGTGTAAGGAACCTGAGCGACCTCCTATCCTTCATAGACACAACACAAATACAAACTACACACAAACATATAAAACAAAAACATATACTTTTCTCGAGCTACTCTAAGTTGAAATAGCCCAGTGTACTCACTCGATGTTGCTAGGTAATGATGCTACTATGTGTGTCACCCTACTAGTTTCTTACTTTGGAAGATGTAAGTCTGCTATGCTTTCCTTCTTTACTTGGCACTGTACACTAACGAGTGCTTGTTATTTTTGTAGGCCTTACTGCATGGATGTGAGTCTCCTAAATTTTCTTCTTAAATTATCCTTCATGCACTGATTGGGTCAAGTATATTTGAGGTTTAGGATAAGTACCCTAGGGGCTCCTTCCCTCCTAACTGCTTCAAGTCTGGGTCCAGTCCTTCCTCGGGGCTCCTTGCTTAGTCATCGCTCTAGGTCAAATAACTTATGTCCCACCGATGACAGACTATCCTGATGATCACTTCCACATAGAAAGTTGTAAGCCTACATGCTTTCTTTTTAGATTAATCATTGCACACTAACGGGCACCTTAGGTTGGTTGGTTCTCACTATGTTGATGGATACACCACTTATGCTGACGGATACACCTTAGGTTGGTTAGTTCTTGGACCTTAGGATACACCACTCATGGTAGATGTAAATCTGTTATGCTTTCTCCTTGAGTTGGCCACCCTACACCTATAGGCTTTCTTTTCTAGGGCTCAAGATAACGCCCCTAGTAGCACCTCCCTTGTTGGCACTTTATTTGGATCACATCCTTTGCGACCCCCATTTAGAGACTACTCAGGTTAATATCGGATTGGACAATTCCCCTTTCCTAGTAACCACCCTTATGGTTGGAGAATCTATCATGTGGATGTGCAGATTCTCCCTTGGTCCAGTAAATCTAAGATAGGTCAAGGCTGACATAGGCCCTTCTCAATGTGATCCCTCACACACCAATAGGGTCCACATAAATATATAAACAAAATATATATTCACTTGTGGATTAGGAGGACACTCCTAGAAGTACCTTTTCCGTAGGTATCCTATCTTTAAGGCAGTGTCAGGAAAACTCCCTATAGAAATCACTTGAGAACTCTTGAGTTGATATAAGTCCCTAGTGGCATTCACTTAGTAGTCGCCCATAAGTCGGGTTTAATTGGTTATGGTACCAATAGGTCACCCTAGTAATTCTTCCCTGCTTTAGAAGATATAAGTCTGCTACACCTTCTTCCTAGCACAGTCATTACTCAACAAAATTCAACCCCTTAGGTTGTCTAGCTCTACCCCATGGCCAATAGACTATCCCTTTAGATTTGTAAATCTGAGATAGGACAAATCTGATATAGACCCTTCTTAGTGGGTCCATTGCACATCGACAGGGTCTAAAGTTGTTGGTTTAGTGTTTAGGGTTTAGGGCCTAGGATTTAGGGTTTAGGGTTTAGGGTTTAGGGTTTAGTGGTTTTTTTTTTTAAATTAGGAAAACTCATAAGTTTAGGTTTATTTAGTTCATTTTTCATTAATTTTAGTTTATTTTAATTTTTATTTTTATGTAGGTTTATTTTTTATTTTTATTTGGTTTAGTTTATTCATTTTAGGTTTATTTATTTAAGTTTAGGTTATTTATTTTAGTTTATTTTTTAGGTTTAGGATAAGGTTTATGCTTATTTTTGAGATTAGTTTTATTTTTATTTTACTTTTTAGGTTTAGGTTTATTTTTTAAGTATTTTTAGGTTTAAGGTTTTATTTTATTTTTTTAGGTTTAGGTTTTAGGTTTTTATTTTTTGGTTTATTTTAAGGTTTTATTTTTTAGTTTAGGTTTAGGTTTATTTTTAGTTTTTTTAGTTTAGGGTTTAAGTTTAGTTTACTTTAGATTTAGGTTTAGGTTTTATATATTTTAGTTTAGTTTATTTTAGGTTTAGGTTTTTATTTTAAATTTACAGTTTAGGTATTATTTTTTATTTGTTTTTAAGTTTTTTTTAGGTTTAATTTTTAGGTTTAGGTTTTTATTTAGTTTTTATTTTATTTTTTTTAGGTTTATTTTATTTTTATTTTAAATTTAGTTTTTATTTTCTTTAGGTATTTTATTTTTAAGTTTATTTTATTTTTTAGTTTAGTTTATGTTTTTATTTATTTTATTTTAGTTTAATTTTTATTTTATTTTTATTTTTAAGTTTAGGTTTAGGTTTATTAGGTTTTGGTTTAGGTTTTAGTTTAGCTTTTTATTTTTTTATTTTTTTTATTTTATTTAGGTTTAGGTTTTATTTATTTATTTATTTTAAGTTTTATTTAGTTCAGGTTTAGGATTTTTGGTTTTTAGGTTTTTAGGTTTTAGGGTTTAGTATTTATGGCATGGGGTTTAGGGTTTAGGGTTTAGGGTTGTATGTTTTAGATTTTAGGGTTTAAGGCTTAAGGTTTAGGGTTTAGGGTTTTATTTAAGGTTTAGGATTTAGGGTTCATGGTTTAGGGTGTAGTGTTTTAAAGTTTATGGTTTAGGGTTTAGGGTTGTAGGTTTAGGGTTCAGGGTTTAGGGTTTAGGGTTGTAGGTTTAGGGTTTAGGTTTAGGGTTTACGATTTAGTGTTTATGGTTTAGGATTTTTTTTTTAAACTAAGTAAACCGATATGTTTAGGTTTATTTAATTTCTTTTTTATTTATTTTAGTTTATTTTATTTTTATATTTTTATTTATGTTTATTTTTATTAGTATTTTGTTTAGTTTATTTATTTTAAGTTTATTTATTTTATTTTAGGTTTTGTATATTAGTTTATATTTTAGGTTTAGGTTTATGTTTATGTTTATTTTTTAGTTTAGTTTTATTTTTATTTTATTTTTTAATTTTATGTTTTTCTTTTATTTTTTTAGGTATAGGTTTTAGGTTTCTATTTTAGGTTCATTTTTAAGTTTTATTTGTTAGTTTGAGATTAGGTTTATTTTTAGTTTATTTTAGAGTTATGTTTAGGTTTTATTTATTTTAGTTTAGGTTTAGGTTTTGGTTTATTTTATTTTGTTTATTTTAGGTTTAGGTTTTAATTTATTTGATTATTTTTAAGTTTAGTCCAGGAAACTAGAATTAGGTTAGGATCTTGGAATATAGGTACTCTTATAGGTAAATTAATGAAATTAACAGATATTATGGTTCATAGAAAGATAAATATTTTATGTGTTCAAGAAACTAAATGGGTTGGTGAGAAGGCCAAGGAGATTGATAGTTTAGGTTTTAAACTTTGGTATTCAAGTAAAAGTTGAACTGGAAATGGTGTAGGTGTGATTATAGATAAAAGTTTGAAGGATAATGTTATAAGTATTAATAGATGTGGAGATAGAATTATAGCTCTAAAGATTATTATTGATACTAAGATTATCAATGTTATAAGTGTCTATGCTCCTCAAGTAGGTTTGGAGGTAAGCTCAAAAGAAAAATTTTGGAATGAATTAAAGGGATTAATACAAAAGATACCTCTTGAAGAAAAAAATATTTATTGGGGGAGATTTAAATGGACATGTTGGTAGAGTGGCAGAAGATTTTAAAAGTATTCATGGTGGTTATGGTTTTGGAGTGACGAACGAAGAAGGTAGGACTATATTAGATTTTTCCTTAGCTTATGATTTTGTAGTTGCTAATACTTTATTTAAGAAAAGAGATGAAATATTATTACTTATAAAATGGATCTAGTAAAACAGATTGATTATTTTGATAAGAAAAATAGATCGTTTAGATTGAAAAATTGTAAGGTCATTCCAAGTGAAATTTTAAGTACCCAACATAATTATTAGTTTTAGATTTTAAGATGAAAGGTTGTAAGAGAAAAATAAACTAAATTATTGTCCTAGGATTAGATGGGGATTCTTAAAGAACACAAATAAAAATATTTTTAAGAGCAAGCTACAAGAAATTAGAATTTGGGATGCTCATAAGGAACCTAACGTTATGTGGGAAAAAATATTAAGTAAAATTAAGCAAATTTCTAATGATGTGCTTGGAGAATCAAAAGGAAAAACTTCTTTTAATAAGAATAGTTGGTGGTGGAGTCAGAGTGTGCAAGAAAAGATAAGAAATAAGATGCATTGTTATAAAACTTGGTTTAGATGTAAAAATTTAGAGAATTGGGAAAGATATAAAGTGGCCTGTAGAGATTATAAGAAAGTAATATATGATGCAAAAAATTTATCTTTTAGTGATTTATACAATAGATTAGATACCAAAGAAGGTGAAAGATGTATGTATAAGTTAGCCAAGCAAAGAGATTGGAGAAGTAAAGACATAGTTCAAGTGAGGGGTATTAAGGATGAAAATAATAAAGTGCTTTTCTTAGAAAAAGATATTGAAAATAAGTGGATGAGGTATTCTGATAAACTTTTCAATGAAGGATCTGAAAGTACAATTGATTTTAGCAGCCTTAATACCCTAAACAGAAATAGAGAATTTCATTTCTATCATTGTGTTAGTAAATCTGAAGTTAGTGAAGCTTTAAAGAAAATGAAATGTGGAAAAGCAGTAGGCCGAATAATATTCCAATAGATGTGTGAGAATGTTTAGGAGATCAAGGAATTTCTTGGCTTACAAATCTTTTTAATGTTATTTTAAAGACAAAAAAAATGCCAGATGAGTGGAGAAAGAGTTTGTTGGTTCCTTTATTTAAGAATAAAGGTGATGCACAAGAGTGTGCAAATTATAGATGAATTAAGTTAATGTGCCATACATTAAAATTATGGGAGAGAGTAATTAAGCATAGGATACAATGTGATACAGAAGTTTCTCACAATCAGTTTGGTTTCATGCCAGGTAGATCTACTATGGATGCTATACATTTGTTAAGAGGTTTGATGGAGAAGCATAGAGAAAATAAGAAGGATCTACATATGATATTTACTGATTTAGAGATAACTTATGATAAAGTCTCAAGAGATATTCTTTGGAGAGTTCTAGAATAGAAAGGAGTTAATATTGGTTATATTCAAGTCATTAAGGATATGTATACTAGAGCTGTTACTTGTCTCCAAACACAAGGAGGATTGACAAAATATTTTCCTATTTCAGTTGGATTACACCATGGATCAACATTAATCCCTTATCTTTTTACCTTAGTTATGGTTATTCTTACGAGGCATTTACAAGAAGATGTGCCTTGGTGTATGCTTTTTGCTGATGACATTCTTCTTGTTGATAACACTAGAGAGGGAGTCCGACAGAAACTTGAATTATGGATGTCAACTTTAGAGTCTAAAGGTTTTCGTTTAAGTAGATCTAAAATTGAATATATGGAGTGTAATTTAGTTGTAGAAGTTTTAGTGATAGTGTTGTGACTTTAGGTGATCAAGTCATTAATAAGAGTGAGCGATTTAGATATTTAGGTTCTATTGTTCTAAATGATGGTGAAATAGATGGAGATGTTATTAGTAGAATTCAAGTTGTATGGTTGAAGTGGAGGAATGCATCTAGCCTATTATGTGATAGAAAAGTTCCACTTAAACTTAAGGGAAAATTTTATAAGATGGTGGTAAGATTTGCAATGACATATGGTGCAGAATGTTGGCCAATAAAAGAGAAGCATAAGACTAAGTTAGATGAGAGATGTGTGGATGAGTGGCTTTACTCTTAGAGATAGAATGCAAAATGAGTATGTTCGGGAAAAAGTTGGAGTAGCTCCAATGGTAGATAAGATTAGGGAGAGTCGCCTTAGATGGTTTGGCCACATAAAGCGTCGGCCGTTCGATGTCCCGATTAGGAGAGTAGATGCATTATATTTGCCTTATGTTAAGGAAGGCAGAGGTTGACCTAAAAAGACTTAGTTAAGATGTATAAAAAATGATCTTAGTATACTTGAATTAAATGAGAATTTGACACATAATAGGAGACAATGGAGACGAAGGATTCATGTAGCCAACCCCACCTAGTGGGATTAAGACTTGTTGTTGTTGTTGATTATTTTTAACTTTAGGTTATTATTTATTTATTTATTTTTTGGTTTAGGTTTTTATTTAGTTTTTATTTTATTTTAGTTTAGGTTTATTTTATTTTTATTTTACATTTAGTTTTTTTTTTATTTAGGTTTTTTTTATTTTTAGGTTTATTTTATTTTTTAGTTTAGTTTAGGTTTTTAATTATTTAATTTTAGTGTAGATTTTTATTTATTATTTTATTTTATTATGTTTAGGTTTAGTTTTATGTTTAGGTTTTCATTTTATTTTATTATTTTATTTTATTTAAGTTTAAATTTTTTATTTATTTTATTTTTAGGTTTTATTTAATTTAGGTTTAGGTTTTTAGGGTTTAAGGTTGTAGGTTTTAGGGTTTTAGGGTTTATGGTTTAGGGTATAGGGCATAGGGTTATAGGTTTAGGGTTCTGGGTTTAGGGTTTAGGGTTAGTTTTAGGGTTTAGGGTTTAGGGTCAGGGATTTTTTTTAAACTTTTTATATATTTTTTTTTAAATTAAGTAAAGTGGTAGGTTTAGGTTTATTTAATTTATTTTATTTTATTTTTTATTAAGGTTGATTTTTATTATTATTTAGTTTATTTTATTTATTTTAGGTTTATTTATTTTAATTTAGGCTTTTCATTTTAGTTTAAATTTTTGGTTTAGGTTTAGGTTTAGGTTTTATTTTTTATTTTTAGGTTATGTTTAGGTTTTTATTTTCGGTTTATTTTTAGATTTTACTTTTTAGTTTAGGTTTGGTTTTACTTTTAGTTTATTTTATTTTATTTAGGGTTTAGGTTTCAATTTGGGTTTACTTTATTTTAGGTTTAGGTTTAGGTTTTATATATTTTAGTTTAGTTTATTTTAGTTTACGTTTAGGTTTATTTTATTTTTATTTTAGGTTTAGGTTTTTTTTTTTAGTTTGGGTTTAGATTTTTTATCTTATTTTTGGTTTTATTTTTAAGTTTATTTTTTAGGTTTAGGTTTTTATTTAGTTTTTATTTAGCTTTTATTTTATTTTATTTTATTCTAGGTTTATTTTATTTTAATTTTAGGTTTAGTTTTTATTTTATTTAATTTTTTAGTTATTCAGTTTAATTTAAGTTTTTATTTATTTTATTTTAGTTTTTATTTTGTATTTTATTTTCTTTTTAGGTTTAGTTTTAGGTTTAAGTGTTAGATTAGGTTTTTATTTTTATTTTATTTATTTTATTTTATTTTGGTTTAGGTTTTTTTAATTTTATTTTTAGGTTTTATTTAGTTTATGTTTAGCTTTTTAACTTTTTAGGGTTGATGATTAGGGTTCGTGGTTTAGGGTTTAGGGTTTAGGGTTTAGGGTTTAAGGTTTATGGATTAGGGTTTAGGTTTTAGGGTTTAGGGTTTAGGGTTTAGGGTTTAGTGTTTTAGGAATTAGGGTTTAGGGTTTAGGATTTTAAGGGTTTAGGGTTTAGGGTTTAAGTTTGAGCTCTAGGGTTCAGGTTTTAGTTTAGGGTTTAAGGTTTTCAGTTTTTTTTAATAGAGAACAAATTCAAATTCAATATTTCTTCTTTTTGATTTCATTAACCAATTAACACACCAAGTTTTCTAAGACAAAAGCGATGACATAGATCAAAAATGAGCATGCATATAGCAAAGAAAAAATTTTAGATAACTTGAACCGTCTCAACTAGTTCCATAAGCGCAGATCGAGTCATTATTGCCTCCAGTTCCCACCACTCCGACTTCTCGAGTAGCAGGATCCGCCAACATATCCCCAATCTCTCCCTCCACAACCACAATGGCTGTAACCTCTGTCGCTCCTCTCACCTCGATAACCACCACTGCTCCGATCATCGCCTCCATATCCCCAATCTGTCAAGGTTCTGCCCACTCTTAGGGTTTAGGGTGTGGGGTTTAAGGTTTAGGGTTGTAGGTTTTAGGGTTTAGTGTTGAGGGTTTAAGGTTTAGATTTTAGGGTTTAGGGTTTACGATTTAGGTTTAGGGTTCTTTTTTTAAATTAGGTAAATAGGTTGGTTTAGTTTTTTTTAAGTTTATTTAGCTTATTTATTATTTAATTTAGTTTATTTTATATTTTATTTTTATTTAGGTTTATTTAGGGTTATTTTTATTTAGTTTATTTTAGTTAGGTTTTTTATTTTAGTTTATTTTTTAGGTTGATGTTTTATTTTATGTTTATTTTTTAGTTTAGTTTTAATTTTATTTTATTTCTTAAGTTTAGGTTTTATTTTTTATTATTAGGTTTAGGTTTAGGTTTTCATTTTATTTTTTTAGGTTTAGGTTTTAGGTTATTATTTTAAGTTTATTTTTAGGTTTTATTTTTTAATTTAGGTTTAGGTTTATTTTTATTTTTTTTATTTTATTTGGTTTAAGGTCTAAGTTTAGTTATTTTGGGTTTAGGTTTAGGTTTTTTTATTTTAGTATAGGTTTAAGTTTATTTTATTTTGTTTATTATATATTTAGGTTTTTATTTAGTTTTTTTTTATTTCATTTTATGTTTATTTTATTTTTATTTTTTTGTTTAGTTTTTATTTTATTTAGGTTTTCTATTTTTAGGTTTATTTTATTTTTTAGTCTAGTTTAGGTTTTTATTTATTTTATTTTAGTTTAGTTTTTATTTTGTATTTTGCATTATTTTTAGGTTTAAGTTTAGGATTAGGTTTAGTTTAGGTTTTATTTTATTTTATTTTTATTTTATTTAAGTTTAGGTTTTATTTATTTTTTTTAGGTTTTATTTAGTTTTATGTTAAGGTTTTAGGTTTTAGGGTAGGATTAGGGTTTAGGGAGGGAGGTTTGGGTTTAGGGTTTTAGGTTTTAGTGTTTAAGGTTTAAGGTTTTTGGGTTTAGTGTTTAAGATTTAAGGTTTAGGGTTTTATGGTTTAGGGTTTACGGTTATAGGTTTAGGGTTTAGAGTTTAGGGTTGTAGGTTTAGGGTTTAAGATTTAGGGTTTAGGGTTTGGTTTTAGGTTTATGGTTCATGTTATAGTTTAGGGTTTAGGGTTTAGGGTTTTTGGTTTTTTTAATAGAGAATAAATTCAAAATCAACATTTCTTCTTTTTGATTTTATCAGCCAAGTAACACACCAAGTTTTCTAAGACACAAACGATGCCATATATCAAAAATGAGCTCGCATAGAGGAAATAAAATACTCTAAATAACTAGAACCATCTATATTGTAAAGACATAGTTCCATACATTAGATCGCCTCTTTCTTGTTTAGTTCAGAACCACTTTGGCCTCTCAGTAGTGGGATCCACCATCATATCAATCTTCTGCCACCACCATGCAGTAACCTCCGTCTCCTCCCACCTCCATAACCATCACTATTAACCACCACCATATCCACACTTGAAATCCCAACCACCACTACGACTTTCATCTCCACCTTAGCTCGCCAGGATATAGGTGAGCTTTGTGATGTTCCTGCCATCAATGTTCTACCCATTCTTTGGGTTTAGGTTTAGGTTGTGGTTTATTAGGTTTTAAGGTTTAGGTTTATTTTTAATTTATTTAGTTACTTTAGGTTAAGGTTTAGGGTATGGTTTAGGGTTTAATGTTAGAGTTTAGGGTTTAGGATTTAGGATTTAGGGTTTAGGGTTTACGGATTAGGGCTTTAGGTTTGTGAGTTTAGGGTTTTTTAGGGTTTAGTGTTTTGGGTTTAGGTTTTAGGGTAGTAGGTTTAGTGTTGCAGGTTTAGGGTTTAGGGTTTAGGATTAATTTTAGGGTTTAAAGTTTAGGATTTAGGGTTTAGGGTTTTTTTAAAAAAGTTAAGTAAATTGGTAGGTTTAGGTTTATTTAGATTACATAGTTTATTTTTTATTTATTTTAATTTATTTTAACTTTTCTTTTTATTTAATTTAGTTTATTTATTTTAGATTTATTTATTTTTGTTTAGGATTTTTAATTTAGTTTACTTTTTAGCTTTAAGTTTATTTTTTAATTGAGTTTTATTTTTATTTTATTTTTTAAGTTTAGGTTTTTAGGTTTTTATGGTTTAGGATTTATGATGGGTTTAGGGTTTAGGGTTTAGGGTTTAGGATTAAGGTTTGGGGTTTATGGTTTATGGTTTTGTGTTTAAGCTTTAGGGTTTATGGTTTTTAGGGCTTAGGGTTTAGGGTTTTTGGTTTTGGGTTTTGGGTTTAGGGTTTTGGATTTGGGGTTTAGGGTTTAGGGTTTAGGGTTTAGGATTAGGGTTTAAGGCTTATAGTATAAGGTTTAGAGTATAGGTTTTAGGGTTAAGGTTCAAGTTTTAGTTTAGGGTTTAGGGTTTAAGGTTTTTTAGGGTTTATGGTTTAGGGTTTATAGTTTAGGGTTTAAGATTTAGGATTTAGGATTTTTTTAAAAAAAAATTAAGTAAACTGGTAGGTTTAGGATTATTTAGTTTACTTAGCTTATTTTTTATTTATTTTAGTTTATTTTATTTTTTATTTTTATTTAGGTATATTTTTTATTTTAATTTAGTTTAGTTAATTAATTTTAGTTTATTTTTAGGTTTAGGTTTAGCTTTAGCTTTATTTCTTAGTTGAGTTTTATTTTTATTTTATTTTTTAGGTTTAGGTTTTTAGGTTTTTATGGTTTAGGGTTTTATGATATTAGGGTTTAGGGTTTTATGGTTTTAGGGTTTAGAGTTTAGGGTTTAGGTTTGTAAGTTCAGGGTTTAGGGTTTAGGGTTAGGGTTTAGGGTGTAAGGTTTAGGGTTTAGGGTTTAGGGTTTAAGCATTAGGATTTAGGATTTTGGATTTTGGGTTTTGGGTTTTGGGTTTTATGGTTTTGGGTTTTGGGTTTATGGTTGTAGGTTTAGGATTTTTTTTAGTTTAGGGTTTGGGGTTTAGGGTTTATGTTTTAGGTTTAGGGTTGAGGTTTTAGTTTAGGTTTATTTTTAAATTAGGTAAACTGGTAGGTTTAGGTTTTTTAGTTTATTTTTAGGGTTTAGGGTTTAGGGTTTATCTTAGGGTTTAGGTTTTTTAAAAAAAATTAAGTAAATCGGTAGGTTTAAGTTTATTTAGTTTATTTTTTTATTTATTTCAGTTTATTTTATTTTTTATTTTTATTTATGTTTATTTTTATTTTTATTTAGTTTAGTTTATTTATTTTAGTTTAGGTTTTTATTTTAGTGTTTTTTTTTAGGTTTAGGTTTATTTTTTAGTTGAGCTTTATTTTAATTTTATTTTGTAGATTTAGGCTTTATTTTTTATTTTTAGGTTTAGTTTTTATTTTATTTTTTTAGTTTCAATTTTTTATTTTAGGTTTTTTTTTAAGTTTTATTTTTTAATTTATGTTTAGGTTTATTTTTAGTTTATTTTGTTTTATTTAGTTTAGGTTTATGTTTAGGATTAGTTTATTTTATGTTTAGGTTTAGGTTTAGTTTATTTTAGATTAATGCTTAGGTTTTATTTATTTTAGTTTAATTTATTTTAGTTTGGGTTTAGGTTTATTTCATTTTGTTTATTTTATTTTTTTAGGTTTATGTTTTTTTTAGTTTAGGGTTTAAGTTTTATTTTTTATTTATTTTTAGGTTTTATTCTTAGCTTTATTTTTTAGGTTCAGGTTTTTATTTAATTTTTATTTTAGGTTTATTTTAGGTTTATTTTATTTTTATTTTAGGTCTTCTTTTTATTTTATTTAGGGTTTTTATTCTTTGATTATTTTATTTTATTTACATTAGGTTTTACTTTATTTTATTTTAGTTTAGTTTTTATTATTTTTTTTGTGAACCCCATATAGGGGAATTTTATTGCCACAAAAAAAGGGTTACAAGGACCTTAAGAGGGAATAAACTCATGAACTATTGCTCAAAGAGCTACAAACAACCAATAGAGTAAATCCCTTGTCTAAGTGTAATCAACAAAAAGCAAAACAGAATGGAAACGAAAGGATATAAAGATCTCTTAATCTGCCATTACTCTCTTGATCCACCATTACTCTCTTGATCCGACCTTACCCGAACTCAGATCAACTCCAAAAAAGAAAGGAAACGAAAGGATATAAAGATCCCACGCCTTAACGACATTGATCGGAGGGGATCCAACAGTCAAGATCACACGAGATGCAAGTTTTCTTCCAAAACCTCCAACCTATTTCTGCCCAAGGATCAGTTTTGGAAGTATACCTTGTCGAAGCTCAAGACCAGTGGCTCAAACAATTGAGGAAGCTTCATCTAGTGTAGATGAAGCCCTATGGAGAAGCAATTGAATCAATTCTTTGACATTCACTCAGAAGGCCATTAATCGATGACTTAGAGCTCAGCTTTGATCAAAGTCCCACCTCTAGTGCTTAAGAAGCTTGAGAGATTATTCATTCTTGCTTGACAAGGCTTAGGGAAAGTGTGTGCAAAATTAATTTGAGTTTGATGGAGAAATGGTGAAGTTAAGTCAGAAATGGAAGTGCTCTATCTTGGGATGGATGGGAATGGCATTTTTTGATTGAGGAATGACCATGGGAGCTTAGGGAATGGCTCTAGCAGCTCATCTTGTGTAGCTAGGGCTCTGAGGAATAACTTTTATGTGTGTTTGAGTGGAAACGAGGGCGTGTATACCATGGCTTTGTTCAAATTTAAAGTCAAGTAGAGTTGATTTGATTAGGTTTGGCTCAATTTGACTCATTTAAGTCAAATTGGGTTAGGTTGGGTCAAGTTGACCAATTGGTCAAATTGGATCAAACAAAGGGTTGAGTCAAGTTCATATGATCATTTGGGATGTTTTGGTTCAATTAGTTTGGTTTAGTTCAGCTTCTATTTGATTTTGGCTCATTTGAATTCATTTGGGTCAAATGGGATAAGTTGAGCAATTTAAACAATTTGGCCAAGTTGGCTTGGGTTGGGTGTTGGTTTTGGTTTAGTTGACCAATTGAAGATGATTGTAGACTTTGGTTTCAATTAATTTGGATTTTGTTTTTATTTAGGCCAAGTTGAACCTTTAGGTCAATTTGGGCTAAGTACGTCAATTTAGTTCAATTGGGTCAAACCATGGCTTTGTTCAAGTTCAATAATCAATTTGGAATGAACTTGAGCCATTGGTTACAATCAATTTGGTTTATATTCTGATTTGATGCAATTTGGTATTTTAAGTCAATTTGGGTCAACTTGAGTCAAGAGAGCCAATTTGGTTTGCTTTAACTCAATTGAAGGTCAAGACATATTCAAATATTGATTTTGATTTGTTATGAATCATTGGTTTCAAGGGATTTGGCTTAGGTTGCAATTTGGCTAGTTTGGGTTCATATGGGTTAAGGGGTTGACTTAGTTTGACCCAATTTGTGACAATTGATCAACCTAGCATGATCAACAATCACGATGGGAGGTTTTGATGGGCTTGCTTCAATCCAATTTTGGTAGGATTAGAACTTAGCTCAAATAGGTCAAATTAGCCACTTTGGGTGAAGTGGACCAATTGGGTTTAGTTGGCTTGATTTTGGGTTGAGTTTTATTTAGTTGAGTTTATATATAAATTTGGGATTGATATATAAATTCAATTGAAATTGGCTTGGGTTTAAATGGGTTTTAGTTCATTGGAACATTTCAAGTCAAAAGGGTTAAGTTGGGTTTGACTTGGGTTGATTTTGATTTGGCTTGATGATTGTAGATTTGATTTATATTTGTGAATATGATTGAAAGTATGATTGATTCATAAGAAAATCAATCAAATTTGGGTTTTCGAATGAAGGAATTTGGCTAAGTCCATGGAGTTGGGTCATATGGCTTAGGTTTGGATTTTGATTTGGTTTGATTTAGTTTTGATGATTTAAATGTATATTTCATTTAAATTTATGAATATGATTGAAAATATGATTGATTTGTTAGAAAATCAATTGAGTTTGACTTGATTTGGATTAAGATTTGGCTAAGTCCATGGGATAGGTCATATGTCCTACGAAGGGTTTTGATTTATATTGATTTAGTTTGATTTAGCTTTGATCATTTGAATGTAGATTTTATTTATATTTAGGAAGATGATTGAAGATATAAATTGATTATGAGAAAATCAATTGATTTTGGATTGATTTGGATTAAGATTTGGCAAAGTCCATGGGATAGGTCATATGGCTTAGGAAGGGTTTCAAGTATGGATTTGATCATGGGCTTCAATCAATTGCCTTTGGAATTTGGGTTTTGATTTGGATTTGAATTTGATGTTTGAATTGAACTTGCTGTTTGGTTTGAGAAGGTGAACATGGATTGGATTTGGGTTGTAGGTTAGGTGGATTATCCTAATCCCTAAGGCATAACCTAATCCTATCGTTAACCCTTCTAAGCCTTTAGGCTTAGGTTAAGTGTTTATAATTGTTAGAAGTGTCTTATGACTAGGGAAGTCTTAGTGTCTAGTTGACTCCTAAGTCTAAAATAGGAAGATTGAATTCACACTCGAAAAGTGAGTTCAACAAGCCTTAGGCTCCATAGTGTTACCCTTGGAGTTAGATGATTGGAAAATCGAAGCCAAGTTTCACATATGAGTTGGATAAATCTTTCAAAGCTTTCCTTGGGAGACCATGGATACATGTGAAGAACATATTTCCATTCTCTGTACATCAGTGTATAAAGTTCATGAGAGTTGGGATCGTCTATTATGTCAAAGGAGATCTCAAGCCATTTACAGTTCATGAGGTCGGCATATATAAGGATGGGGATTACTACCTCCCTCAAAATCAACAATTCTATTCTTGCAAACTTGGACAAAGTTTAAAAATAAAAGATAAAGAAAAAAAAAGAAAGAAAAGAGAAAAAGAAAAAGAAAAGAAAAGAGAAAATGAAAAAGAAAATAAAAGTTAGCGGAAATAGACTTGAAGGAAGAAGTGGAGCCTCACATTAGATTCCACCCATAATTCGTTACTCCATTCGAACATATGGGTAGGATGACCTAACCTCCACCAGGCAAAGGAAGAGGCCAGTTCAGAGCCTGTCCTAGGGGTGGAAAATCTCTTTATTTGCCACCCAATAGAAAATATGTTCCAGCTACCAGGAGTACACCTATCTATATATACTTAGAATCTAAATCATATGATGAGTCTTATATGTTTAGCACACCAGCCAGCTCTTTCAGTAGTAGATTCCATTAAAGGTGACATTTGAGCCAGATAGCGATGAAGACCGGGCTCCAAATCAAAGCATCAATGTATCCAAGTCTATATTTGAAATAGTTAGGCAACAATTAGGAACCTTAGCTCTAACCTCACTTTCCTCTCAAAAGGCTAAGGGTTTGGTAGTTAAGGAAGCCCCTAAGTCATCTTCAAGTGTGAAGACATAGAGGTTCTTTCTGGGAGCATCATCCTCAAGTCAAGAAGTTGATGTAGAACTTGAGGATGATTCATATAAAGATTTAATAAAATTACCTTTTGATTGGTACTAGCCTTATGTTCATAATTTAGCAAAGGAAGGGTTAATCCCACATGCTTGGTTAAAGCACAAGTCAGACTACTTCGAAAGAATATGGATGAAAAAATGCAAAAGATCTCGATCAAGATTGGGACTAGGATTCGGTATAGTGGGTCCAATCGATGATGATGATGATTACTGCTTAGTCATCACCAATCATTTGGAATCTGATAGGTTCTTTTCAAATCACAATAACTCATATGAGGAGCTGTGCTTAGAAACTTCAGATGATCCAGATCTTTTTGAAGTAAAATATGTACCATTAGGGTTTGAAGAAGAGATAAACTCAACCATCGATGAGCTCAAAGAAATCAACTTAGAAATTGATGAAGATCCATGCATGACATACATCAGTCCTTTATTTAAGGACTGCTTTGCATGGAGTTATGAAGAGATGCCTGGATTGACTCTTAACGTAGTGGTCCATAAACTTGCAATAGAGCCTACTACTAATGATATCATGCAAGCTCCTAGAGGGATGTGATTAGACATAGAACAATTGATCATTTATGAAGTCAAGAAACTGATCGATGCTGGCTTCATCCGAGATTTAAAATACCCTACCTAATTAGCCACCAGCGTCATCCTAGTTAAGAAAAAGAATGGCCAAATTCACATATGCATCAATTTTAGGGATTTAAATAAGGCATGTACAAAAGATGATTTTCCATTACCAATCCTGGAGCTGATGGTCGACATTGCCTCATCTCATGTAGTCTTCTCTTTTATGGATGACTCATCTAGATATAACCAAATAAAGATGGCCCCTAAAGATGAAAGAAACACTATTGTTAGAACACTGATCTGAATCTATTGTTATAAGGTCATGCCTTTCATCCTTAAAAATGTTAGTGCTTCATACCATCGGGATATGAGTCAAATCTTTGACGTACTCATTCATCATCAAGTCGAGTGCTATGTCGATGATCTCATGGTCAAAAGTTGAGAAAAGGAATACCATATTGTTTACTTGAGAGTAGTTTTTGAATAATTAAGACAATTTAACCTCAAAATGAACCCTCTAAAGTGTTCATTCGGAGTAGCTTTAGGGAAATTCCTTAGGTTTGTTGTCTGACACTAGGGAATGGAAATCGATCTAAAGAAGATCAAGGAGATATTAGAAATGCCACCCCCTAAAATTTTAACTCAACTCAGATCATTCCAAGGTCGGTTGGCATATTTAAGACACTTAATATCCAACTTATCAGGAAGATGTTAGCCATTCTCAGCACTTATCAAAAAGGATGCCAAATTTAAGTGAGATGATAAGTATGAGCATGCCCTCGAAGACATCAAGCATAACCTGATGATGTTGTCAATTCTACCAGCCCCTATCCCGGGCAAGCCACTCATACTTTAGACTGCTGTGTTAGATGACTCCCTTGGTGCTTGGTTGGCCCTAGCTAATGATGAAATAGAAGGAAAACACAATCTACTACCTCAACCGTCATCTAATCCCTACTAAGGCTAATTATCCACCCATTGTGAAGCTTTAATCTTTGTATCTCAAAAGCTACAACACTACATGCTTCCTCATAAGGTGAACTTAATCTCTAGGATAAATACACTACAATATCTCATGACACGACTGATGATATCTGGATGGTTGGCATAATGGTCCATGATCCTCTCACAATTTGATATTACCTTCATACCCCTCTGTGCAGTGAAAGGACAAGCACTAGCAGGAAACCAACTTCCTACTGACTCTCCGCTTAGGGATGATCTCCCAGATGAAAAAATCATAAGCTTAGGGGATACTAGCATTCATGATTGGGAGATGTACTTTGATGGTGCGACTTCTTCTCAAAGAGGAGAAGAACCATAATCTACTATTCTAAGAAAGGCAGGGGTAATAATAGTTCTCTTAACTCCAGACCGCAATGTGATAAGATTCTCATATCATCTATCCAATCCTTGCACCGACAACGAAGCTGAATATGAGGCTTTGATTGCCAGTCTAGAGTTAGCTGTTACTCTAAGCATCCAGGACATCAGCATCTTCGAGGATTCTCAGCTATTTATCAACCAAATCATTGTCTCCTATAAGTTTATAAAACCCAAGCTCCATCAGTACCACAAGTACACCATAGAGTTGTTGGCCGAAATCCCAGAAGTTACCATTTACATGATTCCTCGAGGAGAGAACGCCATAGCATATGCTTTAGCCACACTAAATAAGTCTTATGCTTATTTAATATTGAACTCATCAAAAAGTACTCTCTTAAATGGGAGGTTGCTATTTCTAAGAAAGATGAGGATTAGATTAGAGGCAACCATTCATGGATTACCTAAATAAAGAAAAACTACCTCAAGAGAAGTCCCAAGCCCATCAAATGAAGAAGAGAGCACTTTCCTACATTCTTGTAGATGGTGTTTTGTATTGCTAGTCTTTTGATCATATCTGGTTACATTGTTTAGCCAAGCACGAAGAACGTACGATCGTGACTGAGGTACACTCAAGATTACATGGAGCCAAATAATTCGGTCCGAAGATGAAAGTCAAGATCAAGAGACTAGGATACTACTGGCCATCGATAATCAAATATTGGTTAGATATAGCTAGGCGATGCCACTAATGTCAAATACATGGTGTGGTCCTACACCAACCACCCAACATTCTACATCTCATATTGGCCTCATGGCCATTCGAGTGTTGGGGTACTGACATAGTCGGTCCAATTGATCCTCCCTCTTCTAAGGGTCATCAATTCATCTTAGCTCCTATTGACTACTTTTCCAAATAGGCAAAGGCCATTCTGCTCAGAGAGGTCATAGCTTAACATGTGCTCTAGTTTTTTTAGGAACCATATCATATAGGTCCAAAGTGCCTCGATAAATTATATCTGATAATGGTATTGCATTCAAAAGCACTAAGATCAACAACTTTGCTCAAGGACAATATGGATTGGAGATATTCTACCATCAACTACATGAGGGAAAATAGCTTAGCAGAAGCCTTCAACAAAACTCTCATCCAAATACTGAAGAAGATACTTGACAATAATAAGAGATAGTGGCATGAGCAGTTAGTTGGAGCATTGTGGGCCTATTGCACCATATATAGAACTCAAACTCACTCTACGCCTTTCTCTATGATGTATGGGTTTGAAGCTATTCTATCATTAGAAGTCTAACTCCCATCAATAAGGATAATTGTGGGTAGCAAAATCACAACAAAGAAAAATTCCAAGATGTGGTTAGAAGAGCTCGAACATTTAGAGGAGAGACGCCTGTGAAAATGCCAAAACCTCAAGTTATATAAAGCTAAAATATTTCAAGATCACAACAGGTTGGTCTGTCCTAGCTTTTCAGGTAGGAGAGCTTATTTTAGTTTTAAGGAGACCGATTGTTGCCCATCGTAAGATGGGAGGCATGTTTGAACCCACTTGGGAAGGCCCTTTTTCCATAGAGAAGGCCTACAAAGGAAGATCTTATCAGCTTACTAATCATAAGGGAGAGCGCCCAATGCTTCCAATCAATGGGCTCTACTCAAAGAAATATTATAAATCATGTTAGAAAATAATTATCTTCAATGAAAATTCCATTTCAAATTTGATCTCTTCCATGTTGAAAGTATCCTTGTTTGCAAATCTGCTATGATGTGTTTAGGGTAGGTGTAAGGAACCCTAGTAGCATCCTATCCTTCATCAAAATATCATGAACACAAACATATAAAACAAACACATATCTTTTGTCTCAGGCTACTCTGAGTTTAGATAACTCCCCCAATGACACTCACTCAGTAGCTACTCTAGGTTGGGTTGATGCGCTACCCTATTAGTGTCACCCTAGTGGTCTTCTTGCATTGGAGGATGTAAGTCTGCTATTGTTTCCTTCTGTGGCCACTACACACCGATGAGCACCTTGATAGTTTGATAGACCTTACTACATGGCTGGTAAGCTACCTCATGTTGGCTTTGTTTAAGAGGATGTGAGTCTACTATGCTTTATTTATGGATTATCCTTCATGCATTGATAGGGTAGAGTATATTTGAGGTTTAGGATAAGTCACCTAGGTTCACCTTCCCTCCTAACTACTTCAAGTCTAGGTCTAGTCCTTCCTCGGGGCTCCCCGCTTAGTAGTCGATCTAGGTTAGATAATATATGTACTGCCGATGATAGACTATCCCGATGATCAGTTCTGCTTGAAAAGTTGTAAGCATACATGCTTTCTTTCCATAGTGATCATTGGACTTCGATGGGCACCTCAGGTTGGTTAGTTCTTACTATGCCTACGGATACACCACTCATACTGACATATACACCTTAGGTTGGTTGGTTCTTGCACCTTTGGATACACAACTCATGGCAGATGTAAGTCTGCTACGCTTTCTCCTTAAGTTGGCCACCGTACACCTATAGGCTTTCTTTTTTAGGGCTCAGGATAATGCCCCTAGCAGCACGTCCCTTGTGGGCACTATATTTGGTTCACATCTTTTGTGACCCCATTTTGACACTACCTGAGTTTCTATTAGATTGGACAGTTCCCCTTGCCTAGTAACCACTCCTGTGGTTGGAGAATCTGTCTTATGGATGTGCAGATTCTCTCTTGGTCCAATATATTTGAGATATGTCAAGGCTGACATAGCCCCTTCTTAGTGTGGTCCCTCGCACACTAATAGGGTCTACAAAAACATATAAATAAATTATATATTCACTCATAGATTATAGGGACATCCCTAGCGGTACCTTTTCCCAAGCAAGCATCCTATCTTTAGGACAGTGTTAACAAAACTCTCGATAAGAATCGCATGACTACTCTTGAGTTGCTATAAGTCCCCAGTGGTATTCACTCAATTGTCACCCCTAAGTCGGGTTCAATTTATTGTGCTACCAATAAGTCACCTAAGTAGTGTTTTCCTACTTTAGAAGATGCAAGTCTGCCATGCCTTTTTCCTAGCATAGTCATTACGCATCAAAAGGAAACCCCTTAGCTTGGTTAGCTCTACCCCATGGCTAGTAGACTTTTCTTTTATATTTGTAAATATGAGATAAGATAAGTCTGATATAGCCCCTTCTCAGTGGGTCCATCGCACACCGACATGGTCCATAAATTAAATCTATCAAATTTGATCGAGCTCACATCCCTAGTAGATATGCCCTCAATTCAAAATTAAACTAAACCAAACAAATCATATCAAATCACATGAAATTAAGATAAAATTAATCCTAACTACTTTTAAGTTGACATAAGTCCCCAGCGACATTCACTCGGTAGTCGCCAGGTCATGTTTGATTCGTTGTGCATGTAACTGGTCACCTCAATGGTTGTTCCTTGCTTCAGAAGATGTAAGTAAACCATGCCTTCTTTCTAGCATAGCCGTTGCACATCGAAAGGCAACCCCTTAGGTTGGCTAGCTCTACCCCACAACCGGTAGATTATTCCTTTGGATTTGTAATCCTGAGGTAGGTCAAGGCTGATATAGCCCTTTTTAGTGGGTCCATCGCACACCAACAGGGTCCATACATTAACTCAAATTAAATTAAACCTAATCTAATTTTTCACAGTGGAGTTAAATCATACCCTTCTCCCCAGTGGAGTTAAATCACACCCTTCTCCTCAATGGAGCTCCAAATCGTATATAAACAAGTCATGCAAATAAATGAAATTCAAAACCAACCTCCCAGTGGAGCCAAATTAAACAAACTCTCCCAGTAGAGTCTAAATCAAAGAAAGCCAACAAAACTCTTATTCCAGTGGATACATCCCTAAACAAATCTATGAAATCAAACTCAAATCCTGATCCCCAATGGATAGCCCAAACATACTTCCCTAGTGGAAGGTTCATATACTCGATCCCCAGTGGACTCGAGCCCATATCACTAGCAGATATGTCTCCACATCAATTAAAATAAAACAAATTAAATTTGATTTGATATTAATCTTCTGTGGATTATGGATTCTTATCCCGAGCAGATCTTCTTTCTACAAATCATATAATCAAATCAAATTAAAACCTTATCCCCAACAAATTTTTTTCTTCTATGCCCTCGATATAGACCCCTCACATGTTATGTCCAATGCATATGTGATTCCCTAGTGGATCTCCCTCCATGTCCTTGACATGGAAATATGATAATGTCTTATTTATTCTCTTATGCACACCTTTAATACTTCAACCAAAAGCCTAACAATGTATTCGTTCAAATTACATCATCTTAACATTATAATCAACATTTTATGATTTGTGATGGTGCAAGCTCAAACTAACTATACAATATCATGCTAAACATATTATAGTGTGAATTAACACACTATATTATATTACAATATACAATGTTATATTATAATTTTCTTTAATAAAATATATTGTCTTACATTACACATCCCTAGAATCACTTAAAAGGAACAGATAACAAAATTTTCTCAAAATATGAATAATGTTCATTTTGGATGTAAAATTGTTATTTTTCTATTCGAAAAGGTATAAAATAGCATAATTTTGGTGTTGCTTCTTTGGTGTGCCATGAGTTTGGCCAAATTCTTCCATCTCAACCTTCAAATTAACATTTTTATGAGTATTGACCCAATGTGTTATAACAAAAGTAAAACATACTAAAATATACAATAACATTTAGTAACACACCACCACAATCATATATATGTGAAGTTATCTTGTTATGTGCATTATATTTTAATATGCTTTCATATAATATATTATATTACATTACACCTTAAAATGAATCAATTTAAGGAAAAATTTTATAAAATTTGGTTGAAAAATAACATTTATTTTTTATGCAAAATTCCATTCTTTTCATTAAAAGACACCCCATAGCACACCTCCAATGATGTTCCCTAAAGCTTACCTTAAATTTGGCCAAATCCCATCATCTTAGGCTATAAATTAGAATTGTTATGAATTATAATAGTACGAACTCTACTACATCATACTATAACAAACTAAAATATGCTAAACAATAAGTAGTAATACACAATTGTATGCTATAATGCATGGTGCTACACTATTTTATAGCATCCTATCTTATAATAAACTATAACATATTATATTATATTATATTGCATATCACATCATAAGGGATTGCTTAAGATAAAAATTCATTTAACTAGTCTAAACAATAAAAAACTAAATATTTTAGTCGTATTACTTACATATTTTAAATTGGAACAATATATTATGATGCCATGCTCTACCTATTATGAATTTGACCAAATTCCACCATTTTAAAGTCTAAATCAATATTTTTATAAATAATGCTAGTGTAGGCTTGACTGCATGATTGTAAAGTACTAAAATAATTTAAAATGTAAAGAATAATATATTATGATATATGATGTTATACTATGCTACAACATATAAAATTTATTTTGAACATAAAATATTACTTTTTAGACTACAAGTGGTGTAGCACAACTTTGTTACTACAACCTAATTCCCACATCAAATTTAAAAAATTTTATAATCTAATTTATTAAATCAATATTTTTATGATTTATATTAATCTAGACTATAGGGAACAATACCATAATATATTAAAACATTCAAAACATCTTATAATATTTGAAAACACATCACTACATGCTCAAATATATGATGCTACATTATACTATAATATATTATATTATAATATGATTTATGTGTTAGAGTTTTGGGTATTCAACTCTCTAAAAGTCAAGGGAAAGTCTATTGAAGATATTTTCTTTAGCTACCATAATTATGTTAGGATTAGGTCATTCCTTAGATTTACTCCAAATAACATCTTTATTTAAGGTTTAGGGTTTAGGGTTAGTTTAAAGTTTAGTGTTTGGGGTTTAGATTAGGGGGGGTTTAAGGTTTGGTGTTTAGGGTTTGGGGTGTAGGGTTGTAGGTTTTAGGATTTGGAGTTATGATTTTAGGGTTTGGGGTTTAGGTTAATGGTTTAGGTTTAGGGTTTAGAGTTTTTGGTTTTAGGGTTTAGGATTGAGGGTTTAGGGTTTAGGGATTTAGGGTTTAGGGTTTCGTATTTAGGTTTTAGGGTTTTAAGGTTTAGGGTTTAGGATATAGGGTTTAGAGTTTAGGTTTTAGGTTTAGGGTTTAAGTTTTGGTTTAGGGTTTAGGGTTTAGGGTTTAAAGATACTTTTTAATAGAGAATAAATTCATATTCAGCATTTCTTCTTTTTGATTTCATCAACTAAGTAGCACCCTAAGTTTTCTAAGACACAAGCGATGACATAGATAAAAAATGAACACCCATAGAGCAAATCAAAAACCCTAGATAAGTTGTCTCTATAGCAGCAGTTCCATAAGTAGATGGATCCACTGTGCCGCTTTCTCAGCTCCATTAGAGCCACCCTCAGTAGCAAGATCCGCTATCATATCCCTGATCTCTCCCTCCACCACACCACCATGGTTATAACCTCCATCGCTCCTCCCACCTTTATAACCACCACTACCCCGACCACCACCTCCATAACCACCAGTAGTTCCAGATATCCCACCACCAATGCGATAACCATCACCTCCACCTTCACCTCCATCACTAGATTTAGACTAACCTAGCTGACGGTGATGTTACTACCATCAATGTTCTGCCCATTCTTAGGATTTAGGATTTAGGTTTTAAGATTAGTTTGGGGTTTAGGGTTTAGGGTTGTAGGTTTTAGGGTTTAGAGTTTAGGATTTAGGGTTTTAGGGCTTAGGGATTAGGGGTTTAGGGTTTAGGGTTTAGAATTTTAGGGTAAAAGTTTTAGGGTTTAGAGGTTAGTGTTTAGCATTTATGGTTTAAGATTTAGAGTTTTAGGGCTTTCAATTTAGGGTTTAAGATTTAAGCTTTAGGGTTGTATGTTTCAGGTTATAGTTTTAGGGTTATAGGTTTAGGTTTTAGGGTTTAAGGTTATTTTTAGGGTTTAAGGTTTAGGGTTTTTTTTTTCTTAAATTAAGTAAATCGATAAGTCTAGGTTTATTTAGTTTATTTTTTATTTTTTTAGTTTATTTTATTTTTTTATTTTAATTTAGGTTTATTTTTAATTTTTATTTAGTTTAGTTTATTTATTTTATGTTTATTTATTTTAGTTTATTTTTTAGGTTTAGGTTTATTTTTTAGTTAAGTTTTATTTTTATTTTAGTTTTTAGGTTTAGGTTTTATTTTTTATTTTTAGGTTTAGGTTTAGGTTTTTTTTTTAGGTTTAGGTTTTAGGTTCTTATTTTAGGTTTATTTTAAGATTTTATTTTTTAGTTTATGTTTAAAATTATTTTTAGTTTATTTTAATTTATTTAATTTAGGTTTAGGTTTAGGTTTAGTTTATTTTAGGTTTAGGTGTAAGATTTATTTATTTTTGTTTAGTTTATTTAGGTTTACATTTATTTTAGTTTGTTTATTTTATTTTCATTTTAGGTTTAAGTTTTTTTTTAGTTTAGGGTTCAGGTTTTATTTTTAATTTGTTTTTTGGTTTATTTTTTAGGTTTAAATTATTATTTGGTTTTTATTTTATTTTATTTTAGGTTTATTTTATTTGTATTTTATTTTTTAGTTTAGTTTAGGTTTTATTTATTTTATTTTAGTTAAGTTTTTGTTTTTTATTTTATTTTTGTATGTTTAGGTTTAAGTTTTAGTTTTATGTTTTTATTTTATTTTATTTTTTTATTTTATTTTGGTTTAGGTCTTTTTTAGTTTTATTTTACTTATGTTTAGGTTTTTAGCTTTTTAAGGTTTAGGGTTTAGAGTTAGTTTAGGGATTTGGATTTATGGTTTAGGGTTTGGGTTTAAGGTATGGGGTTTAGGGTTTAGGGTTTAGGTTTTTGGTTTAGGGTTAAGTTTTAGTTTAGGGTTTAGGGTTTAAGGTATTTTTGTTAGTAGAGAATAAATTTAGATTCACCTGAAGTTTTTTAAAACACAGGCAACGAAATAAATAAAAAATGAGCACTCATACAACAAATCAAAAATCATAGATAAGTAGAACTGTCTCTACTCTAAGAACACAGTTTGATAAGAAGCAGATTAGGTTGACCGTTCTTCAGTTTCTCCAATCCCCATCAGAACCACCCCCAACTCTCGAGTAGTAAGATCTACCATCATATCCCCGATCTCTCCCTCCGCCACCACCACAGCTGTAACCTCCGTCGCTCCAACTACCTCTTTAACCACCAGTTCTCAAACCACCACCTCAATATCCACCAGCACCTCCAGATCCCCCACCATCATAGCGATCATCGCCACCTCCAGCTTTGCCTCCACCGCTAGATCTAGATTGTGTCTAGTTGATAGTGATGTTCTTATCATCAAGGTTCTGCCCATTAGAGTTAGTTTAGGGTTTAGGGTTTAAGGTTTTTTTATAATAGAGGACAAATTCAGATTTAACATTTCTTCTTTTTGATTTCATCAACCAACTAGCACCCTAAGTTTTCAAAGAAATAAGCGACATTATAGATAAAAACTTAGCACCCATAGAGGAAATCAAAAACCCTAGATTGGTAGAACCATCTCTACTATGAAGACACAGTTCCATAAGCAGTAGATTGGATCGACCATTCTTCAGTTTCTCTAGATCCCATCAAAACCAACCCCACCACTCGAGTAGCGAGATTCACCATCATATCCCCGATCTCTCCCTTTGCCACCACCATGGTTGTAACCTCCGTTGCTCCTCCCGCCTCCATAGCCACCACTACTCTGACCACCACCTCCATTTCCACTAGCAGCACCAGATCCCCCACCACCACTACAATAATCCCCGCCTCCGCCCTTGCCTCATCTGGTAGAACTAGACTAAGCCTAGTTGACGATGATGTTCGTGCATCAAGGTTCTGCCCATTCTTAAGGTTTAGAGTTAATTTCAAGTTTAGGGTTTGGGGTTTAGGGTTTAGGATTAGAGGTTGTAGGGTTTAGAGTTTAGGGTTTAGTGTTTAGGGTTTTCTTGTTTAGGGTTTAGTGTTTAACGTTTAGGGTTTTTGATTTGAGGGTTTAAGGTTTAGGGTTTTATTTTTAGAGTTGTAGGTTTAGGGTTAGTTTTAGGGTTTAGGGCTTAGGGTTTATGATTTAGGATTTAGGATTTTTTTAAAAATTTAGTAAATAGGTAGGTTTAAATTTATTTACTTTATTTTTTATTTATTTGAGTTTATTTTATTTTTTATTTTTATTTAATTTTATTTTTTATTTTTATTTAGATAAGTTTATTTATTTTAGTTTAGGTTTTTTTATTTTACTTTAATTTTTAGGTTTAAGTTTATTTTTTAGTTGAGTTTTATTTTTATTTTATTTATTAGGTTTAGGTTTTATTTTTGATTTTTAAGTTTAGGTTTAGGTTTTTATTTTTAATTTTTTAGGTTGAGGTTTATTTTTAGCATTATTTTTTAGTTCAGGTTTAGGTTTATTTTATTTTATTTCATTTAGGTTTAGGTTTAGGTTTAGTTCTTTTCAGGCTTAGGTTTAGGATTTACTTATTTTAGTTTAAGTTTAGATTTATTTTAGTTCGTTTATTTTTTTTTATTTTAGGTTTAAGTTTTTTTTAGTTTATAGTTTAGGTTTATTTTTTTTAGTTTTTAGTTTTATTTTTAGGTTAATTTTTTAGGTTTAGGCCTTAATTTAGTTTTTATTTTATTTTATTTTAGGTTTATTTTATTTTAATTTTAGGTTTAGTTTTTAATTTATTTAGATTTTTTTTATTTTAGTTTAGGTTTTTATTTTTAATTTTTTTTCTATTTAGGTTTAGCTTTAGGTTTAAGTTTTAGTTTATGTATATTTTTTGAATTTTATTTTTTATTTCACTTTGGTTTTGTTTTATTTAGTTTAGGTTTATGTTTTTAGCTTTTTAAAGTTTAAGGTTTAGGGTTTTTTGGGGATTAAGGTTTAGGGTTAGTTTAGTGTTTAGGGTTTAGGGTTTGGAGTTTAGGGTTTAAGTTTTAGGTTTAGGGTTTAAGTTTTAGTTTAGGGTTTAGAGTTCAAGTTTTTTTTTAACAGAGAACAAGTTCAGATTCAACGTTTATTCTTTTCAATTTCATGAACCAAGTAGCACCCCAATTTTTCTAAGACCCAAGTGATGACATAGATAAAAAATGAGCACCCATAGAGCAAATCAAAAACCTTAGATTTTCTCCAGTTCCCATTAGAACCACCCCGACCTCTCAAGTAGCAGGATCCACCATCATATCCCCGATCTCTTCCTCTACCGCCACCATAGCTATAACATCCATCACTCCCTCACCTCCATAACCACCACTTCTCTGACCATCACCTCCACATCCACTAGGACCTCTAGATCCCCCACCACCACTACGATAATGGCCACTTCAACCTTCGCCTTCGCCGCCAAATGTAGACTAATCCTGGTTGATGGTGATGTTCTTCTGTCAAGGTTTTGCCTATTCTTTGAGTTTAAATTTAAGTTTAGGCTTATTAAGTTTTAGGGTTTAGGTTTATTTTTTAATTTATTTAGTTAATTTAGGTTTAGGTTTTAGGTTTGGGGTTTAGGATTTGGGGTTTAGGGTTTAAGGATTAAGGTTTGGGTTTAGGGGTTTAGGGTTAGGGTTTTAGGGTTTATGCATTCAAGGTTTAGGGTTTAGGGTTTAGGGTTTAAGTTTAGAGTTTATGGTTTAGGGTTTAAGGTTGTAAATTTAGGGTTGTAGGTTTAGGGTTTAGGATTTAGAGTTTAAGGTTTTTTTTAATTAAGTAAGCTAGTAGATTAAGGTTTATTTAGTATATTAAGTTTCTTTTTTTATTTTAGTTTTCTTTATTTTTTTATTTCGATTTAAGCTTATTTTTTATTTTTAGTTAGTTTAGTTTATTTATTTTAGTTTAGGTTTTATATTTCAGTTTATGTTTTAGGTTTAGGTTTAAGTTTGAGTTTAATTTTTATTTTATTTTTTAGGTTTAGGTTTTATTTTTTATTTTTAGGTTTATGTTAAGGTTTTAGGTTTTTATTTTAGGTTTATTTTAATGTTATTTTATAGTTTAGGTTTAGGTTTATTTTTAGTTTATTTTATTTTATTTAGTTAAAGTTTATTTTAGGTTTAAGTTTAGCTTTCATTTATTTTAGTTTAGTTTGTTTTCGTTTAGGTTTAGGTTTATTTTCTTTTTATTTTAGGTTTATTTTTTTAAATTTTAGTTTAGGATTTAGGTTTTACTTTTTATTTATGTTTAGGTTGACTTTCTTGGTTTATTATTTTTTGTATAAATTTTTATTTTATTTTATTTTAGGTTTATTTTATTTTTATTTTAAGTTTTGTTTTTATTTTATTTAGGTTTTTATTTTTTTAGTTCAGTTTAGGTTTTTATTTATTTTATTTTTGTTAAATTTTTATATTTTAATTTCTTTTTAGGTTTAGGTTTAGGTTTAGGTCTAGGTTTTATTTTATGTTTTTATTTTATTTTATTTTAATATTTTATTTTGGTTTATGTTTACTTATTTATTTTATTCTGGGTTTTATTTTTTTTAGGTTTAGGTTTATAGGTTTTTAGGATTTTTGGATTTAGGGTTTAGGGTTTAGGGTTAGTTTAGGGTTTAGGGTATGGGGTTTAGGGTTTAGGGTTTAGGGGTTTAGGTTTTAAGTTTTAGGTTTTAGGGTTTAGGGTTTAGGGTTTTAGGGGTTAGGGCTTAGGTTTAGGTTTATTTTTTAATTTGTCTTGTTTAGGAGGTTTAGGATTTAGGGTTTAGGTTTAGTTAGGGTTTATAGTTTAAGGTTTAGGTTTAGGAGTTTAGGTTTAGATTTAGGTTTATTCTTTAGGAGTTTAGTGTTTAGGTTAGGATTAGGAGTTTAGGTTTTAAAGTTTAGGGTTTAGGTTTAATGTTTGCTTTAGGTTTAGAGTTTAGGAGTTTTAAGTTAGAGCTTAACATTTAGTTGTTCTGATTAGATAGGAGTTTAAGGTTAGTTTAGGGTTTAGGGCCTTGGGTTTAAGCTTTAGGTTTAAGGTTTAGGGATTAGGGTTTAAGGTTAGCTTAGAGTTTAGGGTTTAGAGTTTTAGGGTTTAGGGTTTAGGGTATAAGGTTAGGGTTCGGGTTTAGGGTATAGGGTTTAGGGTTACTTTAGGGTTTAGGATTTAGGGTTTAGGGTTTAGGCTTGTAAGTTTAGGATTTAAGGTTTAGGGTTTAAGGTTAAATGGTTAAGGTTTAGGGTTTAGGGTTAGCTTTAGGATTTAGGGTTTAGGGTTATTTATTTATTTTTTAAAAATTAAATAAATTGGTAGGTTTAGGTTTATTTAGTTTATTATTAATTATCATAGTTTATTTTATTTCGTATTTTTATTTAGTTTTTTTATTTAAATTAGTTTATTTATTTTAGGTTTATTTATTGTAGTTTAAGTTTTTATTTTATTTTTTTAGGTTTAGGTTATAGGTTTTTATTTTACGTTTATTTCTAGGTTTTATTTTTTAGTTTAGGATTAGGTTTATTTTTAGTTTATTTTATTTTATTTAATTTGGGGTTTAGGCTTAGGTTTAGCTTTTATTTATTTTAGTTTAGGTTTAGGTTTATTTTATTTTGTTTATTTTAGATTTAGGTTTTTTTGTTTATTTTAGTTTAGGGTTTAGGTTTTATTTTTAAGAATTTTTTAGGTGTATGTTTTTATTTAATTTTTATTTTACTTCATTTTAGGCTTATTTTATTTTTATTTTACATATAGTCTTTATTTTATTTAGGTTTTTTATTTTTAGATTTATTTTATTTTTTAATTTTATGTAGGTTTTTATTTAATTTATTTTATTTTTGTTTTTATTTTTTATTTTATCTTATTTTTAGTTTTAAGTTTAGGTTTAGGTTTTAATTTAGGTTTTTATTTTATTTTATTTTTTGATTTAATTTAGGTTCAGGTTTTTTTATTTAGTTTTAGGTTTTATTTAGTTTAGGTTTAGGTTTTTTATATTTTTAGGGTTTAGGATTTAGGGTTTAGGGTTTAGGATTTGGGGTTTAGGGCTTAGGGTTTGAGGTTATAGGTTTTAGGGTTTAAGGTTTAGTGTTTATGGTTTAGGGTAAAGGGTTCTAGGGTTTATAGTTTAGGTTTAGGTTTTAAGGTTTTGCGTTTAGGGTTTTAGGGTTTAGGGTTTAGGGTTTAGGATTAGTTTTAAGGTTTAGGGTTGTGGGTTATTATTTTTTTTTGTTTATGTTTTTTATTTATTTAGGTTTATTTTTATTTTTATTTTTATTTAGTTTATTTTATTTATTTTTGGATTATTTATTTTAGTTGAGGATTTTTATTTTAGTTTATTTTTGGGTTTCGGTTTATGTTTACTTTTTAATTTAGTTTTATTTTTATTTTATTTTTTAGGTTTAGGTTTTGTTTTTTATTTTTCAGTTTAGGTTTATGTTTTTATTTTATTTTCTTAGGTTAAGGTTTTAGATTTTATTTTAGGTTTATTTTTAGGTTTTTTTTTAGTTTAGGTTTAGGTTTATTTTTAAGGTAATTTATTTTATTTAGTTTAGGTTTAAGTTTAGGTTTAGTTTATTTTAGGTTTGGGTTTAGGTTTTTTTTTATTTTAGTTTAGGTTTAGGTTTATTTTATTTTTATTTTACGTTTAGGTTTTTCCTTTTAGTTTAGGGTTTAGGTTTTATTTTTTATTTATTTTTAGGTTTTATTTTTTGGTTTATTTTTTAAGTTTGGATTTTTATTTAGTTTTTATTTGATTTTTTTTGGTTTATTTTAGTTTTATTTTAGGTTTAGTTTTTATTTTATTTTGGTTTTTTATTTTTTAGTTTAGTTTAGCTTTTTATTTATTTTATTTTAGTTTAGTTTTAATTTTTATTTTATTTTATTTTTAGGTTTAGTTTTAGGTTTAGGTTTTAGTTTATGTTTTTATTTTATTTTGTATTTAGGTTTTTTTTTTTTTTTTTTTAGGTTTTATTTAGTTTATGCTTAGGTTTATAGCTTTTTAGGGTTTAGGATTTGGGGTTTAGGGTTTAGCGTGTGGAGTTTAGGGTTTAGGGTTTAGTGTTTATGTTTTAGGATTTAAGGTTGTAGAGTTTAGGGATTTTAGGGTTTAGGGTTTATGTTTTAGGTTTAGGGTTCAGGTTTTGGTTTAGTGTTTTAGGTTTTTGGTTTTTTTAATGAGAGAACAAATTAAGATTCAACATTTCTTCTTTTCTATTTTATAAACCAAGTAACACACCAAGTTTTCTAAGACATAAGTGACGACATAGATAAAAAATGGGCACGCATAGAGCAAATTAAAAACTCTAAATAACTAGAACTGTTTCTACTAGAAAGACATAGCTCCACAAGTAGAGGGTTTAGGGTATTAGGGTTTAGGGTTTAGGGTTTAGGTTTTAGGGTTTATGTTTTAGGTTTAGGGTTCAGGTTTTAATTTATGGTTTAAGGTTTTTATTCTTTTTTTTAATAAAGAATAAATTTAGATTGAACATTTCTTCTTTTTGATTTCATCAACCAAGTAACACACCAAGTTTTCTAAGACACAAGCGACAAGATAGATAAAAAATGAGCACGCATAGAGCAAACCAGAAAGACTAGATAACTAGAACTGTCCCTACTATAAAGACTGTTCCATAAGCAGCAGATCAGATCAGTCATTCTTCAGTTTCTCCAACTTCCATAAGAGCCAACCTGGCCTCTCGTGTAGCGAGATCCACCTACATATCCATGATCTCTCCCGCCGCCACCTACATAGCCATTCTTTAGTTTCAAATTTGCCCACTTTTTATTTTATTTTTTAAGTTTAGATTTTATTTTTTATTTTTAGGTTTAGGTTTAGTTTTTTATTATATTTTTTTTTTAGGTTTAGGTTTTAGGTTTTTATTTTAGGTTTATTTTTAGGTTTTATATTTTTAGTTTAGGTGTAGGCTTATTTTTAGTTTAATTCATTTAATTTAGTTTAGGTTTAGGTTTAGGTTTAGGTTTAGTTTATTTTAAGTTTAGGTTTAGCCTTTATTTATTTTAGTTTAGTTTAGGTTTATTTTATTTTGTTTATTTTATTTTTTTTAGGTTCAGGTCTTTTTTTAATTTAGGGTTTAGGTTTATTTTTTAGGTTTAGGTGTTTATTCAGTTTTTATTTTTTTATTTTAGGTTAAATTAATGCTTATTTTAGGTTTAGTTTTTACTTTATTTTATTCTTTAATTTATTTTTAGGTTTATTTTACATTTTAGTTTTGTTTAGGATTTTATTTATTTTATTTTAATTTAGTTTTTATTTTTTATTTAATTTTATATTATTTTTAGTTTTAAGTTTAATTTTAAGTTTAGGTTTAGGTTTTAGTTTAGATTTTTATTTTATTTACATTGAAGTTTTTTTATTTATTTTATTTTTAGGTTTTATTTAGTTTAGGTTTAGGTTTTTAGGTTTTTAAAGTTTAGGGATTAGGGTTTATGGTTTGTGGTTTTAGGGTTTAGGGTTTAGGGTTTAGGTTTAGGTTTAAGGTTTATGGTTTAGTGTTTATTTTAAATTTATTTAGTCAGTGGGATTTAGGTTTTAGGGAGTTTAGGTTTGATTTTAGGTTAGGTTTAGGTAGTTTAGGCTTATAGTTTATAGTTTAAGTTTAGGTTTAAGTTATGATTTAGAGATTAGGTAGTTTAAAGTTTAGGGTAGGTGTTTAGTGTTTAGGCTAGTTTTAGGTTTCATGTTTAGGGTTTAGTGTTTAGAGTTAAGGGTTGGCTAAGGCATTAGGGTTAGTTTAAGATTTAGGGTTTAGGGTTTTAGGGTTTAGGGTAAGGGTTTAGGGTTTGAGTTTAGGGTTCAGGGTTTAGGGTTTAAAGTTTAGGGTTTTTGGGTTTAGGGTCGTTTAGGGTTTGGGGTTTAAGGTTAGGGTTTAGGTTAGGGATTAGGGTTTAGGGTTTAGGGTTTACAATTTAGGATTTATGGTTTAGGGTTTAGGATTTAGTGTTTAGGATTTAGGCAGTTAGTATTTTTTTATTTAATAATTATTTTTTATTTAAATTAAGTAAACTCGTAGGTTTAGGTATATTTAATTTTTTTTTTTATTTTTTTTAGGTTTAAGGTTATAGCAAGGATCCTTCTATGGTTCATAGGGATGCCTCGATATTTAGCATCATTTCAATCCATCCAAATGAACCTACTAAGGGTAATGGCAATTAAAACTTTAATATGACCTTTCACAGTTTTATGGAAAAAAACTTCAAGAAGTTGATATAACTAAAGAGAGGCCTAAAAATAGTTTGTGTTAAATAAATCGTCATACCATATCCAAAGTTTGGAAGCAATATCACAATTGACAAAAACATGATTAACATTTTCAATATGGAAGCAACAATAGCACTTAGAAGGTAAATAAAATAATTTAAGCCAGAGAAAGGAATTTACAAGAATGAAGTTATTCAAAATCCTCCAACTTAAAATAAAATAAGAAATGGGAATGATATTGTTCGAAAGTTTAATGAAAACATTAGAGGGGTTTTGTTTATTTCTAATAAAATTCCAAACCTCTTTAAGAACAAAATTGCCTTTTTTAAGAGAGCTTGAAAAGAATTTGATCAAATTTATTAGAAACGATAGCGATGTTGCAAAACTTGTTAAAAAATAGAAATAGGAATGTAGTTCTCATGTTTATTTTCATTAAAATTGTTATTAAGCCAAAAAAATTTAACTTTGATAGCAACAAAATAGTGTATAGATAAAAAGGAGTGAATATATGTATTGCCAAAAGAAAGAAGATATTAAGCACATATAAGAGGGTGGCCCCAAGATATTAAATATTCAACAACCCATTTAATAGAGCAAAGTATTTTCCAAACCGGAGAGTCACCAACTTTACAAGCACAGATAAGAGGGTGTTTACCTTGGGAATATTTTTTCATCATAAAATTAGCCCAAAGGCCATCATACTTTCTAAAATTCCACCAGAGCATATTAGAAAAGGCAGTCATAGCTGCACAAATAAGTTTGCAACCAAGACCACCTTCACCCAAAGGACCACAGCATTTATGATAGGATGTCCAATGCATTCTTTTAATAGAATTATTAGATCCCCAAAAAATTTTATTAAGCAAGCGATCAATTTTGATAAGAGTAGAATTAGTGGGAATAATAGTTTGAATCAGATAAAAGGGCATAAATTGATAGTGCTTTTAAGAATAGTGAGCCAGCCACCAAATGAAAGTAAATGCAATTCCCTAACAAAAATTTTATTTAAAATCTTTTGAATTAACTCATCAAAAAGATGAGATCATTTTGGGCCATTAAATAGAGGAGCACTCAATTACTTAAGAGGTAAGTGTTGATGTTTAAAATTAGTGATATGCCAGATAGGATTGAATTTTTTATTAGAGATACTTGAAGAAATAATAAAATAGCTTTGGTTATCATTGATAAAAAGACCACTTTCTCTACCAAATTTATTTAAAAAAATCTTTAGTGTTTAGGTTTAGGTTTAGGTTTAGGTTTAGGTTTAGGTTTAAGTTTAGGTTTAAGTTTAAGTTTAAGTTTAGGTTTAGGGTTTAGGTTTATGTTTAGGTTTACATTTATGTTTAGGTTTAAGTTTAGGTTTTAGGTTTAGGTTTAGGGTTTAGCTTTAGAGTTTAGGTTTACGATTTAGTTTATGTCTTGGTTTAGGTTTAGGGTTTAGGTTTAGGTTTAGGTTTAGGATTTAGGGTCTAGGGTTTATGTTTAATTTGAGGGTTTACGATTTAGTTTATGATTACGTTTAGGTTTAGAATTTAGATTTAAGTTTAGGTTTAAGGTTTAGGATTTAGTGTTTTCAGGTTTAGGATTTAGGGTTGCAGGTTTAGGGTTTAGGGTTATATGTTTATAGTTTATGGTTTAAGGTTTAAGATTTAGGGTTCAGGGTTTTGCGTTTAGAGTTTAGAGTTTAGGGTTTTTACGATTTAAGGTTTAGGGATTTAGGTTTTAAGGTTTAGGTTTAGGGTTTAGGGTTTTGGGTTTAGGGTTTATGGTTTAGGGGTTTAGGGTTTAGGGTTTAGGGTTTAAGGTTTAGGCTTTAGGCTTTAGGGTTTAGTTTTTAGGGTTTATTGTTTTTAAGGTTTAGGGTTTAGGGTTTAGGTTTTAGGTTTAGGGTTTAGGTTTTAGTTTAAGGTTTAGGGTTTAAGGTTTTTTAATAAAGAACAAATTTATATTCAACATTTCTTCTTTTTGATTTCACCAACCAAGTAGTGCAGTAAGTTTTCTAAGACACAAGTGACAACATAGATAAAAAATGAGCACACATAGAGCAAATCAAAAATCCTAGATAACTACAACTATCTCTACTGTAAAGATAGTTCCATAAGAAACAGATCGGATCGACCGATCTTTAGTTTCTCTAGTTCCCATTAGAGCCACCACCGCCTCTCGATCAACGGGATCCGCCTTCATGTCCCCAATCTATCCATCTGCGACCACCATGATTGTAACCTCTATCGCTCATGTAGCCTCCGTATTAACCACTACTCCCACCACGACCTCTATATCCAACAACACCTCCAGTTCCCCAACCACCACTACGATAACCACCACCTCCACCTTTATTTCCACCTCAAAATCTAAACTAAGCTTAGTTGACACTAATGTTCTTGTCGTCAAGGTTCAGCCCAGTATTAGGGTTTAGGTTTAAGTTTAGGACTTAGGGTTTAGGTTTATTTTTTATTTATTTAGTTTCTTTAGGTTTAGGTTTAGGGTTTAAGGCTTAAAGTTTAGGGTTTAGGGTTTAGAGTTAGGATTTAGGGTTTAGGGTTTAAGGTTTACGATTTTAGGGTTTAAGGCTTAGGGTTAGGGCTTAGAGCTTAAGGTTTAGGGTTTAGGGTTTAGGGTTTAGTGTTTAGGCTTTAGGGTTCAGGGTTTTTAGGGTTTAGGGTTAGTTTAGGGTTTAGGGTTAGGGTTTGGGGTTTTAGGTTTAGGATTAAGGGTTTAGGGTTTAGAGTTTGGAGTTGGGTTTAGGGTTTAGGGTTTGGGTTTCGGGTTTTGGGTTTATGGTTTAGGGTTTAGGATTTATGGTTTAGGGTTTTATTTATTTATTTATTTTATTATTTTTTAAAATTAAGTAAATCGGTAGGTTCAAGTTTATTTAGATTATTTTTTATTTATTTTTTTTATTTTATTTATTTTTATTTAGGTTCAATTTCATTTTTATTTAATTTAGATTATTTATTTTAGGTTTATTTATTTAATTTTAGGTTTTTTATTTAGTTTAGTTTTTAGGATTAGGTTCAAGTTTAGGTTCATTTTTTAGTTAGTTTTATTTTTATTTTACTTTTTAGGTTTAAATTTTTATTTTATTTTTAGGTTTATGTTTATGTTTTTATTTTGTTTTTTTAAGTTTAGGTTTTACTTTTTTATTTTAGGTTTATTTTTAAGTTTTATTTTTAGTTTATTTTATTTTATTTAGATTAGGTATAGTTTTATGTTTAGTTTATTTTCAATTTAGGTTTTATTTATTTTAGTTTAGTTTATTTTAGTTTAAGTTTAGGTTTATTCTATTTTTATTATATGTTTATGTTTATTTTAGTTTAGGTTTTAAGTTTTATTTTTTTATTCATTTTTAGTTATATTTTCTAAGTTTACGTGTTTATTTAGTTTTTATCTTATATTATTTTAGGTTTATTTTATTTTTATTTTAGGTATAATTTTTATTTTATTTAGGTTTTTTTATTTTTTAGTTTAGTTTAGGTTTTTATCAAGTTTATTTTAGTTATGTTTTTATTTTTTTGTTATTTTGTTAGGTTTAGGTTTATGTTTTTATTTTATTTTGTTTTATTTTATTTATTTTATTTTATTTTGGTTTAAGTTCTTTTATTTATTTTATTTTTAGTTTTTTATTTAGTCTAGGTTTAGGTTTTTAGCTTTTTAGGGTTTAAGGTTTAAGGTTTCGGGTTAGTTTAGAGTTTAGGGCTTAGGGCTTAAGGTTTAGGGTTAGGGTTTATAGTTTAGGGTTTTAGGATTTACGGTTTAGGGTTTAGGGTTTAGGGGTTTAGGGTTTATGATTTAGGTTTTAGGTTTATGGTTCAAGTTTTAGTTTAGGGTTTAAGGTTTTTTGTTTTTTTTTTTATAAAAGAGAACAAATTCAGATTCAATATTTCTTCTTTTAGATTTCATCAAACAAGTAACATGGCAAGTTTTCTAATACACAAGAGATAACATATATAAACAATGAGCATGCATAGAGCAAATCAAAATCCATAGATAACTAGAATCGTTTCTACTATAAAGACATAGTTTGATAAGCAACAAATCGGATTGGTCATTCTTCATTTTCTCCAGTTCCCATTAGAACCACCTTGGCCTCTTGATTAACGGGTTTACCATCACTAAGTATAGCTATGGGTAGCATGATGATAATGAGAAATGGTTATGGTTCGAAGGTTTAGAGGAGAGACTCCTGTGAGCATGAAAAAACCTTGAGTTGTACAGAGCTAAAATGATTCAATCTCATAATAAGTTGGTCCATCTTAGAGCTTTTGAAGTAGGAGAGCTTATTTTAGTTCTAAGGAGACCGATTGTTGCTTGTCGTAAGATGGGAGGTAAGTTTGAATTCACTTGGGAAGGCCCTTTTTCCATAGAGGAGTACCAAAGAGGATCTTATTAGCTTATTAATCATAATGGAGAGCGCCCAACGCTTCCAATCAATGGTCTCTACTTAGAAAAATATTATAAATCATGTTTGAAAATAACTATTATTAATGAAAATTCCATTTCGAACTCAATCTATTCCATGTTGAAAGTATTCTTGTTTAGAAATTCTCCATTATGTGTTTAGGGTAAGTGTAAGGAACCAAAGTGGCATCCTATCTTTCATCGACACAACATAAACACAAATTACACACAAACATATAAAATAAACACATATCTTTTGTCTTGGGCTACTTTGAGTTGAGATAACGCCTCTAATGGTACTCACTCATTAGCTGCTCTAGGTTAGGCTAGCATGCTACCCTACTAGTGTGTCACCTAGTGTTCTTTTGCTTTAGAGGATACACTTTCCTTCCTTACCCGGCCACTACACACTGATAAGGGCCTTATTAGTTTGGTAGGCCTTACTACGTAGTCGATAAGCTACTTCATGTTGGCTCCATTTAAGTGAATTGGAGTCTGCTATGCTTTCTTCTTAGATTAGCCATCGTGCACCAAGTAGGTTGAGTATATTTGAGGTTTAGGATAAGTCCCCTAGCAGCTCCTTCCCTCCTAACTGCTTCAAGTCTGGGTCAAGTCCTTCCTCAGGGCTCCCCACTTAGTAGTCGCTCTAGGTCAGATATCATCTGTCTCATGGATGACAAACTATCTCGATTATCAGTTTTGCTTGGAAAGTTGTATGATTACACTCTTCCTTTCTAGATTGATCATTGTACATTGATGGACACCTTAGGCTGGTTGGTTCTCACTATGTTGACGGATACACCACTCATGCTAACGGATACACCTTAGGTTGGTTGGTTCTTGCACGTTAGGATACACCACTCATGGAAGATGTAAGTTTGCTATATTTTCTCCTTTAGTTAGCCACCGTACACCTATAGGCTTTCTTTTTTAGGGCTCAAGATAACGCCCTAGAAGCTCCTCCCCTTTGGGCACTATATTTGGAACACATCCTTTGCGACCCTATTTATACACTACCAGGGTTACTATCAGATTGAACAATTCTCCTTTCCTAGTAACTACCCCCATGGTTGGAGAATTTATCTTATGGATGTGCAGATTCTCCCTTGGTCTAGTAAATTTGAGATAAGTAAAGGATGACATGGCCTCTTCTCAGTGTGGTGCCTCGCACATCAACACGGTCCATGTAAATATATAAATAAAATATATATTCACTTATGGATTAGGAGGGCACCCCTAGCGATACCTCTTCCTAAGTAGGTATTCTATCTTTAGAGCAGTGTCAGCTAAACTTCTTATTTGAATCACCTAACTACTCTTAAGTTGATATAAGTCCCGGGTGGCATTCACTCAGTAGTTACCCCTAAGTCAGGTTCGATTTGTTCTGCTACCAACATATCACCTCAATGATTATTCCCTTCTTTAGAAGATGTAAGTCTACTATGCCTTCTTCCTAGCACAGTTGTTGCACACCGAAAGGAAATACCTTAGGTTGGCTAGCTCTACCCCACAACCTATATGCTATCCCTATGGATTTATAAATCTGAGATAGGATAAGTTCGATATAGCCCCTTCTCAGTGGGTCCATCACACACTGACATGGTCCATAAATAAAATTTATCAAATTTGATCGAGCTCACATCCCCAGTGGATATGCCATTAATTCAAAATCAAATTAAACAAACAAACCATATCAAATCAAATGAAATTAAGATATAATTAATCCTGACTACTTTTGAGTTGACATAATTCCCCAACGACATTCACTTAATAGTTACCTTAGGTCAGGTTTGATTTGTTGTGCATCCAATAGATCACCCCAATAGTTGTTCCTCACTTTAGAAGATTTAAGTCTGCTACACCTTTTTCTTAGCATAGTTGTTGTTCATCGAAAGGCAACCCCTTAGGTTGGCTAGCTCTACCTCACAACCGTTAGACTATCTCTTTGGATTTGTAAACTTGATGTAGGTCAAGGATGATATAGTCCCTTCTCAGTGGGTCCGTCGTACACTAACATGATCCATACATTAACTCAGATTAAATTAAACCTAATCTATTTTTTCCCAGTAGAGTTAAATTAAACCCTTCTCCCTAGTGGGGCACCAAATCATATATAAATAAGTCAAACAAACAAATCAAATTCAAAACCAACCTCCATAATGGAGCCAAATTAAACCAACTTCCCTAGTAGAGTCTAAATCAAAGAAATCAAACCAAACTCTTATCCCCAATAGATACATCCCCAAATAAATCTATGAAATCAAACTCAAATCGCAATCCCCATTGGATAGCCTAAACCTGCTTCCCTAGTGGAAGGTTCATATGCCCAATCACTAGCAGACTCGAGCCCATATCTCTAACAGACTCGAGCCCATATCTCTAGCAGATATGCCTCCACATCAATTAAAATAAAACAAATTAAATTCGATTTGATCTTAGTCCCTAGTGGATTATAGATTCTTATCACCAACGAATCTTCTTTCCACAAATCATATAATCAAATTAAATTCAAACCTTATCCCCAGCAGATTTTCTTCTTCTATGCCCTTGACATAGACCCCTCACATGTCATGTCCAATGCATGTGATCCCCAAGTGGATCTCCCACCATGTCCTTAGCATGGAATTCTCATCAAATCATATTTCTTCTCTTATGCACACTATTAATACTTCAACCAAATGCTTTACAATATATTCATTCAAATTACATCATCTTAACTTGTAATCAACATTTTATGATTTGTGATGGTGCAAGCTCAAACTAACTAGCAATATCATGCTAAACATATTATAGTGTGAATTAACATATTATATTATATTATAATATATGATGTTATATTATAATTCTCTATAATATAATATATTGTCTAACATTACACCTCATTAGAATCACTTAAAAAGAACAAATAACAAAATTTTCTCAAAATATAAATAATGTTCATTTAGGATGTAAAATTATTATTTTTCTATTATAAATGGTACAAAATAGCATAGTTTTTGTGTTACTTCTTGGTGTGTGCCATGAATTTGGCCAAATTGTTCCATCTCAACCTTCAAATTAACATTTTTGTTAGTTTTTACCCATTATATTATAACAAAAGTAAAACATACTAAAATGTATAATAACATTAAGTAACACACCAGCACAATCATATATATGTGAAGTTTTATTTTTATGTACATTATATTTTAATATGATTTCATATAATATATTATCTTACATTATACCTTAAAATGAATAACTTTATGCAAAAAATTTATAAAATTCGGTTGAAAAATGTACATTAATTTTGGATGAAAAATTCCATTATTTTGATTAAATGACACACCATAGCACACCCCCAATGATGTTCCCTAAAGCTTACTTTATATTTGGCTAAATCCCATCATCTCAACCTACAAATTAGTATTTTTATGAATTATACTAGTGCAAACTCTACTACATCATACTATAACAAACAAAAATATGCTAAACAACAAGTAGTAATACACAATAGTATGTTATAATGCAAGATGCTACTCTATGTTATAGCATCCTATATTATAATACACTATAACATATTATATTATACTACATTGCATATCACATCACAAGGGATTTCTTAAGATAAAAACATCTTAAAATTAGTTTAAAAAATAAAAACTATATATTTTAGTCGTATCACTTACATATTTTAAATGAAACAATATATTATGATGCCATGCTCTACCTATTATGAATTTGGTCAAATTTCACCATTTTAAAGTTTAAGTCGACATTTTTATAAATAATGCTACTATAAGCATGACTGCATGATTGTAAAATACTAAAAGAATTTAAAATGTGCAGAACAATATATTATGATATACGATGTTATACTATGTTACAACATATAATATTTATTTTAAAAAATAAAATCTTAGTGGCATAGCACACCTTTGGTACTACAACCTAATTCCCACTTCAAATTTAACAAATTTCATCATTTGATTTATTAAATCAATATTTTTATGATTTATATTAATATAGATTATAGGGCACAATACAATAATATACTAAAACATTTCAAAGCATCTTATAACATCCAAAAAACCAACACTACATGCTTAAATATATGATGCTACATTATATTATAATATATTGTATTATAATATGGGTTTGGGTATTCAAATCTCTATTAATCAAGGGAAAGTCTATTGGAGACATTTTCTTTGGCTATAATAACTATGTTAGGATTAGGTAATTCTTTAGATCTACTCTTAATGACATCGTTATTCAAGGTTTAGAGTTTAGATTTAGGGTTTGCAGTTTAGGGTTTAATGTTTAGGGTTTTAGGTTTTAGGGTTTAGGGTTTAGGGTTTTATGGTTTAGTGTTTGGGTTTAAGGCTTGGGGTTTAAGGTTTTAGTGTTTTAGGGTTTAATGTTTAGGGTTTATGCTTTTTAGGGTTTAGGATTTAGGGTTTAGGGTTTAGGGTTTAAGTTTTAGGTTTAGGGTTTAAGTTTTAGTTTAGGGTTTAGGGTTTAGAATTCAGGGTTTAGAGTTTAAGATTTTTTTTAATAGAGAATAAATTAAGATTCAACATTACTTCTTTTCAATTTCATCAACCAAGTAGCACCCCAAGTTTTCTAAGACACAAGCGATGACATAGATAAAAATTGAGCATTAATAGAGCAAATCAAAACCCTAGATAAGTAGAATCATCTTCATTATAAATACATAGTTCCATATGCATTCGATCGGATTGACAGTTCTTCAATTTCTCTAATTCCCATCAGAACCAACCCTACCTCTTGAGTAGTGGGATTCACCATTATATCCTCGATCTCTCCCTCCGCTACCACCATAACTATAACCTCCATCGCTCCTTTGGCCTCCATAATCACCAATGCTCCATCCACCACCTCCATATGAACTAGTACCTCCAAATCCCCCACCACCACTGTGACAACCATCGCTCAGCCTACCCCTCCACCTCTAGATCTAAAGTAAGCCTAGTTGATGGCAATGTTCCTACCATTATGTTTTTGCCCATTCTTAGCGTTTAGGGTTTAGGGTTAGTTTAGAGCTTAGGGTTTAGGGTTAGTTTAGTGTTTAGGGTTAGTTTAGGGTTTAGGGTTTCTGGTTTATGGTTTAGGGTTTAGAGTATAAGGTTTAGGGTTTAGGGTTTAGGGTTTTATGTCTTAGGGTTTATGGCTTATGGATTAAGGTTTTTGGGTTTAGGGTTTAGGGTTTATGGTTTAGTGTTTAGGGTTAAAGGTTTAGGGTTTTAGGATTTAGGGTTTAGGGTTTAGGGATTTAGGTTTATAGTTTAGGGTTTAGGGTTAGTTTTAAGGTTTAAGGTTTAGGGTTTTTGATTTAGGGTTTAGGGTTTTTTGTTTAATTAAGTAAATCAATAGGTTTAGGTTTATTTAGTTAATTTTTTATTTATTTGAGCTTATTTTTTATTTTATTTTAATTTTTATTTTATTTAGTTTATTTATTTTAGGTTTATTTATTTTATTTTAGGTGTTTTATTTAATTTATTTTTATGTTTAGATTTATTTTTTAGTTGAGTTTTATTTTTATTTTATTTTTCTAGGTTTATGTTTTATTTTTTATTTTTAGGTTTAGGTTTTTATTTTATTTTTTTATGTTTAGGTTTTAGAATTTTATTATGGGTTTATTTTTATGTTTAGCTTTTTAGTTAGGTGTATGTTTATTTTTAGTTTAATTTATTTTATTTAGTTTAGGTTTAGGTTTTATTTAATTTTGTTTAGTTAATTTTTATTTAGGTTTAGGTTTATTTTATTTTATTTATTTTATTTTTATTTTAGGTTTAGGTTTTTTTTAGTTTAAGGTTTAGGTTTTATTATTTATTTATTTTTAGGTTTACTTTTTTGGTTTAAATTTTTATATAGTTTTATTTTATTTTATTTTATATTTATTTTATTTTTTATTTTATGTTTATTTAATTTAGGTTTGGGTTCTTTTATTTATTTTATGCTATGGTTTTATTTACCTTAGGTTTAGGTTTTTTAGGGTTTAGGGTTTAGGGTTTTGGGTTTAAGGTTTAGGGTTTTGGGTTTTAGGGTTTAGGGTTTTAAGGTTTAGGGTTTAGGATTAGGCTTTAAGGTTTAGGGTTAAATGTTTAGGGTTTAGGGTTTAGGGTTTAGGGTTAACTTAAGGTTTAGAGTTAGTTTAGGGGTTAGTGTTTAGGCTTTAGGGTTTAGTGCTTTTAGGGTTAGGGTCTAGGGTTAGTTTAAGGTTTAAGGTTTATGGTTTTAGGGTTTAGGGTTTAGGTTATAGTGTTTAGGGTTTAGAATTATGGTTAGTTTATGGATCAGGGTTTTTGGGTTTATGGTTTAGGGTTGTAAGTTTAGGGTTTAGGGTTTAGGGTTTAGGATTTAAGATTTAGGATTTAGGGTTTAGAGTTTAGGGTTTAAGGTTTCCTTTTTAAATTAAGTAAATCGATAGGTTTAGGTTTATTTAGTTTATATTAATTTATTTTAGTTTATTTTATTTTTAATTTTTATTTAGGTTTATATTTTAATTTTATTTATTTTAGTTTATTTATTTTAGGTTTATTTATTTAAGTTTATTTTTTTAGGTTTAGGTTTAGGTTTACACTTATTTTTTATTTTGGTTTTATTTCTATTTTATTTTTTAGGTTTAGCTTTTATTTTTTATTTTTAGGTTTAGGTTTAGTTTTTTATTTTATTTTCTTAGGTTAAGGTTTTATGTTTTTATTTTAGGTTTATTTTTAGGTTTTCTTCTAGTTTATCTTGTTTAGGGATTATGTTTAGTTTATTTTTGGGTTAGATTTAAGTTTTTTATTTTAGTTTAGGTTTAAGTTTATTTTATTTTGTTTAATTTAGCTTTAGGTTTTTTTTAGTTTAGGGTTTAAGTTTTATTTTTTATTTATTTTTAGGTTTAGGATTTTATTTAGTTTTTATTTTATTTTATTTAAGGTTTATTTTATTTTATTTTATGCTTAATTTTTATTTTATTTAGATTTTTTATTTTTAGGTTTATTTTATTTCTTCAGTTTAGTTTAAATTTTTATTTATTTTATTTTAGAATAATTTTTCTTCTTTATTTTATTTTATTTTTTACATTTAGGTTTAGGTTTAAGTTAAGTTTTAGGTTTTGGTCTTAGTTTAGGTTTTTATTTTATTTAATTTTTTATTTTATTTAGGGTTAAGTATTTTTATTTATTTATTTTGATGTTTTATTTAGTTTAGGTTTAGGTTTTAGGCTTTTAAGGTTTATGATTTAGGGTTTAGGGTTTAAGGTTTAGGTTTTAGCGTTTGGAGTTTGTGGTTTAGGGTTTAGAGTTGTAGGTTTTAGGGTTTAGTGTTTAAGGTTTAGGGTTTAAGGTCTGGGGTTTAAGGTTTAGGGTTTTAAGATTTAGGGTTTAGGGTTTTAAGGTTTAGGGTTTAGTGTTTAGGGTTGTATGTTTAGGGTTTAGGGTTAGTTTTAAGGTTTAAGGTATAGGGTTAGGGTTTTTTTTAAAAAAAGTAAACTCACAGGTTTAGGGTTAATTAGCTTATTTATTTTATTTTTTTTATTTTAGTTTATTTATTTTTTATTTTTAATTAGGTTTATTTTAATTTTATTCAGTTTAGTTTATTTATTTTAATTTAGGTATTTTATTTTAGTTTAGTTTTTAGGTATAAGTTTAGGTTTATGTTTATTTTTTTAGTTTAGTTTTATTTTTTTTTTATTTTAAAGTTTAGGTTTTATTTTTAATTTTTAGGTTTAGGTTTAGGTTTTTATTTTATTTTCTTCTTGGTTTTAGCTTTTAGGTTTTTATTTTAGATTTTTATTTATGTTTTATTTTTAGTTTAGGTTTAGGTTTATTTATAGTTTATTTTATTTTATTTTGGGTTTAGGTATAGATATACGTTTAGTTTATTTTAGGTTTAGGTTTAAGTTTTATTTATTTTAGTTTAGTTTATTCTAGTTTAGGTTTAGGGTTATTTTATTTTTTATTTTTGATTAGGTTTTTCTTATAGTTTAGGGTTTAGGTTTTAATTTTTATTTATTTTTAGGTTTATTTCTTAGGTTTATGTTTTTATTTAGTTTTTATTTTATTTTATTGTAGGTTTATTTTATTTTTATTTTAGGTTTAGTTTTTTATTTAAGATTTTTATTTTTGTTTAGTTAGTTTAGGTTTTTATTCATTTTATTTTAGTTTAGTTTTTATTTTTTATGTTTTTTCTTTTTAAGATTGGATTTATGTTTTTGTTTAGGTTTTTATTTTTTTTATTTTTTATTTTATGTGGGATTCGATTTATTTATTTATTTTATTTTTAGGTTTTATTTAGTTTAGGTCTAGGTTTTTAGCTTTTTATGGTTTAGGGTTTAGGGTTTAGGGTTAGTTGAGGGTTTAGGATTTAGGGTTTGGGGTTTAGGGTTTAGGGTTTATGCTTTTAGGGTTTTGGGTTTAGGGTTTAGGGTTTAGGATTTTTAGGATTCAAGGTTTAGGTTTTAGGGTTTAGGTTTTAGGTCTAAGGTTTAGGTTATCATTAGGGGTTTTGGTTTTTTTTTTTAATAGAGAACAAATTCAAACTCAACATTTCATCTTTTTAGATTCACCAACTAAGTAACACACCAAATTTTCTAAGACACAAGCGATGACATAGATAAAAAATGAGCATGCATAGAGCAAATCAAAAACTCTAGATAACTAGAATCATCTCTACTATAAGACAACTCCATAGGCAGCAGATCGGATTAGCCAATCTGTAGTTTCTCCAATTCCCACAGAGCCATCCCTACCTCTCGTGCAGTGGGATCCACCATTATATCCTTATGCCACCACCATGATTGTAACCTCCTTTGCTCCTCCCGCCTTCATAACCACCATTGGTCCAACCACCACCTCCAGAAGCCCCACCAGCACTGCAAGATTCTCCATCACCACCTTCACCTCCATCGCCAGATCTTGACTAAGCCTGGTTGATGGTGACATTCCTGCCATCAAGGTTCTTCCTATTTTGAGGGTTTAGGCTTATTAGCCTTTAGGGTTTAGGTTTATTTTTTAATTTATTTAATTACTTTAGGTTTAGGTTTAGGGTTTAGGGTTTAAGGTTTAAGGTTTTAGGGTTTATGCTTTAAGGTTTATTGTTTAGGGTTAGTGTTTAGGGTTTAAGGTTTTAGGTTTTAGGGTTTTAGGGTTTAGAGTTTAGAGCTAGGGTTTAGGATTTCTGGTTTAATGTTTAGGCTTTAAGGTTTGGGGTTTTAAGGGTTTATGGCTTAGGGATTAGGGTTTAGGGTTATCTTAGGGTTTAGGATTAGTTTGGGGTTTAGGTTTTAGGGTTTTAGGGTTTAGGGTTTAGGGTTTAGGGTTTAGGGTTTAGGTTTTATGGTTTAGGGTTTAGGGTTTAGGGTTTAGGGTTTAGGGTTGTAGGTTTATGGAATAGGGTTTAGGATTAGCTTTAGAGCTTAGGGTTTAGGGATTTTTTTTAAAAAAATTAAGTAAACTAGTAGGTTTAAGTTTATTTAGTTTATTTTATATTTATTTTATTTTATTTATTTTCATTTTGGTTTATTTTTATATTTATAAAGTTTAGTTTATTTATTTTAGGTTTATTTATTTTAGTTTAGGTTTTTTATTTTAGTTTATTATTTAGGTTTAGGTTTAGGTTTATGTTTATTTTTAATTTATTTTATATGTTTAAGTTTTATTTTTTTTTAGGTTTAGGTTTAGGTTTTTATTTTATTTTTTTAGGTTTAGTTTTAGGTTTTATTTTTGGTTTATTGTTAGGTTTATTTATGAGTTTAGATTTGGGTTTGTTTTTAGTTTATTTTATTTTATTTAGTTTAGGGTTTAGGTTTAGTTTACTTTATGTTTATGTTTAGGTTTTATTTATTTTAGTTTAGTTTAGTTTAGCTTTGGTTTAGGTTTATTTTATTTTATTTATTTTAGGTTTAAGTTCTTTTTTTTTAGTTTAGGGCTTAGGTTTTATTTTTAATTTATTTTTAGCTTGACTTTTTATTTAGTTTTTATTTTATTTTATTTTTGATTTATTTTATTTTTATTTTCATTTTGTTTTTATTTTCTTTAAGTTTTTATTTTGTAATTTAGTTTAGTTTTTTATTTATTTTAATTTAATTTTGTTTTTATTTTTTATTTTATTTTCTTTTTAAGTTTAGGTTTCATTGTTAGTTTAGGTTTTTATTTTATTATTTTATTATTTTATTTTTATTTAGGCTTAATTAATTATTTTATTTGTATTTTTATTAGGTTTAGGTATAGCTTTTAACTTTTTAGGGTTTAGGGTTAATTAAGGGTTTAGGGTTTAGGGTTTTGGGGTTTAGGGTTTAGGGTTTAGGATTTAGGGTTTAGGTTTTAGGGTTTAGGGTTTAGGGTTTATGGTTTTAGGATTTAGGGTTTAGGGTTTAGGGCTTAGGGTTTAGGTTTTAGGTCTAAGGTTCACGTTTTAGAAGGGTTTAGGTTTTGGTTTTAAGACATTTAGATTTAACATTTCTTCTTTTAGTTTTAGTTAAGGTTTATATGTTTTTGGTTTATTTTTTTAATAGAACATATTCATTTTCATATTTCTTCTTTTGATTTTTAGTTTATGGTGAGGTTACACCATTCTAGGTTTAGGATTAGGTTTAGGCTTATTAGGTTTTATGGTTTAGGTTTATTTTTTAATTTATTTAGTTACTTTTGGTATAGGTTTAGGGTTTGGGGTTTAGGGTTTAGGGTTTAGGATTAGGGTTTAGGGTATAGGGATTAGGGTTTATTATTTTGGGTTTAGGGTGTAAGGCTTAGGGTTTAGGGTTTAGGGTTTAGGGTTTTAAGGCTTCTTCTTTTAGATGTTAGGGATTAGGATTAGAGTTTAGGGTTTAGGGTTTTTTTTTAAAAAATTAAGTAAACTGGTAGGTTTAGGTTTATTTAGTTTATTTTTTATTTATTTTAAGTTATTTTATTTTTTATTTTTATTTAGGTTTATTTTTTATTTTTATTTATTTTTGTTTATTTATTTTAAGTTTATTTATTGTAGTTTAGGTTTTTTATTTTAGTTTATTTTTTAGGTTTAGGTTTAGGCTTATGTTTATTTTATAGTTGAATTTTAAGTTTATTTTATTTTTTAGGTTTATGTTATATTTTTTATTTTTAGGTTTAGATTTATGTTTTTATTTTATTTTTTTAGGTTTAGGTCTTATGCTTTTATTTTAAGTTTATTTTTAGCTTTTATTTTTTAGTTTTGGTTTAGGTTTATTTTTAGCTTCTTTATTTTAGTTAGTTTAGGTTTAGGTTTAGGTTTAGTTTATTTTAGGTTTATGCTTAGGTTTAATTTATTTTAGTTTAGTTTATTTTAGTTTTTGGTTCAGGTTTATTTTATTTTGTTTATTTTATTTTTATTTTAGGTTTAGGGTTTTTTTTAGTTTAGAGTTAGGTTTTTTTAATTTATGGTTTAGGTTTTATTAATTTTATTTATTTTTAAGTTTTTTTAGGATTATTTTTTAGGCTTAAGTTTTTATTTAATTTTTATTTTATTTTATTTTTATTTTATGTTTAGTTTTAAATTTATTAAGATCTTTAATTCTTTGGTTTATTATATTTTTTTAGTTTAGTTTAGCCTTTTGGTTATTATATTTTATCTTACTTTTATTTTTTTATTAGGTTTAGGTTTAGGTTTTAATTTAGGTTTTTATCTTTTTTTCATTTCATTTTATTTTATTTAGGTTTAGGTTTTTTATTTATTTTATTTTTAGGTTTTTTTTAGTTAGGTTTAGGTTTTTAGGTGTTTTGGGGTTTAGGTTTTTGGTTTAGGGTTTAGGGTTACGATTTTGATTTAGGGTTTAGGGTTTAGGGTTTTAGGGTTTACTCTTTTTGGGTTTAGTTTTTAAGGTTTTTTAGGGTTTAAGGTTTAGGGTTTAGGGTTTAGGGTTGTGGGTTTAGTGTAGTAGGTTTAGGGTTTAGGGTTTAGGGTTTAGGCCTTTTAGGGTTTAGGTTTTATTGTTTAGGTTAGTTTAGGCTTTAGGGTTTTGGGTTTAGTGTATAGGGTTTAAGGTTTAGGGTTACATTTAAGGTTTAGGGTTAGTTTTAGGGTTTAGGGTTTAGGAATTAAGGTTTATGGTTTAGAGAATTAAGGTTTAGGTTTTTTTTAGTTTGTTTAGTTTATTTGTTATTTATTTTAGTTTACTTTATTTTTTAATTAGGTTTATCTTTTTATTTTTATTTAGTTAATTTTATATATTTTAGGTTTACTTTTTTTAGTTTTGGTTTTTTATTTTAGTTTATTTTTTATGTTTAGGTTTCGGTTTATGTTTATTTTTAAGTTTAATTTTTTTTTTATGGTATTTTTTAGGTTTATTTTTTATTTTTTATTTTAGGTTTAGGTTTAGGTTTTTATTTTGTTTTCTAGGTTTATGTTTTAGGTATTTATTTTAGGTTTATTTCTAGGTTTTATTTTTTAGTTTACGTTTAGGTTTATTTTTAGTATATTTTATTTTATGTAGTTTATGATATAGGTTTAGTTTATTTTAGGTTTAGGTTTAGGTTTTATTAATTTTAGTTTAGTTTATTTTAGTTAAGATTTAAGTTTATTTTATTTTGCTTATTTTAGGTTTAGGTTTTTTTTTAGATTAAGGTTTAGGTTTTATTTATTTTTTGTTTATTTTTTTTGGTTTAGGTTTTTATTTTATATTATTTTAGGTTTATTTTATTTTTATTTTTCATTTAGTTTTTATTTTATTTAAGTTTTTTATTTTTAGGTTTATTTTATTTTTTAATTTAGTTTAAGTTTTTATTTATTTATTTTAATTTATCTTTTATTTTTATTCTACTTTATTTTTAGGTTTAATTTTAGGTTTAAATTTTAGTTTACATTTTTATTATATAATATGTATTTTATTTTATTTAGGTTTAGGTTTTATTTATTTATTTTATTTGTAGGATTTTTTTAGTTTAAGTTTAGTGTTTTTGGTTTTTAGGGTTTAGGGTTTAGGGTTTAGGGTTTAGGGTTTAAGGTTTTAAGGTTTAGGGTTTAGGGTTTAGTGTTTATGGTTTAGGGTTTAGGGTTTTAGGGTTTAGGGTTTAAGGTTTAGGGTGGTCGGTTTAGGGTTTGTGGTTTAGGGTTAGTTCAAGGGTTTAGGGTTTATGGTTAGGGTTTTTTTATTTATTATTTATTTTTAGGTTTGGGGTTTAGGAGTTTTAATTTTTTTTAATAGAGAACAAATTCAGATTCCTCAATTTCATCAACCAAGTAACACACTAAGTTTTCTAGGATACAAGCAATGACATATATCAAATTTTAGCAGACACAGAGCAAATCAAAATCCTTAGATAACTAGAATTATCTCTACTGTAAAGACAATTCCATAAGCAGTAGATTAGATATGTTGTTCTTCAGTTTCTCCAATTCCCATCAGAACCACCCTGGCCTCTCGAGTAGAGGGATCCACCTTCATATCCCTCATCTCTCCATCCGCCACCACCACGGCTATAACCTCAGTCGCTCCTCCGACCTACATAATGACCACTTCTTTGACCAACACCTTCATATCCACCAACACCTTTAGACCCCCCACCACCACTATGATAACTACTGCCTTTGCCTTCACCTCCGTCGCCCGATCTCGGCTGAGCTTGGTTCACGGTGATGTTCTTGCCATCAGGGTTCGACCAATTCTTAGGGCTTAGGTTTAGTTTTATTAGGTTTTGGATTTACTTTTAGGTTTTAATTAATTTAGTTAGTTTATTTTTATGTTTAGGGTTTAGGAGTTTTGGTTTAGGGTTCGTGTTTAGGGTATAGGGTTTTGGGTTTAGGGTTTAGGGTTTTAGGGTTTATGCTTTTAGGGTTTAGGGTTTATGGTGAAGGGTTTTATGGTTTAAGGTTTAGCGTTTAGGGTTTAGGGTTTAGGGTTTTATTGTTTAGGGTTTTATTTATTTATTATTTATTTTTAGGGTTTAGTGTTTAGGGTTTAGGGCTTAGGATTTAGGTTTTAGGTTTAGGGTTCATGTTTTAGTTTAGGGTTTTTTTATATAGAAAAAATTTAGATTGAACATTTCTTTTTATCAATTTCATCAACCAAGTAACACACCAAGTTATCTTAGATAGAAATGACGACATAGATAAAAAATGAACACACATAGAGCAAATCAAAACCCAAGACAGCTAGAACCATTTCTACTGTAAAGACACAACTCTAAAAGCAAGTCGGATCGGTCGTTCTTTTCTCGGTTCATCACGCCACTCGGTAGAGGATCCACCATTATATCCTCGATGTCTCCCTCGACCGCGATAATAGTTCTAACCTTCATCACTCCTCTGACCTTGATAACCACCACTACTCCGACCACCACCTTCATAGCCACCAACACCTCTAGATCCCCCATGACCACTATGAAAACTGCTGCCTCCCCTTTCGCCTCCACTGCCAAGCCTAGAATGAGCTTAGTTGATGGTGATGTTCTTGTCGTTAAGGTTCTGCACATTCTTAGAGTTTAGTTTTAGGTCTTTTTAGGTTTTAGGGTTTAGGATTTTTTTTAATTTATTTAGTTACTTTAAGTTGAGGTTTACGGTTTCGGGTTTAGGTTTTATGCTTTCTAGGTTTAGGGTCTAAGGTTAAGGTTTTGGGTTTAGGGTTTAGGGCTTAGGGTTTAGGGTTTAGTTATTTTAAGGGTTTAGGGTTTAGGATTTAGGGTTTTAGGTTTTTTTTAAAATTAAGTAAACTAGTAAGTTTAGGTTTATTTAGTTTACTTAGTTTATTTTTTATTTTTTAGTTTATTTTATTTTTTAATTTTATTTAGGTTTATTTTTTATTATTTATTAATTTAATTAATTATTTTAATATAGGTTTTTTATTTTAGTTTATTTTTAAGGTTTTGGTTTAGGTTTAAGTTTATTTTTAGTTGAGTTTTTTTTATTATTTTTTTAAGTTTAGGTTTGGTTTTTTTTTATGTTTAGGTTTTAGGATTTCATTTTTGGTTTATTTTTAGGTTATATTTTTTTAGTTTAGGTTTAGGTTTATTTTTAATTTTTTTATTTTATTTAGTTTAGTTTTAGGTTTAGGTTTAGTTTAGTTTATTTTAGGTTTAGGTTTAGGTTTTATTTATTTTAATTTAGTTTATTTTAGTTTAGGTTTAGGTTTATTTTATTTTGTTAATTTTATTTTTATTTTAGGTTAGATTTTTTTTAAGTTTAGGGTTTAGGTTTTATTTTTTATCTATTTTTAGATTTATTTTTGTATATTTAGGTTTTCATTTTGTTTTTATTTTATTTATTTTAGGTTTATTTTATTTTTATTTTACATTTAGTTTTTATTTTATTTAGGTTTTTTATTCTTAGGTTTACTTTATTTTTTAGTTTAGTTTATGTTTTTATTTATTTTATTTTAGTTTATTTTTATTTTTTATTTTATTTTATTTTTAGGTTTAGGTTTATTTTTTTGTTTTAGGTTTTTATTTTATTTTATTTACATTTGATTTTCTTTTTTTAAGGATTTATTTAGTTTAGGTTTATGTTTTTAGGGTTTAGAGTTTAGGGTTTAGGGTTTAGGGTTTTAGGTTAGGGTTTTAGGGTTTAGGGTTTAGGGTTAGTGTTCAGGATTTAGGGATTAGTGTTTAGGGTTTAGGGCTTAGTGTTTAGTATTTAGGATTTATGGTTTAGGGTTTTTAGGGTTTTGGGTTTAGGGTTTTGGGTTTTCGGTTCTAGGTTTAGGTTTTTATGGATTAGGGCTTAGGATTTATGGTTGTAGGTTTAGGGTTAGGCTTTAGGGTTAGGATTTTTTTATTTTTTTATTATTAGGGTTTAGGGTTTAGGGTTTCAGGTTTAGGTTTTAGGTTTAAGGTTTAGGTTTTAGTTTAGGGTTTAGGATTTTTGGTTTTTTTAATAGAGAACAAATTCATATTCAATATTTTTTTCTTGTCGATTCCATCAACCAAGTAACAGACCAAGTTTTTTAAGATAGAAGCGATGACATAGTTAAAAAATGAGCACGCATAGAAGAAATAAAAAAACCTAGATAATTAGAACTGTCTCTACTATAAAGACATAGTTCCATAAGAAAGGTCGGATCGCCCTTGATTTCTCCATTTCCATTAGAACCACCTGGTCTCTCAGTGGCGGGATCCACCATCATATCCCGATCTCCCCCACGACCACGGTAACCTCCATCCTCCTCTTGCTCCAGAGACACTCGACCACCACTTCCATATCGACCAGGACCTCCACATCCCCCACCACCATTGCGATAATCATCCTTCCAACTTCTCCACCATCGCCAGATCTATACTGAGCCTAGTTGTCGGTGATTTTCATGCCATCAAAGTTTTACCCATTCTTAGGGTTTTGGTTTATTAGGTTTTAGGGTTTATGTTTATTTTATAATTTATTTAGTTACTTTAGGTTTAGGTTTAGGGTTTTGGGTTTAGGGTTAGGGTTTAGGGTTTAGGGTTTTAGGGTTTAGGGTTTAGGGTTTAGGTTTTAGGGTTTAGGGTTTAGGATTTAGGGTTTAGGGTTTAGGATTTTGGGTTTGAGGTTTAGGGTTTTAGGGTTTAGAGTTTAGGGTTTATTGTTGTAGGTTTAGGGTTTAGGGTTAGTTTTAGGGTGTACGAATCAAGGTTAGGGTTTTTTAATTTTTTAATTTTTATTTTTATATATTTTTATTTTTTTTAGGGTTTAGGGCTTACGTTTTAGCCTTAAGGTTTAGGTTTTAGTTTAGGATTTAGGGTTTTTGTTTTTTTTTAACATAGAACAAATTTATATTCAACATTTCTTCTTTTGGATTTTCAAGTAACACACCAAGTTTTAAGACACAAGCGGACTTAGATAAAAAAACATAGAGCAAATCAAAAGCCCTAGATAAATAGATTTGTCTCTACTATAAAGACACTATTTTTTAGAAGCAATAGTTCAGATCGATAATTCTTTAGTTTCTCCAGTTCCCATCAAAACCACCCAACCTCTCGAGTAGCAGGATCCACCATTATATCCTGAATCTCTCCCTTTGCCACCATCACCGCTGTAACCTCCGTGGCTCCTCCCGCCTCCATAACCACAATTGCTCTGACCACTACCTCTAAATCCACCAGTAGCTCCAGATACCCCACTACAACTATGATAACTGCCGATTTTGCCTTCGCCTCCACTACCAGATCTAGACTGAGCTTAGTTGATGGTGATGTTCGTGCCGTCAAGGTTCTTCCCATTCTTAGGGTTTAGGTTTTGGTTTAGGTTTATTAGGTTTTAGGGTTTAGGTTTATTTTTTAATTTATTTAGTTACTCTAAGTTTAGATTTAGTGTTTAGGGTTTAGGATTTAGGATTCTCAGTTAGTGTTTAGGGTTTAAGGTTTATAGTATGGGGTTTAGGGTTTAGGGTTTAGGATTTTTTTTATTTACTCAAATGATTTCATAACAAATATGAAATTACTAAATCTAACAAGACATTATACTCTAATAACTATTAAAATAGGATAAAATAAAATGCAATTCAAAACTTCACAAAAATAGTATTTCACAAAATGATTTAACTCCCAAAGATAATCAAATTTGATTTTATAGAAGGCCAACAAAGCTTAGTCGAACAAGGTGAAACCCATATCATCATCAGATTCCTCAGCAGGCTCTTCCTTCTTCTCTTCCACTATTGCATTAGGAGTAGCAAAAGCATCAGGCCCAACAGCCACATCAAATTTACTAAGATCATTCAAATACTTCTTAACCTTCTCGGCTCGTGGGTATGTGTAATCAGTGGCAATCGCGATGGCGAGGACATTCTTGTAAGTGTTGATGAACATGTGGGGCGCTGCAGTAAGGGTTGGATAATAGAGGGCAAGTGAGAGAGATGTGATCATTGAAAGTCCTGCCAAAAACATCACAATGAGATCATCTTCAGTGAGGTCAAGCACCTCAAGACTGAAGACCCAACCTTCATCATACATAGTCTGGATGACAAGGCCATTAGAGAATGGCCTAATCCCTTTGTGAGGGAGAAGCCTCAGGATCCCAACTCATTATTTAAAACCAGCTCAATCGGGCGATAATTTCAATAGTACCCCTATTTATCTTAGTTAGGATGTTGAGAAGCTAGAAGAAAGAAGTCTATGAAGGATCCAGACCAGTGTTGCCTAGAGACCACAAAATCAATAGGTGCAACAAAACCAACATAGACAGTAGCACCAACATTGTATTTTGGATCCTCTTCATTGACTTCTTTACGATCACCTTTTATAAAAATTATCTCAACTAGGGTTTAGGGTTTATGGTTTAGGGTTTAGGGTTTATAGTTTAGGGTTTATGCTTTTAGGGTTTAGGATTCAAGGTTAGGGTTTAGGGTTGAAGGTTTAGGGTTTACGATTTACAGTTTAAGGTTGAGGGTTTAGGGTTTAAGGTTTACAATTTAAGGTTTAGGGTTTTTTAGGGTTTAGGGTTTAAGTTTGCAGGTTTAGTGTTATAGATTTGGGGTTTAGTTTTTTGGATTAGTATTATTATTTAGGGTTTAGGGTTTAGGGTTTAGAACTTAGGGTGAAGGTTTTTTTATATACTTTTTAAATTAATTAAGCCAGTAGGTTTAATTTTATTTAGTTTATTTTTAATTTATTTTAGTTTATCATATATTTTTTTAAGTTAGGTTTATTTTTTATTTTTATTTAGTTTACTTAATTTATTTTAGGTTTATTTATTTTTAATTTAGGGTTTTTATTTTAGTTTATTTTTTAGGTTCAAGTTTAGGTTAAGGTTTATTTTTTAGTTGAGTTTTATTTTTATTTTATTTTTTAGGTTTTTATTTTAGGTTTATTTTTAAGTTTTATTTTTTAGTTTAGGTTTAGGTTTATTTTTAGTTTATTTTATTTTATTTAGTTTAAGTTTAAGTTTTATTTATTTTAGTTTAGTTTATTTTAGTTTAGGTTTAGGTTTATTTTATTTTATTTTATTTTAGGTTTTTTTATTAGTTTAGGGTTTAGATTTTATTTTTTATTTATTTTTAAGTTTTATTTTTAGGTTTATTTTTTAGGTTTAGGTTTTCCTTTAGTTTTTATTTTATTTTACTTTTATTTTCTATTTATTTTTTATTTATCTAGGATTTTATTCTTAGGTTTATTTTATTTTTTAGTTTAGTTTAGGTTTTCATTTGTTTTATTTTAGTTTATTTTTATTTTTTATTTTATTTATTTTTTGGTTTCGGATTAGGTTTTAGTTTAGGTTTTTGTTTTATTTATTTATTTATTTATTTAAGTTTAGGTTTTTTTATTTATTTATTTTTAGGTTTTATTTAGTTTAGGTTTAGGTTTTAGAGTTTAGGGATTATGGTTTTAGGGTTTAAGGTTTTAGGTTAGGGTTTAGTTTAGGGTTTGGGGATTTTTTTATTTTTTTACTATTTTTTTGTTGGGATTTTAGGGTCTAGGTTTTAGGTTCATGGTTCAGGTTTTAGCTTAGGGTTTTTGGTTATTTTTTTTAGATAGAGAACAAATTCAAGTTTAACATATCTTCTTTTTGATTTCATCAACCAAGTAACACACCAAGTTTCTTAAGACACAAGCAAGGACATAGATAAAAAATGAGCATGCATAGGGAAAATAAAAAACCATAGATAATTAGAACTATCTCTACTATAAAGACATCGTTCCATAAGCAGTAGATAGGATCTGCCATTCTTCAGTTTCTCCAGTTCCCAACAGAACAACCTCAGCCTCTCGAGTAGCGGGATCCACCATCATATCCCTAATCTCTCCTCACCACCCACCTCGCTCATCACCTTTCCATAACCACTCATTGCACCACCACCTCCATATTAACCACTCCCAGATCCCCACCATCACTGCGATAACCGCCACCTCCACTTTCACCTCCACCGACAGATCCATACTGAGCCTAGTTGATAGTGATGTTCTTGACGTCAATGTTTTGCCCATTCTTGGGGTTTAGGTTTAGGTTTATTCCATTTTACGGTTTAGGTAAAATTTTAATTTATTTAGTTACTTTTGGTTTATGTTTAGGGTTTGGGATTTAGGGTTTAGGGTTTAGGGTTTAAGGTTAAGGTTTAGGATTTATGCTTTGAGGGTTTAGATTTTACAATTAGGGTTTAGGGTTCTTTAGGGTTTAAGGTTTAGGGTTTATGGTTTATTATTGTAGGTTTAGTATTATAGGTTTAGGATTTAGGGTTTAGGGTTTAAGATTTAGGGTTTAGGGTTTTTTTTAAAATTAAGTAAACCGATAGGTTTAGGTTAATTTTTTATTTCTTTTAATTTATTTTATTTTCTATTTTTATTTTGGTTTATTTTTTATTTTTATTTAGTGTAGTTTAATTAGTTTAGGTTTATTTATTTTAGTTTTTTTTAGGTTTAGGTTTATGTTTTGGATTTATTTTTTAGTTAAGTTTTTTTTAATAGGTTTAGACTTTATTTTTTATTTTTAGGTTTAGGTTTAGGTGTTTATTTTATTTTTATAGGTTTAAGTTTTAGGTTCTTATTTTAGGTTTATTTTATGTTTTTTATTTTCAATTTAGGTTTAGGTTTATTTTTAGTTTATTTTATTTTATTTAGTTTAAGTTTAGGATTAGATTTAGCTATAGTTTATTTTAGGTTAGGTCTTGGTTTTATTTATATTAGTTTAGGTATAAGTTTACTTTATTTTATTTATTTTATTTTTATTGTAGGTTTATTTATTTTTTAGTTTAGGGTTTAAGTTTTTCTTTTTATTAGGTTTATTTTCGAGGTTTAGGTTTCTATTTAGTTTTTTTTATTTTATTTTAGGTTTATTTTTCTATTTTATGTTTAATTTTTATTTTATTTATGTTTTTTATTGTTAAGTTTATTTTATTTTTAGTTTAATTTAAGTTTTTATTTATTTTATTTTAGTTTATTTTATTTTTAATTTTATTTTATTTTTAGGTTTAGGTTTATTTTTTGTTTAAGTTTTTATTTTATTTTATTATTATTTTTTATTTTTTATTTTATTTAGGTTTATGTTTTATTTATTTATTCTATTTTAAGCTTTATTTAGTTTAAGTTTATGTTTTTAGGCTTTTAGGGTTTTAAGTTTAGGGTTTAGGGTTTAAGTTTAGGGTTTAGGTTTTAGGGTTTTAGGGTTTTAGGGTTTAGGGTTTAGGATTTAGGGTTAGGGTTTAGGGTTTAGGGTTTAGTGATTAAACTTTAGGGTTTAAGGTTTTTAGGGTTTAGTGTTTACTATTTAGGGTTTAGGATTTAGGGTTTAGAGTTTATGGTTTTTGGTTTAGGTTTAGGGTTTTAGGGTTTTGGGTTTATGGTTTAAGATTATAGGTTTAGGGTTTAGGGTTTAGGGTTTAGGGTTTGAGGTTAGGGTTTTTTAATTTTTTTAATTTTTTTTTTTTGGGTTTATGGTTTAGGGTTTAGGATTTAAGTGTAGGGTTCAGGTTTTAGTTTAGGGTTTAAGGATTTAAATATTTTTTTAATAGAGAACAAATGCAGATTCAACATTTCTTCTTTTCGATTTCATCAACCAAGTAACAAACCATGTTTTCTATGACACAAGAGATGACATAGATAAAAAATGAGCATGCATAGAGCAAATCAAAAACCTTAGATAACAAGACCATCTCTAATATAAAGACATAGTTCCATAAGCAGTAGATCGGATCGGTCGTTGTTTAGTTTCTGCAATTCCCATCAAAACCACCTCGGCCTCTCGACCAGAGGATCCACCATCATATCCCCGATATCTCCTTTCGCCACCACCATAGATGTAAGCTCCATTGCTCTTATAACCTCCATAACCACCACTGCTCCAACAACCACCTCTATATCCACCAACACCTCCAAATCTGACCACCACCTCCATAACAGTCTCCTCCGCCTTCGCCTCCACCATAAGACCTAGACTGAGCTTGGTTGACTGTGATGTTCCTGTCATTAAGGTTCTGCCCATTCTTAGGGTTTAGGTTTATGTTTATGTTTTTTAGGTTTTAGGATTTAGGTTTATTTTTAAATTTATTTAGTTGCTTTAGGTTTAGGTTTAGGGTTTGGGGTTTAGGGTGTATGGTTAGATTTTAGGGTTTAGGGTTTAGAGTTTTTTTTGTTTTTTTTAACATAAATGATTCTATAATAAACAAGAAACTACCGAATTAAACAAGACATTATCCTCTAACAACTAATAAAATAGGATAAAATAAAATGCAATTCAAAAATTCACAAAAATAATATTTCACAAAATGATTTAACTCCTAGAGATAATAAAATTTTATTTTACAGAAGGCCAACAAAGCTTAGTCAAACAAGCTGAAACCCATATCATCATCAAATTCCTCAATAAGCTCTTTGACTACAGGAGCCGAAGTGGTAGCAGTAGCATGAGTAGTAGAAGCATCAAGCGCAGTAGGCACATCAAATTTTTTAGGATCCTTTAAATACTCCTTAACTTTCTTGTCCTGTGGGTATGTGTAATCAGTGGCAATTGTGATGGCGAGGACATTCTCGTAAGCGTTGATGAACATGTGAGCATTAGCGTGGGATAAAGAGGGGTGGTGAAAGAGAAGTGATCATTGAAAGGCCTGCCAAAACTTCTAGATGAGATCATCTTTAGTGAGGTCAAGCACCGGGTGAACAGAACCATCATCATACAGACTAGATAAGGCCATAAGAGAATAGCCTAATCCAAGCTTAGCGAGGGGAATGAATCCTCGGATCCCACCTTGCCTTTTTTAATCAGCACAATTAGGGTGATAATTTCAACAATACCCTTGTTAATCTTAGTTGGGATGTTGAGAAGGCTGCAAAAGTGAAGGATCAGACTAGTGTTTCTTGGAGGAACCATTTAACATAGGTGAAACGAGACCAACATGGGCAGGAGCACCAACTTTGTATTTCACAACATCTTCGCAGACTTCTTTAAGATCACCTTTCGTAAAAATTAGCTCAATCGAGGTTTAGGATTTATGGTTTAGGGTTTTAGGGTTTATGCTTTTAGGGTTTAAGGTTTAGGGTTAGGGTTTAGGGTTTAGGGTTTAGGGTTTAGGGTTTAGAGTTTAGGGTTTAGGGTTTAAGGTTGTAGGTTTAGTGTTGTAGGTCTAGGGTTTAGGAGTAAGTGTTTAGGTTTTTTGTTTTTTTTAAAAATTAAGTAAACCAATAGGTTTATTTAGTTTATTTTTTATTTTTTTTAGTTTATAATATTTTTAATTTTATTTAGGTTTACTTTTTATTTTTCTCTTTATTTAGTTTAGGGTTTTTATTTTAGTTTTAATTTTTATGTTTAGGTTTATTTTTTAGTTGAGTTTTATTTTTATTTTATTTTTTTGGGTTTAGGTTTTATTTTTTATTTTAGGTTTATTTTTAGGTTTTATTTTTTAGTTTAGGCTTAGGTTTTTTTTAAATTTTTTTTATTTCATTTAGTTTTGGTTTAGGTTTATCTTTAGTTTATTTTATGTTTAGGTTTAGGTTTTATTTATTTTAGTTTAGGTTTAGTTTTATTTTATTTTGTTTATTTTATTTTTATTTTAGATTTAATTTTTTTTAGTTTAGGGTTTAAGTTTTATTTTTTATTTATTTTTATGTTTTTATTTAGTTTTTATTTAATTTTATTTTAGGTTTATTTTTTTTTATTTTATGTTTAGTTTTTATTTTATTTAAGTTTTTTATTCTTAGGTTAATATTATTTTTTACTTTAGTTTAGGTTTTTATTTATTTTATTTTAGTTTATTTTTATTTATTATTTAATTTTATTTTAGTTATAGGTTTAGGTTTTAGTTTAGCTTTTTATTTCATTTTTATTTTATTTTATTTAGGTTTAGGTTTTCTTATTTATTTTATTTTTAGGTTTTACTTAGTTTAGGTTTAGGTTTTTAGGTTTTTAGGGTTTAAGATTTAGGGTTTAGGGTTTTATGGTTTAGGGTTTGAGGGTTTAAGGTTTAGGGTTAGGGTTTAAGATTTAGGGTTTAGGGTTAAGTATTTAGGCATTAGGGTTTAGGGTTTTTAGGGTTTAGGGTTTTTTTAACTAAAAGGAAATAATTGCTCAAAAAATAGGTACAAGAAGAGCATATTAGAGACTAAACTAAAAAAAAAACTAGTTCTCAAATGAGCTACAGGAGAATCCTAAAGAGTTTAGTCCCTAAACTAATACATCGAAGAGAAATAAAGAAAAAAAGCAAAGATAAAACTAAAAAAGCTAAGCAAAAGATAACAAAGGGGAAGAATCCATTGAGCTCCAAAAGAAATTCCAAAGAGACGAAGATCCATAAGAAAACACACTGCAGACAACTCTAACCATCTAAGAAAAAGAGACCATCAGTAAAACTCAGCTCCCTCAAGAAGAAGAAGAGACCAAGCGAAAGGAACCTACAACAGAAATCTCAGAAGGAGATCAGAAAACATAAAGAGATAAAAACTTCACTCGATATGAGGAAAGAAGGATAATCACAATAGTGTGGGACATCAAATCCTAAGTGCATCTAGCTTCAAAGAAGGGTTACAAATATGAAAAGTCACCAGCCAGAAAAATATCAAGGAAAAAATCCATCATATCATCATAGCCATCCCATCCAAAGAAAAATACAAACCTATCATAATAGCCACCCAACCAAAGAAAAGGTGAAGCTAAAGAAATAGAAAAAGAGAGGAGTGCAACATATAAACTTAACATAAGGCAATCCAACAAAACCAAATATGAACACCTCTTAAAAGAGGGAGAAAGAAGCTCACAACCCAAAAAGATCCTCAAAGACAAAAACAAGCGCCAGAACAACACCAATCCATTACCAAGGCACCAAGCCCACAACAACACCAATTCAAAGCCACCAAGTTACCAAAGGAAGGAAATAGATAGAGCAAAAATAATAGAGCACCCAAGAAAAATAGCCAGGGAAAAGAACAATAACCAAATAAATAACAAAAGAGACCAACAAAAGAAAAAATAAATAAATAAAGCACCAAAAAAGGCAAAGCCAACAGAACAAAGACACCAATGACCAACCACTCAAAGGGCACCCAAAACCCAAAAACAAAACATAAAAAGCCAGGAGGAAAATTAGAAGCCAATACTCAACTAGCAAGAAAACAAACAAAAGCTCAACCAAGAGAAAAAAAAAAGAAAACCTCCCAAGGACGAGAGATTATTTCAAGAAGCTTTTGAGCAGTATCCCTCGACAAGTGAGGAGGGCATAAATCTGAACACTTTTTTCTTGTAAATAGTTTATAACCATGCCCCTTTCTCAAAATCTCCATCAAAATGAATCAATATTGTTATAAAAAACATGGGGATCAGCAAAACCTATTAGTTTCAAAGAAAAGCATTCAAAATCATCCACAACATTAGACAAAGGAAAATTATAAATAGTATACATTTTAGAATCAGAAGTGATAGAAGTAGTAGAAATAGCTTTATTAAGAAGATAATTATTAATATTTTCACCTTCCAATAAAATCTAAAGAGTTTCCTCCCTGTCTTCATTCATAAAAGAAAAGAAGCGAATCTAGATTTTAGTATAATTTTAATGCAAGGAATTAAAATAAGATTCAAATCCCTTAAACATAGCATATTACCAAAATTTAACATAACTACCAACCATAAAAGAACCATCATTTTGAACCAAAATAGAACTATTCACAAGGAGAGAATTGTCACAAGTATCTAAATCTTATTTTTTAAATGAAGGATCACCAATATTAACAAGATTGTGAGGACTAGAAGTTAAAATATCAAAAATAAGAACATCTTTTCACCACCATTCTCAATCAAGAAGGCAAAGAAAGTCTCTTTCCCATCTAAAGTAGACATAGGAGAAAGAAAAACAACATCCAATTGATTGGAAGAAATGGTGTTAGCATTAATAATATTGAACCATCATCATGAAAGAACTTATGCACAACATCCAACCATTAGAATCATTAACCGCCTCTAAAGTCTTCCCTTTTATCATCAAAGAAACACTTAGAGAGTGATTATTAGTTAAAAGCTTTTAAAAAACATCAAAATTACCTTTTGCATTAGAAAAATCATAAATATGTAAAACTTTTTAAGAAGATTCAGAAATCTGGTTTTGCAAAACATCAAAATTTTGAAAAGAAGATTTTTTTTTTATCCAACTTGAGAGGATCATCAATTTTTTCAACAATTGAATTCTTACTAGTTATTTTCTTCCTAAGAGAGGGATGAGCAATAAAGCATTCAAAAATTTCATGCCCATGAATCTTACAACAACAACAACAAGCCTTTATCCCACTAAGTGGGATCAGCTACATGAATCCTTCATCTCCATTTTGTCCTATTATGTGTCAAATTCTCATTTAATTTAAGTAAATTAAGGTAATCTTTTATACATCTTAACCAAGTCTTTTTAGGTCTATCTCTACCTTTCTTAACATAAGGAAAATCTAATGCATGTACTCTGCTAACCGGGTCATTAGACGTCCGATGCTTTATGTGGACAAACCATCTCTGGTGACTCTCTCTAATCTTATCTGCCACTGGAGCTACTCCAACTTTTTCCCAAACATACTCATTTCACATTTTATCTCTAAGAGTAAAGCCACTCATCCATGGATCTTACAATGATTATAAAAAAATTTAAAAGTTCCCAAAAATAACTTTATAAAAAAAATTGTATTTTTTTGAACCCAACCAAATTTCTTTCAGGTATTTTTTAGTAATATCAATCTCTACAAGAATTCTAACATGATTTAGAAAAGCATGTTGCTTGATCAACTTAAAGTGACCAAAATCAAACCAATACCAAAAGAATTTGATGATTAAATAGATGAATCCACAAGTTAGGTATATAAATCTAATAATAGGAGACTCTTCATTAACATCAAACATAGGCATCCACTTGATACACATTTGACAAATAAAAACATAGTAAGAACACCTAAAAAAAATCTTTTAATCAAGGTCATTAGAAACTTTAATCGAACATGCCTTGGATCAATCAACCCAATAGAATAAGAACGGATAAATTTAAGCTATGAAAAGAATGAATATCTTCTTTCTTTGGTGGTTTAAATGAAAACTTTCCAATCAAAGAAAAAGCAAAAGGCTCAGCTAATCTTTCAATATCCTAAACTGAAATCATAATTGTTGGAGTACTTTTAAAAGTCGTATGAAGCATATTCAAAGGAGTCTCAGTGGAGGAATTCTTACTAGCTAAAGCCTCTTTGAAAGATTTAGTAACAGTAGCTAATTTAGAGGTAGGATTACCCAAAAAATTGGATGCTCTAGTAGGATCCATCGGCACATGGGATATACCACATGGATTTAAAGAAGCTGACACCATGAGTCACAGCGCCGTGACAAGAATAGGTCGAGATCAGCCCTAGGCAGACAATCTATAGGGAATCCAAGAGAGAAAGCACTCAAAAACTCACCAAGAATGCAAGGAATCCTGAAATCACCCAATAATAGGGTTTAGTATAGTTTTAGGGTTTAGGTTTTAATTTTAATGTTTATTAGTTATTATTAGGTTTTATTAGTTTTATATTATTATTAGTTTATTATCAATTTAATGTTTAGTTTAATTTGTTTTAGTTATTATTATTTTATGTTAGTTTAGGGGGGGTTTAGGTTTAGTTTATTAGTTTATTTAGTTAGTTTGTTTATTGGGGTTTAGTTTGTTTTAGTTTATTTATTAGTTATTATTCATTAGTTTAGTTATTATTAGTTAGTTAGTTATTTATTTAGTTTAGTTTTGTTAGTTTATTTATTAGTTTAGTTTAGTTTATTAGTTTATTAGTTTAGTTATGGGTTTAGGTTTATTAGTTTATTATTATTAATTTTTAGTTTAGTTTATGGTTTAGTTTTTTATTAGTTATTATTAGTTATTTATTGTATTATTATTAGTTTAGTTAGTTGGTTTATTATTAGTTTCATTTTAGTTTAATTTTATTCTATGGTTTATTATTTTTATTAGTTTATGTTTATTATTATTAGTTTTATTATTATTATTTAGTTTATTTATTTAGTTAGGGTTTAGGGTTTAATTATTTAGTTATTTATTAGTTAGTTTATTATTTGTTTTATTAGTTTATTATTTTTAGTATTAATTAGTTGGTTAGTTTTATTATTATTATTATTAGTTTATTTGTTAGCTTTATTAGTTTAGTTATTTAGTTCATTTTATTTTATCTAATTATTAGTTTATTATTAGTTAGTTAGAAATAATTTTTTTAGTTAGGTGGTTTATTATTAGTTTATTATTAGTTATTAATTAGTTTATTAGGTTTAGTTAATATTAAGTTTATTTATTAGTTAGTTTTTATGGTTTATTAGTTTAGGTTTATGGATTAGTTATAGTTAGTTATTTAATTATTTATTATTAGTTATTATCAGTAGTTTATTTGTTTAGTTTTAATGTTTATTATTTATTATGGTTTAGGTTAATTTATTAATTAGTTTAGTTAGTTTTTTAGTTGGTTTTTGATTAGTTTGTTTATTAGTTTATTAGTTATTAGTTTTAGATTATTAGTTATTTATTATAAGTTTTATTTAGTTTATTATTAGTTTTAGTTTTTTATTAGTTATTATTAGGTTTTTAGTTTATTAAGTTTTATTTGGTTATCTATTAGATTTAGTTTCGTTTTATTATTAGTTTATTTTTTATTTTTTATTTAGTTAGTATTATTAGTTGAATTAGTTTACTTATTAGTTATTTTACTTTAGTTTAATTTATTATTTTTATTTTTATTTTTATTAGTTTTATTAATTTAGGTTTAGGGGTTTTGGTGTTTGGTTTATATAGTTATTATTATTATTATTATTATTATTATTATTATTATTATTATTATTATTATTATTATCATTATTATAATAATAATATTATTATAAGTTTATTAGTTTTTAGTTATTAGTTATTATATTTATTTAGTTAGTTTTATTATTATTAGTTTATTATTATTAGTTAGTTATTATTAGTTTTATTAGTTTGTTTTTATTTAGTTTATTATTATTTATTAATTTAGTTAGTTTAGTGTTTAGTTTAGTTTAGTTTTAGTTATTTATTATTTAGTTTATTATTATTATTATTATTAGTTTAGTTTAGTTAGTTTTTATGTTATTAAGTTTTATTATTATTTAGTGCCTTTTTAATTATTATTAGTTATTAGTTTATTAGTTTAGTTAGTTTTATTAGTTTATTATTATTAATTAGTAAGTTTATTAGGTTTGTTTATTATTATTATGTTAAGTTTATTTATTTAGGTTTTATTTATTATTTAGTTTAGTATTAGTTTGTGTTTTCTTATTATTAGTTTAGTTATTAGTTTTACTTAATTTAATTTATTAATAGTTTATTAGTTTAGTGTTAGTTGTTAATATTTATTTAATTTAAGTTTATTAGTTTTTTTTAATTTTATTATTATTTTTAGTTATTATTATATAGTTAGTTTATTATTAGGTTTAGTTAGTTTATTAGTTTAATAGTTTAGTTTAATTATTAGTTAGTTATTATTATTAGTTATTTTTTAGTTATTTAGTTAGTTTATTAGTTTAAGTTTATTAGTTATTAGTTTTAGTTTACTTAGTTTAGTTATTATTTGTTTAGTTATTGGGTTTAGCTTTATTATTAATTAGTTATGTTTAGGGTTTAGGTTTATTAGCTAGTTATTATTATTAGTTAATTATTTATTATGGTTTAGTTTAGTTAGTTTATTAGTTTAGTTTTAGTTACTTTGGTTTAGTTTTAGTTTTTTATTAGTTTAGTTTATTTTTAGTTAGTTTATTAGTGTGTTTTTTTGTATATGTTTAATTTAGTTATTAGTTTGTTTATTAGTTTATTTAGTTTTGTTATTATTAGTTTATTAATTTTTTTAGTTATTATTTTGTTAATTTAGTTTAGTTAGTTTTATTAGTTTTTAGTTTAGTTTATTATTAGTTTAGTAGTATTAGTTTATTATTTATTAGTTTCAATTTTAGTTAGTTTAGTTTTGTGTTTTACTAGTTTCTTATTAGAGTTTAGGGTTTAGGGTTTAGGGTTTAGGGTTTGGGGTTTAGGGTTTTAGGGCATAGGGTTTAGGGTTTATGGTTTAGGGTTATAGGTCTAAGGTTTAAGATTTAAGGTTTAGGGTTAGTTTTAGGGTTCAACATTTAGGGTTAGTGATTTTTTTATTTTTTTATTTTTTTTAATTTTTAGGGTTTAGGGTTTAGGGTTTAGGGTTCAAGTTTTAGGTTTAGTGTTCAGGTTTTAGTTAATGGCTTAGGGTTTTTGGTTTTTTTAATAGAGAATAAATTTATATTCAACATTTCTTTTTTTTTATTTCATCAACCAAGTAACACACCAAGTTCTCAAAGACATAAGCGATAACATAGATAAAAAATGAGCACGCATAGAGAAAATCAAAAACAATAGATAACTAGAACCGTCTCTATTGTAAAGATAAAGTTCCATAGCTGCGGTCGGATCTCTTGGGTTCTCTAGTTCCCATCAAAACCACCACGGCCTCTCGGTGGCGGGATCCACCATCATATCCCTCACCACCATGGATAACCCCCATCCTCCTCCCCACCTCCCACCATTGCTCGACCACCACCTTCATATCCACCGGCACCTCAGATCCCCACCACCTGATAAGCCACCTCGCCTTCCCTCCACCACGGATCTAGCTTGTTTAATGGTGATGTTTCTGTCGTCAAGGTGCCCATTCTTAGGGTTTAGGTTTAGGTTTAAGTTTATTAGTTTTTAGGGTTTAGGTTTATTTTTTAATTTAATTAATTACTTTAGGTTTAGTATTAGGGTTTTGGGTTTAGGGTTTAGGGTTTGGGGTTTAAGGTTCAGGGTTTATGCTTTAGGGTTTAGAGTTTAGCATTTAGGGTTTAAGGTTTAGGGTTTAGGGTTAGGGTTTTAGGGTATATTTTTTTGAGTTTAGCATTTAGGGTTAGGTTTATGGTTTATGGTTTGGGTTTAGAGTTTAGGGTTTGGGTTTAGGGTTTGGAGTTTAGGTTGTAGGTTTAGTCTTGTAGGTTTAGGATTAGTTTTTTTGTTTAGGATTTAGGGTTTTTTTAAAAAATTAAGTAAACCAGTAGATTAAGGTTTATTTAGTTTTTTTAGTTTATTTTTTTTTATTTAGTTTAGTTTATTTATTTTTAAGTTTATTTATTTAAGTTTAGGTTTTTTATTTTAGTTCATTTTTTAGGTATAGGTTTAAGTTAAGGTTTATATTTTAGTTGAGTATTATTTTCATTTTATTTTTTAGGTTAAGGTTTTTTTCATTTTAGGTTTAGGTTTAGGTTTTTATTTTGTGTTTTTAGGTTTTGATTTTAGGATTTTATTTTAGGATTATTTTAAGGTTTTATTTTCTAGTTTAGGTTTTGGTTTATTTTTAATTTATTTTTTATGTTTGAGTTTTATTTTTATTTTTTAGGTATACATTTAGGTTTTTATTTTATTTTTTTAGGTTTAGGTTTTAGGTTTTCTTTAGGTTTATTTTTAGGTTTTATTTTTTAGTTTAGGTTTAGGTTTATTTTTATTTTATTTTATTTTATTTTGTTGAGGTTTAAGTTTTATTTATCTTAGTTTATTTTATTTTATTTTAGGTTAAGTTTATTTTATTATTATTTTAGGTATATTTTTTCTTTAGTTTTGGGCTTAGGTTTTATTTTTTATTTATCTTTAGGTTTTAGTTTTTATTTTGTTCTTATTTAATTTTATTTTAGGTTTATTTTATTTTTATTTTATGTTTAGTTTTTATTTTATTTAGGTTTTAAATTCTTAGTTTTAATTTATTTTTTTAGTTTAGTTTATGTTTTTATTTATTTTATTTTAGTTTAATTTTAATTTTTATACTATTTTATTTTTAGGTTTAAGTTTAACTTTTATTTTAGGTTTTTATTTTATTTTATTTTTTATTTTTTTTAAGTTTAGTTTTATTTATTTATTTTATTTTAGGTTTTATTTTGTTTAGGTTTAAGTTTTTAAGTTTTTAGGGTTTAGGGTTTAGTGTTTAGGGTTTTATGGTTTAGGGTTTTATGGTTTAGGCTTTAAGTTTTTTATTTAGTTTAGTTTATTTAGTTAGTTTAGGTTTAGGTTTAGATTTAGATTTTATTTAGGTTTAGGTTTAGATTTATTTTAATTATTTAGGGTTTATTTAGTTTGGGTTTAGGGTTTAGGGTTTAGGTTTAGTTTAGTTTAGGGTTTAGGTTTAGGTTTAGGTTTATTTTTAGTTTAGTTTATTGTTTAGTTTATTTTAGGTTTAGGTTTGTTTTACTTATTTATTTTATTTTTAGGTTTTATTAGGTTTTTTAGGTTAGGTTTAGGTTTATTAATTTAGTTTAGTTTTAGTTTATTTTAGGTTTAAGTTTATTTAGTTTAGATTTATGTTTTTTAGGTTTAGTTTTAGGTTTATTTTTAGGTTTATTTTATTTAGTTTATTTTATTTAATTTAGGTTTAGGTATTTATTTATTTAGTTTATTTAGGTTAAGGATTAGGTTTATTTATTTAATTTTTTAGGTTTATTTATTTTTTGCTTAGGTTCAGCTTTAGGTTTAGGTTTATTTATTTTGGTTTATTTTTAGTTTTGTTTATTTAGTTCTATTTTATGTTTAGGTTTAAGTTTAGGTTTATTTAGGTTTAGGTTTATTTTATTTTTAGTTTATTTATTTATTTTTATTTTTATATTTATTTGAGGTTTAGGTTTAAGTTTAGGTTTTTAAGTTTATTTATTTAGGTTTAGGTTTATTTAGTTTAGTTTAGGTTTATTTATTTAGTTATATTTTAGTTTAAGTTTAGGTTTAGGTTTTATGTTTAATTTTATGTTTAGATTTATTTAGTTTAGTTTAGGTTTATTTATTTTATATTTACTTGGTTTAGTTTATTTATTTAGGTTTAGGTTTATGTTTAGGTTTAGGTGTATTTAGGTTTATTTCTTAGTTTAGGTTTAGGTTTATTTAATTTTTTATTTAATGATAGTTTAGGTTTAGGTTTTGGTTAATTTTATTTAGTTCAGGTTTAGGTTTAGGTTTAGGTTTATTTAGTTTATTTAGTTTATTTTATTTTGTATATTTAGTTTAGGTTTATTTAGGATTAGGTTTAGGTTTAGTTTAGAGTTCATTTTAATTTATTTAGTTTAGAGTTCATTTAATTTTAGTTTAGTTTAGGTTTAGTTTAGTTTAGTGTGGATTTATTTATTTAAGGTTTATTTAGGTTTAGAGAGTGGCTTATTTAGTTTAGTTTAGGTTTATTTATTTTATTTTTATTTAGTTTAGTTTATTTATTTAGTAAGGATTTAGGTTTAGGTCATTTAGTTTAGATTTAGGTTTAGGGCCTGGGCCCAGGTCAGTGGTTTAGGATTATTAGCCTTGTGGCTTTTAGGTTTAGGTGTTTATGGTTTGGAGGGTTTGGTTTTAGAGTTTAAAATCAGGGTTTAAGGCCTGGTTTGGGAGTGTAGAGTCAGTGGTTTAGGGATTGGGTAGGAAGATGGGTTAAAGTCAGTTTGTGGGTATAGTGCAGGGGCGGGTTTAGTGGTTAGTGTCATTAGGGTTAGGGTTTAGGATTAGGGTTTTATTTTAAAAAGCAAACCAGAAAGTAGGATATTTAGTTCATTTAGTTTCTTTGTTTATTTTAGTTATTTATTTTTATTTAAGTATATTTTATTTTTATATTATTTAGTTTATTTATTTTAAGTTTTTTATTTTAGTTTAGTAGGTATTTATATTTTTTTTAGTTTAGTTTTATTTTATTTTATTTTTCATGTTTAGGTTTTATTTATTATTATAAAGTTTAGGTTTACTTTTTATTTTTTTTTAGATTTTAGGTTTTAGGTTTTTATTTTAGGTTTATTTTTAGGTTTAATTTTTTAGTTTATGTTTACGTTTATTTTTAGTTTATTTTATTTTATTTAGTTTAGGTTTAGGTTTAGGTTTAGGTTTTATTTATTTTAGTTTTATTTATTTTAATTTAGTTTATTTTATTTTTATTTTAGGTTTAGATTTTTTCTTAGTTTAGTGTTTAGGTTTTATTTTTTATTTTTTTTTACGTTTTACTTTTATGTTTACTTTTTAGGTTTAGTTTTTATTTTATTTAGGTCTTTTAATTTTTTAGTTTAGTTTAGGGTTTTATTTTTTTATTTTAATTTAGTTTTTATTTTAATCTTTTTATTTAACGTGATCGGCTGCAGTGTTAAATACAAGGGTTCCACATTTTGGACGGATGCGGGCAAAGAAGTTAGTCCATGAAACTAGAATTAGGTTAGGATCTTCTAATATAGGTACTCTTACTGGTAAATTAATGGAATTAATAGATATTATGGTTCATAGAAAGATAAATATTTTATGTGTTCAAGAAACTAAATGGGTTGGTGAGAAGACCAAGGAGATTGATAGTTTAGGTTTTAAACTTTGGTATTCAGGTAAAAGTAGAACTAGAAATGGTGTAGGTGTGATTATAGATAAAAGTTTGAAGGATAATGTTATAAGTATTAATAGATGTGGAGATAGAATTATAGCTTTAAAGATTATTGTTGATACTAAGATTATCAATGTTATAAGTGTCTATGCTCCTCAAGTAGGCTTGGAGGTAAGCGTAAAAGAAAAATTTTGGAATGAATTTGAGGGATTAATACAACATATACCTCTTGAAGAAAAAATATTTATTGGAGGAGATTTAAATGGACATGTTGGTAGAGTAGTAGAAGATTTTAAAAGTATTCATGGTGGTTATGGATTTGGAGTTACTAATGAATAAGGTAGGACTATATTAGATTTTTCTTTAGCTTATGATTTTGTAGTTGCTAATACTTTTTTTAAGAAAAGAGATGAACATATTATTAAAAAAATGGATCTAGTAAAACACAGATTGATTATTTTCTAGTAAGAAAAATAGATCGTTTAAATTGTAAAGATTGTAAGGTCATACCAAGTGAAATTTTAAGTACCCAACATCGACTATTAGTTTTAGATTTTAAGATGAAAGGTTGTAAGAGAAAAAATAAACTAAATTATTGTCCTAGATTAGATGGGGACACTTAAAGAACACAAATAAAATATTTTAAGAGCAAGCTACAAGATATTACAATTTGGGGTGTTCATAAAGATGCTAACGCTTATGTGGGAAAAATATCAAGTGAAATTAAGCAAGTTGCTAAAGATGTGCTTGGAGAATCAAAAGAAAAGCTTTTAATAAGAATAGTTGGTGGTGGAGTCAGTATGCAAGAAAAGATAAAAAAATAAAAAGTATTGTTATAAAACTTGGTTTAGATGTAAAATTTAGAGAATTGGGAAAGATATAAAGTGGCAGAGATTCTAAGAAAGCAATATATGTTGCAAAAAATTTAGCTTTTAGTGATTTATACAATAGATTAGATACCAAAGAAGGTGAAAGATGTATGTATAAGTTAGCCAAGCAAAGAGATTGGAGAAGTAAAGACATAGTTCAAGTGCAGGGTATTATGGATGAAAATAATAAAGTGCTTTTCTTAGAAAAAGATATTGAAAATAGGTGGATGAGATATTTTGATAAACTTTTTAATGAAGGATCTGAAAGTACGATTGATTTTAGCAACCTTAATACCCTAAAAAATAATAGAGAATTTCATTTCTATCATTAGTAAATCTGAAGTTAGTGAAGCTTTAAAGAAAATGAAATGTGGAAAAGTGTAGGACGGATAATATTCCAATAGATGTGTGGAAATGTTTAGGAGATCAAGGAATATCTTGGCTTACAAATCTTTTTAATGTTATTTTAAAGACTAAAATGTTGCCAGATGAGTGGAGAAAGAGTCTATTGGTTCCTATATTTAAGAATAAAGGTGATGCACAAGAGTGTGCAAATTTTAGAGGAATTAAGTTAATGTGCCATACATTAAAATTATGGGAGAGAGTAATTGAGCATAGGTTATGATGTGATACTGAGTTTCGACAATCGCTTTGGTTTCATGCCGTAGATCTACTATGGATGCTATACATTTGTTAAGAGGGTTGATAGAGAAGCATACGAAAAGTAAGAAGGATCTACATATGATATTTATTGATTTAGAGAAAGCTTATGATAAAGTCTCAAGAGATGTTCTTTGGAGAGTTCTAGAACGAGTTAATATTGGTTATATTCAAGTTATTAAGGATATGTATACTAGAGTGTTACTTGTGTCCAAACACAAGGAGGATTGACAAAATATTTTCCTATTTCGCTTGGATTACATCAAGGATCAACATTAAGCCCTTTTCTTTTTACTTTAGTTATGGATGTTCTTACGAGGCATTTACAAGAAGATGTACCTTGGTGTATGTTTTTTGCTGATGACATTATTCTTGTTGATAAGACTAGAGAGGGAGTCCAACAGAAACTTGAATTATGGAGGTCAACTTTAGAGTCTAAAGGTTTTCGTTTAAGTAGATCTAAAACTGAATATATGGAGTATAATTTTAGTTGTAGAAGTTTTAGTGATAGTGTTGTGACTTTAGGTGATCAAGTCATTAATAAGAGTGAGCGATTCAGATATTTAGGCTCTATTGTCCAAAATGATGGTGAAATAGATGGAGATGTTATTAGTAGAATTCAAGTTGGATGGTTGAAGTGGAGGACCGATCCGCCTATTATGTGATAGAAAAGTTCCACTTAAACTTAAGGGAAAATTTTATAAGATGGTGGTAAGACTGCAATGACTTATGGTACAGAATGTAGGCCAATAAAAGAGAAGCATAAGACTAAGTTAAGTGTTATAGAGATGAGGATGCTTAGGTGGATGAGTGGCTTTACTCTTAGAGATAGAATGCAAAATGAGTATGTTAGAAAAAGTTAGAGTAGCTCAGTGGTATAAGATTGGGAGAGTCATCTTAGATGGTTTGGCCACATAAAGCATCGTCCATGACCATTAGGAGAGTAGATGCATTAGATTTGCCTTATGTTAAGATAGGTAGGTAGACCCAAAAAAGACTTGGTTAAGATGTATAAATAATGATCTTAGTATACTTGAATTAGATGAGAATTTGACACATAATAGGACACAATGGAGATGAAGGATTCATGTAGCCGACCCCACCTAGTGGGATTAAGGCTTGTTGTTGTTGTTGTTATTATTGTTGTTGTTAGGTTTAGGTCTAGGTTTTAATTTTAATTTATTTTATTTTATTATTTTATTATGGTTTAATTTTTTTATTTATTTTATTTTTAGGTTTTATTTTGTTTATGTTTAGGTTTTCAGCTTTTAGGGTTTAGGTTTTACAGTTAGTTTAGGGTTAAAGGTTGAACGATTTAGGGTTTGGAGTTTAGGGTTTAGGGTTTAGTTTTTTGGGTTTAGGGTTTAGGGTTTAGGGTTTAGGTTTTCGATTTAGGGTTCAGGTTTTAGTTTAGGGTTTAGGGTTTTTAGTTTTTTTTAATAGAGAACAACTTTAAAATCATCAACCAAGTAAGACACCGAGTTTTCTAAGGCAGAAGCAATGACATAAATAAAAAATGAGTTCGCATAGAGCATATCAAAAACCCTAGATAAATAGAATCGTCTCTACTATAAAGACACAGTTCTATAAGCAGTAGATCCGATAGACTATTCTTTAGTTTCTCTAGTTTCGATTAGAACCACCTCGACCTCTCAAGTAGCGGGATCCACCATCATATCCCTGGTCTCTCCCTCCGCCACCACCACAGATGTAACCTCCATCGCTCCTTTCGCTTCGATAACCACCACTGCTCCGACCACCACCTCCATATCCATTACCACCTCTAAATCCCCCACCACCACTACGATAACTGCCACCTCCGCCTTCGCCTCCACCACCAGATCTAAAATGAGCCTGGTTAATGGTGATGTTCCTACTATAAAAGTTTTGCCCATTCTTATGGTTTAGGTTTAGGTTTAGGTTTATTAGGTTTTAGGGTTTAGGTTTATTTTTTAATTTATTTAGTTACTTTATATTTAAGTTTAGGGTTTGGGGTTAAGGTTTAGCATTTAGGGTTTATGGTTTATGGTTTAGAGTTTAAAGTTTAGGGTTTAGGGTTTATGGTTTTTTTAGGGTTTTTTAGGGTTTATGGTTTAAGATTTAGGGTTTAAAGTTTTAAAAAAAAATTAAGTAAACTAATAGGTTTAGGTTTATTTAGTATATTTAGCTTATTTATTATTTATTTTAGTTAACTTTATTTTTTATTTTTATTTAGGTCTATCTTTTATTTCTATTTTGTTTACTTTATTTATTCTAGGTTTATTTTTTTGTCTAGTTTTTATTTTAGTTTATTTTTTAGGTTTAGGTTTATTTTTGATTTGAGTTTTATTTTTATTTTTTTTAGGTTTAAGTTTTATTTTTTATTTTTAAGTTTAGGTTTAGGATTTTATTTTATTTGTTTAAGTTTAGTTCTTAGGTTTTTATTTTAGGTTTATTTTTAGGTTTTATTTTTAGTTTAGGTTTATGTTTATTTTAAGTTTATTTTATTTTATTTAATTTAGGTTTAGGTTTAGGTTTAGTTTATTTTAGATTTAGGTTTAGGTTTTATTTATTTTAGTATAGGTTTAAGGTTATTTTATTTTTATTTTATGTTTTGGTTTTTTTAATATATTTTTAAGTTTATTTTTTTGCTTTCATTTTTTATTTAATTTTTATTTTATTTTATTTTAGGTTTAATTTTATTTTTATTTTATGTTTAGTTTTTATTAGATTGAGGTTTCTTATTCTTGGCTTTAATTTATTTTTTAGTTTAGATTAAGTTTTTCTTTAAGATATTTTACTTTTTATATTTTTTATATTTTAATTTATTTTTAGGTTTAGGATTAGGTTTTAGTTTAGGTTTAGGTTTTTAGGCTTTTAGGGTTTATGGTTTAGAGTTTAAGGTTTAGAATTTAAGGTTAGGATTGAGGTGGATTTAGGGTTTGTTTGGGTCAAGCCAGCTTAAGGCTTTAGTGGTTTTAAGATTCACTATTTAGGGTTTAGGGTTTAATGTTTAGGGTTAGCTTAGCATTTAGGGTTAGATTAGGAATTAGGGTTTAAGCTTTAGTGTTTTTAGGGTCTATGGTTTAGTGTTTAAAATGTTTAAGGTTTAGGGTTGCAGGTTTAGGATTTAAGTTTTTTTATTTAGGGTTTAAGATTTAGGATTTAGGGTTTAAGGTTTTTTTAAATGAGGTAAATTGGTAGGTTTAGGGTTTAGTTTAGGTTTTTAGGGTTTAGGGTTTAGGGTTTAGGGTTTAGTGTTGGGGCTTTAGGGTTTAAAATTTAGGGTTGATGGTTTAGGGTTTAGAGTTTGGGGTTTTGGGTTTAGGGTTTAGGGTTTTGAGTTATAGGTTTTAGGGTTTAGGGTTTAGGTTTTAGGTTTTAGGTTTAGCGTTCAGGTTTTAATTTAGGGTTTAGGGTTTTTGTTTTTTTCAAGAGAGAACAAATTCAGATTCAACATTTTTTCATATCGATTTCATTAACCAAGTAACACAAAAAGTTTTCTTAGATAAAATTGACATGATAGATAAAAAATGAGCACGCATAGAGAAAATCAAAAACCCTAGATAACTAAAATTGTTTCTATTGTAAAGACATAGTTTAGGCATTAGGTTTTAGGTTTAGGGATTAGGTTTTAATTTAGGGTTTGGGGTTTAGGGTTTAATGTTCAGGTTTTAGGGTTTTTTTTTTTTTTTTAGTTTAGAGTTTTGGGTTTAGGGTTAGTTCTAGGGTTTAGGGTTTTTATTTCTTATTTTTTTAAAATTAAGTAAATTGGTAGGTTTAGGTTTATTTAGTTTATTTTTATTTATTTTAGTCTATTTCATTTTTTATTTTCATTTAGATTTATTTTTATTTTTATTTAATTTTGTTTATTTATTTTAGTTTAGATTTTTTATTTTAGTTTATTTTTTAGGTTTAGGTTTTGGTTTAAATTTATTTTTTTAATTTAGTTTTATTTTATTTTTTAGGTTTAGGTTTTATGTTTTATTTTTAGTTTTAGGTTTAGGTTTTTATTTAATTTTTTAAGGATTAGGTTTTAGGTTTTGATTTTAGGTTTATTTTTGGGTTTTATTTTTTAGTTTAGGATTTAAGGTTTTTTAAAAACAAATTAAGTAAATTGGTAGGTTTATGTTTATTTAATTTTTTTAGTATACTTATTATGTATTTTAGGTTATTTTATTTTTTTTATTTTTATTTAGGTTTTATTTTTAGGTTTATTTTTTGGGTTAAGGTTTTTATTTATTTTTTATTTTATTTTATCTTTGGTTTATTTTAATTTTATTTAAGGTTTAGTTTTGATTTTATTTAGGTTTTTTATTTTTAGGTTTATTTTAATTTTTTTAGTATATGTTTTATTTATTTTATTTTAATTAGTTTTATTAATTTTATTTCCACTTTAGGTTTTAGTTCAGTGTTTAGGTTTAGGTTTAGGTTTTAGTTTAGGTTTTTAGTTTATTTTATTTTATTTTTATTTAGGTTTAGGTTTTAGGGTTTAGGGTTTAGGGTTTAGGGTTTAGGGTTTAGTGTTTAAGGTATAGGGTTTAGGTTTTGGGTTTAGGGTTTAAGTTTTAGTTTAGGGTTTAGGGTTTAAGATTTAAAGTTTAACGTTTAAGATTTTTTGTTTTATCAAAATGAAGGGTTTAGGGTTTAGCACTTAGAGTTTAGGGTTGAGGGTTTTAGGGTTTGGAGTTTAGGGTTTTTTATTATTTTTATTATTTGTTTTTTTTTAAATTAAGTAAACTTGTAGGTTTATGTTTATTTAGTTTATTTCATTTTTTATTTTTATTTAGATTTATTTTTATTTTTATTTTATTTTTATTTAGTTTAGTTTATTTATTTTAGTTTAGGTTTTTTATTTTAATTTTATTTAGGTTTATTTTAATTTATTTTTAGGTTTTGGTTTTGGTATAATTTTAGGTTTAGGTTTTGGTTTAGGTTTTAGTTTTGGGTTTTCTTTTATTTTCTTTTATTTTATTTATTTAGGTTTAGGTTTTAGGGTTTAGGGTTTTACGGCTTTGGGTTTAGGGTTTAGGGTTTTTATGGTTTAGGGTTTGGGGTTTAGATTTTAGGTTTAGTGTTTATCTTTTAGTTTAGGGTTTTGGGTTTAAAGTATAGAGCTTATGGTTTTTTTAAAGAGTTTAGGGTTTAGGATTTAGGGTTTAAGGTTTAGGGTTTTAGGGTTTAGGGTTTTGGGTTTAAGGATTAGGGTTTTAAGGTTAAGCATTATGGGTTTAGGGTTGTAGGTTTAGTGTTTAGGGTTTAGGGTCTAGGGTTAACTTTCAGGTTTAGGGTTTAAGATTAAGGTTTTTTTATTATTTTTTATTATTTTATTATTTTATTTTTTAAAAAATTAAGTAAGCTAGTTGGTTTAGGTTTATTTAGTTTATTTTATATTTATTATAGTTTATTTTATTTTTTATTTTTATTTAGTATTTTTTAATTTTTTTTAGTTTAGTTTATTTATTTTAGTTAATGTTTATTTTAATTTATTTCAATTTTGCATTTTTATTTAGGTTTATTTTTATTTTTGTTTAGTTTAGTTTATTTATATTAGGTTTATTTATTTCAGTTTAGGTTTTTTTATTTTAATTTATTTTTTAGGTTTAGGTTTAAGTTTAGGTTTATTTTTTAGTTTAGTTTTTTTTTAAATTTTATTTTTTAGGTTTAGGATTTATTTTTTATTATCCGGTATAAGTTTAGGTTTTTTTTTTTTAAAGTTTAGGTTTTAGGATGCCATTTTATGTTTCTTTAGGTTATATTTTTTAGTTTAGGCTTACGTTTCTTTTCATTTTAATTTATTTTATTTTGTTTAGGTTTAGGTTTAGGTTTAGTTTATTTTAAGTTAAGGTTTTATTTTTTTTTAGTTTAGGTTTAGGTTTATTTTATTTTGTTGATTTTATTTTTATTTTAGGTTTAGTTTTTTTTTTAGTTTAGAGTTTAGGTGTTATTTTTTATTTATAATCATTTATTTTAGTTTATTTTAGGTTTTAGGTTTTATTTAGTTTTATTTTATTTTATCTTAGGTTTATTTTATTTTTATTTTAGATTTAATTTTTATTATATTTAGGTTTTTGTTAGGTTTATTTTACTTTTTTAGTTTAGTTTAGGTTTTTATTTATTTTATTTAGTTTGTTTTTATTTTTTATTTTATTTTATTTTTAGGTTTATGTTTAGGTTTTGTTTAGGATTTTTATTATTTTATTTTATTTTGTTATGTAGGTTTATGTTTTAGGATTTAGGGTTTAAGGTTTATGGTTTATGGTTTTATTAGGGTTTTATGTTTAGGGTTCACGGTTTAGAGTTTACTGTTTAGGGTTTGGTGTTTTTAGGGTTTAAGGTTTAGGGTTTAGGTTTTAGGTTTAGGGTTTACATTTTAGTTTAGGGTTTAGGATTTAAGGTTTAGGGTTTATGGTTTTTTTTAACCGAGTTTAGGGTTTAGGGTTTTAGGGTTTAGGTTTTAGGGTTTAGAGTTTAGGGATTAGGGTTTTAGGGTTTAGGGTTGTAGGTTTAGGGTTTAAGGTTTAGGGTTAGGTTTATTTATTTATTTATTTTTTTAAGTTAAGTAATATGGTAGGTTTAGGTTTATTTAGTTTTTTTGTTTTATTTATTTTAGTTTATTTTATTTTTTATTTTTATTTAGGTTTATTTTAATTTATATTTAGTTTAATTTATTTATTTTAGTTTAGGTTTTTTATTTTAGTTTTATTTTTTAGATTTAGGTTTAGGTTTAAGTTTATTTTTTAGTTTAGTTTTATTTTTACTTTATTTTTTAGGTTTAGGTTTTATTTTTTATTTTTAGGTTTAGGTTTAAGTTTTTTTTTAGGTTTAGGTTTTTGGCTTTCATTTTAGATTTATTTTTAGGTTTTAATTTTTAGTTTAGGTTTAGGTTTATTTTTTTATATTATTTTATTTATTTCAGGTTCAGGTTTAAGTTTTATTTATTTTATTTTAAGTTTAGGTTTATTTTATTTTTATTTCAAGTTTAGGTTTTTTTTTTTTTGTTTAGGATTAAGGTTTTATTTTTTATTTATTTTTAGGTTTATTTTTAAGGTTTAGGTTTTTTTTAATTTATTTTAGGCTTATTTTATTTTTATTTTAGGTTTAGTTTTTATTTTATTTAGGTTTTTTATTTTTTAGTTTAGTTTAGGTTTTTATTTATTTTATTTTAGTTTATTTTTATTTTTTATTTTATGTTCATTTTAGGTTTAGGTTTAAGTTTAGGTTTTAGTTTATATTTTTATTTATTTTTTATTTATTTATTTTATTTTGGTTTAGGTTTTTTTCATCATTGTACTTTTATGTTTTATTTAGTTTAGGTTTAGGTTTTCCACTTTTAGGGTTTAGGGTTTAGGGTTAGTTTAGGGTTTAGGGAGTAGGGTTTAGGGTTTAGGGATTAGGTTATAAGGTTTAAGGTTTAGGGTTTAGGTTTTAGAGTTTAGGGTTTAGGGTTTAGCATTTTAGTGTTTAGGGTTAGGGTTTAAAGATTTTAGGGTTTAGGGCTTAAGGTTTATGGTTTAAGGTTTAGGTTTAAGGGTTATGGTTCATGTTTAAGTTTAGGGTTTAGGATTTTTTGTTTTTTTTTTTAAAACAGAACAAATTCTAATTCAACATTTCTTCTTTTTGAATCCATCAACAATGTAACACATGAAACTTTCTAAGACACAAGCGATAACATAGATAAAAAATGAGTATGCATAGAACAAATAAAAACCCTAGATAACTAGAATTATTTCTACAATAAAGAAAAAGTTCCATAAGCAGCAGATCAGATCGACCATTTTTCAGTTTCTCCAGTTCCGAGCAAAACCACTCCGGACTCTCGAGTAATGGGGTCCACCATCATTTCCCCAATCTCTCCCTCCGTCATCACCATGGCTATAACCTCCGTCGCTCCTACTGTCTCCATAACCACGACAACTCCAATCACCTCCTCTATATCCTCAAAAACCTCAAGATCCCCCACCACAACTTTTTTAAATCAAAAGTGGGAGAATTTTATTGCCAAAAAGTAAGGGATGCAAGGTCCTTAAAGGGGATAAATCTCTGAATCGCTATTTATAGAGCTACAGTTAGCCTAAAGAGATAAATCCCCTACCTGTTACAAGAAAACCAAAGCAAAAGAAAGAAAAGACAAAAACTAAGAAAGAAACATCAGAAAATGCCAAGAAGGGCTGCCAAAGCCATTGATTTCTCGAAATCTTCTAAGAGATGCACAAACCACCTACAGCCCCAAAACCTACCACAAATTGGCAAAGAACTTAAGATAGAGATAAACATCTAGAAATAAGGATAAGCTAAGTACAAAAAAGAAATAAATTTATAAAAATCTGAGATAAGGCTCAGGCTCAGTCACATTCATCTCAATTGGTTACAGGATATGTGAGCATCCAAACTTCAGAAGAAGGGTTACAATCACATATGGTGCTACCAACCAAAAGGATAATTAGGGAAACATCCCAGCAGTCCTAGCAAACTTACCTCGATTAAACCAAATAGCCAACAGCCAAGAGCTAGCCAAGTTCCAGTATTTATCGTCAAGATTAAATAAGAAACAAACCAGTTAAACATCTAGCCAATCCATAGTAAAGCAAGCAACTAATCAAGGTAGCAGCCAAGAAATAGCCACCATCAAAGCCACCCAAAACAAAAAAACCTAAGGTAAGAAACCATAAATTCATGCAGATCCACCAACCAACAGCATAGTTGCAGCTAGCCATCAAGGCCACCTAGCCAAACATAGTAGCCGAAATCAGCAGATATAGCAATCGAGCCAAGAACAGCCAAAACAATAAACAAGTTCATCCCGCAACAAAAAGAAATGACAAGCCAATGGGCCATCCAGCCATGAGGCAAGCACCACAAAAAAACTTCAAAAAACCACCAGAAAAGGGGAATGAAAACTAGATAGTAAATAACATCTTTAGAGAGAGTAACTCAGCCCAAGAAGGAACAAAGCCAATGCCAGGCTCAACCAATAATCACGACACCAGATAGCCAAAACTGAAAGCAAAAGGCTAGAAAATATGATAGCCATCAAGCAACCACCAGCCAATAAACCCTCATAATGAAAAGAAGAGGTTAGGGAAAAAGGCAAACAAGCAAGGTCTGAAGCCTACCAATCACCAGACCATCCTAAAACCAACATAGTAGGATACCAACAAGGACAGAGAGCCACCAAAACCAGAGGGCAACCAAAGCTCAGTTGTACCAACCAAAAATAATCTAGACCTCAAACAAAATGAGATACCATTCTAAGGGTTCAGTTTTAGGTTTATTAGGTTTTAGGGCTTAGGTTTATTCTTTAATTTATTTAGTTAATCTATGTTTAGGTTGAGGGTTTATGGTTTAGGGTTTAGGGTTTAGAGATAGGGTTTAGGGTTTAGGGTTTATGGTTTTGGGTTTAAAGTTTATGATTTTAGGGTTTATGATTTTAGGATTACGATTTAGGGTTTGGGTTTAGGGTTTAGGGTTCAGGATATTTTAGGGTTTAGGGTTTAGTGTTTAGGGTTGTAGGTTCTAGGCTTTAGGGTTTAGGTCTTAGGGTTTAGCATTTAGGATTTAGAGATTATGGCTTTTTTTTGTAAAAAAATAAAATAACAAGTAAACCTATAGGTTTAGGTTTATTTAGTTTATTTAGTTTATTTTATTTTTTTATTTTTATTTAGGTTTATTTTTTATTTTTATTTAGTTTAGTTTATTTATTTTAAGTTTATTTATTTTAGTTTAGGTTTTTATTTTAGTTTATTTTTAAGTTTACATTTATTTTTTATAAAGTTTTACTTTTTAGGTTTATGTTTTATTTTTCATTTTTAGGTTTAGGTTTAGGTTTTAGATTTTAGATTTTTATTTTAGGTTTATTTTTAGGTTTTATTTTTTAGTTTAGGTTTAGGTTTATTTTTAGTTTATTTTATTTAATTTTATTTAGTTTAGGTTTAGGTTTTATTTTTTTAGTTTAGTATATTTTAGTTTAGGTTTAGGTTTATTTTATATTATTTTTTTATTTTTATTTTTGGTTTAGGTTTTGTAGTTTAGGGTTTAGGTTTTTTTAAGGTTTATTTTTTAAGCTTAGGTTTTTATTTTATTTTATTTTAGTTTATTTTATTTTTATTTTACATTTAGTTTTTATTTTATTTAAGTTTTTTGTTCTTAGGTTTATTTTATTTTTCAGTTTAATTTAGATTTTTATTTATTTTATTTTAGTTTATTATCATTAGTTTATTTTATTTTATTTTTAGGTTTAGGTTTTATTTTATTTTATTTTTAAATTTTATTTAGGTTTAGGTTTCTATATTTGTTTTATTTATATGTTTTATTAAGTTTATGTTTAAGTTTTTAGGTTTTTACAGTTTAAGGTTTAGGGTTTAGGGTTTAGGGTTTAGGGTTTAAGGTTTAAGGATTAGGGTTGTAGGTTTTAGGGTCTAGGGTTTAGTGTTTAGGGTTTAGGTTTTAAGATTTAGGGTTTAGGGTTTAGGCTTTATATTTTAAGGTTTAGGGTTTAGCATTTACATTTTTAGTTTAGGATTCTGGTTTTGGGTTTTTATTTTTTTAACAGAGAATAAATTAATATTCATCATTTCTTCTTTTTGTTTTCATCAACCAAGTAACATACCAAGTTTTTTAAGACACAAGTGAAGACATAAAAAAATTGGGCACTCATAGAGAAAATCAAAAACCCTAGATAACTAGAACCATCTCTATTGTAAAGACATAGTTTCATAATCAGTAGATCAAATCGATCATTCTTCAGTTTCTCCATTTCCCATCATAACCACCCCGACCTCTCGAGTAGTGGGATACACCATCATATCCCCGATCTCTCCTTCCGCCACTAGCACGATTGTAACCTTCATTGCTCCTCCTGCCTTCATAACCACCACTGCTCTGGATGCCACCTCCATATCCATCAACACCTCCAGATCCCCCACCACCACTGAGATAACGATCGCATTAGCCTTCACCTCCACCGCCTGATCTAGACTTAACCTGGTTGACGGTGATGTTCATGCCGTCAAGGTTCTTCCCATTTTTAGGGTTTAGGTTTAAGTTTATTAGGTTTTAGGGTTTAGGTTTAGGTTTAGGTTTATTAGTTTTTAAGGTTTAAGTTTACTTTTTAATTTATTTAGTTACTTTAGGTTTAGGTTTAGGGTTTGGGGTTTAGGATTTAGGGTTTAAGGTTAGTGTTTAGGGTTTAGGGTTTAGGATTTAAAGCTTTTTAGGGTTTAGCGTATAGGTTGTAGGTTTAGGGTTTAGGGTTTAGAGTTTAGTGTTTATGATTTAGGGTTTATGATGGTTATTTAAAATTAAGTAAACAAGTGGGTTTAGATTTATTTAGTTTATTTTTTATTTATTTTAGTTTAATTTATTTTTTATTTTTATTTAGGTTTATTTTTTATTTTTATTTAATTTAATTTATTTATTTTATGTTTCTTTATTTTAGTTTAGGTTTTTTAATTATATTTATTTTTTAGGTTTAGGTTTATGTTTAGGTTTATTTTTTTAGTTTAGTTTTATTTTTATTTTTTTGGTTTAGGTTTTATTTTTTTATATTTAGGTTTAGGTTTAGGTTTTTATTTTATTTTTTGAGGTTTTGGTTTTAGGTTTTTATTTTAGGTTTTTTTTTAGATTTTATTTTATAATTTTGGTTTAGATTTATTTTTAATTTATTTTATTTTATTTTGTTTAGCATTTGGTTTAAGTTTAGTTTATTTTAGGTTTAGGTTTAGGTTTTGGTTTTATTAATTTTAGTTTAGGTTTAGGTTTATTTTACTTTTCTTTTAAGTTTACATTTTTCTAGTTTAGGGTTTAAATTTTATATTTTATTTTTTTAGATTTTATTTTTGGGTTTTTTTAGGTTTAAGTTTTATTTAGTTTTTATTTTATTTTTATATGTTTATATTATTTTTATTTTAGGTTAAGTTTTTATTTTATTTAAGTTTTCTTATTTTTTTAGTTTAGTTTAGGTTTTTATTTAATTAATTTATTTTATTTTTTCCTTATGTTTAGGTTTAGCTTTTAGTTTATGTTTTTATTTTATTTTATTTTTGATTTTATTTTGGTTTAAGTTTATTTATTTATTTTCTTATTAGGTTTTATTTAGTTTAGGTTTAGGCTTTTAGCTTTTTAGGGTTTAGGGTTTAGGGTTTAGGGTTTAGGGTTAGGGTTTATTTATTTATTTTTTATTTATTTTTTAGATTTTTTTAGGTTTAGGTTTTTATTTTCTTTTTATTTTATTTTATTTTAGGTTTAGTTTTTATATTATTTAGGTTTTTAATTTTTTTTATTTTAGTTTATGTTTTTATTTATTTTATTTTAGTTTATTTTTCTTTTTTGGGTTTAGGTTTAGGTTTATGTTGTATTTTATGTTTTTATTTTATTTTATATTTTTAATTTAATTAGATTTAGGTTTTATTATTTATTTTATTTTTAGGTTTTATTTAGTTTAGGTTTTAGGTTTTTATTTTAATTTTATTTTTAGGTTTTATTATTTTACTTTAGGTTTAGGTTTTTTTTTATTTTATTTTATTTAGTTTAGGGTTTAGGTTTAGTTTAATTTATGTTTAGGAATAAGTTTTATTTATTTTAGTTTTGTTTATTTAGTTTAGGATTAGGTTTCTTTTATTTTTATTTTAGGTTTTATTTTTTTTTAGTTTAAGGTTTAGGTTTTATTTTTTATTTATTTTTAAGTTTACATTTTAGATTTATGTTTTTATTTAGTTTTTATTTTATTTTATTATAGGTTTATTTTTAAGTTTTTTTATATTTTACGTTTAGTTTCTATTTTATTTAGGTTTTTTGGCCTTAGATTTATTTCATTTTTTAGTTTAGTTTAGTTTTTTATTTATTTTATTTTAATTTTTTTTAATTAGTTTATTTTATTTTCTTAAGGTTTAGGTTTAGGTTTTTTTATTTATTTTATTTTTATGTTTTATTTAGTTTAGGTTTAAGTTTTTTTGTTTTTAGGGTTTTAGGTTTAAGGTTTATGGTTTAGGGTTTAGGGTTTTAGGGTTTGGGGTTTAGGGCTTTAGGGTTTTGTGTTTAGGGTTAGGGTTTAGGGTTTAGCGTTTAGTGTTTAGGCTTTAGAGTTTAGGGTTTTTGGAGTTTAAGGTTTAGGGTTTAGGGTTTAGGGTTTAGGGTTAGCTTAGATTTTAGGGTTAGTTTAGGGTTTAGGGTTTAAGGTTTAGAGTTTAGGTTTTAGAGTTTTAGGTTTTTAGGGTTTTGGATTTAGGGTTTAGGGTTAGTTTAGGGTTTATGGTTTTAGGGTTTAGGGTTTAGGGTTTAAGATTTAGGGTTGTATGTTTATGGTTTAAGGTTTAGGTTTTAGGGCATAGGATTGAGGGTTTAGGGTTTTACAGTTTTATTGTTTAGGGATTTTAGGGCTTAGGATTTAGGGTTTAAGTTTTAGGTTTAGGGTTTAGCATTTTTTTTTATTATTATTTTTTTAATAAAGAACAAATTTAGTTTCAATATTTCTTCTTTGTGATTTCATCAACCATGTAACACACCATGTTTTCGAAGACACAAGTGATGACATAGATTAAAAGTGAGCATGCATAGAGCAAATCAAAAACCCTAGATAACATAGTCTCAAGTAGCAGGATCTACCATCATATCCCCGATCTCTCCCTCTACCACCACCACAATTGTAACTTCTGTCCCTCCTCTTTCCACCATAACCACCACTGCTCCGACCACCACCTCCATATCTACTAGCACATTAAGATCCCCCACCACCACTACTATAATTGCTGCCTCCACCTTTGCCTATACCACCGGATATGGACTGAGCTTGGTTGACGGTGATGGTCCTACCACTAAGGTTCTGCAAATTTTTATGGTTTTGGTTTAGGTTTAGGTTTATTAGATTTTAGGCTTTAGGATTATTTTTTTTAATTTGTTTAGTTACTTTAGCTTAAGTTTATGGTTTGGGGTTTAGGATTTAGGGTTTAAGGTTTAGGGCTTAGGGTTTAGGTTTTTTTTCAAAAAAATTAAAAAAACTGGTAGGTTTAAGTTTACTTAGTTGATTATTTATTTATTTTATTTTTTATTTTTTATTTTTGCTAACATTTAATTTTATTTTTTTTAGTTTTTTTAGGTTTAATTTTTTTAGTTTAGTTTACATTTTTATTTATTTTATTTTATTTAGTTTTTATTTTTTTATTATAATTTATTTTTAGTTTTAGGTTTAAGTTTAGGTTTAGGTTTTAGTTTAGGTTTTTATTTTATTTTATTTAGGTTTAGGATTTTTATTTATTTTATATTTATGTTTTATTTAGTTTAGGTTTAGGTTTCTAGGTTTTCATGGTTTTGGGTTTAGTATTTAAGGTTTGGGGTTTAGGGTTGTAGGTTTTATGGTTTAGGGTTTAGGGTTTAGAGTTTAGGGTTTAGGGTTTAAGGTTTTAGGGTTTAGGGTTTAGGGTGTATGTTTTAGGGTTTAGGATTATGTTAAGGGTTTAGGGTTTAGGGTTAGTTTTAGGGTTTAGGGTTTAGGATTTGGGGTTTAGGTTTTAGGGTTTAGGGTTTAAGGGTTTATTTTTTAAATTAAAAAGTTGTTAGGTTTAGGTTTATTTAGTTTACTATATTTATTTTAGATTAGTTTTTCTATTTAAGTTTATTTTTTAGGCTTAAGTTTTTGTTTAGGTTTATTTTTTAGTTTAGTTTTATTTTCATTTTATTTTTTAGGTTTAGGTTTTATTTTTTATTTTTGGTTTAAATTTAGATTTTATTTCATTTTTTTAAGTTTAGGTTTTAGGGTTTTATTTTAGGTTTAGTTTGAGTTTATTTTTTAGTTTAGGTTTAGGTTTAATTTTACTTTATTTTATTTTATTTAGTTTAGGTAGGTTTTGTTTATTTTAGGTTTAGGTTTTATTTATTTTACTTTAGTTTATTTTAGTTTAGGTTTAGGTTTATTTTATTTTGTTTATTTTAAGGTTAGGTTTTTATTTGGTTTTTATTTTATTTTATTTTAATTTTTTTATTTTAGGTTTAATTTTATTTTATTTGGGTTTTTGAATTTTAGGTTTATTTTATTTTTTAGGTTAGTTTAAGTTTTTATTTATTTTATTTTAGTTTTGTTTTTATTTTTTATATTATTTTATTTTTAGGTTTAGGTTTAGGTCTAGGTTTTAGTTTGGGTTTTATTTTAATTATTTAATTTTATTTAGTTTTATATTTTTATATTTATTTTATTTTTAGGTTTTATTTAGTTTAGGTTTAGTTTTGTAAGTTTTTTAGGTTTACGGTTTAGGGTTGTAGGTTTTAGGGTTTAGGGTTTAGGGTTTAGGGTTTAGGTTTTAGTTTATAAGGTTTAACATTTTAGGGTTTAATGTTTAGGGTTTAGGGTTTAAGGTTTAGTGTTGTAGGTTTAGAATTAGTTTTAGGGTTTAGGATTAGGGCTTTCTTCTTTTTTTATTTTTTTTTAATTTAGTAAACTTGTAGGTTTAAGTTTATTTAGTTTATTATTTATTTATTTTTATTTATTTTATTTTTTATTTTTATTTAGTTTTATATTTATTTCCATTTTTATTTAGTTTTATTTTATTTCCATTTTATTTCAGTTTAACTTTAATTTATTTTTTATTTTAGTTTTAATTCTTATTTTATTTAAGTTTTTTATTTTTAGTTTAGTTTAGGTTTTTATTTATTTTATTTTAGTTTAGTTATTATTATTTTTTCATTTTAGGTTTAGGTTTAGGTTTAGGTTTCTAGCTTTTTAGGGTTTAGAATTTATGGTTTAGGCTTTAGGGTTTGGGGTTTAAGGTTTAGGGTTTAGGGTTAAGGGATTAGGGTTTGGGTTTTAGTATTTAGGGTTTAGGGTTTATGGTTTATGTTTCTTATGGTTTAGGGTTTAGGGTTTAAATTTTAGGTTTATAGTTCAAGTTTTAGTTTAGGGTTTAAGGTTTTTGGTTTTTTTTAATAGAGAACAAATTCAGTTTCAACATTTATTATTTTTGATTTGATCAACTAAGTAACACACCAAGTTTTCTAAGACACTAGTGATGACATAGATAAAAAATGAGAATGTATAGAGCAAATTAAAAATGCTAGATAGCTATGACTGTCTCTACTATAAAGATAGAGTTCCATAAGCAGTAGATCGGACCGTTTGTTCTTCAATTTCTCCAGTTCCCATCAGAACACCCTGACCTCTCACGTAGCAGGATCCACCATCATATCCTCGATCTTTCTCTCCGTCACTACCACGGCTGTAACTTCCGTCGCTCTTCCCGTCTCCATAAAAACCACTACTCCTACCACCACTTCCATGTCCACCAACACCATCAGATCTCCCACTAGCACTGCAATAACCACCGCCAATTCTAGACTGAACCTAGTTGATAGTGATGTACCTGTCATCAAGGTTCTGCACATTTTTAAGGTTTAGGTTTAAGTTTAGGTTTATTAGGTTTTAGGGTTTAAGTTTATTTTTTAATTTATTTAGTTATTTTAAGTTTAGGTTTAGGGTTTAGGGTTTAGTGTTAGGGTTTGGGGATTAGTGTTTAGGGTTTAGGGATTTAGGGTTTATGCTTTTATGGTTTAAGGTTTATGGTTTAGGGTTTAGGGTTGAGGGTTTTAGGGCTTATGCTTTTAGGTTTTAGGATTTAGAGTTTGGGTTTAGGGTTTACAGTTTAGGGTTATTTAGGGTATAGGATTTGGGGTTTAGGGTTTTGGGTTGTAGGTTTAAGGCATAGGGTTTAGGGTTTAGGATTTAAGGTTTAAGGTTTTTTTAAAGAAAATTTAAGTAAATCGGTTGGTCTAAATTTATTTAGTTTATTTTTTATTTATTTTAATATATTTTATTTTATTTAGTTTATTTATTTATTTAGTTTATTTATCTTAATTTAGGTTTTATCCTAATTTTTATTTTAGTTTTAGTTTAGGTGTAGGTTTAGGTTTTAGTTTTAGGGTTGGGGTTTAGGCTTAGGTATGTGAGGTGGCATAGGTTATATGATCAGTTAGGGTTTAGGTCAGTGGGGGCCATGGGTTTAGGGTTGGTTAGGTGTGGTTTATGGTTTAGGGTTTGAGTTTAGGGAGTGTAGAGGTTTAGGCAGTGGTAGAAAGGTGGGTAAACCAGGATCATGGTTTAGGGGTTTAGGGTAGAGAGGATTAAGGTTTAGGGTTTAGGGTTTAAGGTTTAGGTTTAGGGTTTAGGGGTTTAGCCAGGGTTTAGGTTAATTTTAGGGTTTAGGGTTTAGTTTAGTGTTTAGGATTTAGTGTGGGTAGGTGGGTTTTTTAAAAGAATCTTGTAGGTTTCACGATTTTATTTAGTTTATTTTAGATTTTTATTTAGGTATATTTTTTATTTTTATTTAGTTTAGTTTATTTATTTTTGTTTTAATTAGTTTAGTTTAGTTTTTTTTAGCTTATTTTTTAGGTTTATGTTGATTTTTTTAATTTATTTTTATTTTTATTTTATATTTTAGACTTAGGATTTATTTTTTATTTTTAGGTGTAGGTTTAGGCTTTTGTTTTACTTTTTTGAGGTTTAGATTTTAGGTTTAATTTTATGTTTTCTTTTTTAGTTTAGATTTTGGTTTATTTTTTGTTTATTTTAGTTTTTTCTATTTCATTTAGTTTAAGTTTAGGTTTAGGTTTAGTTTAATTTATTTAAATTTAGGTTTAGGTTTATTTTTTTTTTAGGTTTACATTTTTTTTGTAAATTTATGGTTTAGGTTTTCTTTTTTATTTATTTTTAAGTTATATTTTAAGGTTTATTATTCAAGTTTAGGTTTTTATTTAGTTTTTATTTTATTTTATTTTTGGCTGATTTTAATTTTATTATACGTTTAGGTTTTACTTTTAGGTTTATTTTATTTTTTTAGTTTAGTTTAGGATTTTATTTCTTTTATTTTAGTTTAATTTTTATTTTTTATTTTATTATATTTTGAGGTTTAGGTTTTTATTTTATTTTCTTAGGTTTACATTTTAAGTTTTCATTTTAGGTTTATTTTAAAGTTTTATTTTTTAGTTTAAGTTTAGACTTATTTTTAGTTTATTTTATTTTATTTTAGTTTAGGTTTAGGTTTAAGTTTTATTTATTTTAGTTTAGTTTTAGTTTAGCTTTAGTTTATATTATTTATTTTAATTTTTTTATTCTTAGGTTTATTTTTTTGTTTAGTTTAGGTTTTATTTATTTTATTTTAGTTTATTTTATTAGTTTATTTTATTTTATTTTTAGGTTTAGGTTTAGGTTTTTATTTTATTTTATTTTTTAACTTATTTAGGTTAAAGCTTTTTATTTATTTTATTTTAGGTTTTATTTAGTGCAGCTTTAGGTTTTTAAGTTTTTAGGGTTAAGGGTTTAGGGTTTAGGGTTTAGGGTTGTAGGTTTTAGGGTATAGGGTTTAGTGTTTAGTGTTTAAGTTTTAGGTTTTATAGTTTAGGGTTTAGGATTTAGGGGTTTTAGGGTTTAGCGTTTACATTTTAGGTTTAAGGTTCACATTTTAGTTTAGGGTTTTTGATTTTTAGTTTTTTTTAACAAAGAATAAATTGATATTCAACATTTCTTCTTTTTGATTTCATCAACCAAGTAACAAACCAAGGTTTTTTAAGACACAAGAGAAGACATAAATAAAAATGAGCACTCATAGAGAAAATAAAAAACCCTAGATAACTAGACCTGTATATACTGTAAATACATAGTTCCATAAGCAACAAATTGAATCATCGTTCTTCAGTTTCTCCAGTTACCATCAGAACCACCTTGGCCTCTCGAGTTGCGAGATCCACCATCATATCTCAAATTTCTCCCTCCGCCACCATCACGGCTGTAACCTTCATCGCTCCTCCCGACTCTATAACCACCACTGCTCACCAGCACCTCCATATCCACCAACACCTCCATATCCCCCACCACCACTATGATAATGGCCTCATCTGCCTTCGCCTCCACTACCAGATCTAGACTGAGCACGGCTGACAATGATATTCCTGTCATCTAGGTTCTGCCAATTTTTAGAGTTTAGGTTTAGGTTTAGGTTTGTTAGGTTTTAGGATTTAGGTTTAGGTTTAGGTTTATTAGGTTTTAGGACTTATGTTTACTTTTTAATTTATTTAGTTATTTTAGGTTTAGGTTTAGGGTTTGGGGTTTAGGGTTTAGGGTTTAGAGCTAGTGTTTAAGGTTTAGTGTTTAGGATTTATGGTTTAGGGTTTAGGGTTTAGGGTTTTAGGGTTTATGCTTTTAGGGTTTAGGGTACAGGGTTATGGTTTAGGGTTTAGGGTTTGGGTTTAGGGTTTATGGTTGTTTGTTTAGTGTTTAGGATTTAGGGTTTAGGGTTTAGGGTTTAGGATTTAGGGTTTATGATTTTTTTAAAAAATTAAGTAAACTTGTAGGTTTAGGTTTATTTAGTTTATTTTTATTTATTTTAGTTTATTTCATTTTTTATTTTTATTTCATTTAGTTTATTTATTTTAAGTTTATTTATTTTAGTTTATTTTTTAGGTTTATGTTTAGGTTTAGGTTTATTTTTTTAGTTTAGTTTTATTTTTTTTTATTTTTTAGGTTTAGGTTTTTTTTTTTTGGTTTAGATTTATGTTTTTATTTTATTTTTTTAATGTTTAGGTTTTAGGTTTTTAAGTTTATTTTTAGATATTATTTTTTAGTTTTAGTTTAGGTTTATTTTTAGTTAATTTTATTTTATTAAATTTACCTTTTCATTTAGGTTTAGTTTATTTTAGTTTAGGTTTTATTTATTTTTGTTTAGGTTAAGGTTTATTTTAAATTTATTTTATGTTTAGGTTTTTTTTAGATTAAGGTTTAGGTTTTATTTTTTATTTATTTTTAGGTTTTTATTTATTTTTTATTTTATTATTTTATACTTATCTTATTTTAATTTAGATTTAGTATTTATTTTGTTTAGTTTTTTTATTTTTTATAGTTTAGTTTAGGTTTTTATTTATTTTATTTAGTTTAGTTTTATTTTATTTTATTCTCTTTCTATGTTTAGGTTTAGGTTTTAGTTTACGTTTTTATTTTATTTTAGTTTTATTTTATTGTGGTTTAGGTTTTTTATTTTATTTTGGTTTAATTTTATTTATTTATTTTATTCTTTGGTTTTATTTAGTTTAGGTTTAGGTTTTTAGCTTTTTAGGGTTTAGGGATTAGGGTTTAGGGCTTCGAGTTAGTTTAGGGTTTAGGGTTTGTGGTTTAAGGTTTAGGGTTTAGGGTTGTAGGTTACGGAGTTTGGGATTTAGGGTTTAGGGTTTAAGGTTCTGGGTTTAGGGTCTTAATGTTTAGGGTTTAGGGTTATGGTTTTTATCTATTTATTTTTTATTTATTTTTAGATTTATTTTAGGTTTATGTTTTTATTTTGTTTTATTTTATTTTATTTTAAAATTTGATCATTTTTATTTTAGGTTTAGTTTTTATATTATTTAGGTTTTTTGGTTTTTAGTTTAGTTTAGGTTTTTATTTATTTTATTTTAGTTTATTTTTTTTTCTTTTTTGGTTTAGGTTTAGGTTTAGGTTGTAGTTTTTATTTTTATTTTATTTAAGTTTAATTTTTTTATTTATTTTATTTTTAGGTTTTCAGTTTTTATTTTAGGATTATTTTTAGGTTTTTATTTTTTAGTTTAGGTCTAGGTTTGTTTTTAGTTTAATTTTATTTATTTAGTTTGGGGTTTAGGTTTAGTTTATTTTAGGTTTAGGTATAGGTTTTATTTATTTTAATTTAGTTTATTTTAGTTTTGGTTTAGGTTTATTTATTTTGTTTATTTTATTTTTATTTTAGGCTTAGGGTTTAGGTTTTATTTTTTGTTTATTTTTAGGTTTATTTTTTATGTTTAGGTTTTTTATTTAGTTTTATTTTATTTTAGGCTTACTTTAAGTTTATTTTATTTTATTTTACCTTTAGTTTTATTTTATTTAAGTTTTCATTCTTAGTTTATTTTATTTTTTTTTTTGTTTAGTTTAGGTTTTATATATTTTATTTTAGTTTATTTTTATTAGTTTATTTTATTTTATTTTTAGGTTTAGTTTTAGTTTTATTTATTTATTTTTTTTTAGGTTTTATTTAGCTTTGGTTTAGGTTTTTGGTTTTTAGGGAATACGGTTTAGGGTTTATGGTTTAGGGTTTACGATTTTAGGGTTTAGGGCTTTAGGGTTTAAGGTTTAGGATTAGGGTTTAGGGTTTAAGGTTTAGTGTTTAGGCCTTAGGGTTTAAGGGTTTCAAGGTTTAGGGTTAGTTTAGGGTTTAAGGTTAGTTTATGGTTTAGGGTTTAAAGTTTGGGGTTTCAACTTCAAGGTTTATGGTTTTTAGGATTTTTAGGATTTTGGGTTTAGCATTTAGGGTTAGTTTAGTATTTAGAGTTTAGGGTCTTAGGGTTTAGGGTTTAGGGTTAGGGTTAAGGTTTAGGGTTTAGGGTTTAGGGTGTAGTGTTTAGGGTTTTTAGGGTTTAGGGTTTATAGTTTAGGTTTTTGGTTTAGGATTTAGGGTTTTTATTAATATTATTTTTTTTAACAAAGAACAAATTTAGATTCAACATTTCTTCTTTGTGATTTTATCAACCATGTAACACACCAAGATTTCTAAGACATAAGCGTATAGAGCAAATCAAAACCCTAGAAGCTGAATCATCTCTCTTGTAGAGACAAGTTCCATATCACGTAGGATCTGTTGTTCTTCTTTTTCAGTTCACCGAGCCACCTCGACCTCTCGAGTAGTGGGATCTACCATCATAGCCCCGATCTCTCCCTCCACCACTACCATTTTGTAACCTCCAGCTCCTCTTGCCACACATAACCACAACCTCCATATCCACCATCATCTCCACCTTCGCCTCCACCGCGGGATCTAGAATGAGCTTGGTTGATGATGATGTTTCTGCCATCAAGGTTCTACCTATTCTTAGGGTTTAGGTTTAGGTTTAGTTTTATTAGGTCTTAGGATTTAGGGTTTAATGTTTAGGGTTAAGGGTTTAGGGTTTAAGGTTTAGGGTTAAGGGTTTTTTAGGGTTTAGGGTTTAGGGTTGTAGGTTTATAGTTTAGGGTCTATGGTTAGTTTTATGGTTTAGGGTTTAGGTTTTAAGGTTTAGGATTTAGTGTTTAGGGTTTAGGGTTTATGGTTTAGGGTTTTTTTTGAAATGAATTAAAGAAATTGGTAGGTTTAGGATTATTTAGTTTATTTTATATTTTAATTTAGGTATATTTTTTATTTTTATTTAGTTTAGTTTTCTATTTTATGTTTATTTATTTTAGTTTAGGATTTTTATTTTAGTTTATTTTTTTGGTTTAGGTTTTATTTATCATTTTTAGGTTTTTATTTTATTATTTTAGGTTTAGGTTTTAGGTTTTTATTTTAGGCTTTCTTATGTTTTATTTTTTAGTTTAGGCTTAGGTTTATTTTAAGTTTATTTTATTTTATTTAGTTTAGGTTTAGGTTTAGGTTTAGTTTAGTTTAGTTTAGGTTTAGGTTTTATTTATTTTAGTTTAGTTTATTTTAGTTTGGTTTATGTTTATTTTATTTTTATTTTTGGTTTAGGTTTTTTTTGGTTTAAGGTTTAGATTTTATTTTTCAATTTATTTTTAGGTTTTATTTTTAGGTTTACTATTTAGGTTTAGGTTTTTATTTAGTCTTTATTTTATTTTACCTTATGTTTATTTTATTTTTATATTATGTTAAGGTTTTTAAATTTTAGTTTAGTTTAGGTTTTTTTTATTTTAGTTTAGTTTTAAGTTTTTAGTTTTTATTTTTTATTTTTCTAACTTTAGGTCTAAGTTTAGGTTTTAGTTTATGTTTTTATTTTCTTTTACTTTTTATTTGATTTTGGTTTAGGTTTTTTATTTATTTATTTATTTATTTTTTATTTAGTTTAGGTTTAGGTTTTTAGCTTTTTAAGGTTTACGGTTTAAGGTTAGTTTAAGGTTTAGGGTTTAAGGTTTAGGGTTTAAGGTTTAGGGTTTAGGTTTTAGGTTTACGATTTAAGTTTTAGTTTAGTGTTTAGGGTTTTTTGTTTTTTTTAATAGAGAATAATTTTCAATTCAACATTTCTTCTTTTTGATTTCATCAACCAAGTAACACTTTAAGTTTTCTAAGATGAAAATGATGATAGAGATAAAAAGTGACCATGCATAGAGCAAATCAAGCAGCCCAGATAACTTGAACCATCTCTACTGTAAAGACACAGTTCTATAAGCAATAGATCAGATTGACCATTCTTCCATTTCTCGAGTTCCCTTCGGAACCATCCCGACCTCTCGAGCAGTGGAATCCACCATCATATCCTGGATATCTCCCTCCGCCACCACCATGATTGAAACATTCGTCGCTCTTCCCACCTCCATAACCACTATAGCTCCAACCACCACCTTCATATCCACCAGCCCCTCTAGATCCCCCACCACCACTGCGATAACTACTGCCTCCTCCTTCACCTACCCTACCAGATCTAGATTAAGCCTGGCTAACGATGATGTTTCATCCATCAAGGGTCTGCCCATTCTTAGGGTTTAGGTTAAAGTTTATTATGTTTTAGGGTTTAGATTTATTGTATAATTTATTTAGTTACTTTAGGTTTAGGTTTAGGGTTTCATGTTTGCGGAGTAGGATTTAGGGTTTAGGGTTAGTGTTCAGGGTTTTTTGTTCAGGGTTTAGGGTTTATGGTTTATGGGTTTATGCTTTTATAGTTTAGGGTTTTGGATTTAAGGTTAGGGTTTAGGGTTTAGGGTTTAGGGTTGTAGGTTTAGGGTTTAAGGTTTATGATTTAGGATTTTTGGTTTTTTTAAAACAAATTAAGTAAACTGGTAAGTTTAGGTTTAATTAGTTTATTTTTTTTCTTTATTTTAGTTTATTGTATGTTTTATTTATATTTATGTTTATTTTTCATTTTTATTTAGTTTAGTTTATTTATTTTAAGTTTATTTATTTCAGTTTAGGTTTTTTATTTTAGTTTATTTTTTAGGTTTAGGTTTAGGTTTAAGTTTATTTTTTAGTTGAGTTTTATTTTTATTTTATTTTATATGTGTAAGTTTTATTTTTTTACCTCTAGGTTTAGGTTTAAGTTTTTATTTTATTTTTTTAGGTTTATGTTTTAGATTTTTATTTTAAGATTATTTTTAGGCTTTATTTTTTAGTTTAGGTTTAGGTTTATTTTTGGTTTATTTTATTTTATTTAGTTTAAGTTTAGTTTATTTTATGTTTAGGTTTAGATTTTACTTATTTTAGTTTAGTTTATTTTAGTTTAGGTTTAGGTTTATTTTATTTTAATTTTAGGTTTATGTTTTTTTTAGCTTAAGGTTTAGGTTTTATTACATATTTATTTTTAGGATTATTTTTTAGGTTTAGGTTTTTATTTAGTTTATATTTTCTTAGGTTTATTTTATTTTTATTTTCCTTTTAGTTTTTATTTTATTTAGGTTTTTTATTCTTAGGTATGTATTATTTTTTTAGTTTAGTTTAGGTTTTTATTTATTTTATTTTAGTTTATTTTTTATTAGTTTTTATTTTATTTTATTTTTTTTATTTTATTTAGGTTTAGGTTATATATATATATATATATATATATATATAGGTTTTATTTAGTTTAAGTTTAGGTTTTTAGGTTTTTAGGATTTATGGTTTAGGGTTTAGGGTTTTAAGATTTAGGGTGTTAGGGTTTAGTGTTTAAGGTTTACTATTTAGGCTCTAGGGTTTAAGGTTTATGATTATTAGGGTTTACGGTTTAGGGTTATTAGGGTTTACAGTTTAAAGTTTATGGATAGTTTAGGGTTTAGGGTTTAGTGTTCAGGGCTTAGGCTTTATGGTTTAGGGTTTTTAGAGTTTAGGGTTTAGGGTTTTGGGTTTAGGGTTTAGGGTTTAGGATTTTAGAGTTTAGGGTTTAGGTTTTAGAGTTCACGGTTAGTGTTTAGGGTTAGCTTAGGGTTTAGGCTTTAAGGTTTTTTAGGGTTTAGGGTTCTAGGTTTAGTGTTTAGGGTTTTTAATTAGTTTTAGGGTTTAAGGTTTTTTTTAAAAAAAAAAAATTAAGTAAACCAATAGGTTTAAGTTTATTTAGTTTATGTGGTTATTTTTATTTATTTTAGTTTATTTTATTTTATATTTTTATTTAGGTTTATTTTTTATTTTTATTTAGTTTAGTTTATTTATTTTAGGTTTTTTTGGTTTATTTTTTAGGTTTAGGTTAATGTTTTTTTTGTTTAGTTTTATTTTTATTTTATTTTTTAAGTTTTGGTTTTCTTTTTTGTTTTTAGGTTTAGATTTAGGATTTTATTTTTTTATTTTTGGTTTAAGCTTTAAGTATTTATTTTTATTTATTTTTTAGTTTAAGTTTAGGTTTAATTTTAGTTTATTTTATTTTATTTAGTTTGGGTTTAGGTTTAGTTTATTTTAGGTTTAGGTTTATATTTTATTTATTTCTGTTTAATTTATTTTAGTTTTGGTTTATGTTTATTTAATTTTTTTATATTTGGTTTAGTTTTTTTTTAAGTTTAGGGTTTATGTTTTATTTTTTATTTATTTATTTTGGTTTATTTTTTTTGGTTTAGGTTTTTATTTAATTTTTATTTTATTTTAATTTAGGTTTTATTTTATTTTTATTTTATGTTTAGTTTTTATTTTATTTAGGTTTTTTATTTTTAAGTTTATTTTATTTTTTTAGTGTAGTTTAGGTTTTTATTTATTTTATTTTAGTTTAGTTTTTATTTTTATTTGATTTTAATTTGAGGTTTAGGTTTTGGTTTTAGTTTAGGTTTTTATTTAATTTTATTTAGGTTATGTTTTATTTATTTATTTGATTTTTAGGGTTTATTTAGTTTAGGTTTAGGTTTTAGGATTTAGGGTTTAGGGTTTAGGGTTTAGGTTTTAAGTTTAGCATTTAGGTTTTAGTTTAGGGTTTAGGGTTTTTTATATTAGGTTTAATTTTATTTTTTTTAACAGAGAACAAATTAAAATTCAACATTTCTTCTTTATGATTTCATCAACCAAGTAACAAACCAGGGAAGTGAGGTAATCAAATGACTTCCTATGGGCTAGCTAAAGCCTCGTGTTTTCGGGATGTCCAGACTATATTCCCATTAGCATTCAATCTTATACAAATCAACATATGAATAGAGAAAAGGGAACTCAACATTCATACACTTAAGCTATAAGCACATGCATTTCTTATGTATTTATAACTAAAATGATAACACATTATTTTTCATTTATAAGCTTTTGAAAAATACAATTGGATTTAATAGTTATAATAGCCACTGATATATTAAATTAAATCAACACATGCAAGCTTACATTAAAAAATCCACTTTGTTTTACTTGATTTTGAAAAGGTGGATGCATTAATTCAAATGACATACCAAATTTAACATGATTGGAAAGAGGACAATCAAATATAGGCATGTGATTTATTCAATCAAACTAGTTCTCAAGGACAATCAAATCAAATAAAATTACTTAAAGCAAACCAAAGCTTCTTTAATAATTAAGTTTTTGGATTTGATTATATTTAAAGAGGGGAAGATAAATCATCACTTGTTATTTTAGACCCATTCCCACATTAGTGATTTAATTTAATTTAAGGAAATGTAATTAAGTTAATTTTATGGGTTAAATAAGTTAAACCCTTAATTAGATGAATTAATTACCCTTACTTATGTCACCTTAAAGTAATTAACTAAATAATTATGAGCCAACATGATATGCATGGAAAATAAACTTGCAATGATCCTAGGAAATAAATGGTCCTTATGCAATTGGCTCATGAGTAATAGTTAGTTTGATTAAGGGACTTAACTAATTACTCTTATAGTTTTCCCACACATGTGGACTAACCATAATTTCATTAAACTCCTTTAGGTTTTTAAACACCAAAGATCTACCCCATGATTTAATTTATTAAGGTCATGTGATTATGATTTCATTGATTAAGTGATTTAATTAATTAGTTAAATATTAATTAATTCCATTTAAAAAAAGGCTAAAATGAACTTAGTGAAAGGGGTACCAACCGTATTCCTTAGTTCACTTACTATTTAACAATTATTAATAAGCTTAATTAACCAATTTGTTACTGTTCATGGGATCAGTTGATCATTAATTAACTTAAAAGGATAGTTAAGGTTTAATTGGTAAATTTTCCTAATTAAGTGAGCAATAAATTCCAAAAAAATCATGAGAGGTAGAGGTCATCCCATTAAACTAACCCACAAAATTTAGGATTAATTGCTCAACTAATCAAGGAGTAATTAAGCTAATTAATTTTATAATTAAACCTTAATTACTGTTCAAAATTAGTTATGATCATTTTAAATAATTCTCCTCTAAAATACTTTAAAATGAGCATTTATTTGCATTTTTTTATTTCTCTATGATTTTTATGATTTTTAGAAGTTTCAGCCATTAAAAATGATTAATTAAGCCTAAATAAAGCTTAATCCTGTTGGAACCAGGTGGTGCGTAGACATGGTGCACTTTTTACATGGCACGCTGATGCGGTGCGCTTTCCACATGGCATAGAGGCATTGGCTACTTAAAACTTATCTGACTCCGTGCCATGTGGCAGGGGTGGACCGCTTTCTGATCAACCAGATGCGCTTTCACGTCCATCATCCAATTTAAGATCGGACGACTATCATTAATCCCATAACTTAATAAGATTAAATCAGATCGATATAGCTGATCTAATCACGACCGTCTATTCCAATCACGTAGAATGGACAGTGTGTGACCTAATGTCATGCAGGTGAGGGAGAATGGAGACTATCCACCATTGCTCACTTAATTTGAGCTTACCTGAGCTTGGATCAACTCCAAAAGGATTCCACACCTTCATGCCATCAATCAGAGGGGATCCAATGGTCAAGATCACAGGAGATGCAAGTTTTCTTCAAAAAACTCTGACCCATTTTGCCTAAGGATCAGTTTTGGAAGCATACCTCATCGGAGCTCAAGACTGGCCACTTGAACGATTAAGGAAGCTTCATCTAGTGGATATGAAACCCTGTTGAGCAGTAATTGGATCAATTCTTTGATGTTCGCTCAGAAGACCATGATCCAATGATTTGGAGCTCAGCTTTGATCGAAGTCACACCTCTAGAGATCGGGAAACTTGGGAGATGATTTGTTCTTGCTCGACGAGGCCTAGGGAAGGTGTGTGCAATGTTAATTTAAATTTGATGGTGAAATGGGGAAGTCAGGTCAGAAATGGGAGCGCCATATTTTAGGATGGCTCTAACAGGTCATCTTGGGTAGCGAGGGCTCTGAGGAATGATTTTTGTGTGTGTTTGAGTTGAAATGAGAGGGTGTAGACCTGATCTAACATCATGTAAGTGAGGGAGAATGGAGTCTATCCACCATTGTTCACTTGATCCGAGCTTGAGCTGGATCAACTCAAAGATTCCACACCTTCACGATAATAATCGGAGGAGATCCAATTGTCAAGATCACATGAGATGTAAGTTTTATTCAAAATGGTCCAACCCATTTTGATTAAGGATCGATTTTGGAAGTATACCTCACCAGAGCTCAAGACTAGCTGCTTGAATGATTAAGGAAGCTTCATCTAATGGAAATGAAGCCCTATTGATCCCATGACCTAAGGGTAGAATGATCATTTGGCATTGGATTTGATTTGGCCAAATTTGAAATGAGCCAAAAGTGGGTTAGCCCAAATTTCAAGTCAAATGGAGTCGATTTGGTTAGGTTTGGCTCAATTTGACTCATTTAGATCAAATTAGGTTAGGTTGCATCAAGTTGACCAATTGGTCAAATTAGATCAAACCAAGAGCTGGACCAAGTTCATATAATTATTTGGGATGTTTTGGTTCAATTGGTTTTGTTTGGTTTTTCTTAGATTTGATTTTGGCTCATTTGAAATCATTTGGGTCAAATGGGTTAAGTTGATTAAATTGACCAAATTAGCCAAATCAACATGGATTAAGTGTTGGTTTGGGTTTAGTTGACTAATTGAAGAAGATTATTGCAGGCTTTGGTTTCAATTAATTTGGATTTAGTTTTGATTTAGGCCAACTTGACCCTTTAGGTCAATTTGGGCTAAGTAGGTCAATTGGGTTCAATTGTGTCTAATCATAACTTTGGTCAAGTTCAATAATCAATTTGGAATGAACTTGAGGCATTTATTGCAATCAATTTGGTTTATATTTTGATTTGACCCAATTTGGTCTTTTAGGTCAATTTCGGTCAACTTGGGTCAAGAGGGCTAATTGGAGTTAGTTTGACTCAATTGAAGGTCAAGTCATATTTAAATATTATTTTTGATTTTGTATGAATCATTTGTTTTAAGAGATTGGTCTTAGGTTGTAATTTGGCTAGTTTAGGTTCATATGGGTTAAGGGGTTGACTTGGTTTGACCCAATTTGTGATAATTGATCAACCTAGGTTGATCAACAATCATGATGGGAGGTTTTAATGGGCTTGGTTCAACCTAATTTTGGTAGGATTCGAATTTGGCTCAAATAGGTCAAATTGCTCACTTAAGGTCAAGTGGACCAATTGGGTATAGTTAGCTTGATTTTTGGTTGAGTTTGATTTAGTTGAGTTTATATATGGATTTGGGATTGATATATAAATTCAATTCCAATTAGCTTTGGTTCATTTGAACATTCTAAGTCAAAAGGGCTAAGGTGGGTTTGACTTGGGATGATTTTGGTTTGGCTTGATGATTATATATTTTATTTATATTTATGAATATAATTGAAGGTATGATTGATTCATGAGAAAATCAATTGAATTTGGGTTTTAGAATGAAGGAATTTGGCTAAGTCCATGGAGTTGGGTCATGTGGCTTAGGTTTGGATTTTGCTATAGTTTGATTTATTTTTGTTGATTTAAATGTATATTTCAATTAAATTTGTGAAGATGATTGAAAATATGATTGAACTGTGAGAAAATCAATTGAGTTTGACTTGATTTAGATTAAAATTTGGCTAAGTCCATGGGTAGGTCATGTGGCTTAGGAAGGCTTTTGATTTAATTTGATTAAGTTCAATTTAGTTTTTATCATTTGAAAATAAATTTGATTAATATTTAAGAAGATGATTGAAGATATAAATTGATTATGAGAAAATTAATTGATTTTGGATTGATTTGGATTAAGATTTGGCTACATCCATGGGATAGGTCATATTTCTTAGGAAGGGTTTCAAGTTTGGATTTTATCATGGGCTTCAATCATTTGGTTTTTGAATTTGGGTTTGGATTTAGATTTGAATTTGATGTTTGAATTGAACTTGAAGTTTGGTTTGAGAAGGTGAACATGGATTGGATTTGGGTTATCTAGGTGAACTATCCTAATCCCTAAAGCATACGCTAATCTTATGGTTAACCCTTCTAAGTCTTTGGGCTTAGGTTAAGTGTTTACCTAATTGTTAGAAGTGTCTTATGACTAGGAAACTATTAGTGCCTAGAAGATTCCTAAGTCTAAGATGGGAACATTGAATTTACACTCCAAAAGCGAGATTAACGGGCCTTAGGCTCCATAGTGTTGCCCTTGGAGATAGATGATTGAAAGAAAGAATCCAAGTTTCACATTATAGACTCAGATACATCTTTCAATGCTTTGCTTAAGAGACCATAAATACATGAACAACATAGTTCCATCCTCTCTACATCAGTGTATGAAGTTCATGAGAGGTGGGATCATCTACTATGTCAAAGGAGATCTCAAGCGATTTATGGTTCACGTGGTCGGCATATATGAGATGCAGCTTACTACCTCCCTCAAAATCAACAAGTCTATTCTCGTAAAATCTAGTTCATTGGATCAATCTTATATATTTAGCGCGCTAGCCAACTCTTCTCAGTAGTAGATTCCCTTGGAGGTGATAGTTGAGCAAGATAGTGATGAAGATCGGGCTCCAAAGTAAAGCATAAGTGTCTCCAAGTGTTTATGTGAAATAGTTAGACATCAATTGGGAACCTTAGCTCTAAGCCACTTTCTCTTAAAAGGCGAGGGTTTGGTAGTTAAGGCCTAAGTCATCCACGAATACTTTGAAAGACTCTTAAGGACTAGGATTTCATCAGTGGGTCTAGTCAATGATGATGATTACTACTTAGTAATCACCAATCATTTGGAATCTGATAGGTTCTGTTAAAATCATATTAACTCATATGAGGAGATGTGCTTAGAAACTTCAGATAATCCAGATGATTTTGAAGTCAAAGATGTACTACCAGAGTTCAAAGAAGAGATCAAGTCAACCATCGACGAGCTCAAAGAAATCAACTTAAGAGCTGAAGAAGATCCATGTCTGACATACACCAGTTCTTTGTTGAATGAAATTAAAACCAATGACTTAGTTAGGCTATTAACTGAGTTTAAGGTCTGCTTTGCATGGAGTTATTAATACATGCTTGGATTGGCTTCTAATGTAATGATCAATAAACTAGTAATAGAGCCTACTGCTAATCCTATCAAACAAGTTCCTAGATGCATATGATTAGACATAGAATAATAGGCCATTTATGATGCCAAGAAATTGATTGATGTTGGCTTCATCTGAGGAGAAACATACCCTACCTGGTTAGCCAGTGTCATCCAAGCTAAGAAAAAGAATGGCCAAATTCACATATGAGTCAATTTTAGGGATTTAAATAAGGTATGTCCAAAAGATGAATTTCTACTACCAATCCCGAAGCTGATGGTGGACATTACCTCATCTCATGTAGTCTTCTATTTTATGGATGGATTATCTGGATATAATAAAATAAAGATGGCCCCACAAGATGAAAGAAACACTGCTTTTAGAACTCATATTAGAATCTATTATTATAAGGTCAGGCCTTTCAACCGTAAAACTATTGATGCTACATACTAGCGAGCTATGTCTCAAATCTTCAATGAACTCATCCATCATTAAATCGAGTGTTGTGTCGATGATCTCATGGTCAAAAGTATAGAATAAGAAGACTATCTCTTTGACTTGAGAGTAGTTTTCAAACAGTTAAGACAATTTAACCTCAAAATGAACCCCCTTAAGTGTACATTCGGAGTACCTTCAGAGAAATTCCTTAGGTTTGTTGTCTGACACCAGGGAATCAAAATTGATCCAGAGAAGATTAAGGCGTTATTAGAAATGCCACCTCCTAAAAGTTTAACTTAACTTTGATTATTGCAAGGGTGGTTGGCATATCTAAGATGTTTTATATCCAACTTATCGAGAAGATATCATCCATTCTCAGCACTTATCAAAAATGATGCAAAGTTCAAGTGGGATGACAAGTGTGAACATGCCTTCAAAGAAATCAAGCATTACTTGATGATATCCCTGGTTGAAGCAGCCCCTATCCCAGACAACCAGCTCATACTTTACGCTAATACGTTAGACGACTCCCTTAGTACTTTGTTGGCCCAAGCCAATGTCGAAGGGAAGGAAAATGTAATATACTACCTCAACCATCATCTAATCCTTGCAAAGGCTAATTATCAACTCATTGAGAAGCATTTCATTGCTTTAATCTTTTCATTCCAAAAGCTACAACACTACATGTTTCATCATAAGGTGAACTTAATCTTTAAGTCCAATCCATTACAGTGTCTCATGACACGGCTGACACTATCCGAATGGTTGGCAAGACTGTCCATGATCCTCTCATAATTTAACATTACATTTGTACCCTTCCATGCATTGAAAGGAGAAACACAAGTAGATTTTTTAGCAGCACACCCACTTCCTACTAACTCTAAGCATCTAGAACATCAACATCTTCAGAGATTCTCAGCTAGTTATCAACCAAATTGCTGGGTCCTACAAGGTTATAAAGCTTAAGCTCCATCATTACCATAAGTATACCATGGAGTTGTTGGCCCAAATCCTAGAGGTTACCATTTATAAGATTCCTCAAGGAGAGAATGCCATAGCGTATGCTTTAGCCAAGCTTTCTAAGGAGTTCGCATGTCTGGAAGAAGTTTCCATATTAATAAATGTCCAAAATAGACAAGTCTTATCCCTTATTGATATTGAACTCAACAAATAGTACTTTCTTGAAGGGGAGGTTTCCATTGCCAAGAAAGATGAGGAGTTAGATTGGAGGCAACCATTCATGGATTACCTAAATAAAGGCAAACTACCTCAAGAGATGTCCCAAGCCCATAAGATGAAGTAGAGAGCATTTTCCTATGCTCTTGTGGATGGTGTCTTGTACTAACGGTCTTTCAATCATATGTGGTTATGTTATTTAGACAAGCACGAAGCCCATAAAATTGTGACCAAGGTACATTCAAGATTATGTGGAGCCAACCAATCTGGTTCGACGATGAAAGCCAAGATTAAGAGACTAGGATACTACTGACCATCGATGATCAATGATTGCATGGATACAACTAGGCGATGCCACCAATGTTAAATACACGATGTGGTCCTACACTAACCACTTAATATTCTACCTCTTACATTGGCCTCATTATTATTTGAGTGTTGGCGTATCAACATAGTGGGTTCGATTAATCCTCCTTCTTCCAAGGGTCATCAGTTCATCCTAGCTGCTACTGACTACTAATCCAAATAGGCAAAGGCGATTCCACTCAAAGAGATCATAACATAGCATGTGCCCTATTTTTTTAGGAACCATATTGTATATAGGTTCAGAGTGCCTTAATGAATTATATTTAATAATGGTACTTCATTCAAGAGCATCGAGATCAACAACTTTGCCCACAGACACAACACATATTGGACATATTCTATCATCAAATTCCTAAGGGAAAATTACTTAGCATAAGCCTTCAACAAAGCTCTCATCTAAATACGGAAGAAGACACTCAATAACAACAAGAGACAGTGGCATGAGCAATTAGTTGAAGCCTTGTAGGCCTTCCACACCAATTATAAAACTCCAACTCAGTCTAGTCCATTCACCTTATTGTATGGGTCCAAAGCCATTCTACCATTAGAAGCCCAACTCCCATCACTAAGGATAGCTATGGGTAGTAAGATGAAAATAGAGCAGAATGCTAAGTTATGGTTAAAAAAGCTTGAAGGTTTAGAGGAGAGAGTCCTACGAGCATGACAAAACCTCGACTTGTACAAAGCTAAAATGATTCAATCTCATAATAAGTTGGTCCATCTTAGATCTTTCGAAGTAGGAGAGCTTATTTTAGTTCTAAGGAGACTGATTGTTGCTTATCGTAAGATGGGAGGCAAGTTTGAACTTACTTGGGAAGGCCCTATTTTCATAGAGAAGGAGTACCAAAGGGGATCTTATCAGGTTATTAATCATAATGGAGAGCACCCAATGCTTCCAATCAATGGGCTCTACTTAGAAAAATATTATAAATCATGTTTGAAAATAACTATTATTAATAAAAATTCCATTTCAAACAAAATCTATTCCATGTTTAAAGTATTCTTGTTTACAAATCCTCCATGATGTGTTTAGGGTAGGTATAAGGAACCAAAGCAGAATCCTATCCTTCATCGACACAACACAAAAAAAACTACACACAAACATATAAAATAAACACTTATCTTTTGTCTCGGGCTACTTTGAGTTGAGATAATGCCTCCAATGGCACTCACTCATTAGCTGCTCTAGGTTAGGCTAGTGTTCTACCCTACTAGTGTGCACCTAGTGTTCTTCTTGCTTTAGAGGATATAAGTCTGCTACACTTTCCTTCCTTACTCGGCTACCACACATCGGCAAAGGCCTTATTAGTTTGGTAGGCCTTACTGCGTAGTCGATAAGCTACCTCATGTTGGCTTCATTTAAGAGAATGTGAGTCTACTATGCTTTCTTCTTGGATTAGCCATCGTGCACTAACTAGGTCGAGTATATTTGAGGTTTAGGATAAGTCCCCTAGTAGCTCCTTCTCTCCTAACTTCTTCAAGTCTGGGTCAAGTCCTTCCTCGGGGCTCCCCACTTAGTAGTCGCTCTAGGTCAGATAGCATCTATCCTACGGATGAAAAACTATCTCGATTATCAATTTTGCTTGGAAAGTTGAATGCTTACACTCTTTCTTTCCAGATTGAACATTGTACACCAACGAACACCTAAGGCTAGTTGGTTCTCACTATGTTGATGGATACACCACTCATGCTGATGGATACACCTTAGGTTGGTTGGTTCTTGCACCTTAGGATACACCACTCATGGCCGTTGTAAGTTTACTATGTTTTCTCTTTTAGTTAGCCACTGTACACCTATAGGCTTTCTTTTTAGGGCTCAAGATAATGCCCCTAGTAGCTCCTCCCCTGTGGGCACTATATTTGGAACACATCCTTTGCGACCCCATTTAGACACTACCTAGGTTACTATCAGATTGAACAATTCTTCTTTCCTAATAACCACCTTATGGTTGGAGAATTCATCTTATGGATGTGCAGATTCTCCCTTGGTCTAGTAAATCTGAGATAGGTAAAGGATGACATGGCCTCTTCTCAGTGTGGTTCCTCACACACCAACAGGGTCCACATAAATATATAAATAAAATATATCTTCACTTATGGATTAAGAGGACACCCCTAGCGATACCTCTTTCTAAGCAGGTATCCTATCTTTAGAGCAGTGTTAGCAAAACTTCTTTTATGAATCACCTAACTACTCTTAAGTTAATATAAGTCCTGAGTGGCATTCACTCAATAGTTTCCCCTAAGTCAGGTTTGATTTGTTCTGCTATCAACATGTCATCTCAATGGTTATTCCCTGCTTTAGAAGATGTAAGCCTACTACACCTTCTTCCTAGCACAGTTGTTGGACACTGAAAGGAAATACCTTAGGTTGGCTAGCTCTACCCCATAACCAATATGCTATCCCATTGGATTTGTAAATCTAAGATAGGATAAGTCCAATATAGCCCCTTCTCAGTGGGTCCATCACACACTGACATGGTCCATAAATAAAATCTATCAAATTTGGTAGAGCTCACATCCCTAGTGGATATGCCCTCAATTCAAAATTAAACAAAATAAACAAATCATATCAAATCATATAAAATTAAGATAAAATTAATCCTGACTACTTTTGAATTCACATAAGTCCCCAATGACATTCACTTAATAGTCACCTTAGGTCAGGTTTGATTTGTTGTGCATCCAATATATCACCCCAATAGTTGTTCCTCACTTTGGAAGATGTAAGTCTGCTATGCCTTTTTCTTAGCATAGTTGTTGTACACTGAAAGGAAACCCCTTAGGTTGGCTAGCTCTACCTCGCAGTCATTAAACTATCCCTTTGGATTTGTAAACCTGATGTACGTCAAGGATGATATAGTCCCTTCTTAGTGGGTCCATCATGCACCGACATGATCCATACATTAACTCAGATTAAATTAAACCCAATCTAATTTTCCCCAGTAGAGTTAAATTACACCCTCCTCCCCAGTGGGGCCCCAAATCATATATAAATAAGTCAAACAAACAAATCAAATTCAAAACCAACCTCCATAATGGAGCCAAATTAAACCAACTTCCCTAGTAGAGTCTAAATCAAAGAAATCCAACCAAATTGTTATCCCCAACAAATACATCCCCAAATAAATCTATTAAATCAAACTCAAATCCCAATACCTAGTGGATAGCCTGAACTTATTTCCCTAATTGAAAGTTCACATACCCAATCACTAGAAGATTCGAGCCCATATCTCTAGCAGACTCGAGCCCATATCTCTAGCAATATGCCTCCACATCAATTAAAATAAAACAAATTAAAGTAGATTAGATCTTAGTCCCTAGTGGATTACAGATTCTTATCACCAATGAATCTTCTTTCCATAAATCATATAATCAAATTAAATTCAAACCTTATCCCCATCAAATTTTCTTCTTCTATGCCCTCAACATAGACCCCTCACATGTCATGTCCAATGCATGTGTGATCCCCAAGTGGATCTCCCACCATGTCCTTGACAAGGAATTCTCATCAAAACTTATTTCTTCTCTTATGCACACCTTTAATACTTTAACCAAAAGCTTTACAATGTATTCATTCAATTTACATCATCTTAACATTGTAATCAACATTTTATGATTTATGATGGTGCAAGCTCAAACTAACTATGCAATATCATGCTAAACATATTATAGTGTGAATTAACACACTATATTATATTATAATATATGATGTTATATTATAATTTGCTATAATATAATATATTATCTAACATTACACCTCTTTAGAATCACTTAAAAAGAACAAATAACAAAATTTTCTCAAAATATAAATAATGTTCATTTTGGATGTAAAATTGTTATTTTTCTATTAGAAATGATACAAAATAGCATAATTTTAGTGTTGCTCCTTGGTGTGTGCCATGAATTTGGCCAAATTGTTCCATCTCAACCTTCAAATTAAATTTTTGTTAGTTTTCACCCATTGTATTATAACAAATGTAAAACATACTAAAAAGTACAATAACATTAAGTAACACACCAGCACATTCATATATATGTGAAGTTTTATTGTTATGTACATTATATTTTAATATGCTTTCATATAATATATTATCTTACATTATACCTTAAAATGAATAACTTTATGCAAAAAATTTATAAAATTTGGTTGAAAAATGTACATTAATTTTGGATGAAAAATTCCATTATTTTGATTAAATGACACACCATAGCACACCCCCAATGATGTTGCCTAAAGCTTACTTTAAATTTGGCTAAATCCCATCATCTCAGCCTATAAATCAGTATTTTTATAACTTATACTAGTGCAAACTCTACTACATAATACTATAACAAACAAAAATATGCTAAACAACAAGTAGTAATACACAATAGTATGTTATAATGCATGATGCTACTCTATGTTATAGCATCTTATATTATAATACTCTATAACATATTATATTATACTATATTGCATATCAAATCGCAATGGATTTCTTAAAATAAAAAAATCTTAAAATTAGTCTAAAAAATAAAAACTATATATTTTAGTCGTATCACTTACATATTTTAAATTAAAATAATATTTTATGATTCCATGCTCTACCTATTATGAATTTGGCAAAATTTCACCTTTTTAAAGTCTAAGTTATCATTTTTATAAACAATGCTACTATAGGCTCGATTGCATGACTGTAAAATACTAAAAGAATTTAAAATGTGCAGAACAATATATTATGATATATGATGTTATACTATGCTACAACATATAATATTTATTTTAAAAATAAAATCTTACTTTTTAGACTACAAGTGGCGTAGCACACCTTTGGTACTACAACCTAATGCCCACTTCAAATTTAACAAATTTCATCATTTGATTTATTAAATCAATATTTTTATGATTTATATTAATATAGACTATAGGGCACAATACCATAATATACTAAAACATTTCAAAGCATCTTATAACATCCAAAAACACAACACTACATGCTCAAATATATGATGCTACATTATACTATAATATATGGTATTATAATACAATTTTTGGTATTCAAGTCTCAATTAATCAAGGGAAAGTCTATTGAAGACATTTTCTTTAGCTCTAATAACTATGTTAGGATTAGATAATTCTTTAGATCAACTCCTAATGACATCATTATTCAATGTTTATGGTTTAGGTTTAGGGTTTACGGTTTAGAGTTTAAGGTATAGGGTTTTATGTTTTAGGATTTAGGGTTTAGGGTTTTAGGGTTTAGGGTTTGGGTTTAGGGTTTAGGGTTTAGGGTTTTAGGATTTTAAGGTTTAATGTTTAGGGTTTAGGGTTAAGAGTTTAGGCTTTTTAGGGTTTATGATTTAAGGTTTAGGGTTTAGGGTTTAAGTTTTAGGTTTATGGTTTATGGTTTATGTTTTAGTTTAGGGTTTAGGGTTTAGGATTTAGGGTTTAGAGTTTAAGATTTTTTTTAACAAAGAATAAATTAAGATCAACATTTCTTCTTTTTGATTTCATCAACCAAGTAGCACCCCAAGTTTTCTAAGACACACGCGTTGAAATAAATAAAAAATGGGCACCCATAGAGCAAATCAAAAACCCTAGATAAGTAGAATCATCTTTGTTGTAAAGACATAGTTCCATAAGCATTCGATTGGATTGGTAGTTCATCAATTTCTCTAATTCCCATTAGAACTAACCCTACCTCTCGAGTAGTGGGATTCACCATTATATCCTCGATCTCTCCCTCCGCTACCACCACAACTATAACCTCCGTCGCTCCTCTGGCCTCCATAACCACCAATGCTCTGTCCACTACCTCCATGAACCGTCAAGTCCCCACATGATAACTCATTCTACCCCTCCACCTCTAGATTCAAAGTACGCCAAGTAGATGGCAATGTTCCTACTATTATGTTTCTACCCATTCTTAAGGTTTAGGGTTCAGGGTTAGTTTAGAGTTTAGGGTTTAGGTTTAGTTTTGGGTTTAAGGTTTCTAGTTTTTTATTTAAGGTTTAGATTTTAGGGTTAGGGTTTATGGTTTAGGGTTTTAGGGCTTAGGGTTTAGGGCTTAGGGTTTAAGGATTTATGGTTTAAGGTTTAGGGTTTAGGGTTTAGTGTTTATGGTTTAGGGTTTTAGAGGGTTTAGGGTTTTTGATTTAGGGTTTAGGGTTTTTTGTTTAATTAAGTAAATTAGTAGGTTTAGGTTTATTTAGTTAATTTTTTATTTATTTGAGATTATTTTTTATTTTATTTTAATTTTTATTTTGTTTAGTTTATTTATTTTGGGTTTATTTATTTTAATTTAGGTGTTTTATTTAATATATTTTTAAGTTTAGGTTTATTTTTAGTTGAGTTTTATTTTTATTTTATTTTTTAGGTTTAGGTTTTATTTTTTATTTTTAGGTTTAGGTTTTTATTTTATTTTTTTAGGTTTAGGTTTTAGGATTTTATTTTGGGTTTATTTTTAGGTTTTACTTTTTAGTTTAGGTGTATGTTTATTTTTAGTTTAATTTATTTTATTTAGTTTAGGTTTATGTATTTTAGTTTAGTTTTTTCTTGTTAAGGTTCAGGTTTATTTTATTTTGTTTATTTTATTTTTATTTTAAGTTTAGGTTTTTTTTAGTTTAAGGTTTAGGTTCTATTATTTATTTATTTTTAAGTTTACTTTTTCAGTTTAGGTTTTTATAATGTTTTTATTTTATTTATTTTAGGTTTATTTTATGTTTATTTTATTTATTATATTTTATTTAGGTTTAGGTTCTTTTATTTATTTTATGTTATGGTTTTATTTACCTTAGATTTAGGTTTTCAGGTTTTTAGGGTTTAAGGTTTAGGGTTTAAGGTTTTAGGGTTTAGGGTTTTAAGGCTTAGGGTTTTGGATTAGGCTTTAAGGTTTAGGGTTAAATGTTTAGGCTTTAGTTTAGGGTTTAGGGTTAGTTTAGAGTGGTTTAGTTAGTTTTAGGCTTTAGGGTTTTGTGTTTAGGTTTAGGGTTTAGGGTTGTTAGTTTAGGGTTTAGGGTTTAGGTTTATGATTTTTAGGGTTTAGGGTTTTTAGGTTTAGGGTTGTTAGGGTTTAAGGTTTAGTTATAGTTGGTTTATGGTTAGGGGTTTAGGTTTAGGGTTTAGGGTTTAGGATTTAGGATTTAGGATTGAGGGTTTAGTGTTTAAGGTTTTGGGATTTTTTTAAATTAAGTAAACCGATAGGTTTAGGTTTATTTAGTTTATATTTATTTATTTTAGATTATTTTATTTTTAATTTTTATTTAGGTTTATATTTTATTTTTATTTATTTTAGTTTATTTATTTTAGGATTTTTTATTTTAGTTTATTTTATTAGGTTTAGGTTTAGGTTTACACTTATTTATTATTTTGGTTTTATTTGTATTTTATTTTTTAGGTTTAGGTTTTATTTTTTTATTTTAGGTTAGGTTTTATTTTATTTTTCTTAGGTTTAGGTTTTTTTATTTTAGGTTTATTTTAGGTTTTCTTTTATTTTATTTAGTTTAGGGATTATGTTTAGTTTATTTTAGGTTTAGGTTTAGGTTTTTTTATTTTAGTTTAGTTTTAAGTTTATTTTATTTTGTTTATTTTATTTTAGCTTTAGGGTTTTTTTTAGTTTAGGGTTTAGGTTTTTTTATTTATTTTTAGGTTTAGGTTTTATTTAGTTTTATTTTATTTTATTTAAGGTTTATTTTTTTTTTTATTCTTAGTTTTATTTTATTTAGATTTTTTTTATTTTAGGTTTATTTTATTTCTTTAGTTTAGTTTAGCTTTTATTTATTTTATTTTAGATTAGTTTTTCTTTTTTATTTTCTTTTATTTTTTACATTTAGGTTTAGGTTTAAGTTAAGGTTTAGGTTTCAGTCATAGTTTAGGTTTTTATTTTAATTTATTTTCTATTTTATTTAGGTTTAGGTTTATTTATTTATTTATTTTTATGTTTAATTTAGTTTAGGATTAGGTTTTAGGATTTTAAGGTTTAGGGTTTAGGGTTTAGGGTTTAGGGTTTAGGTTTAGGGTTTGGGGTTTAGGGTTTAGGGTTTAGGGTTGTAGGTTTTAGGGTTTAGTATTTAAGGTTTAAGGTTTAAGGTTTGGGGTTTAAGGTTTAGGGTTTAGGGTTTTAAGGTTTAGAGTTTAGTGTTTAGGGTTGTAGGTTTAGGGTTTAGTGGTAATTTTAAGGTTTAGGGTTTAGGGTTAGGGTTTTTTTTAAAAAATTAAGTAAACTGACACGTTTAGGGTTAATTAGCTTATTTAGTTTATTTTTCAATTATTTTAATTTATTTTTTAATTATTTTAGTTTATTTTATTTTTATTTTTATTTATGTTTATTTTAATTTTATTCAGTTTAGTTTATTTATCTCAGGTTTATTTATTTTAATTTAGGTTTTTTGTTTTAGTTTAGTTTTTAGGTTAAATTTTAGGTTTATGTTTATTTTTTTGGTTTAGTTTTATTTTTTATTTTATTTTTATTCTTGGTTTAGGCTTTAGGTTTTTATTTTAGATTTATGTTTATGTTTAGTTTTTTAGTTTAGGTTTAGGTTTATTTTTAGTTTATTTTATTTTATTTAGGGTTTAGGTTTAGGTATAAGTTTAGTTTATTTTAGGTTTAGGTTTAGGTTTTATTTATTTTAGTTTAGTTTATTTTAGTTTAGGATTAGGCTTATTTTTTTTATTTTAGGTTTAGGTTTTTTATTATAGTTTAGGGTTTAGGTTTTAATTTTTATTTATTTTTAGGTTTTATTTTTAGGTTTATTTCTTAGGTTTAGGTTTTTATTTAGTTTTTATTTTATTTTATTGTAGGTTAATTTTATTTTAATTTTAGGTTTAGTTTTTTTATTTAGGTTTTTTATTTTTTTTCAATTAATTTAGGTATTTATTCATTTTATTTTAGTTTAGTTTTTAATTTTTATTTTATTTTTTATTAGGTTTAGGTTTATGTTTTAGTTTAGGTTTTTATTTTTTTTATTTTATTATTTTATGTGGGATTTGTTTTTATTTATTTATTTTATTTTTAGGTTTTATTTAGTTTAGGCCTAGGTTTTTAGCTTTTTATGGTTTAGGGTTTAGGGTTTAGGCTTTTAGGATTTAAGGTTTAGGGTTTAGGGTTTAGGGTTTTTAGGATTCAAGGTTTAGGTTTTAGGGTTTAGGGTTTAATAAGGGGTTTTTGTTTTTTTTAACATAGAAGAAATTCATACTCAATATTTCTTCTTTTCGGATTCACCAACGAAGTAACACACCAAGTTTTCTAAGACACAAGCGATGACATAGATAAAAAATGAGCATGCATAGAGCAAATCAAAAACTTTAGATAACTAGAATCGTCTCTACTATAAGATAGCTCCATAAGCTGCAGATCGGACTAGCCATTCTGTAGTTTCTCCAGTTCCTATAGAACCATCACAGCCTCTCTTGTAGTGGGATCCACCATTATATCCCTCCGTCACCACCACGATTGTAACCTCCTTCGCTCTTCCATCATGCCCTTGCTCGACCACCTCCTCCAAAACCCACCACCACTCACGGATCATCTTCACCTCCACCACTAGATCTTAACTGAGCCTAGTTGATGGTGACATTCCTGCCATCAAGATTCTGCCTATTCTTAGGGTTTAGGTTTATTAGGTTTTATGGTTTAGGTTTATCTTTTAATTTATTTAATTACTTTAGGTTTAGGTTTAGGTTTAGGTTTAGGGTTTAGGGTTTAAGGTTTAAGGTTTTAGGGTTTATGCTTTAAGGGTTTATGGTTTAGGGTTAGTGTTTAGGGTTTAAGGTTTTAGGTTTTAGGGTTTAGAGTTTAGGGCTAGGGCTTAAGGTTTATGGCATCGTGTTTAGGCTTTACGGTTTAGGGTTTTGATGGTTTATGGTTTAGGGTTTAGGGTTAAGGGTTATCTTAGGGTTTAGGATTAGTTTAGGGTTTAGGGTTTTAGGATTTAGGGTTTAGGTTTTAAGGTTTAGGGTTTTGGGTTTTTTAGGGTTTAGGGTTTAGGGTTGTAGGTTTAGTGTATAGGGTTTACGATTAGTTTTAGAGCTTAGGGTTAGGGTTTAGGGTTCATGATTTAAGGTTTAGGGTTGGGTTTTTTTTTAAAGTTAAGTAAACTGGTAGGTTTAAGTTTATTTAGTTTATTATATATTTATTTTATCTTATTTATTTTTATTTAGGTTTATTTTTTATATTTATATATTTAGTTTATTTAGTTTAGGTTTTTTTATTTTAGTTTACATTTTTAATTTTAGTTTATTTTTTAGGTTTAGGTTTATGTTTATGTTTATTTTTATTTTATTTTATATGTTTAGGTTTTATTTTTTATTTTTAGGTTTAGGTTTAGGTTTTTATTTTATTTTTTTAGGTTTAGTTTTAGGTTTTATTTTTGGTTTATTTTTAGGTTTTATTTATCAATTTAGGTTTAGGTTTAGGGTTGTAGGTTTTAGGGTTTAGGGTTTAGGGTGTAAGATTTAGGGTTTAGGGTTTCGGGTTTGGGGTTTAGGGTTTAAGATTTTAGGGTTTAGGGTTTAGGGTATAGGGTTAAGGGTTTATGGTTTAGGGTTAGGGTTTTTATTTTATTCAATTTTATATTTCTTTATTTAGGGTTTAGGATTTAGGGTTAGTTTAGTGTTTAGGGTTGTAGGTTTAGGGTTTAGGGTTTAGAGTTAGTTTTAGGGTTTAGGGTTTAGGATTTAGGGCTTAGGGTTTAGGGTTTAGTGTTTTTAGACAAAGAAAATGATAGTTTTAAGTTTATTTAGTTTATTTAGGATTTATTTTAGTTTATTTTATTTTTTATTTTTATATAGGTTTATTTTTTATTTTTATTCAATATATTTTAGTATTATTTGTTATAGGTTACACTATTTATTTTAGTTTATCTTTTAGGTTTAGGTTTAGGTTTATTTTTCTTTTTTAGTTTAGTTTTATATTTATATTCTTTTTTAAGTTCAAGTTTTAATTTTTATTTTTAGGTTTAGGTTTAGGTTTTTATTTTACTTTTTTAGGTTTAGGTTGTAGGTTTTTATTTTCGATTTAATTTTAGGTATAGGTTTATTTTTAGCTTGTTTTATTTTAATTATTTTATGGTTTAGGTATAGTTTAATTTTAGTTTATGTTAAGGTTTTATTTATTTTAGTTTACTTTATCTTAGTTTAGGTTTAGGTTTATTTTATTTTTTTTATTTTAGGTTTAGGTTTTCTTTTTAGTTTATGGTTTAGGTTTTATATTTTATTTATTTTTAGTTTTATTTTATTTTTATCTTATGTTTAGTTTATTTTATTTAGGTTTTTTATTTTTAGGTTTATTTTATTTTTTTTTAGTTTAGTTTAGGTTTTTATTTATTTTATTTTAGTTTAGTTTTAATTTTTTAATTTATTTTAATTTTAGCTTTAGGTTTTGGCTTATGTTCAAGTTTTAGGTTTTAGTTGAGGTTTTTATTTTATTTTATTTCAGTTTAGGTTTTTTTTAAAAAAAATATTTTTAGGTTTTGCTTTTTATGTTTTTAAGGTTTAGGATTTAGGGTTTAGGGTTCAGGATTTAGGGTTATAGGTTTTAGGGTTTAGGGTTTAGGGTTAACAGTTTATTGTTCAGGATTTAGGGTTTAGGCTTTACGATTTAGGGTTTTAGGGTTTAGGGTTATAGGTTAAGGGTTTAGGGTTTATGGTTTAGGATTTAAGGTTAGTGTATGTTTTTATTTTTAATTTATTTATTTTTTATTTGGGGTTTTGGATTTTGGATTAGTTTAGGGCATAGGGTTTAGGGTTTAGTGTTGTAGGTTTAGGGTTGTAGGTTTAGAGGTTTGGGTTTAGGGTTAGTTTTAGGGTTTAGAGTTTTGGGTTTGGGGTTGTAGGTTTAGGGATAGTTTTAGGGTAAGGATTTCTTTTCATATTGTTTTATTTTCTCTAAATTAAGTAAACTGGTAGGTTTAGGTTTAGGTTTAGGTTTAGGTCTTTATTTTATTTTTTAAGGTTTAGGTTTTAGGTTTTTATTTTCGGTTTAATTTTAGTTTTAGCTTTATTTTTGGCTTATTTTATTTTATTTATTTTATGGTTTAGGTTTAGTTTAGTTTCAGTTTATGTTAAGGTTTTATTTATTTTAGTTTACTTTATCTTAGTTTAGGTTTGGGTTTATTTTTTTTTTTTAGGTTTAGGTTTTCTTTTTAGTTTACGATTTAGGTTTTATATTTTATTTATTTTTAGTTTCATTTTATTTTTATCTTATGTTTAGTTTTTATTTTATTTAGGTTTTTTATTTTTAGGTTTATTTTATTTTTTTAGTTTAGTTTAGTTTTTTATTTATTTTATTTTATTTTAGTTTTAATTTGTTAATTTATTTTAATTTTAGCTTTAGGATTTGGTTTATGTTCAAGTTTAAGTTTAGGTTTTAGTTGAGGTTTTTATTTTATTTTATTTAGGTTTATATTTTTTTTAAACAAAATTATTTTTATTTTTTGTTTAGTTTAGGTTTAGGTTTTTAGGATTTTAAGGTATAGGGTTTAGGGTTTAGGGTTTTTTTTTTTTTTTTTTTTTTTTTAGGGAAGCCCCATGTAGGGGTATTTTATTGCCACAAAAAGAGGGTTACAAGGTCCTTAAAGGGGATAAACTCCAGAACTACTACTCAAAGAGCTACAATTAGCCTAAGGAGTAAATCCTATCTAAGTACATCCAAGAGTAAAAGAAAGCATAAAACAATCAAAAGATACAAGATGATTAACATAATAAAAATAAGATTAAAATATGCTCTGGAGGATGTTGGAATGCATGATAATTTGGAGCAGACCTGCACAAGAAGGAGAGAGAATCACCTGCAAAGTTATAATAAGAGTGTTATAGGTTTTAGGGTTTAGGGTTTAGGGTTAAGGGTTTATGCTTCAGGATTTAGGGTTTACGGTTAACAATTTAGGGTTTTAGGATTTAGGGTTGTAGTTTAAGGGTGTATGGTTTAAGGTTTAGGATTTACGGTTAGTGTTTATTTTTATTTTTGATTATTTATTTTCTATTTAGGGTTTAGGGTTTTGGGTTAGTTTAGGGCATAAGGTTTAGGGTTTAGTGTTGTAGGTTTAGGGTTATAGGTTTAGGGGTTTGGGTTTAGGGTTAGTTTTAGGTTTTAAAGTTTTGGGTTTGGGGTTGTAGGTTTAGGGATTATTTTATGGTTAGGGTTTTTTTTTTCATATTGTTTTATTTTCTCTAAATTATGTAAACTGGTAGGTTTAGGTTTATTTAGTTTTTATTTATTTATTTCAGTTAATTTAATTTTTTATTTTGATTTTGGTTTATTTTTATTTTTATTTTTTTAAGTTCATTTAATTTAGGTTTTTTATTTTGGTTTATTTTTTAGGTTTAGGTTTGGATTTATGTTTATTTTTTCTATTAATTTTATTTTTTATTTTATTATTTAGGTTTACATTTTATTTTTTTATTTTTAGGTTTAGGTTTTAGGTTTTTATTTTAGGTTTATTTTTAGGTTTTATTTTTTAGTTTAGGTTTAGATTTATTTTTGGCTTATTTTATTTTATTTAGTTTAGGTTTAGGTTAAAGCTTAGTTTATTTTAGGTTTAGGTTTAGGCTTTATTTTAGTTTAGTTTATTTTAGTTTAGGTTTTGGTTTATTTTATTTCTATTTTAGGTTTAGGTTTTTTTTTAGTTTAGGTTTTATTTTTTATTTATTTTTTGGTTTTATTTTTTTAGGTTTAAGGTTTTATTTAGTTTTTATTTTATTTTACATTAGTTTTATTTCATTTCTATTATAGGTTTAATTTTTATTTTATTTAAGTTTTTAATTTTTTTAGTTTAGTTTAGGTATTTCATTATTTTATTTTATTTTAGTCATTATTATTTTTATTTTATTTTCTTTTCGGGTTTAGGTTTATGTTTAGGTTGTAGTTTATGTTTTTATTTTATTTAGGTTTGGGTTTTTTATTTATTTTATTTTTACGTTTTATTTAGTTTATGTTTTAGGTTTTTATTTTAGGTTTATTTTTCAATTTTCTTTTCTAATTTAGGTTTAGAGTTATTTTTAGTTTAATTTTTTTATTCAGTTTAGGGTTTAGAATTAGGTTATTTTAGGTTTAGTTTTAGGTTTTATTTATTTTAATTTAATTTATTTTAGTTTATGTCTAGGTTTATTATATTTTATTTATTTTAATCTTATTTTAGGTTTCGATGTTTTTTAGTTTAGGGTTTTGGTTTTATTTTTTATTTATTTTTAGGTTTTGATTTTTATTTAATTTTTATTTTATTTTTGTTTTTTATTCTTAGGCCTTTTTTGTTTAGTTTAGGTTTTTATTTATTTATTTTTATTTCATTTTTTATTAGTTTATTTATTTTATTTTTAGGTTTTGGTTTATTTATTTATTTTATTTTTAAGTTTTAATTAGTTTATGTTTATGTTTTTAGGTTTTTAGGGTTTAGGGTTTAGGATTTAAGATTTTAGGGTTTAGGGTTTTAAGATTTTAGGTTTAGGGTTAGGGTTTAGGGTTTAGTGTTTAGGCTTTAAGGTTTAGGATTTTTAGGGTTTATAATTTAGGGTTTAGGGTTTAGGGTTTAAGGGTTGTAGGTTTTATGGTTTGGGGTTTAGGGTTTAGGGTTGAGGGTTTAGGGTTTTAGGGTTTAGGGTTTATGATTTTAGGGTTTAGGGTTGTATGTTAAGGATTTAGGTTTAATTTTAAGGTTTATGGTTTAGGGTTAGGGTTTTTAATTTATTTTTAATTTATTTTTTTATTTAGGGCTTATGGTTTAGGCTTTAGGCTTTAGGGTTTAGGGTTTAGAGTTGTACATTTACCATTGTACGTTTAGGATTTAAGATTTATGATTAGTTTTAGGGTTTACGGTTTAGGATTTCGGGTTTAGGGTTTAGGGTTTAGGGTTTAGGGGTTTTTTTAATAAAAAATATTATAAGTTATGGTTTATTTAGTTTATTAAATTTATTATTTATTTATTTATTTTTTTGTAGGTTTATTATTTATTTGTACTTATTTTAGTTTATTTATTTTAAGTTAATTTATTTCACTTCTATTTTCACACACTCAAGGTCGATTGAAGAATATGAAGTAAAAGGATCCATTATGGATTGATCCTAAGCTTCCTAGAGCTCTTCCCAATTTCTTCTTCTCAGCTTTTCAATAGTGAAAAATAGGGGAGGTAAATTAACTTCTTACACTTGATTACCTCCCAATTCCTCCTACACACTTCTTTTAAGGACCAATCTAAGCTCACTCAAGCTTCCATTGGAGTTCCCATAGAAAGGAGAGAAGCAATTGGATTAAAGCCATAATGATCTTCAAGTGGTGTTGGTCCATAGAGCAAGCCACTCAATCCCAAGGCCTAGGAATTTCAACAGTGCTTCGTCTCCACTAGACAAAGCTACCTCATCGATCTCGAGAGCCAGTGATCACCTCTGATAAGGTATGGAATTTTTTGATCACTAAACTCAATGTGGTGTGGAGCTTGGTGAAATAAATTTTCACCTCATCAAATTTTGACTATTAGATTTGTCGTTCTCTGTCTCAAGATGGTGTGGGTTAATTTTGGTTTGATTCAATGCTAGATCAACTTGGATCTTCCCCTTGATCATGGAGGGTCTCTGTTGATCAATGGGAAGAGCTTGGCTCATCTCAACCGTTCATCTGCACATTTTAGATGGATAGATGAGATTATTTAGCATATTTAGTTAGCTGTTTATCCTTTATAAATTGCGGCTGAATCCTTATCTGCCCGATCTTTGATCGCATGACATAGAATATAAGTGTGTTCGCTACCATCGCCATGTGGGATATGACATTTAGGTTACCCCCTCATGGTGTGATGCTTGTAAAGTGCGTTGACCGTCGCCGCCACGCATCTCGCCGCAAGCTAGTGATTACTTTAGGTTAATTAAAAATGCTTAATTAATTTTTGATTAATCCATGGATCTTCAAAAATGAATAACTCTACATAAAAAATTTAGAAAAAAATATGAAATAAAATCCTTTGGATTGATAATTAAACCTAGAACATTTAAAAATAATTTTGATGAGTTTTAAATTATGATTTTCTCTGAATTTGGATTTTATTTTAAAGTGCATTTTATTAATTACTCTTTGATTAAGTCTCTGATTAATCCGAAATTTCTTGGGTAAGTTTTAGGAGATGACCTCTGTCTCCCCTAATTTTCTTGAGATTTATTGAAGGCTTGATTAGAGTAATTTTATGTGGTTTCCTTAATTACCCTTTTCATGTAATTAAGCATAATTAGGGTGAAATAAGTGGTTTTACTCTCTGATTAGGGTTAATTGAGGTCAGATCAAGTAACTAGGAGGTTAATGGAATAATTTTGGGGCATTTCCCCTAAGCTATTCCCTAAACCTTCTCTTCTCTTCTTAATCTCTTCTTAATTAATGGTTAATTCATTAATTATCTCCTTAATCAATTTTCTAAAAATTCTAAAAACATCCAAAACTTAATTAATCTACCTTGGATAGATGCTTGGTTTTCAATAGCCTAAGTTCAATTAAGAAAATCAAAACCCCATTCATAAGTATGAAAGGGTGTTTTGAAATTACTTAAGCTAACTCAAGCTTCCATTGGAGTTCCCATAGAAAGGAGAGGAGCAACTGGATTAAAGCCATAATGATCTTCAAGTGGTGTTGGTCCATAGAGCAAGCCACTCAATCCCAAGGCCTAGGAATTTCAATAGTGCTTCATCTCCACTAGACAAAGCTACCTCATCGATCTCGAGCGCCGGTGATCACCTCTGATAAGGTATGGAATTTTTTGATCACTAAACTCAATGTGGTGTGGAGCTTTGTGAAAGAAATTTTCACCTCATCAAATTTTGACTGTTGGATTTGTCGTTCTCTGTCTCAAGATGGTGTGGGTTAATTTTGGTTTGATTCAATGCTAGATTGAGCTTGGATCTTCCCCTTGATCATGGACAGTCTCTGTTGATCAATGGGAAGAGCTTGGCTCATCTCAACCGTTCATCTGCACATTTTAGATGGATAGATGAGATTATTTAGCATATTTAGTTAACTGTTTATCCTTTATAAATTGCGGGTGAATCCTTATCTGCCCGATCTTTGATCGAATGACATAGAATATAAGCGTGTTCGTTGCCACCGCCATGTGGGATATGACATTTAGGTTACCCCCTCATGGTGTGATGCGTGTAAAGTCTGGCCGCGCATCATCGCCGCAAATTACTACTTAGGTTAATTAAAATGCTTAATTAATTTTGATTAATCCATGGATCTTCAAAATGAATAACTCTACATAAAAAATTTAGAAAAAAATATGAAATAAAATCCTTTGGATTGATAATTAAACCTAGAACATTTAAAAATAATTTTGATGAGTTTTAAATTATGATTTTCTCTGAATTTGGGTTTTATTTTAAAGTGCATTTTATTAATTACTCTTTGATTAGGTCTCTGATTAATCCGAAATTTCTTGGGTAAGTTTTAGGGGATGACCTCTGTCTCCCCTAATTTTCTTGTGATTTATTGATGGCTTGATTAGAGTAATTTTATGTGGTTTCCTTAATTACCCTTTTCATGTAATTAAGCACAATTAGGGTGAAATAAGTGGTTTTACCCTCTGATTAGGGTTAATTGAGGTCAGATCAAGTAAGTAGGAGGTTTATGGAATAATTTTGGGGCATTTCCCCTAAGCTATTCCCTAAAGCTCCTCTTCTCTTCTTAATCTCTTCTTAATTAATGGTTAATTCATTAATTATCTCCTTAATCAATTTTATAAAAATTCTAAAAAGTTCCAAAACTTAATTAATCTACCTTGGATAGATGCTTGGTTTTCAATAGCCTAAGTTCAACTAAGAAAATCAAAACCCCATTCATAAGTATGAAAGGGTGTTTTGAAATTACTTAAGCTAACCCCCTTAGCTTAAGTAACTTTTAATTGTGAGCCAAATTGCATTATGAATTTTCATTATTAGGTGCATTACAAATTTAAATTCTTTATGGGTTTTATGTCATCTCATTGGCTCATAATTATTTAGTTAATTCTTCTAAGGTGGTCTAGGTAAGGGTTAATTAAGTTACTTAATTCATACCTTAACCTAATCAATACATAAAAATGGATCTAATTATTTAAAAATTAAACAAAAATATAAAACACATGTGGGAATGTGTGAGGAATAGTAAACTCATCTCAACTTTTCAAAATTAAATCAAATTTCAAACTAAACAAAAATTACTTTGAAATTCACTTTGATTTACTCCAAATTTTCTTATTCTATAAGTATGTCTTTAGGATTTAAATGAAGTGAGTTTGTTTACATGCTTTCATTCCTTTGAATCTTTCCCTAACATGTTAAGCTGTATGCCATGTGATTTCATGCATTCATAATTTCATCTTTCAAATTTTAAAATGAAATTGTTTACTTTATGTCAAATGTGCATGTGTTGGCTAAAATAAAATATGAGTGGCTATTATCACTACTAAATTCAAATTATTTTCAAAAATTATAAATAAAATATCAAATCTGAAAGTATGCTACTTATACTTTAATTATAAGCTTGCATGTGAAATATTATAAAAGTATGCTTAGTATAGGTTTCCTTTCCCTCCTATGTTAGTATAGTTTTGAATAGGAATTTGGTGAGATATAAGGTTCATTTGTAAATGACCTAATTCTCACCTAATTTATATCATATTCATCCCTATGCTACCATCTAAGAAGGGTTACCTACACTTACATACATAAATTTTATAAACAAAATAAATCTATTAAACAACTTTTGCAACTTCCTTTTTTATTTTATTTCTTTTGTAAGCATGTTTGCATTTAATGAAGTGGTATATTAGTCTGGTCAACCCCAAGGTTGTGAGGCTTTAAGTTGCCCTAAGTAGGTATTGTACCTTACACTTCTGGTTAAACAATGGTGCTGTACTCACTTATGCCTTTCTTACTTTCATGTATGTATGTGAAATTTTGGATAAGGAAAACATTTTCTACTTAAGAAAAATCATGCATATGCAACTTCTAAATTTTCATAAATGGATTACTTAACATGCATCATAAAGTCTATTAACTACTCTCATTTGCATGTATAAATATGCTTAGGGTCCATCTATATGCATGTTATATATATATATATATATATATATATATATATATATATATATATATATATATATATATATATATATATATATATATATATATATATATATATATATATATATATATATATATATATATATGTTGGGAAAGAGATGAAGTAATGCGTGTTATGTGAATTTTGATTTTATTTAATCTTAAAATGTCTTTCTCTTTGAATAGGTTTGTTAAGTGTTTATCTAAACTTAAAATTGATTAAAAGATGTAATTAAAAAATTCACCTTAATGAAACTAAAATATGAACCCACTTTAGAGAATTACTTAAGGTTAGGGAAGGAAAGAGAAGTTCTCTTCTCTTTCCCTCTCTTCATAACCTAGTAATAAATTTTAGGTTTCACTTAAACCAAATTAAAACATGAAATAAAATCAACCCAAAACACTTAAACAACTTAAATGAAACCTTCCTATAAGTTGAATATGTCTTTCACACTTAGAAAATTTGAACCTAAAGCCATAACTAATCATACCACAGAAACCTTCAAAGCACACACATTAGCCTAAGTCACCACTTCTAGCCTTAGGTTAAGTCGGTTCTTGGTTTGATGCTATGTTTCATTTTATGATATATGTTTTAGACTGGATGTTAGGGTGCATGCTCGTAGAATGAATGGTAGGACGTTCTTAGTCTAACTATTCTTTTCTGTAGGAGATTGTGCTTAAGGGGTATTATCATAATAAAAATATAAATGCTCTTTCATGCAGATGTTTTATACCCCTAAGCATAATCCATAGGCCAGGTAGACTTAGTCACCCATGTGTTGGGTGATAAGTACAATTATCTTGCTTGAGATTTGTTTGGTGTGTTTTAGTTAATCTTTATTTTGCAGGTGTTAGTTAGATTTCTACTTTCCCTTTTCATGTAAAAATTTGTATAGTTAGGATTTTGGAATGATTTGTTATGGGGATTAGGATGAGAATTGGTCATAAGATCCTATCTTATGCACCATATGAAGCCTTGGAGCATCTATCATCCAACCATCCAAAGAAGTAACCAAAGAAGAAAAGAAAAGAAGAAAGAAGAACAAAGCTTGAAGACCCCCATAATAATGAATTTCTTTACTTAATTGTAATTTAATTCATTTATAATCTATGTTTTATAAGGGTAGAGCTCAGCTACCCACATTTGCTATTTTCGGGCTTGTGCGGTGGTGCCCGACCATAATGGCCATTTATTCTTTTTATGATTAGCTTTATAAATTGATTGATGATTTATTTAGCTTTTATATTAAGTGACATGATTTTCCTAGTTTCCTCCTTACTTTATGTATGGCCTAGATGTGGATTAGGCTCTTTGGGGGAAAATAAATCTTTTACCCAACTTAATAATTCAAATTCAAATTAAATAACTCATAACCTCACCTAAAGCTTAGGTTTAAAATCAAGATAAAGGAATTAGCAACCCCTTAGCTGGATGAGCATTTCTATATAATATCATGCAGAAATACATCTTATTTCACTCTTGATTGGAGGGCTTTCACCTTTTCCAAAGAACTTGGCTTGATCTTTGAGAGCCATGGGGGAAACCCACCTTCTCCGGTCTCATTGATTTTGGCTGATAATCTTCTTTATCATGCATTAGTCATAAAAATCCTATTATCCTAAGTCAAAATATTTGTCCAAAATAAAAATAAAATGAAATTTTAATTACATTAGATTTAGGTCATTTCAAGCATGTCCCTTTACATGATCTAATCTCTTTAGGGAGTGAGTTTAAGGACTTAATCTCTTTCTAAATAATAATATCCTAACTATCTTGCATAAGCATAAAGACTTGCTTACATGTATTTATAATCATAGGAGGAGTTAGTTGGCATCCAAATACAGGCAGCTGTAAGTCCAAGCTATCGGGAGGTTTATCCTCTATTGTGGAGGCAAACCAAAGTACCCATTTTTCTCCTTAGATTTAGGTTGTGCTTCTGGCCCTCGCCGAAGCTCCCTAGATTTAGGTTCTGAGGTTACTTCTCCCTTTTGAGGGCCATAAGCATAATTCCTCAGCTCTTAGGTATTTTCTTAATCTTATGTTAAGGAATCTTAGGTCCTAAAATTCTGATGAAAATTTTAACTTAAACATAAATCAATTTCAAAAATGTAAATCCCAACTATAGGATAATCTGATATGCTCGCTATGTTTCCTAGCATCATGGACATCTCCTACTTATCTTTTATTATGATTTGATAATAAATCCCTCTTTTGATCAATCCCATTTTGATCTTCAAAGATAAACCAATCGATTAATAGTCCTTTCCTATTGAAATCTTCAAAGACAATGATCATTTACCTTAATCGAGAGTTTTCCTAAGGGATCCTGTCCTTTATGATGTAATTAATTATGAGGCTTGCCCCCATAGGGAACTTAACGAACTCGATTTAAAAAAAACCTTACTTTACTTTTTCATGTAAAGTAGGGGAAGAATCTTTGGTACATATACAGGCCCATCATCCTTAGAAGCTTATATTGAGGTGATTAGATCCATTAAAAGGTAGTGTTTTATGTCTTATGAGATAATACACTATTTCCTTACCGATGTATCCGATCACCTAAATAAGTACATCTGTGGATTTGCATGGCATCTTACCAAGATGAATTTTTATAGGTCTCTTCTTTTCATTCTCCCCATAGATTTGAAGGTGACTCCCTATAGGAATTTATTCACCACAACCTTCTTCCTAGCACAGCCGTTGCACACCGAAAGGCAACCCCTTAGGTTGGCTATCTCTATGCTATGGCTTGTAGACTATCCTTTTGTATTTGTAAATCTGAGATATGACAAGTCCGATATAGCCCCTTCTCAATGGGTCCATCGCACACCGACATGGTCCATAAATTAAATCTATCAAATTTAACTAACTTCACATCTTTAATGGTTAGGCCCTCAATTCAAAATCAAACTAAACAAAATAAACTAAATGACATGAAATTAAGATATAATTAATCTTGACTACTTTTTAGTTGACATAATCCCTAGCAACATTCACTCAAAAGTCAACCTGGTCAAGTTCAATTTGTTGTGCATCTAATAGGTCACTTCAATAGTTATTCCTCACTTTGGAAGATTTAAGTCTACTATGCCTTCTTCCTAGCACAACCATTATACACCAAAAGGTAACCCCTTAGGATGGCTAGCTTTACCCCACATCCGATAGACTATCCATTTGGATTTGTAAACTTGAGGTAGGTCAAGGCTGATATAGCCCCTTCTCAGTGGGTCCACCGCACACCGACATGCTCCATACATTAACTCAGATTAATTAAACTTGATCTAATTTTTTCTAGTGGAGTTAAATCACACCATTAGACCCCTCCAAATCAATATAAACAAATTGAAGCAAAAATCAAATTCAAAACCAACCTCCCTAGTGGAGCCAAATTAAACTAACTCTCCAGTAGAGTCTAAATCATAATAATCTAACAAAATGCTTATTCCCATCGGATACATTGTCAAACAAATCTATGAAATCAAACTCAAATCTCAATCCCCAACAGATAGCTTTAACCTACTTCCCTAGTGGAAGGTTCATATACCGGATCCCTAGTGGACTCGAGCCCATATCTCTAGCAAATGTGCCTTCACATCAATTAAAATAAAATAAATTAAAGTTGATTTTATCTTAATCCATTATGGATTATAGATTCTTATCCCCAGTAGATCTTCTTTCCATAAAACATATAATCAAATCAAATTCAAACCTTATCCTCAATAGATTTTCTTCTTTTATGCCCTCGATATAGACCCCTCACACTCCCTTCATGTCCTTGACATGGAATTCTCATTAAATCTTATTTATTCTCTTATGCAAACCTTTAATACTTCAACCAAAAGGCTAACAATGTATTTGTTCAAATTACATCATCTTAACATTATTATCAACATTTTGTGATTTCTGTTGGTGCAAACTCAAACTAACTATACAATATCATGCTAAACATATTATAGTGGGAATTAACATACTATATTATATTACAATATATGATGTTCTGTTATAATTTGATATAATATAATATATTGTCTTACATTACACTATACTAGAATCACATAAAAGGAACAAATAATAAAATTTTGTCAAAATATGAAAAATGTTCATTTTGGATGTACAATTGTTTTTTTTTATTAGAAATGGTACAAAATAGCATATTTTTGGTGTTTCTTCTTGGTGTGTGATGTGAATTTGGCCAAATTCTTCCATCTCAACCTTCAAATTAACATTTTTGTGAGTTTTTACCCAATGTATTATAACAAAAGTAAAACATCCTAAAATGTAAAATAACATTTAGTAACACACCACCACATTCAAAAAATATGTGAATTTATATTGTTATGTACATTATATTTTAATATGCTTTCATATAATATATTATCTTACATTACACCTTTTAATGAATCACTTTAAGTAAAAACTTTATAAAATTTGGTAGAAAAATGAACATTTATTTTGGATGCAAAATTCCTTTCTTTTGATTAATGACACACCATAGCACACCCCCAATGATGTTCCCTAAAGCTTACCTTAAATTTGGCCAAATCCTATCATCTCAGCCTATAAATCAATACATTTATGAATTATGCTAGTACACACTTTACCACATCATACTATAACTAACTAAAATATGCTAAATAACAAATAGTAATGTACAATAGTATGATATAATGCATGATGCTACACTATGTTATGGCATCCTATATTATAATACACTATAACATACTATATTATATTATATCACATCACAAGGGATTGCTTCAAATAAAAAATCATGAAATTAGTCAAAATAATAAAAATTTATATATCTTAGTCATATCACTTACTAAATTTTAAATGAAATAAAATATTATGGTGCCATGCTCTACCTATTATGAATTTGGCCAAATTCCACCATTTTAAATTCTAAATCAACATTTTTATAAATAATGCTAGTGTAAGCTCAACTGGATGATTTTAAAATACTAAAAGAATTAAAAATGTATAGAATAATATATTATGATATATGATGTTATACTACGCTACAACATATAATATTTATTTTGAATATAAAATCTTACTTTTTAGACTACAAGTGGCACAGCACACCTTTGGTACTACAACCTAATTACCACTTCAAATTTAACAAATTTCATCATCTAATTTATTAAATCAATATTTTTAGGTTTTATATTATTATAAACTATAGGGCACAATACCATAATATACTAAAATATTTCAAAACATCTTATGACATCCAAAAAGACATAACTACTTGCTCAAATACATTATGCTATAACATATGGTATTATAATATGATTTAGGGTTAGGGTTTTGCGTATTCAAATCTCTAATAATCAAGGGAAAGTCTCTTGAAGAGATTTTCTTTAGCTACCATAACTATGTTAGGATTAGGTCATTCCTTAGACCTACTCCTAATGACATCTTTATTTAAGGTTTAGGGTTTAAGGTTAGTTTAGGGTTTAGAGTATAGGGTTTGGCGTTTAGGGTTTAGGGTTAAGGGTTAAGGGTTGTAGGTTTTAGGGTTCAGGGTTTAGGATTTTTTTGGATAAAACCCACAGAGGGGAGAAATTTTATTGCCACAAAGAAGGATTACAAATGTTCTTAAGATGGGAAAATCTCAAAACTAACACTTCAGGAGCTACAATCAACCTAGAGAGAAAAATCCCCAAACTATTACAACTAGAAGCAAGAAACAGAAAAAGAAACCTAAGAAAATGAGCAATAAAACAAAAGAAAAAAAAGAAGCAGCCAAATACCACAAAGAGAACAGCAGGAGAGGGAGGGCAGTAGAACACACAAGTAGAAGTCGACAAATGCAAAGAAAAGAAGAAATACCTGCTGAAAGGAAATCAAGAGAAAGATCAAGAAATAAAAGAAGTGGAAGGGAGGGAAGCGAAAGAAAGGCTCAAGCTCAGTATAAAAAAATGGGGCAACCAAATTTTATGAGCATCCAAACTCCAATAGAAGGGTTACAGTCACAAATAAAGGCTACCAACCAAATGCAGATAAAAGGAACATCTTAGCCATCATTGCCAAAATACCACAAAAAATGCACCCAACTAAGCAGAAAAGTCATCCATGAATAAGGGATAGCAACCACCATCATAGAAGGAGAAAAAGAAATTAAGTAAATTTGACATAAGGTAAACCAGCTTTATCTAAGTTAGAAAGGACTCATAATTGCTTTAGAATATTATTATTGGAAAATAAAGTAAAATCAAAAAGATTACTCCCCAAACTAGCTAATAGCCAACGCAAGCATTACCTTCTCTCAAAATATGAGTCATCTTAAAAGATAGTTTAGAAATAATAGCATTAATATTCCTAAGTAAATAGAAAAGTTTAGCATTACCCTTGTGATTAGAGCTGATCATAGTAACAACCATCTTAGCATCAGAATCTAACCAAATGGAAAGAAAATTCCTCTCCAAACAAAACTTAAGAGCATGATAAACAATCATCAATTCAGCCATAATAACAGAAGTAGTAGAGAGAGGAGTCAGAAAAGCCAAGACAATACTCCCAAAAATATTACGAAAAATACCACCATAGCTAGACTTGTTAAGCGCAACAGAGCCATCCATATTAATTTTAATACAACTATTAATAGCCTTAATCCAATAAATGATTTTATAAGAAGGACACAAGTTACAATAAGGAAACTTAATACCCAATTTAGATGCAACAAACTTGTAACCTCTAAAATGAGTACCACTAAGAAGCCCAACCTTGTGTAAAGATAATTTTTTTTCTTTAGTCATAGTAATAATCCTCTTATGATTCATAGGCACATTACGATGTTTAACATCATTTCTGTCAAGCCAAATAAACCAAATCAAAGTAACACCAATTATAATTTTAGTATGCCTTTCGATAGTATTAAGAAAGTCAGAGATAAGGAGCTACATTAAATTAAAATCTCCATTAAAAGAACTAGAAAGTCGAGATAAGGCTACATTAAATTAAAATCTCCATTAAAAGAACTAAGGTTGAATAAGTCCTCATACAAATTCCAAACTTTAGAGGCAATAACACCCTTAACAAATACATGACTAACATTCTCAATATAAAAAAAAACAAGCACTTAGAAGGAAGATAAAAAACATTTCACCAAAAGTAAAGAATCAATAGCAATATAACCCCTTAAAATCCTCCAAACAAGAATAGAATAAGAGGTAGGAATAAAGTTATTCAAAATCTTAAAAAAGATAGGTGAAGAGGGTTTATTATCTCTAATATGGTGCCAAGTGTCTTTAAAGTAAAAAACATCATTAATAGAAATGTTGTAAAGAACCTGATCAGAAATAATACCATCAATAGGAATCTTGATGATATTATTACAAATAGAATCAGGAATCGAGTCATACAAAAGAGAATGATTCCAATCACCATTTAAAATAAAATGATTAACTTTCAAAAAGAAGTAGAGTGAGTATTAAGCATAGAATCAATAGATATATCCCCCATCCTATTATCTTGCCAAAAGAAAGAGGAGCCACTATTAATACGGTAGAAAATGAGAGGTTCAGCTTGCCATTTAATAGTACAAAGGTGTTTCCAACCAAAAACTCACCATTCTTGTAGCTACAAGTTAAAGGATGTTTACCTTTGCAGTATTTGTAATTCATAAAATTAGCCCAAAGACTAACATTCTTCCTGAAATTCCTCCAAAGTTTATAAGAAAAAAAAACATTAGTGGAATCCAAGGACCCCAACCAAGACAACCTTCAAATAAAGTACCACACATGTTAGACTAAGAAGCCCAATGAAGCCTTTTGGCCGAAAGTCTAGAGCCCCAAAAAAAATTATTAAAAAGCCTTTCAATCTGCATAAACAAGAGAAGTTGGAACAATATTAAGTAGCAAATAAAAAGGAAGAGAGTAAATAATACTTTTAGTAACAATTAATCTACCACCAAAAGATAAAAATGAAATTCAAGGGTAGAAATCTTATTAAATATTTTGGATAACATCATCAAAAGGTGAGACCTCTTAGGACCATAGTACAAAATAGAACCTATATACTTGATAGGAAGACATTGATAAGAAAATCCAATAATATCCTTAATTATATTGATTCTATGAAATAGAAACAGAGGGATAAAATAGCTTTTAAGTACTAACAGAGGCCACTTTCCTTTTCAAACTATTCAAAAGACCTTCAATTTTTTAACATATTGTAATGAGCCATTACAAAATATAATCAAGTAATAAACAAAACTTAAGTGGGATATAGACAAACCACCAAGATTCTTGAAATACATGCTAGCATTCTTCTCAAACAAAAAATTAAGCCAATGAGAAAAATATTCAATAGAAATAATAAAAAGTAATGGAGAAAGAGGATCACTTTGTCTAATACCTTCAGAAGACTTAAAGAAGTCAAAGTTTTTACCATTAATAACTAAAGAGAACCAAACATTACAAATGATATTGTTAACCAAAGAGATAAATTTAGTAGAAGCTGAATAAAGAAAGAATGCTATTAAAAAAACCAAGAAATGTTGTCATAAGCTTTAGTAATACAAAAAAAGTTAGTTGCCACCTCTAGTTTTCACATTTAAGTCATGAATTAATTCTTGCAAGCAAGATGTTGTCAAAGATAGTCTACCTTTCACAAAGCTAGTTTGATTAGGAGAAATAATCTTAGGAAAAAATTTACCAAGCTTACTAGTCAGAATTTTAGAAATCAATTTATTAAAGAAAGCACAAAGATTAATAGGTCTAAAATCATTCCAGAAGTCAGGATTATCTTGGGAATAAGAACAATTTTTGTAGAAGTGAAATATTTAGGAACAAAATTCTCAAGAAATAAACCCCTAACAACATTAACAAGATCAGATTTAATATTAAACCAAGCTTTTTGAAAGAATAAAGTAGAGTAGCCCTTTGACCCTACAATAGAATCATCATTCATACCATTATAAATATTAAAAATTTCCTCATCCAAAAGAGGAGTAATCGAGCAATCATTATCCTCAAGAGACATAATAGAAGGAATGATAGAGGGGCTAGATAACTAATCAAGTTGACAATTTTTATTTAAAAGATCTTTAAAATAGTTAATAGTAGAAGAAAAAAATATCCTCTTTTTCGGTGATCCAAGAACCATCAGAATTCTCAATTTTATGATTTTTCCCTAGAACTCTCCTTTTCATAACCAAAGCATGAAAATATTTGGTGTTTCTTCCCCCCTCAGAAAGATGTTTAGAAGCAGCCTTTTGTCTCCAGTAGGTTTCCTCCATATCCTGAAACTTAATGAGTTTATCTTTAGCTTCAACAAGGTTAGATAAAAAAGAGGAATCATTAATAACATGTTCATCCAAATCTTTCATCTGTTGCTCCATGTTGATATTATCAAAAAGATTTTTGAAATAATTTCTATTCCACCAATTAATATGATGCTTAAGCCTTTTCAGTTTAAGCCAAAATCTCTTCATACCAAAAGCGAATCATCGAGCAAGAGAGCATACCAATTAGAAACAATAGCATCAAGAAAACTACTATCTTTTAACCACATATTTTGAAATCAAAAATTTTAATGACATTATTGTTATGAATAGCATCCTTAATGGAAATCAAAGAGAAGCATGATCAGAGAGTTCTACTAAGGTGTTCAATTGAAGTCAAAGGCCAACGGTTATTAAATAAGGCATGATCTAAACATTGCCAAAGCCTATGATTATTCCAAGTAAACTAAGAGCACATAAAACCAACATCATGCAGATTACAATCCAGGATCTTGTTCAAAAAATCTTCCATAGAATGTAAATTTGAAGAAAAACCCTCTTTCCTTTCATTCACAGAAAGGACCATCTTGAAATCCCCACCAACAATCCAAGAATCAATAATAGTAGATGCAAAAGTTGAAAATTGATTCCAAAGAATCCTCCTCTCAATCATATTACAAGAAGCATAAACAAAAGAGCCAAAAGCCTGATAATCACCAAATGAAATATCCACATTTACAACTTGATGAAAATCATTATTATTAATAGAAGAGGATTATTCCAAAATAACCAAATCTTATTGCTATTGTTAAAATAATAATTGGAAAAACCATTCATTTTATCCGCATGCATAATTTTAGAAGAAAAAAATAAGAGGTTCAAGAATAACCAAGAAATGACATTATAAACCCTAAAAGGTTCCTAATCCTATTCCTAATAGTAAGAGTACCAATGCCCCTAACATTTCAAATAAGAAAATTAAACATTAATTCTTATTGGGCAAAGAAGATGAAGAAGATCGAGTTGATTTAGAAACTTTAGGAGGAATAGTTTTGAACTATTTTTTCTTTTTCACAAAAATAGTTTGAAAACCAATTTCATTTCCCAAAGATTCATCATCAGAAAGAGCATTAGATCTTAACAACTATAGATTTGGTAGGAGATTCCAAGTTATAAGGCACTAAAGCATTTTATCCATTAATTGAGAAGAAAGCATAAACAAAGCGCCATCAGTTAAAGAAGGAGCAAAAATGAATTTGTTAAGCAAGCAAGAAACTGGTTGCACAAAATCCACCATATCCATACCATCAACATCTTCCATATTTAAAGAATTTAAATCATTCTTTTCTTTTAGAGAATCTTTAAAATCAAGAAGAGAAACATTATCTTTAAAATTTTCAGGTTGTAAAACACGTATCTTTAAAAGAAGAAATCAAAACAAGATTACCATCATCTTACACAATTTCTAAAAGCAAAGGAATAAAAGCAACTGAAATCTAGTTTTCATTCAAAATAACATCTTCATTTCTAGAAGCATTTTCAAAACCTTTCTCAAGAGGTAAAGCATTAGAAAGATTCAGAATGCCATCAACAACATCTTTATCTTTTCCGAAAGAAGTAGAAAATTTATTTTTATTAGTTAAATGATCTCTAGATTGATCAATCAGCTTAGGAATTTTAATAGATTTTTTCCTAAGTTGAGGATTAGAAGTGAAACAATTTGAAAAGATGTGGCCATGGGTTTTGCAATGATTGCAAAAAAACAAGAAGGTTTTCAAATTCAACCGATTGAAAATAACCATACTTTTCAAACCCTATCCAAATCTCCTTAGGAAACTTCTTTGTAACATCAATTTCAATAAGGATATAAGAAATTGATGGTCGAGACTTAGCCATAGTTGCTTGATCAATTTGTAAAGGTCTACCAAAAATAGACCCAATCGCATGAAGAAATTGATAATTAATAAAATGAATCCTAAGATTAGGCAAAGCAATCCAAACCAACTATATAGGAGATTTTTCTTGAATGTCAAAAAAAGGAGTCCATTTAAGAATGCATTTGATAATTTTAACATAATAAGAATGACGAGAAAAATGGCTATAGTCAAGATTTAGATAACTTAATGATGACCATCTAACAAATTTAAAATGCACATAAAATCTTTAAATCATGAAAGAAAAATTGAAGATCTTCCATATTAGGCTGATAAAAGAAAATTTACCAATCAAAGTAAAGGCATAAAGTTTGGCGAGTTTCTAAATATCCAAATCAAAACTCATTGAATGCCTTTAAAAGTCATATGCACAAGATTAATCAAAAATTTAGGGGAGGTTGAAGCATCCTTACCAAATAAGGCATCTTTGAAGGATTTAGAAGAAGCATTAGATTTACCCAAGAAAATGCTAGGAGGCGGCAAAATTATCTATTTAGCCTTGCCAAATGTCAGATCGAACTGCATGGAATCCATCAAAATCAAGGGAGAGGAGGATAGCAGGCCAAAGGTCAAAAAAGGAAGGGCTTACCAGTGAAAATCCTCACATCAGCCAGGAGAAATGATGATGGAAAATGGGTTCTTGAATCACCAGATTTTTGAAAGGGGGAATGCACATGAAAAGGGTTTTTCAATTTATTTAGGTTATTATGTTAGGGTTAGGGGGTTATAGGGTTTAGGGTTTAGGGTTTAGGGTTTTGGGGTTAGGGTTTAGTATTTTAGGGTTTAGGGTTTAGGGTTTAGGGTTTATGGTTTAGGGTTTTAGTGTTTAGGTTCTAGGGTTTAGGGTTTATGAATTAGGGTTTAGGGTTTAAGTTTTTTTATAAATAGAGAATAAATTTTGATTCAATGTATCTTCTTTTCAATTTCATCAACCAACTATCACCCCATGTTTTCTAAGACTAGTGATGACATAGATAAAATATCAGCATCCAGAGAGCAAATCAAAAACCCAAGATAAGTATAACCATCTCTACTATAAAGATATAGTTCTATAAGCAGTAGATCGGATCAGCCATTCATCAATTTCCATAATTCCCATCAGAACTAACCCCTGTCTCTTGAGTAGCAGGATTCTCCATCATATCCCTGATCTCTCCTTCCGCCACCACCATGACTTTAACCTTGGTCGCTCATCCCACCTCCATAACCACCACTACTCTAACTAGCACCTCCAGATCCCCCACCGCCACTACAATAACTGCCACCCTACCTTCGCCTCCATCGGTAGATCCATACTAAGCCTAGTTGAAGGTGATGTTCCTACCATCAAGGTTCTGCACATTCTTAGGGTTTAAGGTTTAGGGTTTAGGGTTTTAGGGTTTAGGGTTTAGTGTTTAAGGAATGGGGTTTTGGGTTTAAGTTTTAGTTTATGGTTTATAATTTAGGGTTTAGGGTTTAGGGTTTAACATTTTTTTTAATAAAGAACATATTTAGACTCAAAATTTCATCTTGTCAATTTCATTAACCAAGTAGCACCCCAAGTTTTCTATGACATAAGTGATGACATAGATAAAAAATGAGCCCCCATAGAGAAAATTAAAAACCCAAGATAAGTAAAACCATATCTACTATAAAGATAGTTCCATACGTAGCAGATCAGATCGGTCATTCTTTAGTTTCTCCACTTCCCATCAGAACCTCCCTCGCCTCTCAAGTAGCAGCATCTGCCATCATATCCTTGATCTCTCACTTTGCAACCACCATGGCTATAACCTCCATCGCTCCTCCCACCTCCATAACCAACACTGCTCTGGCCACCACCTCCATATCCAATAGCACCTCTAGATCCCCCACCACCACTGATATAATTGCCACCTCCGCCTTCACCTCCACCGGCATATCTAGACTGAGCCTAGTTGAGAGTGATGTTTCTGCCATCAAGGTTTTGCCCATTCATAGGGCTTAGATTTTAGGGTTAGTTTAGGGTTTAGGGTTTAAGGTTTAGAGTTTTAGGGTTTAGTGTTTAGGGTTTAGGGTTTAGGGTTAGGGTTAGGGTTTAGGGATAAGGATTTATGCTTAGTTTAGTGTTTAGGGCATAGGGTTTAGGGTTTAGGATATAGGTTATAGGGTTTAGAATTGTTGGATTAGGGTTAGTTATATGGTTTATGGTTTAAGGTATAGTATTTAGGTTTGAAGGTTTTTTTTAAAATTAAGTAAACTAGTAGGTTTAGTTTATTTAGTTAATTTTTTATTTATTTGAGTTTATTTGATTTTTTATTTTTATTTAAGTTTATTTTTTATTTTAATTTAGTTTAGTTTATTTTTTATTTTTATTTATTTTTTAAGTTTAGGTTTATTTTTAATTGAGTTTTATGTTTATTTTATTTTTTGGGTTTAGATTTTATTTTTTATTTTTAGGTTTAGGTTTATGTTTTTATTTTATTTTTTTAAGTTTTTATTTTAGGTTTATTTGTAGGTTTTATTTTGTAATTTAGGCTTAGGTTTATTTTTAGTTTATTTTATTTTATTTAGTTTAAGTTTTGGTTTATGTTTTAGTTTAGGTTTTTATATTAGTTTATTTAGGTTTAGATATTTTTATTTATTTTATTTTTACATTTTATTTAGATTAGGTTTTGGTTTTTAGGATTTTAGGGTATAGGGATTAGGGTTTAGGGTTTTATGGTTTAAGTTTTAGGGTTAGGGTTTATGTTTTAGGGTTTAGGGTTTAGGGTTTAGTGTTTAGTCATTAGGGTTTAGGATTTTAAGGGTTTAGGGTTTGTGGTTTAGGGTTTAGGGAGTAGGGTTAGTTTAGGGTTTAGGCTTTAGGCTTTAGGCTCTAGGATTTTTAGGATTTAGGGTTTAGAGTTTAGGGTTTGGGGTTTAGGGTTTTAGGGTATAGGGTTTAGGGTTTAGGGTTAAGAGTTAATTTAGTTTTTAGGGTTTAAGGTAGTAGGTTCATGATTATAGATTTAGGTTTTAGGGTCTTGGGTTAGTTTTAGGGTTAAGGCTTTAGGCTTTAGGGTTTAGGATTTAGGGTATAGGGTTTTTTTTTAAATTAAATAAACCAGTAGGTTTACATTTATTTAGTTTATTTTTTATTTATTTGAGTTTATTTTATTTTTTATTTTAATTTAGTTTAGTTTATTTATTTCAGTCTTTTATTTTAGTTTTGGCTTTTTTATTTTTGTTTATTTTTAGGTTTATGTTTATTTTTAGTTGAATTTTATTTTTATTTTATTTTGGTTTAGGTTTTTTTTTATTTTTATTTTTTTAGGTTTGGTTGTAGGTTTTATTTTAGGTTTTTTATTTTATTTTTTAGTTTTGTTTAGTTTTATTTTAGTTTTTATTTTATTTAGTTTAGGTTTAGGTTTAGTTTATTTTAGTTTAGTATTAGGTTTATCTTATTTTATTTTTCTTTATGTGTTTTTTTCTTATTTTTATTGATTTTTATTTATTTTTAGGTGAGGTTTTATTTAGTTTTAATTTTATTTTATTATAGGTTCATTTTATTTTATTTTATTTATTTTAGGTTTTATTTTTTAAAGTTTTTTATTTTATCTTATTTTTATTTATATTTTATTTTATTTTAGTTTAGTTTAGGTTATTTTATTTTATTAAAGATTTATTTATTATAGGTTTTATTTATCAGCCAGTTTAAGTTTAAGGGTAGAGGTAGGTAGAGAGCCCAGTTTAGGGAGGTTTAGAGGTAAAGTTTAGGGAGTTTAGTAAGGTAGGAACATGTAGGATCAGGCCTGTGGTCAGTTTGTTTTAGGGTTTAGTGATCAGGACTTTAGGGAGGTTGAGGTAGGTCAGTGGGTTAGGATTTGGTTTAGATGGGTGGGTGGCTCAGTGGTGAGGTTAGGGTCAGTGGAGTGTTGGTAGGGAGTTTAGTTAGCATTTAGGAAAGTGGTTTTGGGTTTAGGGTTTTTTTTAAATCAAGAAAAGTTAGTTTAGTCATTTATTTATTTTATTTATTTTAGTTTATTTTATTTTATATTTTATTTAGGTTTGTTTTATTTTTATTTTATTTATTTTTATTTTATTTTATTTAGTTTAGGTTTTATTTTAGTTTATTTTTATGTTTAGGTTTATGTTTATACTTATTTTATTGGTTTTTTTTAGGTTTAGGTTTAGGATCTTTATTTTTTAGGTTTAGGTTTTAGGTTTTAAGTTTTATTTTCTAGGTTTTATTTTAAATTTACCTAAGTTTATTATTGGTTTTTATTTAGTTTAGGGTTTAGGTTTAGTTTATTTTAGGCTTAGGTTTAGGTATTACTTATTTTTAATTTAAGTTTCATTTCATTTGTTTATCTTATGTAGGTTTTTTAGGGTTTATTTTTTTATTTATTTTGGGTTTCTTTAGGTTATTTTTTAGGTTTAGGCTTTTATTTAGTTTTAATTTTATTTTATTTTAAATTTATTTTATTATTTTGCATTTAGTTTTTATATTATTTATGTTTTAATTTTTTGGTTTATTTTATTTTTTTAGTTTAGTTAAGTTTTTTATTTATTTTATTTTATTTTATTTTTACATTTAGGTTTAGGTTTAGGTTTAAGTTTAAGTTTTTTATTTTATTTTATTGTTATTTTTTATTTTGGTTTATGTTTTAATTTATTTTCTTTTAGGATTTATTTAGTTTAGTTTAAGTTTTAAATTTTAAGGTTTTAGGTTTAGTGGTCAGTGTTTGTGGTAAGCTCATGGTTTAGAGTTTTAAGTAGGGTTTAGGTTTAGGGTGGGTTAGGGTTAGGGTTAGGGTTTAGGAGTGGTTTAGGGTTCAGTGGTTTAGGTTTATGTAGGTTATTCTTAGCCTTAGTTTATTTTAATTTAGGTTCAAGTTTATTTTATTTTTTTTATCCATGTTTAGGTTTTTAGTTTATGTTTTATTTTATTTTTAATTTATTTAATTTTTATTTATTTTATTTTAGTTTAATTATTTTAGGTTAGTTGCTTAGGGCCCAGGTTTAAGTCAGAAAGAACCCAGGGGCCTGGGGGTCTGGCCCAGGGGCCTGTGGAGTGGTTAGAGGGCTTTAGTGGCCCAGTTTAGTGGGTTTGGTAATAAGGGTGGATTTAGGGCCTGGTTCAGGTATTTAGAGTCAGGTAGGATTTAGATTTTATGATCTGGGTTACCTAGGGTCCAGTGTCAGCCTTGGGAGTGGGTCACAAAAGTTTCCGAAGTACTCAGATCAAGGGTTTAGGTCACTTAATGTATAATTTAGGGTTTAAGGTTTAGGTTTAGAGTTTAGAGTAGAGAGTTAGATTGGGGTTTAGGGTTTATGGTTTATGGTCATTTAGGGTTTAGGGTATGGTTTATTTAGCTGAGGTGGCCATTTTTAGGTTTAGGGTTTAGGGCCTGGGTTTAGAGGTTAAAAAACATATTTAAGCAAAAGCATGTGTTTATTTAATTTATATTTTATCTAGTATTCTTTTATTTTATTTAGGTTTATTTTTTAATTTTATTTAGTTTTATTTATTTTAGGTTTATTCATCTTAGTTTAGGTTTTATTTATTTATTGTTTTTAGGTTTAGGTTTATATTTATTTTTAGTTTTGTTTTATTTTTATTTTATTTTTTAGGTTTAGGTTTTATTTCTTAATTTTAGGTCATTAGGTCTCATTTTAGGTTTAGGTTTATAAGTTTATTTTAGTTTATTTAGGTTTAGGGTTTAGGGTTTAGGCTTTAGGAGGGTTTAGGATCAGGCTTGGGCTAGCCTTTAGGGTTTAGTTTAAGTTTTAGGCCTGAGTTTGAGGTTTAATGTAGGATCTAGGGTTTAGGGTGGGTTAGGGGCAAGATTTTAGGGTTAATTTAGGGTTTAAGGTTTAGTAGATTTAGGGTTTAGGCTTTAATGTTTAGGATTTAAAGTTTTGGGTTTTGGGGTGGGTGGGATTTTTTTTAATTTAGTAAATGATAAGTTTTGATTTAGATTTTATTTATTTATTTTAGTTTATTTTATTTTATTTTTATTTAGTTTTATTTTTTATTTTATTTAAATTATTTATTTGAGTTTATGTTTTATCTTAGTTTATTTTTAGGTTTAGGTTTAGATTTATTCTTTAGTTTAGTTTTATTTTAATTTTATTTTTTATGTTTTAATTTTTTTTATTTAGTTTAGTTTAGGTTTTAAGGATTTAGGCATAGCATTTTGGGTTTAGGTTTTAGGGTACAATAGGGGACTATGGCCAGGGTCACCATTTAGCTTTATTTTAGGGTTTAGTGGTGGCCTGAGGGTCACTAGTATTTAGAAGTTTAGATTTAGAGAGTAGGATTTAGGGTCAGTTTATGATTTAGGTTTTGGGCCCAGGATTAGTGGCCCAGGTCAAAGTCAGTGGGGCCCATAGGTGGAGGGTCTGGGGAGTTTAGGAAGAGGAGGTCAGTGGCAGTGGTCTTGGGGTTTGTGATCAGGTGTAGTATAACTTAGGGTTAGTGGCACAGGGTCATGTGTCAGGGTTATGGCTCAGGTTAAGGAGGGCCTGTGCCTGGGGTCAGGTCTAGAGAGTAAGAGTTAGGCTCAGTTAAGGGTCAGTGGCTCAGGTCATGTGGTTAAAGATTACAATTAGGCCTGAGTTAGTGTTTAGGGCTGTCAGTTAGGGTCAAGATAAGTTTAGAGTTTAGGGTAAGATTTGGGTGGTTAGGAATCAGGTTTGGGGCCTGGGGTTTAGAGTTTAGTTTATGGATGGTAGGGTAGTTTTAGAGCCATTTTGTGGGTTTAGGGTTTAGGGTTATAGTATGGGTGGAGTTATTTTAGGTGGGTTTGAGGGTTTAAAAAAATATTTAAGCAAACCAAGATATAGGTTTATTTATTTATTTATTTTATTTAGCTAATTTGTTTTTTTTTATTTAGGTTTATTTTAAATTTATTTAATTTAGTTTATTTATTTTAGGTTTTTTCATTTTAGTCTACATTTTTTATTTTAATTTATTTGTTAGGTTTAGGTTTAACTTTATATTTATTTTTAATTTAGTTTTATTTTCATTTTATTTTGGTTTTAATTTAGGTTTACATTTAGGTTTTAGTTTTATTTTTTAGTTTATTTAAGTTTTATTTTAAATTTATTTTAGGGTTTTGGTTGGGTTTTAGTTTATTAAAGTTCAGTAGCTTTAGGTAGGTTTGATTTTTGGGTTAGTTTTGGGATTTAGTTTAGGGTTCAGGGATTTAAAAAAAAATTAAGTAAACTAGTATATTTATATTTATTTAATTTTTTATTTATTTTGTGTTATTTTTTTTCTATTTTTTATTTTAGTTTATTTTTTAGGTTTAGGTTTTGGTTTATGTTTATATTTTAATTTAGTTTTATTTTTATTTTATTTTTTAGGTTTAGGTTTTATTTTTTATTTTTTGGGTTTAGGTTTAGGTTTAGCTTTAGGGTTTAGGGTAGTAAGTTTAGGGTTTAGGGTTTAGGTTTAGTGTTAATTTTAGGGTGTAGGGTTTACAGTTAGGGTTTTCCTAATTTTTTAAAATTTTTCAATTTTTTTTTTAAATTAAATACACTCATAGGTTTAAGTTTATTTTTTATTTATTTTAGTTTATTTTATTTTTTTTATTTTTGTTTAGTTTATTTATTTTAGGTTTTTTTATTTTATTTTATGTTTTTATTTATTTTCATTTAGTTTATTTTATTTTTTATATTTATTTTTTGTTTTATTTTATTATTTTATTTTATTTTATTTTAGGTCTTTATGTTTTATTTCAGTTTTTTATTTTTTAAATTTTATTAAGTTTAAATTTTTTATTTATTTTATTTTAGGTTATATGTAGTTTAGGTTTAAATTAGTTTTAGATAGGGTTTGGGGTTTGGGGGCCAAGTTATAAGTTTAAGGTTTAGGGTTTAGGATTTAGGATTTATGGTTTTGGAGGTTTGGTGGTAGGGGTTTAGGTTTAGGGTTTAGGATCAGGGTTTAGGGTTTAGGCTTTATGCTTTAGCTTTAGAGTTTTTTAAGTTTGTTTAGAGGTTTAGTTTAGGGTTTAAGGTTTAGGGTTTTAGGGTTTAGGGTTTATGGTTTAGGGTTAGAGTTAGGATTTTGGTTTGGGGTTTAGGGTTTAGGGTTAATTTGGGGTTTAAGGTTTAGGGTTTTAAGGGTTTTGAGGGTTTTGGGTTTAGGGTTTAGCATTTAGGATTTTTTTTTTGGGAAACCCCATATAGGGGGAATTTTATTGCCACAAAAAGAGGGTTACAAGGTCTTTAACAGGGGATAAACTCTAAAACTACTGCTCAAAGAGCTACAATCAGCCTAAAGAGTAAATACCCTATCTAAGTACAACCAAAAGAAAAATAAAAAAGAAAATGAAAGCAAAAGATACAAAATGATTAACATAGATAAGCCAACGGATAGATCTGGGCCAAAGCTCTTCAGGATGAGAAAAAGCATGGCACTAGGGAGAAAACCTACAAGAGAAAAAGAGAAATGCATCTCCAAAAAAGTAGAAAGATAAAAATTAGAACAATTAAAGCAATACAGACAAAGTGAAAAATTAAGCGATAATTGAGAAAATTATAGAGAGAAGGGGCTCACCACACCAAATTGGGTATGTAAATATGAGCATCCAAACTTATGGAAGGGTTACATCAGAATAGCTACTACCAAACCAAAAAGGAGTGAAATCATCACAACCATCATAGCCTACAAACCTGTGGGAAGATAGCTGCCATTTGTTGAAAGTTTTATGAGCCTTAGTACCTGCAAACCTAAACAAAGCCATATACACTATAGAAAAGGAGACAGCAAAGAGCAAAAAGGGAAAGGGGATCCCATGCAGGATAAATATCATCAATATAGTCACCATAGCATGAGAATCCCTACACATATGAAATTGAACCATCTTTGCCAGATCCACCTTTTTAATACCAAAGCCCAGAGTATAATTAGGCCAGCATGAAAACCCACCACAAGAAAATAGCATAAAAGGCCAGGCAAAGGATAAAAACAATATACAACCAGTTGAAAAGCCTGCAGTAATCCTGCTAAGCAAATCAATTAGCATGTAAATAACACCATCCCAATCATATCGAACATATATGAAACTTACAGGCTAGGAGTATAACTTAGAAATATGGCCCAGAAAAGGAACCCATTCAGAATAACCAATGCAGATGTTAACAACCCCCTTGCTAATAATCATTGTAGAAATTAACAAGCAGTAAATATAAAGCATGAAAGCATAACCCAAACCCAAAATACAACAGGAAATGTAGAAGTCGAATAGAACCAAGATGGAAATGCAGCGGCATATTAAGTGGATCAGAAGCCACAAGTAATAAGCTATACCTCATCGCAAACAATACCAAATAAAGACAAACAGAGAAACAACCCTAATAGTAGCTTGCTGGGCATAAAACCTGATAATCCAGTAATAAATCAAATAACTAGCGGCCATAAAATCACCCATTCAGAATAAACAGTGCATAAGTTAATAACCAAGTAGGTAATAGCATAATCACAGTGATCTGCACAAGTCTAACTGAACCAAGATGGAAAAAATAGCAGCAGATTAAATAGACCACAAACATTAGGTGATAAGCTACAGCCCAATTGTAAACAGCAAAAATAATAAGAAAAATAACCCCAGAAGCAGCTTGCTGGACATAAGACCCAAAAATCCAACAGCCAACAAGTAAAACAACAAAATAATTATTGCACCCACCATAAGATAATCCAGTAAAAATATTGGTACAACATAGACTGTAAAGAGGTTCAAAGGAGAGCCATTATTGAAATCCTTCAAGATAAAGAAAAAGCATACCAGCAGCTAAGCCAACATCATTAGTAAAATTAGGGTGGAAGGAAATCAAGAAGTATCTACAAAGAAAGAATAACAATAACATAGTTTCTCTCCAGTTGTGGAGGTGAGGTTAGAGAGCATTAGAGGGGCCACAACCCTATTAAAGAGAGAAAAGACAGATAAATTAGGGTCTTCCATGAAGCTATACAAAAATATAGCAATTAAACAATGAGACAATAAAGTCATGAGCCCCAGCACAGATTTCCAGAAAAAGGAAAAGAGATAAAACACAACCTTAATCATTAAATGGAAAATAGATACAGTAAGACCCATAAATAAAATATTGATGGCAAAAAGTCTATCCCTGTTGATTAGAAAGTAAAGTAAAAACATCTCCTCCAAAGATTCACGATAAGTGAAAATATCTCCATCCAAAGAAAAAAATAGGGAACACCTTACCATTAACAGTGGAAATAGCAGAAGCAGTAAGACCCCAAATAAGGTTAGGGTAATTAATCCAGCAGCAGATGCCACAAAGATCACAAAATAACCAGAAAAGGGTATCTAGAAGATGCATAAGCAAAACCTAGGAAAATAACAACACTAAATAGAAGTTGGTCATGCAGTTAAACAGGTAATACAATAGGCCAAAACAAAAGGATGAATTAATTTCTGAGGTAAGGGAGTCCAGTATTGTCCAAATTAACCAAATCATAGAAATGTTTATGAAGTGTAAGTTGATCAAAGAATTTTATGCCATCTAATCTAGCACCCAAATTAGCAAGGTAATCAACACATGCATTATCTTCATGCCATACATGAGTGATTTTAAAATAGAGTTGAGAAAGGAGAGCTCCAGTATGCTTTAGAAGGTAGTACAATTTTGTATTGCCCACTTTGGTGGAAGTCAAAAGACAATCGAATGGGCATCCACCTCAATCCAAATATTGAGCCAACCTTTTGAAGGATCTCAATAGCTTTGTAAACGCCATTAGCTCAAAGAAAAGAACAAGTATTAAGGGGGTAAGCAAAAGCACAAAGGACTTTACCATTAAGGTTTTTAAAAAGGCCACCACAGCTAGAAGCATTTTGAGAAACAGAGCCATCAGTGTTAATTTTGATAGTATTAGCATGAGGTTTTATCCAATAAACAATCTTGTCATCTTTACAGTTGGGTTGATCCGACAAGTTAAAACAAAATTTATTGACCACAAATTTGTCACCTTTGACTTGATTGTAGTTAATTAAATTGGCAGTAAACAAGGCACGGATTTTATTTTTAATTCTAGCAATTATCCTCATATGGTTCATAGGAATCCCATGATGTTTTGCATCATTTCTATCCATCCATATGAACCAAATAAGAGTGATAGCAGTTATCACTTTAATGTGGACTTTAATAGTGTTTTCAAAATAAACATCAAGAAGTTGATATAGAGTTAAGGAGCCATTGAATTTGACAATATTAAAGAGTTCAACATACCAAATCCAAAGTTTGGAAGCAGTGGCTCTGTTAACAAATACATGATTCACATTCTCAATGTGAAAGCAACAGTAACATTTTGAAGGTACGTAAAAACCTTTACCCCACATCAAGGAGTCAACAGGGATGAAGTTTTTCAAAATATGCCAAGTTAGAATAGAATAAGAAATAGGAATAGTGTTATTCCAAAGTTTAAAATATACATTGGAGAAATTATGAGCTTCTTTAATACGTATCTAGACATTTTAAGGTTGAAATCACCATTTTGGGAAAGCTTAAAAAGGATCTGATCATGACTTCTAGGAATGATAGGAATAATAGTAAGCTTATCTAAAAGAAAGAAAGGAATATAGTTAGTAAGCTTATTATTGTTCCACTTATTATTCTGCTAGAAAGAGTTCACTTTAATAGCAGCAGTGGAGTGGGTTGAAAGTAAATCATCAATGGACCCACCTCCAGTCCAGTTATCTTGCCAAAAGAAAGAGGTGCCAGAGTTAATCCCCATGAGATTAATGATTTTGCCTCCTATTTGATGGAACAAAGTCTTTTCCATACAGGAGAGTCTCCCACTTTATAAGGGCAAATGAGAGGGTCCTTACCCTGGCAGTAATTAGCAGTCATAAATTTAGCCCAAAGACTATTGTTGCTCTTAAAATTCCATCAAAGTTAGTAGGAAAATGCAGTGATAGCTTCCCTGATTGGCTTACAGCCAAGCCCACCTTCAGCAAGAGTGCCACAGCTTTTATACCAAGAGGACCAATGCATTAGTAGAATTGTTAGAACCCGAAGAATTTATTAAGGAGGTGCTCAATTGCTAATGGTAGAATTGGTGGAATAATGGTTTGAATGAGATATAAAGGCATGAAGTTAAGGGTACTCTTAATCAAAGTGAGCCTACCACCAAATGAGAGTAAATGAAATTCTCAAATAGAAATTTTATGAGAAATTTTTTGGAATAACTCATCAAAGAGAGGTGATCTTTTCTGACCATTAAAAAGTGGAAAACCAAGATATTTAATAAGAAGTTGTTGTCGCTGAAAATTAGTAATTCTCAAAATTTGGTTGATCCTATTACTACAGATTTTATAGGAAGGAATGAAACAACTTTTACCATCGTTAAGAAAGAGACCACTTTCATTACCAAATTTATTTAAAAGATTCTTAATAGTTTTAATGTGATGAATAGAGATATTGCAAAAGATTATGAAGTCATTAGCAAAGCTAAGATGAGAGATAGGAAGACCACCTTGAGTTCTAAAAAACATACTAGGGTTATTGTTGAAAAGATCATTAAGATTCCTCAAAAGATATTCAATAATAATAATAAATAGAGAGAGAGATAAGGGATCTCCTTATCTCAATCCATGCATAGAAGGGAAAAAACCTAGGGACTCACCATTCATGATAACGGAGAACCAAACATTGGTAATAAAATTTTTAATGAGACGGATAAAATAGTCAGAAAAACTAAACAAATGTAGAATTTGGAAGAGAAAATTCCAAGGGAGGTTGTCAAAAGCTTTAGAGTTTCCCAATTTGAAAAGGATGTTACCACCTCTGGTAGAAGCATCAAGGTCATGAATCAGCTCTTGGGCTAGAAAAATGTTGTCAGATATAGCTCTACCTTTAATGAAACCAGTTTGGTTGGGGAAATAATTTTAGGCAGCAACGGACTAATTCTATTGGCAATTAATTTAGCAATGAGTTTATGAAAGAAGGTGCAAAGGCTGATAGGTCTGAAATCACCCCAAGATTCAGGATTATTAATTTTGGGAATGAGAATGGTGAGTCCCTAGGGCCAGCAATGGAATCAGTGTTCATTCTATTAAGAATACTATCAATCTCAACTTCTGTAGGAAGCATATTAAGCAAGTGGTTGTCATCATTAGTAATTATTGAGGGAATCAGGTGAGAGTTCGAGAGAGCTTCTAAAGAAGGGTTGTTGTTAAATAAGTTTTTAAAATGATGTATGACATAATCTTTAATATCATTATTGTCTATGATCCAGCTACCGTTATGATTTTTAAATTTTTTAATAGAGTTTAAGGCTTTCTTTTTTTGGAAAGAGAATGGAAGTACATGGTATATCTATCACCATCAGCAATATGTTTTCTAGTAGCCTTTCACTGCCAGTAGGTTTCCTCCATATTCTGATAGTTAACCAAGTTATCTTTAGCTTCATTCAACTCCTCAAGTTTAGTAGAATCAATCAAAATGACATCTTCAGAGAAGTTGTTCCATATTTTTGATATTAGCAAAGAGATTTTTAAAATGATGCTTGTTCCACCAATTTAGGTTTTGTTTAAGTCTTTTAAGCTTAAGCTGAATCATGCCCTTAATCGAATTATCCGGATGAAGAGGAGCCATCCAGTTAATGGATATAACATTTATGAAATCAATGTGTTGGATCCACATATTTTGGAATCAAAGAGGTTGGGGAGGATATTATTAGAGGGATTTGACGAAATCAAAAGCGAGCATGATGCATAAAGGCTCAAATGTTCAATGTAAGTAAGGGCCATTGATTGATCTAAAGAGAATTAAAAGAATCCTACTGCAGAGTCTAGAGTTATGCCATGTATAATTGAACCCAATAATAGTCAATCATATTCAATCAAAAATCAGAAAAAAGTCTTCCATGGAATGTGTGTTAGGAGAGCAACCTCCCCTTCTTTCCGAGGAAGAGAGAATAGTGTTAAAATCACCCCCAACCAACTAAGGTTTGTTGACCGAGGAGGCAAAGGTTCTTAAGTTGTCCTTATGGATGTTCTACCAACTTTATTATAAGAAGCATAAATAAAGGAACCTAGAATAGAAAATTCACCCAATGAGATGTGGACATTAACCAATTGTTGAAGATCATCAAGGATAGATATGTTGACTAAATTATTCCAAAAACACCAAATTTTTTTGCTAATATTATAAAAAAAGTTTTAAAAGCAAAGCATTTTAGCAGCATGATTGATCTTAGAAGAGTGTATGAATGGTTCAATAATAACAAGTAAGGCTATGTATGAATATGGAAAAGGCTTCTAATACGATTGCGAACAATGAGAGTCCCAATACCCCGAACATTCCAAATTAGTAAGTTGATCATAATAAAATAAGAAAAGAAAGGAAAGGAGATAACTAAAGAAATAATAAAGCTGGAAGAAAAGGAAACTAGAAATAGTTATTTATGGGAAGTTAGAGAAGATCTAGTAGTTCTAGTGGAGCTATTAGTGAACATTCTAGCTTTAAGTGATTTTTTTTTAAAATAGTTTGAAAAGGTCTATCGTTGTCCAAAGAATCACCATCCAAGAGAGACTGATTTGTAATATTCAGAATAGTACCTGTATTAGTCAAAGCATTTCTAATGGTAATTTCCCCTTCATCAATGTTAGAATTAAGCTGAGAAAGTGGGTTAGCATGCGTATCACTCTGAAGAGTAGGAGAAGGAGAGGTTGTGAAGCCATTAATTATTACATGCTCAATTTTAGAATTAGTTTTCAAATTTTGTTCCATCATCAAAGATCGATTTTTAGATTTTATTCCTTCATCAAAGGATCAACAATTTGTTTTAGATTTTGATCCAACAAATTTCCATTCAACTCACCACTAAGGTTCATATGAGTCTCCTCGGGTTCATTAGCCAAAAGGGGTAGGTTAGATTGAGTCAAGGTATTGTCTTGAGGAGCCAAATTATTACAATTAGAAGAAATGATAATTAAGCTATCATTAGCCTCCTCACGGATCTCATAAGAATTATTTTTAACATGCTCAAATTGATCTCCAATAGATAAAGCAGCAGATAAAAAAGTAGTAGGGGTAGGGGTAGGATTCCCATTTTGAGTGACTTTAGGCACATAAGAAAATTTACTAATTTTTTCATTTGATAGAGTAGGATTAGTATCTGGCAATTTTTTTTAAGTTGAGGATGCAAAACAAAACATTCAGAATGATCATGACCATGAATCTTACAATGTGTGCAAAAAATAGAAAATTCTCAAATTCAACTTTTGATTATAACCAACTTCGTGAGCCAATCCAAACTTAGATGCTTTTAGATATCAATCTCAACCAAAAATGATCAATAAGGTCGGATCTCACAAGGGTCTCCTCATCAATTTGAAGAGGCTTCAAAAGAGAGCCTCAACCGCAAAGAGAGCTTGATGTGTAACATAATGTATTCTCATATTTGGAAAAGCTAGCCATATAGGAACAATTGGGGATTCCTCTTTTATATCAAAAAGAGGAGATCATTTCAAAAGTCACATTTGATAATTAAAAAGAAAGTAAGAGCGACGAGCAAAAAATCTTGAATAATCTAAGTCATTAGAGAGCTGAATTAAAATATGCCTTGGATCAATCAATTCGATAGTGAAAACACCTCAAAGTTTAAGGCTATGAAAAAATGATCAGATGTTATCGAGTGTTGGCCAATGTAAGAAAAATTTACCAACTAATGAGAATTCAAAAGGCTTCGCCAACTTTTCCACATCTAGATCTGAGCACACATACGAAAGGTCGAGATTAAATTCACTAAAGAATTAGGGGAAAGGTTCTTACCAGATAATGTATCTTTAAAAGACTTAACTACAGGCAGAGTAGCAAATTATTTTGGATCCATAATTCCTTGTAAATCAGATCCCCTAGCCGATGCCTCCAAGATGGATAAGCTCAGCTACGGGGAAATTGGCTCCTCTGCCATTGAAAGAGGAAAGGGAAAATCACATTAGAGGCCAATCGGAGATAAACAATAAAAAAAATTGATCGTGAAAAATCAGAAATCAGCCAAGCCAAAAGGAAAGTGAAAACGGTGGAAGGGAAAAACACAATCGCTAGAGAGCACCGTGGCCGAGAGGGTTGGGTGGTTTTGAGTTTAGCTTTTTTTATAATTTAGCTTTTTTATTTTTTTATTTAGTTTTTTTTAGGTTTAGCTTTCTTTTTAGCTTCTAGGATTTAAAGTTTTGGGTTTAGGGTTTAGGGTTTAGTGTTAAGGGTTTAGGGGATTTTTTTTTAATTTATAAAATTGGTAGGTTTTGATTTATTTAGCTTATTTATTTATTTTTTTATTTTATTTTTTATTTTTAATTAATTTAGTTTATTTATTTGAGTTTATGTTTTTTATTTTAGTTTATTTTTTAGGTCTAGGTTTAGATTTATGTTTATTTTTTAGTTTAGTTTAATTTTAATTTTATTTTTTAGATTTAAGTTTTATTTTTTTATGTTTTTATTTAGTTTAGGTTTAGGTTTTTAAACTTTTGGGTATAGTGCTTTTGGGTTTAGAGTTTTAAGGTTTAGGGTTTTAGGGTTTTCAATTTAGGGTTAGGGTTTAGGGTTTATTATTTAGGATTTAGGGTTTAAAGTTTTTAGGGTTGATGGTTTAGGGTGTGGGGTTTAGTGTTAGCTTAGGTTTTTGGTTAGTTTAGGGTTTAGGGTTTAAGGTTTAGGTTTAGGCTTTAGGGTTTAGGGTTTCTACGATTTAGGGTTTAGGTTTATATAGTTTAGGGTGGTTTAGGGTTTAGGGTTAATGTTAGGGTTTAGGGTTTAGGGTTCATAGTTTAGGAGTTTAGGGTTTGGGGTTTTAGGGTTTAGGTTATAGGTTTTAGGTTTAGGGTTTAGGTTTAATTTAGGTTTAGTTTGTGGGGTTTAGGTTAATTTTATGGTTTAGTCTTTAGGGTTAGTTTAAGGTTTAGGGTTTGGTGAGTCTTGAAGATTGGGATTTATTAAATTAAAACATACTGCTAAACAAAAATTTATTAGATAGAAATAGAGAGCCGAGAAGATTGGGATTAGAATAAATTTTTACATGGTTGAAATGAAATTGTTGTTAAAAAAATTACTTGTATTTATCCTACTAAGATTAATTATTTAGAGTTTTACTCGCTAAAGCAAAAACCAAAATTATAAATGAGTACATGAACAAATTTGAATTGTTATTATCTTCTAAAATTAGGGAAATATTAAGCTAATGTTGTGTAGGTTTAGATCGAGCTTAAAAGAGACACTACATAAAATTAATTTGAATGTGGCTTTTCAACAAACATTAGATTTCAAATAACATCAAGAATTCTTTTAAAAGAATGTACAAATGTAGGAATTATTCTTTCCACCAATAAATCAAGTTCAAATGAATACCTCTAAATGAAGTAACACTACTATTAATAAAAAAATAGAAAAGATGATAAATACTATGTTGGGATCCAAAATCTCTCTCAAATCATATTTTTGATGTTAGCATAAAATCTATGAGTGTCTTAAATCTCTCACAAAATAATGCCACCTATTTCTAAGCATTGACTTAGGAGTTTTACTTGAGATTTCTTGCTTTTGTGTTGAGCAAATTATTTGTTATATTATGTTGCCACGTTGAGTCTCAAAGTAGGTGAGCTATAGTTCTGGAAATCCCTATGTAGAGATATTGAGTTTGGATTAGTCTAGTTATGCACTACTTATTAAGAGATTTTTTCATATAAAATCACTATTTTAAAAATCTCATTCAACAATACTTTTCATCAAGTCTCCCTAATTCGCCAAGATCTCAAGCACAATCTCAAAGCATTGAAATCCTACTAGACAGAGCCTTTTAAAGCATAGATTTTAGCTCCTCGACATATCCACTGAATTGAAAGAGGTGCAGTTGAGAAGACAATATCGATTAGAGAGGAGTTTTATGATTAGATAGCTATCTCAGCTATAGAAGAGGATTGCTTCCACATGGAAACTTAAGTGTCTAAACTTAAGTAGATTCTTCCTTCATTTGTCCATGAACAGGAAGCTACCATTTTGCATCTCTATGAAACTTGACAGAGGTGGTCTACTATGGCATACATAGCTCATACAATATTTTTCTATATTAGAGAAATTCAGGCTAATCATTTGTAGCTGAAATCTCTTTTATTTAATTTAGGTTTAGGTTTTTAGGTTTTTAGGGTTTAGGGTTTAGGGGTTTGGGCTTTAGGGTTTAGAGTTTAGGGTTTAGGGTTTAGGTTTAGGTTTTAGGGTTTAGGGTTTAGGGCTTTAGGGATTAGGATTTAGGGTTTAGGGTGTTAGGTTTAGGGTTTAGAGTTAATTTTAGGGTTCAGGGCTTAGGGTAATTTATTTATTTATTTATTTTTTAAAATTAAGTAAACTGCTAGGTTTCGATTATTTAGTTTATTTTATTTTTCTATTTTTATTTATGTTTATTTTTTATTTAGTTTGGTTTATTTATTTTAGGTTTATTTATTTTAGCTTAAATTCCTTATGTTAATTTATTTTTTGGGTTTAGGTTTAGTTTTAGGTTTATTTTTTATCTTAGTTTTATTTTTATTTTATTCTTTAGGTTTAGGTTTTATTTTTTATTTTTAGGTTAAGGTGAAGGTTTTTATTTTACATTTTTAGGTTTAGGTTTTAGGTTTATTTTTAGGTTTTAATTTTTAGTTTAGGTTTAGGTTTATTTTTATTTTATTTTATTTTATTTATTTTATGTTTAGGTTTATGCTTAGTTTATTTTGGATATAGGTTTAGGTTTTATTTATTTTAGTTTAGTTTATTTTTTTTTAGTTTAGGGTTTAGGTTTTATTTTTATTTATTTTTAAGTTTATTTTTTAGGTTTAAGTTTTTATTTTATTTTATTTTAGGCTAATTTAATTTTTATTTTAAGTTTAGTTTTTATTTTATTTAAGTTTTTTTAGTTTAGTTTAGGTTTTTATTTATTTTATTCTAGTTTAGTTTTTATTTTTTATTTTATTTTCATTTTAGGTATTAGTTTTGGTTTAGGTTATAGTTAATGTTCCTTTTTTTGGTTTAGGTTTTGTTATATATTTTATTTTTAGGTTTTATTTAGTTTATGTTTAGCTTTTTGGCTTATTTGGGTTTAGGGTCTAAAGTTTAGGATTATGGGTTAGGGTTTAGGGTTTAGGCTCTTTTACGATATTAGGTTAAGGGTTTAAAGTTTTTTTTAAAAAAATTAAGTAAACTAGTAGGTTTAGATTTATTTAGCATATTTAGTTTATTTCTTTTTTTAATGTAGGTTTATTTTTTATTTTTGTTTAGTTTAGTGTATTTATTTTAGCCTAAGTTTTTTATTTTAGTTTATTTTTTAGGTTTATGTTAGCTTTTTAGTTGAGTTTTATTTTTATTTTATTTTTTAGGTTTAAGTTTTCTTTTTTATTTTTAGCTTAGGTTTTTTATTTTATTTGGTTTATGTTCTAGTTTATTTTAGGTTTTTTATTTTAGTTTTTTTAGGTTTATGTTTACTTTTTAGTTGAGTTTTATTATTATTTTATATTTTAAGTTTAAGTTTTCTTTTTTATTTTTAGGTTTAGGTTTAGGTTTTTTTTAGGTTTTAGTTTTTAGTATTCAGTTTAGGTTTAGGTTCATTTTTAGTTTATTATATTTTACTTAGTTTAAGTTTAGGTTTATGTTTAGTTTATTTTAAGTTTTATTTAATTTAGTTAAAGTTTATTTTATTTTGTTTATTTTATTTTTATTTTAGGTTTATGTTTTATTTTTTTATTTATTTTTAGTTTTATTTTATTTTGTTTATTTTATTTTTATTTTTGTTTTAAGCTTTTTTTAAGTTTAAGTTTTATTTTTTATTTATTTTTAGGTTTTATTTTAAGGTTTATTTTTTAGGTTTAGGTTTTTATTTAGTTTTTATTTTATTTTAAGTTTATTTTATTTTTATTTTTTGTTTTTTGTTTTTTAGTCTTAGGATTATTTTATTTTTTAGTTTAGCTTAGTTTTTATTTTTTAGTTTTTTTTTACTTTTTTTAGATTTAGGTTTAGGTTTTAGTTTAGGTTTTTATTTTTAGGTTTTATTTAGTTTAGGTTTAGGCTTTTAGGTGTTTAGGATTCAGGTTTAAGGGTTTAGGGTTTAGGGATTTAGGGTTAAGGGTTTAGGGTTAGGGTTTACGATTTAAGGTTTAGGGTTTAGTGTTTAGGCTTTTGGATTTATGGCTTTAAGGGTTTAGGAATTAGGGTTTAGGGTTAGCTTGAGGTTTAGGGTTAGTTTCAAGTTTAAAGTTTAGAGTTCAGGCTTTAGGGTCTTCGATTTCTAAGGTTTAAAGTTTAGGGTTTAGGGTTTAGGGTTTTAGTGTTTTGGGTATTGGGTTTAGGCTTTAGGATTTAGGCTTTTTAGGGTTTAGGGTTTGTTTAGGGTTTATGATTTTAGGGTTTTAGGATTGGGGTTTATGGTTTAGGATTTATGGTTAGGGTTTAGGGTTAAGGTTTAGGGTTTTAGGGTTTATGTTTTTAGGATTTAGGGTTTACAATTAATGTTAGGTTTTAGGGTTTTGGGTTGAGGGTTTAGGATTTTTTAGTTTTTTAAAATTAGGTAAACTGATAGATTTAGGTTAATTTAGTATAATTAGTTTATTTTAGATTTATTTTTTATTTTTATTTAGTTTTGTTTATTTATTTTTGGTTTATTTATTATTGTTTAGGTTTTTTATTTTAGTTTATTTTTTAGGTTTAGGTTTAGCTTTAGGTTTGTTTTTTAGTTGAGTGTTTATTTTTATTTTATATTTTATGTTTAAGTTTTATTTTTAATTCTTAAGTTTAGATTTAAGTTATTATTTTATATTATCTAGGTTTAGGTTTAGGTTTTATTTTTTAGTTTAAGTTTAGGTTTATTTTTAGTTTATTTTATTTTATTTAATTTAGGTTTAGGTTAAGGTTTAGTGTATTTTAGGTTTAATTTATTTTAGCTTAGTTTATTTTAGTTTAGGCTTAAGTTGATTTTATTTTGCTCATTTTATTTTTATTTTAGGTTTAGATTTTTTTTAGTTTATGGTTTAGGTTTTATTTATTATTTATTTTTAAGTTTTATTTTTATATTTGTTTTTTAGGTTTAGGTTTTTATTTAGGTTTTATTTTATTTTATTTTAGGTTTATTTTATTTTTATTTTATGGTTAAGTTTTTATTTATTTTATTTTAGTTTATTTTTTATTTTTTTATTTTTTTTAGGTTTAGGTTTAGGTTTATATTTATGTTTAGGTTTAGGTTTAGGTTTTAGTTTAGGTTTTTATTTTTTTTATTTTTTTAGGTTTATGTTTTTTATTTATTTTATTTTAGGTTTTATTTAGTTTAGGTTTAGGTTTTAGGTTTTTAGGGTTTATGGTTTAGGGTTTGGGGTTAAGGGCTTATGGTTTAGGGTTGTAGATTTTAGGTTTTAGGATTTGGGGTTTAGGGTTTATCATTTAAGTTTTTAGAGTTTAAGGTTTAGGGTTTGGAGTTTAGGATTTAGAGTTCTGGTTTAGGATTGTAGGTTTAGGGTTATAGGTTTAGGGTTTGATTAAGGTTTAGGCTTACGGTTATTTTTTATTTTTTTATTTAATGTTTATGGTTTAGAGTTTAAGGTTTAGAGTTAGTTTAGGGTTTAAGGTTGTAGGTTTAGGGTATAGAGTTATTTTTAGGGTTTAGCATTTAGGGTTTAGCAATTAGGATTTAAGGTTTAAAGTTTAGGGTTTAGGGTTTATGGTTTATAGTTTTTTTTAATTAAGGAAAAGGTAAGTTTAGGTTTATTTAGTTCATTTTTTATTTATTTTAGTTAATTTTTTTTATTTTTATTTAGGTTTATAGTTTTTATTTTGTTTAGTTTATTTATTTTAGTTAAGGTTTTTATTTTAGTTTATTTTTTATGTTTAGGTTTAGGTTAATGTTTTTTTTAGTTTAGTTTTTATTTTTTTTATTTTTTAGGTTTAAGTTTTATTTTTTATTTTTAGGTTTAGGTTCAGGTTTTTATATTATTTTTTTTAGGTTTAGGATTTAGCTTTTTTTTAAGCTTATTTTTAAGTTTTAGTTTTTTTAGTTTAGGTTTAGGTTTATTTTTAGTTTATTTTATTATATTTAATTTAGGGTTTTGGTTTAGTTTATTTTAGGTATAGGTTTATGTTTTATTTATTTTACTTTAGTTTATTTTAGTTTACGATTAGGTTTATTTTATTTTGTTTATTTTATGTTTACATATTTTTTAGTTTATGGTTTAGGTTTTATTTTTTATTTATTTATAGGTTTATTTGTAATATCAAATTTATTTAGATTTTTATTTGTAGGTTTATTTTATTTTTTAGTTTAGTCAATGTTTTTATTTATTTTATTTTATATTTGTTTTTATTTTTTATATTATTTTATATTTTAAGTTTTGGTTTAGGTTTAGGTTTTAGTTTAGGTTTTTATTTTATTTTATTTTTATTTATATTTGGTTAGGTTTTTTTATCTTTTTATTTGTATTTTATTTAGTTTAAGTTTATTTTTATGTTTTTTATTTTAGCAGGGTTTGGTTTGGGTCTGGCTCAGGGCTAGGTATAGTGGTAGGTTTAGGTTTTACCATTTAGGTTAGTGGTTTTGGTTAATTGTTTTGTGGCTCAGTTTTTAGACCTATGGTTTAGGCTTTTAGGGTTTAGCCTAGATCATTAATATGATCCAGTGTTTTTAGGTTTTTTTCTTTATTAAAAAATTAAACCATTAGTTTTAGGTCATTTATTTTATTTTTTATTTATTTTAGCTTAGTTTATTTTTATTTTATTTAAATATTTTATTTTATTTTTATTTATGTTTTATTTAGTTTTATTTTATTTCTTTTAGGTTAATTCTTTATTATTTTTAAGTTTAGTTTTTATTTTATTTAGGTTTTATTTTAGTTTAGTTTAGGTTTTATTTATTTTATTTAGTTTAGTTTTTATTTTTTATCTTTCTTTATTTTCAGGATTAGGTTTAATTTTTCTGTTATTTTATTTCGTGCAGGTGCCATCGGGATTAGGGTCTCAGGTTTGGGCTCAGCAGGGTTTGTTTTAGTGGTTAGGGTTTCAGGTCTTTAGGGTTTTTTTATTTTTTTCTTTATCAGGGTTTTGTGTCAGTTAGGTCAGGTCAGTGGGTTAGGGTTAGAGGGGTCTTGGGGTTGGGTCAGTGTTTAGGTGGGTTTAGGTCAGGAGTTAGGTGGGTCAGTTTTTAATTTTTTATTTTTTATTTTATTTATTTTATATATTTTATTTATACTTTTATTTTATTTAGTTTGTTTATTTTATTTTAGTTTAGGTATTCTATTTTAGTTTATTTTAGTTTTAGGTTTAGGTTTATGTTTATTTTAAGTTTGATTTATTTTAATTTTAATTTTTTATGTTTTTTATTTTTTTATTTTTTAGGTTTAAGTTTTATTTTATTTTTAAATTTAGGTTTAGGTTTTATTTTAGTTTTTTTTTTTTTATTAGGTTTATATTTTTAGTTTATTTATTTTATTTTGTTTAGGGTTTTAGTTTATTTTAGGTAGGTTTAGGTTTATTTATTTTAGTTTATTTTAATTTTAGTTTAAGTCTAGGTTTATTTTATTTTGTTTATTTTAGGTTTTGGTTTGTATCTTTTTTTTAGTTTATGATTTAGGTTTTATTTTTTATCTATTTTTAGGTTTATTTCTTAAGTTTAGATTTTTATTTAGTTTTTATTTTATTTTATTTTAGGTTTTATTTTAATTATATTTTTTGTTTTTATTTTAAGTTTTTTTAGTTTAGTTTAGGTTTTTATTTATTTTGTTTTAGTTTAGTTTTATTTTTAAATTATTTTCTTTTTTTGGGTTTAGCTTCATGTATTTTTATTTTATTTAGGTTTCCTTTTTTCTTATTTTTTTTATGTTTTATTTAGTTTAAGCTTAGTTTTAGGTTTTGTGAGAGGTTTAGGATCAGGTTTAGGGTGGGTTTAGGTTAATTATGGTTTAGGGTCAGGTCTTAGGCTAGTTTAGGATCAGGGAAGATTGGTTGGGAGGTTTGGGCTCAGGTGGGGTTTAGAGTAGGTTTAGCAGAGGTTTAGTGTAGTGTAGGTTAGGTTGTGGTTTAGGATTTTTTTATAAATTAAGCAAACATAGTAGGTTTATTTATTTATTTTTTTTATTTTATTTATTTATTTTAGTTCATTTTATTTTTATTTTATTTAGTTTATTTTAATTTTAATTTTAATTTTATTTAGTTTATTTATTTTATTTTATTTAGTTTTAGGTTTATTTTTTTTTTATTTTAGGTTTAGTTTATATCATTTAGGTTTTCTATTTTTTAGTTAGTTTAGGTTTCAATTTATTTTATAGTTTAGTTTTATTTTGATTTTATTTTCTTTTAGGTTTAGGTTTTGGTTTTATTTTTTGTTATTAATTTAATTTATTTTTATATTTTCTTTTGGTTTTATTTTTTTATTATTCTTAAGTTTTATTTAGTTTTGGTTTAAGTTTTTAACTTTTTAGGGTTTAGGGTTTTGGGTTAGTTTAGGGGTTTTTTAGGACATTAGAGAATTTTTATTACCAAAAAAAGTACAAAGTCCTTAGATGGGCTAAATCTAAGGTAATGCTCAAAGAGCTACATTAAATCCTAAAGAGATAAACCCCTAACTATTACAATATAAGAAAGAAAAAGAAAACCAAAAAAAATTAACAAGATAAAATCCATGTGAGGAGCAACAAACTTCATTTTGTCATACCAACAAGATCCACCTGCAATACTCCCCTTTCCTATAAAAGAAATCTGAAGCATACTTTTGAAAGGATGAGTACAATTAAGTTAGCATAGAAAGGAAGTGTAAACAGAAAGAGAAAAGTTAAGAAAAGGCTCGGGCTCAGTTACAATCATCTCAAAGAGCAACACTATATGTAAGCAGCCAAACTTCAAGAGAATGGTTACAATTACATATAGTGCTACCAACCAAAAGAAGAAAGAGTGGGAAACATCAATGCCATCATAGCCGATACCTCTGTATCATCCAAAGTCCATCATCATCTAGCATTTGCAAAATCCTCCAAACAATAAACATAATAGCCAACCACCAAGAATGAGAACCACCATGCCCAAAGGCATATAATCAATCAACCATGAGGATATTAGCAATATAGACCACCAAAGCCACCACCAAAAAGCAATAACAAAATCCAAAGGAGCAATCATCATGATAGGGGTAATAACACAAACTAGAGATAAACAAGTGCAAAAAAGGAAAAAGAAAGTGCTCATATCCTCCACCAACAAAGCATAAAAAACATCCAAGAAAACACCCAAATTAAAAAATGGTAAGGGCTACCCAAAAGTAAAAACAGCCAAGAGAGAAAACAAAGTAGAGGAAACCAAATAAATACAAGTCACAAAAGAACACTAGTTCCTTAATCACCAAAGGAGCAAAAAATTGGCCAAAAATAGCCACCAACCCAAAAATACAACCAACCAAACTAGCTAGCCAACATATCCTCCTAGCCAACCACCATAGCAGCGGAAAACTCAAGTCTATGTAAAGAACAACAACAGTCATCAAGCCAAAATCACCCAAGATAGCTAGGGAAAGGGTAGAAGCAGACTATAGTCAGCAAACCTAATTAAGGCAATAAAAAATTCAATCTGGGTAAGTAGAACAGCCAACCAAAGACAAAAAGGTACAAAGCCCAGTAAGATAAACTACAAGCCAACCAATAGGAACAACAACACTAAAGGCACCCTAGGCAAACTAATAGACATAAAATAGCCTTCATCTAGCCAATCCAAAATAATACCCAAACCCAAAGCCACCGCAAGAAGAGGAAGGCCAATATAGGAGGAGGTTAAAACCATAACCAAGAGAAATAAAAAAATAAAAAATAACCACCAAGGCCCAACAAAATAAATAGAGAAAATAATAGCCAACCAAATCTCCACCATGCCAAAATCAAGCCGAGATAAACCAAAGAACCCCCCCCGAGATAAGTCACCAACAGAAAATGAAAAAATAGCCAAAACAACCAGCCATCCAACCATCCCAACCAACCAAAACTGCCAGCCAACCCATCCAGCCAACAATGCCACTCTATCAACCACCACAGTAGTAGATCCAATTCAGGTAAGTTAGTAAGCAAAAAGAGGCAAAACCCATACAAAAGAAAACCTACAAATCCATAGTAAACCCAAAAGGAGGAAATAAAAAATAGCCATGGGAAAATTATGGTAAACACCCAGCCAGACAGACATAAGCCACCAAGCTGAAAAAACCAAAACAACCTAGGCTGCACTTAAAATTACAACCAGGTAGCAAAAATTAGGCCAATCTAAAAGTAAAAGATCTAAAACATAACCCAACTCAAGCCAAAAAGAGAAAAAAGTAGATAACCATAACCCAAAGAGGGTTGTACAAGGGGCAACCAAAAGCAAAAGATCATCAAAAAGCAACACCAAAAACCAAGCCAAGATTTTATAATCTGAGATAAGTCAATCCAAGATATCTTTAACCAAACCCTTTAATAGTTTAGGCAAATTTTGGTTGTCAAATAAAGTGAACTCTATTAATTTGACACCAAAGTTAGCCAAGTAATCAAAACAAGCATTACCTTCATGTAGAATGTGGGAAATTTTAAAACATACTTGAGAAAGAAGATTTTAGTATGATTAAGAAGATAAGAAATAAAGATTCCCATTTCTATTAGAATTAAGCATGACAAGAAGCAAGAGAGCATCAACATCAATCTAGATGTTGCAGAAACCTATATTCAAACAAATTTCAATAGATTTATTAATAGCTCAACAAAAAAATAATAGAATAGGCTTTGAGAGGATAGGCAAAAGCACAAATGACAATACCTTTAGAATCCCTAAGAATACCACCACAACCATATTAATTGGAAGCAACATAACCATCAGTATTCACTTTAATCAAATTGTCTTTAGGTTTGATCCAATGGATAATCATAGAACTTTTATAAGAGTCAAACTGAGGCAGAATGATACCGAATTTTTTAGCCACAACTTTATAACCTCTAAACGGAATATTACTAATAAGATTGGGATTGAGAAGAGCATGAATTTTTTCTTTAGCCAGGATCTTTTTTTGTTTCATATGAATACCATGATATTTAGCATAATTTCTATCCATCCAGATGAACAAGACAAAGGTAATAGAAATTAAAACTTTGATTTGACCTTTCATTGTATTTTGGAAACTGACTTCAAGAAGTTGATATAAAGAAAGAGAACAATAGCACTTTGAAGGTAACTAAAACCCTTTAGTCCAGAGCAAAGAGTCCATAGGAATAAAATTATTCAAAATCCTCCAAGCTAAAATTGAATAGGAAATGGGAATGATATTGTTCCCAAGTTTAATGAAAACATTAGAGGGGTTCTATTTATCTCTAATAAAATTCCAAACCTCTTTAAGTACAAAGTCACCATTATAAAAAAGCTTAAAAATAATTTGGTCAGGTTTGTTAGAAGAAATGGGGATATTTCTAAAGTTGTCAAAAGGTGAAATAGGAATATAATTCTCAAGTTGGTTTTCATTCCAATTGTTATTAAGCTAAAAGGAATTAACTTTGATAACAACAGTATAGTGGGTAGATAAATGGGTGTCAATAGAGCCATTGCCAATCCATTGTCATGGAAAAAGAAGGAAGAACCTCACTGAATACCACTAGATATTAATGATTCAACAACCCATTTAATGGAGCAAAGCGTTTTCCAAATTGGAGAGTCACCAAATTTATAAGCACAGTTAAGGGAATGTTTACCTTGGCAATATTTTTTCATCATAAAATGAGACCAAAGGCTATCATTTTTTCTAAAATTCCACTAGAGCTTATGAGAGAAGGAAGTGATACCTGAATAGGCTTGCAACCAAGAGCACCTTCTCCCAAAGGACCACAACATTTATGCCATGATGTCCAATGCATTCTTTTAGAGTTATTGGAGCCCAAAAAATTTATTAAGAAATCAATCAAATTTGATAAATGTAGCATTAGTGGGGATAATAGTTTGAATCAAATAAAAAATGGAGTTGAGTGCTTTTAAGAATACTGAGCTACCACTAAAGGAAAGTAAATGGAATTCCCAAACATAAATTTTATTTGAAATTTTTTGAATTAGCTCGTCAAAGAGATGGGAACATTTCAAGCCTTTAAAAAGCGGTGCAACCAAGCAGTTAAGAGGTAAGTGTTGATGTTTAAAATTAGTAATATGGATGATTTGATTGATTTTATTATTGGAGATACTAGAGGAAGTGATATAATAGATTTTTTTATCATTGATAGAAAGGCCACTTTCTACCAAATTTATTTATAAAATACTAAAGATGCTTGATGTGATGAATAAGTGGGAAACAAGAAGACCAATGAATAGTTCTATAGTACATAAAGATTATTTAAAAAAATAAGATGCTCATAGATAAGTACTCAACAATAATAATAAATAAAGAGATATAAAAATCCCTTGACGTAAGCCATGTGAAGAGGGAAAGAAACTCAAGGCTCCCCATTAATAAAAAATTGAAAACCATTATTAATATAATTTTAATAAGAAAATAAATTTATCAAAAAAACCCAAAATAAATTTAGAATATGAAAAAGAAATCCCAAGAGATGTTATCAAAGCTTTTGGTAATATCTAATTTGAAAAGAATGTTGCCACCTCTAGTATTGGCATCAAGATCATGAATTAAATCTTGGGCAAGTAAAATATTATTAGAAATGGATCTACCTCTAATAAAACCAATTTGGTTGGTAGAGATAATTCTATTAAGTGAAAGACTAAGTTTGTTGGTAAGAAATTTTGGAAATTAGCTTATTAAAAGGTCCAAAGATTAATAGGTCTAAAATCACAATTAGTCTATATTATCTTCTCAAATGAGAATAATATAAGCACCAAAAATATCCAGGAAAAGGGCAGGTTAGGGTTAGGAAGCAGCCGGTGCACCATCATTAGGTCAGTATAGCCGGGCAAAAAAAAATAGTGGGTAGCTAACAGGTCAGGTCAGGTTGATGAGGTGGGTTCTAAGGTTGGGGGGCGTGCAACCGGAGCCAGGTCTGGGGTCATGTAAATTACGGCTTTGCCAGGGTCAGGGTACGCAACAGTTCAAAGTGGGCCAGCATGTATGTGCGGTGGTCATGACCTGGTCATTAAGCTAAGCCAAAGGTAATTGGTCTGTACGGCTCGGGTCATGCCAATCGGGTCAGCAGGTTAGGTCCCAGCTCGTGACGAGGTTCATTCATGCCAGGAGCCAGCCAGGCGTCGCTCAGAGGCCAGGGTCAGGTCAGAGGGGCAGGTTTGGTTCCATGTGCCAGGCGGGTGATCCCCTAGGGCCGCCCAGGTTCCTGAATGCCAGGTCAGTGGGCTCAGGGTCACGTGCCAAGGGCTGGGTCAGGCTCAGGGGCCTGGGGTGGGTCAGGGCCCAGGTCAGGCCCAGGTCAGCGGCGGCTGAGCCCCAGGGCCCAGTGCTGGTCATACCAGGCAGCCTGTGTCAGGCCTCATGGGGCCCATCATAGCCTGAATTCAGGCCTCAAGGCTCGGCCAGGTCTTTGGGAGTGCCTCAGGCGCCCTAGGTGGGGCCTGCCACGTGACATGCGCATTTACCAGGGGTACGGTCAGTGGTCCTGGGGCCCAGGTCAGGCCGACCGTCGGTTGATCCTGGCCATTCCACGTCACGTGGATCCTCACAGGTCAGTCAGGTGGGTCCCGAGGCTGGGCTCAGGGCCAGGGCCGGGGTCAGTGGCCTGGTCAGGGCCTGGGCCCAGTAGCTCGTGTCAGTGGGGCCAGGGGCCAGGCCAGGGTCATGGGTCAGGTCAGTGGCCTGGGGTCAGGCTGGTCAGCCATCAGTGGCCCAGGGTCATCAGTCAGGCCGCTCACTCCAGGGTCAACCAGGTCAGGGCTGGGGCCAGGCCAGTCAGGTCGCGTCAGGTCAGGTGTGGTGGTCGTCAGGGCCTCAGGGTCAGGTCAGGTCAGTCTGCCAGGCTCCACCAGTCAGGTCAGGATCAGTGGTCAGCTGCTGTCTGGTGTCTGGGTCAGGGCCAGGTCAGGGTGGGGCCTGGGCCAGGCTCAGGTCAGGTCAGGTCAGCCTGGGCCCAGGCTGCTCAGTGGCCCAGATCAGGCCCAGTCATGGCTCAGTATCAGCCTGCTGGCTCAGGCCTGGGCCAGGGCCTGGCCAGCCCAGGCCCCTGTCGGTCTGCAGGGGCCAGCCAGGTCCAGTGGCCTGGTCAGTCAGCCCAGGCTCAGTGGTCAGTCAGGGCTCAGGCCTGTGGCCTCAGGGCCTGTGTCAGGACTAGGGCCTATGGCCCACGTCATGTCAGGCCGTGGCCTGTGGCCGTGAGCTGGCTGGGTCCTGGGACTCCAGGCCTGCCAAGTAGGTTTAAGTTTATTTTATTAATTTTATTTATTTTATTTTATTTTATTTTATTTAGCCATTTTTATTTAGTTTTTTATTTTATTTTATGTTTATTTTATTTTATTTTAGGTTTCATTTTATCTTTATTTAATTTTTTTCATTTTAGTTTAGGTTTTATTTATTTATCTAATTTTAGTTTTTTTATTTTTTTTTTTTTCTTTTTAGGTTAGGTTTAGTTTATATTTTATTTTATTTTATTTTGATTTAGTTTTATTTATTTTATTTTAGCTTTATTTAGTTTAGCTTCAAGATTTTAGCTTTTTTATGGTTTAGGTTTTAGGTTCCTAGGGTTTTAACATTTTAGACTTAGGGTTTGTGTCAGGTTTAGGGTTTAGGGCTCAGGTTATGGCTAGGGTTTTGGGTTTGGGCCTAGGGTTGGGTTGTATGTAGTATTTGGCTATGGTATTGTAAGTTTGTGGTTGGGGTCTGTCAGGTTTTTATTTTATTTTATTTTATTATATTTATAGTTAGGTTGTACCTTTGGGTTTGTTATTAGTTTAGGTTTAGGGTTTAGTCATTTAGTTTATTTTAATTTATTTTAGTTTATTTTATTTTTATTTTATTTAGGTTTATTTTAAATTTTATTTAGTTTAGTTTTTTTATTTTAGGTTATCTAATTTTATTTAGGTTTTTAATTTTAATTTAATTTTTAGTTTTAGGTTTAGGTTTATGTTTTTTTTTTAGTTTAGTTTTATTTTTACTTTATTCTTCAGGTTTAAATTTTATTTTTTATTTTTTGGTTTAGGTTTAGGTTTTTATTATATTTTTAAGTTTATATAGGATTTTATTTTTTTATTTTTGGTATTTATGTTTTAGGTTTATGTTTATTTTAATTTTATTATATTTAGTTAAGGGTTTAGTTTATTTTAGATTAGGTTTATGTTTTATTAATTTTAGTTTAGTTTATTTTAGTTTAGTTTAGGTTTATTTTATTTTATTTATTTTAGTTTAGTTTTTTTAGTTTATGGTTTAGGTTTTATTTTATTTGCATTTTTAGGTTTTATTTTAAGTATATTTTTTTAGGTTTAGGTTTTATTTAGTATTTATTATATTTATTTTATTTTATTTTATTTTGTTTTACATTTAGTTTTATTTTATAGGTTTTCTATTTTGGATTATTTTATTTTTAGTTTAGTTTAGTTTTATTTATTTTATTTTTGTTTAGTTTTTTTATTTTTTTTATTTTTAGGTTCTTGTTTAGGTTTTAGGTTTTTATTTAGGACTTATTTTATTTTTTTATTTATTTAGGTTTAGGACTTTTATTTATTTTATTTTTTTTTATTTAGTTTAGGTTTAGGTTTTTAATGGGTTTGTTAAGGTTTGGTTATAGGTTTTGTGGTTAATAATTTAGAGTTTAGGGTTTGTGGTTTAAGATTTTAGGGTTTGTGGGCTCAGGATTTGGGCTTGTGGGTTTAGGTTGCAGGTAGGATTTAAGGAGGTTTTAGGTTAATTTTGTGGTTTTATGGTTGGGTTTTTTTAATTTTCTTTATTAAATTATTATTTATTAAAACTGAGTAAACATGTTGGTTTTAGGTTTATTTATTTTATTTATTTTATTTTATTTTATATTTAAATTTATTTTATTATTTTATTTGTATTTTATTTAAGTTGTTATTTAGTTTTATTTTAAATTTTATTTTTTTATTTTAGGTTTATATTATTTAGGTTTCATCTTGTTATTTATGTTTATTTATTATTAAAGTTTAGTTTTTATTTTAAATTTATTTTCTTTAGAGGTTTTAGTTTTTTATGTTTTTTATCTTTATCTTTTATCTATTTTTAGCTTTTAGGATTTAGGGTTTAGTGTAGGTATTTATGGTTAAGATGGGCTCAGTGTTAGATTTAGTGCTCATGGCGTGGCATGGTAGTGCTCAGCTGGCTCAGGGCCTTAGGCCTTGTGCTCAGGGTTTAGGCTCAGGGTGTAGGTTTAGGGTTTAGGGCCTAGAGCTCATGGTTTAGGGTTTTAGGTGTGTGGTTTGGCTCAGGGCCTAGAGTTTAGGATCTTGGTAAGTTTTTTAACATTCCTTATTTTATTTAGTGGTTACTCTTAGGGTTTCAGGTTAGGTTAGGTTACCTCTCACTTAGGGTTTAGGATTTATGGTTTAGGAATTGTGGTGTTTAGGTTTTTCTTAATAAGAAAACCAGTATGTTTAAGTTTTTAAGTTTATTTAGTTTATTATTTATTAGTTTATTATATTTTATTTATTTAGTTTATTTTATTTTATTTTAGGTTTTATTTTAGTTTTATTTTTTTAGTATAAGTTTATTTTAATTTATTTTATATTTATTTTTTTTAGGGTTTATTTAGTTTATTTTAGGTTTAAATTTAGGTTTTATTTATTTTAGTGTACTTTGTCTTTTAGGTTTAGTGTATTTTATTTTGTTTATTCTAGTTTAGCTTGTTTTAGTTTATTTTAGGCTTTTATTTATTTTTTTTAGTTTATTTTATTTATTTAGGTTTATTTTATCTTAGGTTTTATTTTAGGTTTATTTTGTAGATTTAGGTTTTTATTTAGTCTTTATTTTATTTTATTTTAGGTTTATTTTATATTTATTTTATGTTTAGTTTTTATTTTATTTAGGTTTTTTTATTTTAGGTTTATTTATTTAGTAGTTTAGGTTTTTATGTATTTTATTTTAGATTTGTTTTATTTTTTTATATTATTTTGATTTAGGTTTTAGCTATAGGTTTAGTTTAGGTTTAGCTCAATTTATGTTTTATTTAATATTATTTTAATTATATTTAGCTTTAGGTTTTTTCATTTATTTTGTTTTTAGGTTTATTTAGTTTAGTTTAGTTTTTAGTTTGTGGTTTGTGGTTTGTGTTTAGGTCAGGTGGATTTAGGGTCAGGTTGTGGGTAGGGTTTAGGGTTTAGGTTTGTGGCTCAGGCTTAGTGGTTATGGTTTGTATGGTTAGGGTCAGGTTTAGGCTTTTGGGTTTAGTGTTTAGGGATAGTTTACAGCCTCAAGGTTTATGGTATTTTTTTATATTTTGATTTTTTGATTTTTTTTGATTTTTTTAAATTATGTAAACCCAGTTTAGGTTTATTTAGTTTATTTATTATTTATTTTAGTTTTTTTTTATTTTTTTTATTTTATTTAAGTTTAGTTTTATTAATATTTTTATTCAAGTTTTTATTTAATTTATTTATTTTTTATTTTAGTTTTTTTTAGTTTAGTTTTATTTTATTTTTTTTATTTTTATTTTAGTTTAAGTTTTTATTTATTTTATTTTTGTTTTATTTTTTAACTTTTACTTCATTTTCTTTATAGGTTTAGGTTTAGGTTTTAGTTTATGTTTATATTTTATTTTACTTTTCTTATTATATTTTGGTTTAAATTGTTTTATTTATTTTATTTAATGGTTTTATTCAATTTATACTTAGGTTTTTAGCTTTTTAGGATTTAAGGCTTATGGTTTAGGGTTTACGGTTTAGGGTTATAGTTTGGTAGGTGTAGGGTTTTTTTTTTTTTTTAAATTAAGTAAAACCAAGAGTTTAGGTTTATTTACTTTATTTTATTTATTTATTTAGGTTTATTTTATTATTTATCTTAGTTTATTTTTATGTTTATTTATTTTGATTTATGTTTTATTTTAGTTTATTTTTTTAGGTTTAAGTTTAGGCTTTATGTTTTAGCTTAGTTTTATTTATTTAATTTTTAGGTTTAGGTTTTATTTTTTATTTTAGGTTTATGTTTAAGTTTTATTTTATTTTAAGTTTTAGGTTTTAGGTTTAATTTTAGGATTTATTTTTTAGTTTATGTTTTGCTTTATTTTTAGATTGTTTTATTTTATTTAGTTTAGGTTTAGGTTTTATTTATTTTAGTTTAGTTTATTTTAATTTAGGTTTAGGTTTAGTTTTAGTTTAGGTTTAGTTTTAGTTTTTTTATTTTATTTTTATTTTATTTTTTTTAGGTTTTATTTAGTTTTTTATTTTATTTTAATTTTAGGTTTATTTTATTTTACATTTAGGTTTTATTATATTTTAGCTTTTATTTTAAGTTTATTTTATTTTATTTTATTTTAGTTTATTTTATTTATCTTTTAATTTAGTTTTATTTATTTTATTTCATTTTAGGTTTTAGTGTGGGTTTATTTTATTTTATTTCTTATTTTTATTTAATTAGGTTTATTTTTATTTTATCTTATTAGGTTTATTTTAGCTTTTTTCAGGTTGGAGGCCTGGCCCAGGGTTTAGCCCAGGGTTTAGAAAGGCTCAGGGTTTAGGGCCCATGGCTCAGGGCCCAGGGTCAAGGCCTGGCCTAAGCATTCCAGGGCCCAGGGCCTAGTGTTTCCCAGGGCTCAGTGCATAAGAGTGATCTGGTGCAAGAGGTTTAGGGTTTGACTAGGGTTTAGGAGGGTGTTTAGGGAGAGTTTAGGTTTTAGGTTTTGAGTTAGTTGGCCTAGGGTTTAGGGTTTAAGTGGTTTAGTTTGGTTTAGGTTTAGGGTTTAGGTTTTTGTTTGGTTTTTATGTCTTTTAACAGAATAAATTCATAACATTTCTTCTTTTCAATTTCATCAAGATATAGATAGAAAAAGAGCATGCATAGAGCAAATCAAAAACCCAAGATAACTAGAAATGTCTCTACTATAAAGACACAATTTCATAAGCAGTAGATCGGATCAGTCGGTCTTCAGTTTCTCCAGTTCCCATCAGAACCACCCAACCTCTTGAGTAGCAGGATCCACCATCATATCCCCGATCTCTCCATCCGCAACCACCATGACTATAACTTTCATTGTTCCTCTCGCCTCCATAACCACCACTGCTCTGACCACCACCTCGATGCCCACCAACACCTCCATATCCCCCACCGCCACTATGATAACCGATCCGCCTTCATCTCCACCGCCAGATCTAAACTAAGCTTGTTTGATAGTGATGTTCCTGTCGTAAAGGTTCTGCCCATTCTTAGGGTTTAGGTTTATATAAAGGCATTGGTCATTGTTCAAGAGAAAAGATAAAGCGCATAATTTAGAAAGAGCTATGTTTAGGGTTTGGGGTTTAGGGTTTACATTTAGGTTAAGGTTTAAGGTTTAGGGTTTAGGGTTTAAGGTTTATGCTTTCATGGTTTAGGGTTTAGGGTTTAGGTTTAGGGTTTAGGGTTTAGGGTTTAGGCTTTTTTAGGGTTAGGTTTAGTGTTTAGGGTTTAGAGTTTAGGATTTAGTGTTTATGGTTTTTTCAATTAAGTAAATCATTAAGTTTAGGTTTATTTAGTTTATTAAGTTTATTTTTTTATTTATTTTTAATTTCTAATTTTATTTAGTTCAATTTATTTATTTTAGATTTATTTATTTTAGTTTAGGTTTTTTATTTTAGTTTATTTTCTAAGTTTAGGTTAATTTTTTAGTTTAGTTTCATTTTTATTTTATTTTTAGGTTTAAGTTATATTTTTTATTTTTAGGTTAAGGTTTAAGTTATTTTTTTTTTCATTTTTGGTTTTAATTTTAAGTTTATTTTTAGGTTTTATTTTTTAATTTAGGTTTTATTTTATTTTTATTTTATTTTATTTTATTTAGTTTAGGTTTAGGTGTAGGTTTAGTTTTTTTTAGGTTTTGATTTTTTATTTATTTCGTTTAGTTTATTTTAAGTTAGGTTTAGGTTTATTTTATTTTATTTAGGTTTAGGTTTTAAGTTTAGGGGTTAGGTTTTTTTTTTTTATTAGGTCTTTTTTAGGTTTATTTTTAGGTTTAGGTTTTATTTAATTTTATTTTATTTAATTTTAGGTTTATTTTATTTTATTTTAGGTTTAGTTTTTTTATTTATTTTTTTATTTTGTTTAGTTTAGGTTTTATTTATTCTATTTTAGTTTAGTTTTAATTTTATTTTATTTTCTTTTTTAGGTTTATGTTTAGGTTTAAGTTTAGGTTTTAATTTTATTTTATTTTATTTTATTTATTTTGGTTTAGGATTCATTTTTTTTAGGTTTTATTTAGCTTAGATTTTCAACTTTTTAGGGTTTAGGGTTTGTTTAGGATTTAGGGTTTAGGGTTTAGGGTTTAGGGTTTAGGGTTTATGGTTTAGGGTTTAAAGTTTAGGTTTTTTGGTTTAGGGTTGAGGATTTAGGGTTTTAAGGCTTAGGGTTTAGTGTTTAGGGTTTAGGGTTTAGGATTTAGGGTTTTTAAGATTTAGGTTTTAGCATTTAGGATTTAGGTTTTAGGTTTATGGTTCATGTTTTAGTTTATTATTTAGGGTATTTATTTTTTTTAATAGAGAATAAATTCAAATTCAACATTTCTTATTTTTGATTTCATCAACCAAGTAACAAACTAAGTTTTCTAAGACATAAGCGATGCATATATAAAAAATGAGCATGCATTGAGCAAATGAGAAAACCCTAGATAACTAGAATTGTCTCTACTATAAAGACAGTTCCATAAGTAGCGGATCAGATCGGTCGTTCATCAATTTCTCTAGTTCCCATCCGAACCACCCTGACCTCTCCAGTAGCGGGATCCACCATCATATCTCCGATCTCTCCCTCTGCCACCATCACAGCTGTAACCTCCATCACTCCTCCTTAGACCACCACCTCCATATCCACCAAGATCAGATCCCCACCACCACTAAACTACTTCTTCCTTTCATCTCCACCGATCTAAACCCAGCCTAGTTGATTGTGATGTTCTCCATCAATGTTCTACCCATTCTTGGTTTTTGGTTTTAGTTTTAGTTTATTAGGTCTTAGGGTTTTTCTTTTCTTGTTTATTTAGTTTCTAGGTTTAGGTTTATGATGTTTTGGGTTTAGGTTATATGGTTTTTGTGTGTTTTTTTAGGGTAGGGTTTTAGTTTTCTTTAGGTTTTTTTAGGTTTAGCTTTAGGTTTAGGGTTTTAGATTTGGTTATTTAGATTTTAGGATTTATAGTTTTTTAGTTTAGTTTTTGAGTTAGAATTTAGTTTAGTTTTTCAGTTTAGCCCAGTTTTAGGAGTTTAGTGGGGTTTAGTTTAGTCAGTTTAGGTTTTTTAGGGCTAGGTTTAGGAGAGTTTAGGCCCAGGTGTAGCCCAGGTTTGGTTTTTTAGCCCAGGGCCCAGGGTTATTTAGGTAGATTTTAGTTTAGGGTTTAGGGTTTTATTATTTTATTTATTTTTCATTTTAAATTGTTAATTGGTAGGTTTAGTTTATTTTATTTATTAATGTTTAGTTTCTTATATTTATATAGTTTAATTTATTTATCATTTTTTATATTTTAGTTATTTTAGGTTTAGGTTTAGATTTATGTATTTTTAGTTTAGTTTATTTTATATTATTTAGGTTGATGTTTTATTTTAATTTTAGCTTTAGGTTTAGATTTTTTATTTTATATTTTGAGTTTAGGTTTTAGGTTTTATTTTAGGTTTATTATTAGGTTTTATTTTGTTTAGGTTTATGTTTATTTTCTTTATTTTATTTTATTTAGTTTAGGTTTAGTTTTTTTTTTTTTGTTTTTTTGTTTTTTTTTGTTTTTTTTTTTAGGAAACCCCATTATCTTATTTTATACAAAAAAGGTTACAAGGTCCCAAAGGGGATAAACTAACCATCTCAAAGAGCTACAATGCCTTAAGGAGTAATCCCCTAAGTACATCCAAGAGCAAAAGAAAACATTAAAGCCAAAAGATACAAGATGATTAACATAATAAGCTAAAGAAAGGATAAGGCCAATGCTCTGATGGTTGTAAGAGTGCCTGGTAATATGGAGCAAACAGAAGATGAGAGCACCCGCAGTTATAATGAGAGAGAAATTAGGCTTAAGGTAATAGACAGATAGAAGGAAACAATATAGTATGAGTATGATAAGAAAATGTGATAGAAGGCTCGCTCAATCACACCAAGTTGGGGCGGCAGTATGAGCATCCAAACTTCATGAAGGGTTACATCACAAGAGCTACTACCAAACCAGGAGTGAGAACCCATCATAGCCAACAAACTGTGAGAAGAAAGCACCCGTTTGATATACTAGTGAGCTTTATTACCGCAAACCTAAGCAAAATCATATCTAAAATATATAGGTAATTGCTAAGAGTCAGTAAGGAGTCTCATTCAAGAAAATTATCATCCATATAGCCATCTTGACATGAGAATACATAAACATAAGTGAGTGAGCCATCTTTTAAGCTCATGAATAGCCATATTCAAGAAAATTACATATAATCCCTCAATAAGAAAATTACGAGGAGACAACTAATAAAACCCTAAATAAGTCAATGAGCCTATAATTAACACCATCTAAATCACATGAGATGTAAATGAATCTTCAAGCAGAAAAATAATCTAGGAAACAATTTATTAATATCCCCGAGAAAGCAATAGGAAAGGAAGACAGATAGCTCAACACGGAATGAACTACAATTAACCAAAATTAGCACCCAAAAAAAATAGTTGGGACGCAGCTCCAATAGCGATTCAAGGCCACCATTCGATAATCCCAACAATCAATCTAAAGAACAGCAAAAAGGCAACAACATCCAAGATAGAAGAGACTAAATGAACATAATAACATTCTTTCGTAATAAATCGCTCATAAACCGCACCAACTACCAAAATAGCAGTGATGCGATCGGGAAAAATAGGAAATAAATAAGCTAATGGAAAGCCAACCCCAACAAACTTTATTACAACATTGGAACCCGCCATAGGATCAACAGAATTGAAATTTGTCTCAACATTAAAATAAAACAACAATAGTTAAGATGGCAACTTCCAAGCATGGCAGCAAAAGCTAGTAGAACTAAGCCATAAACAGGAAAAGATAGAAACGGTTCATAATACCACTTCTTAATAATAGAGATTATAATCCAAGGAGTAAGCACTAACGGGTCCTGATTAGGAAAATTAGAGTCCAAATGATTTCCATATGAGAATCTAAAACAAAATAGCCGATAAGCAAGAGTAGAGAGACAAGAGCCAAGACAAAATCAAGACATGAAAGGGTGCAAAGATTGCATTCCAGATGAAACCCCAAGATAGAGGCAGAGCTTTATTCTCCCATGGAATAAAACAACAAGGGTAATGTAGATCAGTATCGAATGAGCAATATCCGAAACAGTCTAACAACAAAATCACATAATTCGTGAAAGCCACAATCACCAATGACCAAAACAAACAGACAAAGATAATCTGACAAGCATACAGTCAATAATTTTAATCCTATTAGCAAAGATAACAACACAGAGAAACTACTGTGATGAGCGACGTAATTAGAGAGCCAATCAGAGAGCCAATCCCAACAGCAAAGAGGTTATTACCATATTGGAGCCCACCAGGAAAAGGATCAAAAATTGTATTCAAATGAAAAATATCATTAATCCGCAATATAACAGGGAACCAAGTAAAAACCAGCTAGTTGCTTGCCATAAAACCACTAGATAAACAAGGCATTTGAGACAATTTTAGGGTTCAAAGCAAAGCCAACCAAGCAAACATCAACATCTTGCTGAAAAACAAACCAAAACCCTAAACCATTCTAGAGTATTAATCCGCCAATAGCCAATACATTTCAACAAGTTGGCCAAGAATCCACCCAAAGCATATATAAAATAGGGTGGGAAAGAAAACTCCCCACCAAGCCAATCCAATTAGAGACATTCAAAGCATTAGTGATGATTAGTCACATTAATCCAGACTGCCAAGGATAGGGTCAGGAAGATCAATGAACCCATCGATAGTAGGGACAGAGGGAAAACAAAGAAAAAAGGGTAAACAGATTTTATTTTAGAGAGGTTCTCTTGAATATAACGAACAATCAGAAAAGGCAAAGAACATCCATAGGTGGAAGAAGAGAAGGAAACACCCAACAGAAGATCTCACCAAGGAGAGTCAAATAGAAATGGATTCCGAAGAGCTTGATCCAGTTACAAGATAAACAACAACCAAGATGATAAGTATAAGCAAAAGGACCAAATAGCCTCTTCATGCACAGAAATAAAATAAAATATAATCCCCAGAAGTAAAAGAAAACCGTTAGCTCCAAGCTAGAATCAAAGAGAATATGGGAGATAATCGATATCAAAACCGCCATCATTATCGCTAAGATCCACAACCTAACAAGAAAGCCTCAAGATCCCAAGTGGGTTTGCATTTATAAATCCAGTAATAGGTAACATAAAGCTCAACTGGGTTCCAATTCAGGAGATTGATGTGCATATAGTTCAACACCGCCCCATAATATGAATGCCAAAAGAGATCTTCCAACTAAAGGAGGAGTAAAGGCAGCAAGTCATGATAAAGAGCACAAGATAGCTATGATATCTATTAGGATTATCCATAAAGAACACTAGGAAACAAAGAATCAAGAAAAAAGGAAGACGAAGAGGAGGATTATATTCTGAGGTAAGGCCTTTGTCCAAGTTAACTGCACTGCAAGTATTTGGGTATTGTAAATTGATCAAGGATGAGACTGTCTAATTCGCACCTGCAGCAAGGTAATCATCAGTGTTACCTTCACGCCAAACATGAGTGATGGTAAAATTCTTGAGAGAAGGGCCCTAGTTTGCTAGAGAAGGTAGTACAAACAGCGCTCATATGGTAGAAGTCAGGTCAATCAGAGAAGAGCATCCACCTCTATCCAAATATTTAGCCAGCGCTTTGTAGGCAAATTTCAAGAGCTTTGTGGCCATAAGCTCGATAGGACAAGGCCGGAAATAAGGGCAAATGCACATAGACTATACCCTTAGAATCCTCAAAATGCTTCCACAACTGAGCCATTATGAGAGACGTAATCATCGATAATTTTAATAATATGATCAAGAGGTTTTTCCAAAACCATTATATCATTTCGATAGTAAGGTGTCCGAAGGTTGAGGCCAAGTTTAATGGCAACAGATTTACCTTTAAAATGTTTATGAATTAAATTGGCTTTAAACAAGTCACAAATTTTGTTTTTAGTTCTTGTATAATCTCATGTGATTCATTTAATTGTTTATTTCATTTTAATCCATATGAACCAAATAAGAGTGATGGCGATTATGATTTTAATATGACCTTTAATGACATTGTGAAAGTAAACTTCAAGAAGTTGATATATAGTTAGTACAATTAAAATTGAGTGTTGAATAGATCATACCAAATCCAAATTTTAGATGCAATAGCCCCATTACATGGTTAACATTCTCAATATGAACAACATTGACATTTAGAGGTAAATTTTTACCCCACAATAAAGAATCAACAGAATAAAGTTTTTTAAGGATACGCCAAGTTTAAACAGAGTAAGAAGAGGGATATTGTTATTCCAAATTTTGGAGAACACAATAGAAGAATGATTGTCCCTAGTGTGAAGCCACACATTTTAAGGTTAAAATCCCATTATGAGATATAAAGATAATCTGATCATGATTGTTAGTGATAGAATATTAGTAATGATTTAAGAAAGTAAGGAATAGAATCAAGATATTTGTGGTTTCTCATTTATTTTAGGTTTAGTTTAGGTTTAGGTTTTATTTATTTTAGTTTAGTTTATTTTAGTTTATTTTAAATTTATTTTACTTTTATTTTAGGTTTAGTTTTTTCATGGGTTTATGTTCTATTTTTATTTATTTTTAGGTTTTATTTTTAGGTATATTTTTTAGGTTTAGGTTTTTATATTATTTTATTTTAGGTTTATTTTATTTTTATTTTAGGTTTAGTTTTTATTTTATTTTAAATTTTTATTTTTTATTTTAGTTTATGCTTTTATTTATTTTGTTATAGTTTAGTTTTTATTTTTTATTTTTATTTTTTTAGGTTTAGGTTTAGATTTTAGTTTTAATTTAATTAATTAATTAATTAATTAATTTTATATTTATGTTTTATTTAGTTTAAGGTTAGATTTTTAAGGTTTAGGGTTTTTAGGGAAATTAGGGGAATTTTATTGCCACAAAGAAAAAGTACAAAGTCCTTAGAGGGGGTAAATCTCAAAACTAATGCTAAAAGGGCTACAATAAGTCATAATGAGATAAACCCCCCTAACTATTACAATAATATAAGAAAAAAATAAAAGCAAAAGCAAGACCAAATCAGGAACAACAATTGATCCATATGCACAACTGCAACATCCACTAGGTCCTTTTGATACCTGGAAGATTCTTCCAACCTATAAAAGAAATCTGCAACGTACTAATGAAAGGATTAGTATAATTAAGCAAGCATAAAGAGTATGAGCAAAGAAAATGAGCAAAGTAAAGAAAAGGCTCAGGCTCAATTACAATCATCTCAAGGAACAACACTATATGTAAGCATCCAAACTTTCGAAGAAGGGCTACAATTACATATAGTGCTACTAGCCAAAAGAAGATAGAAGTGAAACATCAAGGACATTATTGCTAGCATACCTCTTGTAGCCCATCATCCCAAGTCCATCATCTTGGAAGGCTACAAACTCTTCCAAGCAGTAGTCATAATAGCCAACCACAAAGCCACCAAAAAAAATAAGCCCATTAAGGTAGAAAGTCAACCAATCATCAAAGACAATAGCAGTACAGTAGGAACACCACCAAAGCCACCACCAAAGAGGAATAATAACATCAAAGGGAGCAAGCATCATGACCTTAACAACATAAACTAGAAAAAAACCAAGACCAAAAAGAAAAAAACACAAGAGCTCATGCCCTCCAAAAGCCAACAGGAAAGGCAGCAAGACTGTCACCCAAACCACAAAAAGGGAAGCTGCAATAGCCAAGAGAGGAGAACCATAATAAGAGCAGGCCAACCAACATGTCACCAATAGAACAAGAAAGAAAGGCCAAAATAGCCACCATCCAACCAACCCAGCCAAAATAGCCAACAAACCTAGTCAGCCAACATAGCCTACCAGCTAACCACCATAGTAGTAGAAAATCCAAATCAGTGAAAAGACCAACAACATCCATCATGCCAAAACCACCCAAGATAACTAGGAAAAGTGTAGAAACAAAAGAAACAAACCTAAACTAGCAAAACTAACAACCAAAACCTAATTAACAAAAAAGAAGAAATAATAGTCAACAAATAACCTCCACCTTGCCAAATCCAATCCAAAATTAGACCACCAACAACCCTCCGATCTACCACCAATAGAAGCGTATAAACTAGCCAACCAACCCAGCCAACCAACATAGCCAACCCCCACACCACCACACAAAAAGAAAATCCAACTTAGTTAAGGAAGCAACCAGATATGGCAACCCCATATAAAATAGTAGGCAAAGCCACCACCCAAATGAAAGTCACAAAAAATAACCAAGCAAAATAATCATCCAATTAGGAAAATAAAAACCGTGACTAGAAAAATCAAAATAACCTAGGCAGAAAAAGTAGGAACCACCAGGTTGCAACCCCGGCCCAAGAGTGAATATAAGCAAATGGACACAACCCAAAGGGGATTTATCAAAGGGGAACCAAAAGCAATGGCTCATTAAAAACCAACAAAAAAAACCAAACCAAAAAATTTTAATCTGAGGTAAGGTAATCCAGTGTTATCCAGATTGACCAAACCCCTTAAAAGTTTAGGCAAATTTTGATTGTAAAATATAGAGAAATCAGTTAAGTTGGCACCTAAAGTAGCCAAGAAATGAGCAAAAGCATTACCTTCATGAAGGATATGGGAATGTTTATAATAAACTTGAGAAAGAAGATTTTCAGAATGATTGAGAAGATAAAATAAATTAGCATTTCATATTATATTAGAGTTTAGCTTGTCAAAAAGAAAGAGCACATCAACTTCAATCTAGATGTTGAGGAAACTTTTATTCAAACAAATTTTGATAGCTTTTTTGACAACCATAAGCTCAGCACAAATAATAGAACATGTCTTGAGAGGATAGGCAAAAACACAAATGACATTACCTCTAGAATTCCTAAGAATACCACCACAACCATATTTATTGGGAGAAATAGAACCATCAGTATTCACTTTAATCAAATTTACTTTTGGGTTTGATCTAATTGATAATCCTAGCTCTTTTATAAGAGTCAACATCAGGCAGAATGATACCCAATTTTGTAACCACAAAATTATAGCCTCTAAAAAGAATGTTACAAATAAGATTTGCATTAAATAAAGCTTGAATATTTTCTTCAGTTCTAGCCGGATCTTTTTATGTCTTATAGGAATACCATGATATTTAGCATTTTTTTGTCCATCTAGATGAACCAGATGAGGGTAATAGCAACTAGAACATTGATATGACCTTTCATAATTTTTTGGAAATAGACTTCAGAAGTTCATATATGGAAAGATTTCCATGAAAGTAGTTGGTATTAAATAAATCATCTTACCATAACCATAATTTAGAAGCAATAGCACCATTTACAAACACATGATTAACATTTTCAATATGAAAGCAACAATAGCACTTTGAAGGCAAATAAAACCCTTTATTCCAGAGCAAAAAGTCCACAGGGATAAAGTTATTCAAAATCCTCCAAGCTAAAATCGAATGAGAAATGGGAATGATATTGTTCCAAAGTTTAATGAAAATATTAGCGGAGTTTTGCATATTTCTAATAAATTTTTGAACCTTTTTAAGAACAAAATCACCATTGTAAGAATGCTTAAAGAGAGTTTGGTCAAGTTTGTTAGAGAAAATAAGGATATTTCTAAAGTTATCTAAAAGAGAAATACAAATATAATTCTCAAGTTTGTTTTCATTCCAAGTGTAATTATGCTAAAAAGAGTTAACTTTGATAGCTGTAGTAGAGTGGGTAGATAAAAGAGATTAAATATAGCCATTTTCGATACAATTATCTTGCCAAAAGAAAGAAGAGTCAGAATGAATACCCCAAGATATTAAGGGTTCAATAACTCATTTAATGAAGCAAAGCCTTTTCCAAACTAGAGAGTCAATAAATTTATAAGCACAGATAAGAGGGTGTTTACCTTGGCAATATTTTTTCATCATAAAATTAGCCCAAAGGCTATCATTCTTTCAAAAATTCCACTAGAGCTTATGAGAGAAGCTAGTAATAGCTTTACGAATCAGTTTGCAACTCAGACCACCTTCACCCATGGGACCACAACATTTATGCCAGGAAGTCCAATGCATTCTTTTAGTAGAATTATTGGATCCCCAAAAGAAATTATTAAGCAAGCGATCAATTCTAATAAGAGTAGCATTAGTCGGGATAATAGTTTGAATCAAATAAAGAGGCATTGAATTGAGAGTGCTTTTAAGAATAGTGACCCTGCCACAAAAGGAAAGTAAATATGAAATTCCTAAACATATATTTTATTTAAAATTTTTGAATTAACACTCAAAAAAGATGGGATCATTTTGGACATTTAAAAAGAGGAGCACCCAAGTACTTAAGAAGAAGGTGTTGATGTTTAAAGTTAGTGATATGCAGGATTTGATTAATTTTATTATTGAGATGCTTGAAGAAGTATTAAAATAGATTTTGTTATCATTTGATAGATAGACCACTTTCTCTACCAAATTTATTTAAAATAATCCTGAGATTCTTGATATGATGAATAGAAGAATGGCAAAAAATAATGAAATCATCTAAAGCTTAAATAAGAAACAAGAAGACCACCAAAAGTTCTATAATACATACTAGGATTGTTTAAGAATAGTTCATTGATGCTTATAGATAAGTACTTAGTAGCAATAATAAATAGGACAGGAGATAGAGGATTCCTTTATCTTAGGCCATGGAAAGAAGGAAAGAAGCTCAAGGCTTCGCCCATTAAGCAAAATAGAAAACCAAGCATTATTAATATAATTTTTAATAAGAAAGATAAATTTTTCAGAAAACACAAATAAATTCAGAATATGGATAAGAAAATCTCAAGAGATATTTTCAAAAGCTTTGGTAATATCTAATTTGAATAGAATGTTGCCACCTCTAGTCTTAGTATCTAAATCATGAATTAATTCTTGAGCAAGCAAAATATTATCAAAACTAGATCTATCTAGAAGAAAACTAGTTTGGTTTAGAGAGATAATCTTATGAAGTAAAGGACTGAGCTTATTGGTCAGAATTTTAAAAATCAACTTATTGAAGAAGGCGCAAAGACTAATAGGTCTAAAATCACTCCAATAGCCTAGATTATGTTTCTTAAGTATGAGAGAAATAGAAGTGCTACAAAAATATCTAAGAAAAGGATTACCATTAAAAAATTTTTTTGAATTAACTAAAGGAGATGACTAAAAATTTTGAACCTTTTTACCATTCTCTTGGTGAGGCAAGGTTCATCTCATACATAAGAAAATAAACTCTTTGTAAAAAAATATATACTTTCAAAAAGCACTTCTTAAATTAAAATTCACATGACAAAAGATCTACATTTAAAGATAACCAAACCTCATGAACCAATATCCATGATTATTGCATGGAGGTTTTTTCAAAATTTGAAATCAAATAATTTAAAAATCCATTTTCCAAAAGTACATATTTCAAAATAGTAATCTCCATTTAACATACCTAAGCTTGTTGGTTGAATGAAGATTTTCAAATAAGATTGTGACATAAAATTGAAATTTTATTTTGCACATCCTACATGTGCGAAGTTGGAATTTCTATTTTCAAAAGCAACATCACACATAAATATCCCATCTTTGAAAATCAGAAAGAAAAATATAATTGATTTCCATTTAACATACCTAAATTTGTTAAATGGAAGTCCCCTTTTCAAAATCACAAAAAATTAAAACATATTTGAATTCCATTTGGCATACCCAAATTTGTCAAATGAGAATTCACTTTTTCAAAATCAAAAGCAAATTGGAATCTACTTAACATACCCACATTTGCTAAGTAAAGTTTCCTTCTTAAAATCACAAATAAATCAAGCACACTTGAACTCCATCTGACATACCCAAATTTGTCAAATGAAAGTCCTACCTTTTCAAAATTGAAAATAAATTGAACTTTATTTAACATACCACATTTGTTAAATAAAAGTTCTCCTCTTTCAAAATAAAATAAAACAAACTCATCAAACACACTTGATCCCTACTTAACATGCCAAAAATTTTAACGGTCTCATTTTTCAAAATCATATCAAAATACATCAAATACATTGGGCTTCACTTAGCATACCTAAATTTTCTAAGGGTCTAATTTTTCACAATCAAATCAAAATACATCGAACACATTGGGGTTCACTTAGCATACCTAATTTTGCTAAGTAAGGATCCCATTTTCAAATCGAATTCAACAAATCAAATGCATGACACACATCATCTCAAATAGCAAAAATGCTTTCAAAAATTCTTTTCAAACATGCACTTGAATCTCATTTAGCATACATAAATTTTCTAAGTGAAGATTCCAAAATCAAATTCAAAACAAAGTTAATTGACCCTCAATTAACATACCCAAATTTGTTAAATGAGGGTCCCAAACATAAATTCAAATTCAAATATGAGCACATGGAAGCATTAATTAAGTGCCTCTCCAAAACATTTGAACCCCATTCAACATACCCAAATTTGTTGAATGTGGGTACTAAATTTAAATAAAATTCAAAGTCTCTTCTCCAAAAAAAAAACAAAATTCAAAATCTCTCTAATATTTCAACCCCATTTAGCATACCTAAATTTGTTAAATGAGGGTTCCAATTCAACAATCAAATCAAGCTAACAATTCAAGTCAACAACATTCAAGCGATATGGTTCTCTTCCAATAATGCAAAGATTGTAGCCCTCATGACCATCAATAGAGAGGATGTGGCAGACAAGAAGCCACATCTTCAATTTGACCTACAATATGATGAAGTTTCTAACCAAAGGAGAAAGACCATAAAGTTCCATCAAGAGCCAAGCATAAGATCAATAAGGATTTTTTTAGTATGCCTTATCCATTTTAGATAAGTATGCCTCAAATGATTTGAATCCTAATTCCCAAAAGAAGACACCTCTCAAAATGACAATCGCAATAATAATCATAATCCATAAAATAGAAGTACTGATGTACTTGATGTCTTTAAGGATTCCAACTCAGGTAGAGATACCCCCATTCTAAACTTTCATGGTGTCACTATCGATACAGAGTTTGAATCATAGGATCTAATAGAAGAAATTTTGGGCACCCTAAAAGAGAAGGTAGACATCACCTCTCTAAGATATCACTTAATTGTAGTGGTAGGTTCCTACCACTTTGATCAACACCATAGGAAGAAGCAAACCATACATTGAAAATAAACAAAGTCTATGTCATTTTTAAGATACACCTCACAATCCAAAATAAGGGCATCAAACTATTCCTAAGGTTAATCTTAAGGTCCTAAACTATCATGGAAGGTTACCCACTAAGCTAAAAAAATGAGTGCACCCTCACCTTCTCTAAGAAGATAGAGAAGTTTTTGATTGGAACTTAATTTGATTCTTCCTTGCTCAGTTAGTGATAACCTCCTCAAATAATTCTCAATATAGAATATCCTATGAAAAGGAAAGATGAGAAATCCCTTCTAGAGAACACAATATAAACAAAGACTCAAAAAAAGTAGAGAAAGAAGAAAATGAAACAAAAAGAGAAAGGAAAGAAAAGAAAAAATGAAAAAAAGAGAAGAAGAGAAAGGAAAGAAGAAAAAGAGAAAAAGCAAAGCACCAATAATACACATTGATTTGGAATCCAAAGGATAAATAATGTGTACTAGGAGTAAATTCGAAGAAAAGGAGAGAAATATATATATATATATATATATATGAAATAAATTTTGAGTCTACTTTTGACAAGTCTTTGGAGTAGATAACAGCAAAACAAAAAGTTCTTAAAGGATAATTTTACTATCTCATGATATTATTAAAGGATTGGAAGTTAAGAGTTTCTCCTTATATATATATATATATATAAATTATAAGAAATCAAATTTCCACTTCATCTCTTTCATCAAGCTCGAAAGAGGATTCAGAGTAGAAACCTTCAAATGAAGTACCAAATCATCTTTGCCTAAATTACCAACTTTAAGTTAAGACATTTGATAGAAGATAATGAAAGAAAATGTGCCTAGTTACAATTTAAAGGTAAGTGCCAAGCCTCTACAAACTCAAAATTGAACCTATTGCTATTCCTAGTTTGCAAACCTTTGATGCAAACATTTGCGCCAAGAAGAACATCGTTGAAGTCAACCTTATTGAAGAAGAAAGATAATATCATGATTATATGCCCAATCAAAAGGAAGGACATTCAAATTCGCACATACATCGATTATGAAGATTTCAATTATGCATGTATTGAAGATGAATCCACATTTCCTATTTCAAATTTGATAGCAGACATAGCCTCTTTACATGCAATCTTCTCATTCAAGGATGGGTCGAATGATGCTAGAGGATGAGAGGTCATTTACACTTACAATTTCCATTGAAATTTATCGCTATAAGTCATGACTTTCTTTGGTCACCGTGGTTAAGAAAAGGAAGACCATCTTTATGATCCGAGTAGTTATCTTTGATTGGTTACATGACACAGTTGAATCCCCTAAAGTATACAATTAGGATGACTTTAGGGGAGTTTCTAAGGCTTGTAGTAAAGCATCATGGGATAATAAGGATTGATCTAAAAAGAGATTAAAGTGACATTAGAGATGTATCCTCCAAGATTCTACTTAATAAGAGAGAGATTTCAATTAACATTGAATATAGATGGTTTAAACTCTTTCAAAGTTAGTCTATCTCAAAACTTTTCAAATCAAGATTACTATACTGATTGAAAGGCCTACCTTGGTGCTTCGAAGGATGGAAAGTAGTTTAAACCACTATGGTAGGGGAGCTCCCAATGCTTCCAATTAACGGGCTCTATTTAAAGAAATAATATCCTTAAAATAATGTTTGAAAATAATTATCATCAATAAAAATCCTATCTTTCCATTCATCAAATCTCTTCTTCATTGGAAGCATTATTTTCTTATTTGTGAATCCACCATGACTTGTTTAGGATAGGTGTAAGATAACCCAAGTGGTATCCTATCCTTCATCAACACAAACACAAACTACATATGATTCTCTGGTGCTATTAGAATTGGTGTAAGAGAACCCAAGAGGCATCATTTTTGACTAGTATAACTAAGTTAGGTGTAAGAGAACTTGAGCGACATCCTTTCTTAGTGGAGTCACATTGCCCCTATGGCACCATTTCATCCATTCTTTGATTTGTTGAAGGTAGGTGTAAGGAACCCAAGCAACATCCTATCCTACATCAACACAACACAAACACATGAACAAATACACATCTTTTGTCTCAGGCAACTTTGATGTGGGATAACGCCCCTCGTAGCCCTCACTCATTAGCTACTCTATGTCAGGCTAACATGTTACCCTACTAGTGTGTCACCCTAGTGGTCCCTTGTTCAAGAGGAAGTAAATCTGCTACACTTTCCTTCTTAACTTGATCATTACACATCGATGAGCACCTTGTTCGCATGGTAGGTCATACTATGTGATCAATGCCTTTTTCTTAAACTAGCCATCATGAACTGACTTGGTTGAGTATATATGATAAACCCACATACACATCTTTTATCTCAAGCTACTTTGATGTGGGATAATGCCCCATATGACACTCACTCATTAGCTGCTCTAGGTCGGGATGATGAGCTACCCCACTAGTGTGTCACTATAGTGGTCCCTTATTTAGGAGGATATAAGTCTACTACGCTTTCCTTCCTAACTTGACCATTGCACATCGACAAGCACCGTGTTAACATGGTAGGCCTTATGACATGGTCGGTAAGCTACCTTCATGTTGGCTTCAATTAAGAGGATATAAATCTACTATATGCTTTCTTCTTGGACTAGCCATCATGAACTGACTTGGTCGAGTAGAGGATTAGGGTAAGGCCCCCAACAACACCTTTCTTCTTGACTACTTCAAGTCTGAGTCCAGTCCTTCTTTGTGACTCCCTACTTAGTAGTCACCCTTAGGTTGGGTTCGACTAGTTATGCTAATAATGGGTCACCCTAGTGGTTGTTCCTTGCTTCAAAAGATGTAAGTCTGCTACACTTTCTTCCTAAGTATAGTTGCACTATGGCAGCCCCTAGGTCAAATGGCACCTATCGTCACAAGACTATCCTAACAATCAGTTCAACTTTAAGATATAAGTCTACATGCCTTCTTCCTAGACTAATTATCGCAATCGAACCTTAGGTTGGTTGGTGTTCACAATGCTGATAATGACCCACCCAGTGGATACACCACTCATGGTAGATGTAAGTCTGCTATGCTTTCTCCTTGAGTTGGCTACCGGTACCACTCTTGTGGGCACTCTATTTGGCTCACATCCTTTGTGACCTCATTTAGACATAACCCGGGTTACTACTGGATTGGACAGTCTCCATTTCCTATTAACCACCCCTATGGTTAGAGAATTTATTATGTGGATGCATAGATTCTCCATTGGTCTAGTAAATCTAAGATACGTCTAGCCAACCATATTCTTAATATATATATATATATATATATATATATATATATATATATATATATGCTTGTGGATTAAGAATTAATGCCCCCTATAGCACCTTTCCCAAGTAGGCATCCTATTTCTAGGGCAGTGTCAGCAAAACTCCCTATAGGAATCGCCTAACTACTCATGAGTTGAGATAAGTCCCCCACGACACTCTCTCAATAGTCACCCTTAGGTCAGGTTCAATCTATTCTGCCACAATTACCAGCTTGTCACTTTTGGCAGATGTAAGTTTGCTTTGTATTCTTTCCACACCATTGCAAACTTAGGCCCTAGGTCATCAATTGCATCAACCAATGGGCACCCCAATAGTTATTACTTAATTTGGAGATGTAAGTCTACTATGCTTTGTCTAGCAAAGTCATTGCACATAGAAAGGCACCCCTTAAGTTGGATTGTCCTACCCTTCGGCCAGTAGACAACCCCTTTGGATCGGTAAATCTAAGATAGGCCAAGGCCGACATAGCCCCTTCTCAGTGTGGTCCATCGCAGAGTGATGGGATCCATCAAATGAAATTAAAACAAATGAAAGCAAACCAATTCAAATTAAAAAAATCATTGAAATTAATAATATTAACTACTTTTAAGTTGATGTAAGTCCCTTAGTGGCATTCATCAAGAATGCCACTAGGTTGTTCAATTTATTGGATCCAACTATCACCCAAGCATTGATCCTTGCTTTAAAAGATGTAAGTCTACTATGCTTTTGTAAGTACAACCATCAATAATGCAACCACTTAGGTCAGATAGTCCTGCCTTATGGCTAGTAGAATATCTTTTTTGATTTGGAAATTTGAGATAGGTCAAGGATGACCTAGCCCCTTCTAATGTGCCCATCGCACACCGACAGGGTCTATAATAAACTAAATTTGAAACCAATCTTCCCAGTGTAGTAAAATTAAAACATATTGAACAAAACAACTTCTCCTCAGCGAGGCACAAATCAAATTAATTTCCTAGTGGATCCATAAGAAATACCATCAAACTCTTATCCTAATGGATAGCCTGAACCTTCTTCCCTAGTTGAATGTTCACATTCCCAATCCATAGAATATTATAGATTCTTATCCCTAGTGGATATACGCCCAAACAAATCATATTCACAATCAAACTCAAATCCATATCCTCAACGGATAGCTTGAACCTGCTTCCCTAGTGGAACGTTCACATACTCAATCCCCATGGATTCCATCTGGCTCTCGTATGCCCTTGGAATAAATAGAGCTACTTTGCACTCAGATCGTAATTCTATCTACCTTTAGGATTTAGGTATAAATCATTTTCATTAGTGTTTCAGTCTTTTTGATTTTGTTGATCGCCTCGATCAACGCCAATACATGCGTTGTGCTTTGTCAGTTACACCACACCTATTGGTGTGGTCCTTTTGTTGACCTCACTTTTGGAGTGACTTTTCAACCTCCTCTTCTTAGATCGAGGAACCTTCTAAACACTAAGGTTTCTTTTGTCATAAGACACTTCTAGAGTGTGGGTGAACACTTTACTTATCCTTAGAGACTTAGAAGGTTTAATCATAGGATTAGGCCATGCCTTAGTGACTTAGAAAAATCACCTACCCTATAGCCTAAACCCAATCCATGTACACTTTTTTAAATTCAATTCAAATCCAAATTTCCAACCAAACCTCAAACTCAATTTCAAATTCAAATCCAAGTCCAAAATCAATTCCAATTGATTGAAACCCAAGATCAAATCCAAACATGAATTCCTTCCCAAGCTCTTTAATCAACCTTCATGAACTCAGCAAAATTTCCATCCAATTCAATCTGAACTCAATTGATTATCTTATAAATCAATTGTATCGTCAATTATCTTTTAAAATATAAATGAAATATAAATTCAAATAGCCAAAACCAAATCCAAAATCAAATCAAAACTTAATTTAAATTAAGCCATTTTGAACTTGCCAAATCTCTAAATTAAGCCAAAATCAATGGATTTTCTCTTGAATCAATCATTCCTTCAATCATCTATCCAAATATAAATGAAACAATTCAATTAACAAACCAAATCAACCTAGCTATTTGATGAAATATATGAAACCAAATTGAATTAAAATTTATATATCAATCTTAAATTCATATAACTAAATAAACTAAATCCAATTTAAAAATTAAATTAATTCAATTCAAAGTGAATTCCAATTTCATGCCATTTTGCTATGATGTTCAATATTGATATAAATCTAACCAAACCGTCAACCTTTAGCAAAATTTTAAACTAGACTTCAACCTAAGTCAAATTCATTAAAACTAATGATTTAAATCAACCCAAAATCAATATTTAAACATGACTTGACCTTCAATTGAGGCAAACCTTGCCTAGTTGGCCCTCTTGACCCAAGTTAACCTAAATTAACATAAAGGGTCAAATTAGAATAAACCCAAATTAAATCAAAATGAAGCATACAATCCTCTCCAAATAGTAATATGAACTTGACCTAATCCTTAGTTTGACCCAATTCTAATTGGTCAACCTAACCCATTTTGACCCAATATGACCCAAATGGGTCAAATTGAGCCAAACATAACCAAATGAACTCCAAATGAAATGAAATTTAGTCCAACTCACTTTTGACTCATTTCAAATCCTAAATCAAATTCAATATCAAATGACCACTCTACCTTTACGCTTGGGTATCACATAAAATAAACACCCATGTAAATGGTCATTTATTTTCCTTGGCCACTTGACTCATTGATTGGTCCACCTAGGCTCCAAGGACACCAACCTAACCCAAGAGGTGGTTGGGTCAGCCATGACTTATGATGGTGAAATCACCTCCCTCCATCATTAGAACACTTGGAATGAAGGACCTCCACTATTTTGCTAGACACCCACTTGTCCTTCATAGAAGTCACCTCCTCCCTTGGGCAACCAAATTAAGCCACCTAAGGAGAATCCCAACCACCCAAGCAAAGGACACCTAGCCAAAATCACCATGAATGAGGTGATTTTCGGCCATTGTAAGGAGATAGAAAATACAGAGGCAAAAACTCTTCCTCACACACTCATTTCACTCTCCTAGAGCTCCCAAACCAACTAGCAATCATTCCCACTTGGTTTTTGAGTAAAAGCCATCAAAATCAACTGGATTCTGGAGAGGAAGTGGTGGCCATTGGTGGATACTTTATTCTAAAGTGAAGTAAGAGCCCAAACCCATTCTAAAGCTTCTTCATCCACTCAAGAGCAAGCTCGGATAATCACCACCACCAGAAATCAATCTTGGTGAGATAATTTTCTAAAATTGTAGTCGGGCTTAGGTTCTTTTATTTTAATGGTTTTCGCTCAATTTTAGGAATTATCTTTATATTACCCTTGCATTGTTTTTATTTTACATCATCCCCATGCATTTGGAGTGATTTTTGGAGTAGATCGCTAGAAAATTGAGCTTAAAATGAAGTTTTTCATTCAATTTCTTTACAATAATCACAAAAATCCTGCCTAGAATAGTGTTCCATCCATTTTTTGTGCTAGATTGCCTGATAATCGTCCGATCACCTATTTAGGGAGACGGATAGTTTAGATTGTGTGGATCTCATGACTCTAATCAATGGATCACGTGACTCAGATCATGTGGATCGTATATCAATTATCCATCCATCGATCGATGGATCTAATGCATCCCTATTCATATTCCCACTCATCCGCTATAAAGATCCTCCTGGCCGCATAGTGCCACATGGCACCGCATGGTCCGAAAGACTGTGCAAGACCGACTAGTTAAGAAATTAGGGATTTTAGGCTTTTTAAAAATTAAGTAAAAACACTTGAAACTTTAAAAATTCACAAAAAATAAAATGCTTAAGTAAAAATTGAAAATAAGGGCTCGTTGGATTTATCTTTTTGAGATGAATCCAATGAATCAAAAAGCCCCAAATTTTATAAAATATTATGACCATAATTTAAGCTTTAGGGAAAATCAAATTTCATTAATTAACCCATAAAGACACATCAAAATTGATTAAAATTCCCTAAGATAAAAATAGATTGTAAAATCTACCTTCCATAAAAATTTCAAGTCAAAAGGATTTATGAATTAGGAGATATTGCCTTATGAAGTTCAAATAGTTAAAATAAATTAATAGACTTTATAAAAATCATGGAAAATCATTTAAATCATGAAACTTTGGAAAATTATAACAAATCATAGAAAATCATAAAAATGCAAGTAAATATTTATTTTGAAGGTATTTAAGAGGATATTCAATTAAAATTGATCCCAATTAATTTTGAATAATTTAAGGCTTAATATAAGTTTAATTAAAAATATAATTAGCTTAATTACTCTAATTACCTAAGTAATTAATCCCAAACTTTTTGAGATTGATTAATGGGATGACCTCTGTGTCCCATAACTTTCTTGGTATTTATTGCTTGGTTAATTAAGGAAATTGGTTATCTTAACCTTAATTACTCTCCTAATTAACTAGGCATATAATTAATATTCTAAATAGTAAGAAATTAATTGCTTTCTTGTTAATCATTGTGAAATAGTGAATGGGCATGGGGAATGAGATTAGGAACTCTTTCCTAATCTTTTCCCTAAGTCCATTTTACTTAAATGAAATTAATTAATTTGGGATTAATTGATGGTTTAATTCATTAATTAAATTACTTAATTAATCAATTTAAAAATATAATCACATGGAATCCTAATTAATCAATTCATGGGTAGATCTTTAGGTGTTCAATATAAAAAAACATTTAAGGAGAATTATGGTTAACCCACATGTGTGGAAAACCATGAAAGTACTTAAGTTTCTTAACTTAATTAATCACTAATTGTACAATTGCATTAGGCCTCTTTCATTTCTTAGGTTCATTATTGATTTAATTTCCAATGTATGTACATATCATGTTGGATCATAATTACTTGGTTAATTAAATTAAGGCAACATGTAAGGGTTAATTAATGTATTTAATGCATAGTACAACCTAATTAACCCATAAAATCAACTAAATTACTTTTCATTAAACCAAATTAAATCACAAACATGGGAATGGGTTAGGATCAACAAATTTTTCCTCATTTCTTCAAACCAAATCAAATATGAAATTGAAAGTGATAACTAAAAAGTGTTGGTTTTCTTTAAATGCTTTTATTTGATTTGATTATCCTTAGAATTAATTTAATTGAATGAAATCACATGTTTATGCTCATTAATTCCTTTTCAATCATGTTAAATGTTGTATGTCATTTGAAATCACACATTCATCTTTTCAAAATTAATTAAGTCAAATGGGTTTCCTTTAAGTCTTGCATGTGTTGATTTAATTTATAATATGTGTGGCTATTATCACTATTAAATCCAAAGCTTATAAATGAATGGTTACATATGCTATGAATGCAAGTTATAAATACATAGGAGATGCATGTGATTATAGCTTAAATGTATGAAGTGAAGCTCCTTTCCTTTATTCATGTATTGATTTATGTAAGTGAGAATGTTAATGGGTATATAGTGACATCCCAAAAATATGAGGCTTTAGTTAGCCCTAAGGAGGTTATGTGATTAGCTCACTTTCCTAGTTTAACAATGACATGTACTCCATTTGATTTCATTCTTATGTATTTCAATACTAGAATTTGGATGAGGCTTTAATTCATATACATAAATGAATCAATCAAATTAAATATCAATTTTTTTGCATGACTTTCATTCTCCAAATTATGAATACATGTGTATGTATCTAAGAAAAGTGGTATATAGTCCTAGGAATATGAGGCTTTAGCTAGCCCTAAGGAGGTCATTTGATTACCTCACTTCCTAGTTTAACAAAGGCATACTTGCTTATGTATTTTATACATATACATGTGTGTATTTAATTAGAGATGGTAATCCTTCCTTTTATTAAAATACATGCATTTGCTATTGTTCAAGTGATTGAATTAATTGATCATGTGATTTGGAGCTTTCTTATGTTGGCATGTATATTTACATATGGTTTGAATGTAATGGTATATAGTATGGATATCTCGGGAATATGAGGCTTTACCTAGACCCAAGGAGGTCATTTGATTACCTCACTTTTTTGGTTAACAATTTCATGTACTTGTTTAATTTCATCCCTATGTATTTTTTGCATAAGAATTTAGATAGAGCCTTAAATTAATATGAAAAAATAATTCAATCAGAGGAGAAATATAAAGCTTCAAATGTACATACTCACATTCATCATTCAAGCATGATAAAACATATTGTATGTGTAGATATACTTAAGACTTAATCATATGCATGTTACTTGTGATGGAGAGGAATGATTAGCATGTCATGTGATAGTATTTCAATTAAAATAATCTTAAGAAGCATTTCACATTGAATAGAATTATTTAAAGATAACCTAAACTTAGGATTAATCTAAAATGTGTAATAAGCCATTCACTAAAGATAACTAAATCAAATTTAGGCTTAGAAAGTGGTTTAAGGTAGGGATGAAAAGGCCAACCTCTTTTCTTTTACAACACTTAGTTTAAGTGTAGGTTATATGAAATAAAAGAAAAGATAAATTAAAACTTGAAAATTAATTAAAGAACTTGAAGTGAAACCACCCTTTAAGTTAAATCTTTCTACACTTAGAAAATCTTAACTCTAATGCCTAGTTAGGACATACCACACAAGCCTTAATACACACACATTAGATTAAGTCACCACTTCTAGCCTTATGTTAGACGGTGCATGGTGTGTGTATGTTTTTTATTTTGTGATGTATTATTTTAGATGGGGGTGTATGTTTTATAGACAAGATGATAGCCATTAATCATTTTATCTATAAGGGATTATGTTTAAGGGCTCACTTAAAAAATAAAATGCTCTCTTTATAAGTTGCTTAAGCCCAAGCATAATCCAAGTTATGACATATGATTTTGGTTACCCATATGTAGGTGTGTTAAGTCCAAATTATAAATATATAATTATGTGTGTCTTAACACTTATCTTATATGTGTAGTTAGATTTACTTTTTTTTTATTTTTAATGTAATTTTACATTAGAAATTAGGATTAGTGCTATGGGGGGATAAGGATGAGCATTGGCTAGAAGGCTTTATCATGGGAGGCCATGTGAAGCCTTTGAAGTGGAGCAAACCAAGTCAAAGAAGAAGGAAGATACATGAAGACATGAACACCCCCCATATCATTTATCATTTGTAAATTATAAATTATTATTTTATGTACCAATTGTATTAGGGTAGAGCTCGGCTACCCATTTTATTTTCGGGTTGTATGGAGGCATCCAATTGCATTGGCTTGTTATTCTTTTACATTAGCTATAAAATTTGTTTGATGTTGTGTTTAAAGTGCAAAATTAGGATGGCATGCTTTTCTTTATTTCTTTATATGTTTGATGTTTGAATGTGCGGCCTTGAATGCGATTAGACTCTTAGAAAAAAAATTAACCTTTCTGCCCAACTACAACACATAACTAAAGTCTTAAACAATTCATAACCTCACATAAAGCCTATGATATGAATCAAGATAATTAAAAGATTTAGTAACCCCTTAGATGAATGTTGAATGGCCAACAACATGCACATCATATTATTTCACTCTTAAAAATAAGGGGTTTCCATCCTTGCAAGATAGGGGGTGCTTGACCTTTGAGGGCATCCTTTGTCTTGGAAAACACCCCTTTCTTGTCGATTTAGCCAACAAACTTATTTTCTCATGCATGTAGGTATCATAAATTGAAAGCCTTTATCAAAATAAAGTGTTAAAATAAATAAAATATGAAAAGATTTTACATTAGACTAAGCCATATGCTCATACCACTCATGCTCTAGTCTATTAGGGAGTGGGTTTAAGGACTTTAGTTTATTTCTAATTAAACAATAGCCTAACTAATCTTGCAAATCATATGACTGGACTTCTTAGATTTAAAGCATAGGGGGAGTTAGCTGGTTGTCACTCTAGATGGTTGTAAGTCTAGTAGTAGGGTGGTTTATCCTCTCTTATGGAGTTAAACCATATGCCTATTTTCATTATTGCGCTTTGGCTTATGCTAAAGATCCCTATATTTAGGATCCAAGGTGGTTGTTTTTTCGGGCTACAAGCATAAATCCTCACCTCTTAGGCATCTCCAAAATCTTGTGTTGTTGGATTACAAGCCCTAGCTTTCTAATGAAATGTCAACTTTAACAAAATTGATCTTCTCTTCAATTTCAAAATTCTAAAGCCCAATTATAGGATAGGTTGAAATGCTCACTAGGTTTCCTAATATCAAGAGCATTCCCTACTCATTTCCTTTGGCTTCAATAATAAGTCTTCTCCTTGAGTTTTCCACTTAATTTTTCAATACAAATAATCCTTTGATAGTCTAGCCTTGAAATCTTTTGAGACTTTAATTACTACTTTAATTGAGAGTATTCTTAAGGATTCACATCCCTTAGGATGTAATTAACTTTTAAGGCTTGCCTCCATATGGAACTTAACAAACCTAGCCTAATATAAATGTTACTTTAATTTAAAATGTAAAGTAGTGGAAATATCTCTAGTACATTCGAAGACCCATCATGCCTTAAGAGTTTTTATTAGGTGATTGGGTCCATTATAAGGTAATGATCTCTATCTTTTGAGATAGTGCATCTTTCTTTAATGTCATACCTAATAATTTCAGTAAGTACCCCCTAAGATCTGCGTGGTGTCCCACATCTCAAAAATAAACACCACACACCAAGTTTTTTGAGACACAAGTGACGACATAGATAAAAATGAGCATGCATAGAGCAAATCAAAAATCCTAGATAACTAGAACCACCTATACTATAAAGACATAGTTCTATAAGTAGCAGATCAGATCGACCATTCTTTATTTTCTCCAGTTCTCATTATAACCACCTCAGCCTCTCAAGTAGTGGGATCGACCATTATATCCTTAATATCTCCCTCCGCCACCACCATGGCCGTAACCTTCGTCACTCTTCCTGCTTCCATAATCACCACTGCTATGACCACCACCTCCATATCTACTACCACCTCTAGATCTCCCACCACTATTATGATAACCACCACCTTCACCTTTGCCTCCACCACTAGATTTAGACTGAGCCTTATTGACAGTGATGTTCTTGTCGTCAAGGTTCTGCCCATTCTTAGGGTTTCAGTTTGGGTTTAGGTTTATTAGGTTTTAAGGTTTAGGTTAATTTCTTAATTTATTTAGTTACTTTAGGTTTAGGTTTAGGGTTTGGGATTTAGGGTTTAGGGTTTAGGGTTAGGGTTTAGGGTTTAGGATTTAGGGTTTAGGGTTTAAGGTTTAGGGTTAGGTTTTAAGTTTTAGGGTTTAGAGTTTACTGTTTAGGCTTTAGGGTTTAGGATTAGTTTAGGGTTTAAGGTTTAGGATTTAGGTTTTATGATTTGGGTTTAGGGTTTAGGGTTTAGGGATTAGGGTTTTAGGGTTTAGGGTTGTTTAGGGTTTTTTAAGGTTTAAGGTTTAGGGTTTATTATTTAAGGTTTTTTATGGGGGAAAGTTAGAATTTTATTACTATAAAAGGAAAAATACAATGTCTTTAAATGGGGTAAAGCTATAAGATTCAACTACTCTCAGAGATACAAGAAACCTAAAGAGCTAAACCCCCATCTAAGTACATTAGAAGAAGAAAAGAAAATAAAAAAGCAAATGCAACAGCTAAAAATCATAAGAGAAGAAGACACAGAGTAAGACTAAAATAAATGCTAAAAATAGTAAAAGGATGAGTCAGCAGCAGTTCATGATTCCTTTGAGAAAGTAAGATAAGCAAGATCCATAACAATAGCACTTAGGTTGACTGAGCAATTGCCACTCCCTCTACAAAGTTCCAACTTGTAAAAGAAATCTGCAAAATAATACAAAGAAAAATTCATAGCTAAAAATCATTAGGATGGAGAGAGGAAAAGGATAGAGCTGAGAAAGAGAAGGCTCAAGATCAATTAGGATCATCCCATGGGGCAACAATACATATGAGCATCCAAACTTCATAAAGAAGGGTTACAATCATAAGTAATGCTACCAACTAGAGAGAACAGGTGAGTGTCATCAAAGCCATCATAGCTAGCATACATGTTACAAGTAAACATCCAAGGTGAGGATTCCGTAGAGTTCCATATCCTGCACCATTAAACAAAGAGCAACTAGCCAGCAACTAGCTAGCAGCCAAACCACCAAAAATAAACCACAACAGACTAATCATAATAACCTAGAGAGAGGCTAAAACAAAGTCAGAACAACAACAAAATGCATTATCCAAATACCCATCCAATCTCCAAACCAAGGAAAACCAAAACTAGCCATCAGCAAGCACGCGACCCATGCCAATTAATAGAGAAATAGCCAAAAAAACCAAGATAGGAGTCCTCAAGACATAGTACCAACTAGTAGCAATCACCAAGCTAAACTAGGGTGAGCAACCACAAATGACTAAACAGGTCATAAATGAAACCATCAACTGAAGGAAACATAAGATGCAACTAGTGAAAATCACCAGAAGACAAAATAACGTCATAAAAGAAGGCCAAAGGCAGCCACCAACCACCCGATATTAAAACTTCCAATCCAAAAGGATCAATAAAGGTTCGATTAGCATAGCAAAAGGCTCTAGCAAATTGTCCAAGAAGAAGGAAAAGACCAACAAGAAAAAATCAACCAACCAAGATTCCAAGGACAACTAAAAGTCCTCCAACCAAACCAGCTAAGTAAAATAGCCATAAGGCAACCACTAGAGACTAGTCCATCATAAGTAACCAACAAGGGAAGCATCCCCAATAGCCAAGGAAAAGTTGAAAACCAACAAAGCACCACACAACATATGTCCAAAAGAAGCACAACCACCATAAAAAGGCAATAACAGTAGCTAGCTAGGACCACCCGAAAACCAAACTTCCCCAGCAAAAAAAGACTAACCTGATAGAAAGCATAATAATAATATAAAACTTGTTATAAATAATACACCCAGTAGAGGCTAATACTAGGAGAATAACCAAACAAAAAACCAAGGCAAACGAACGATCCAACAAACAACAAGAAATTGGGAGGGAATCACCAAAAAAGTAGCCAAGAAACTATCCAAAATAAGGCCCAGAAAGGCAACAACCAATAGTAGTTCCCACTAGGAAGGCCACCCATCCAAACATGAAAAACTAGCAAAAAGTAATTCAAGTTCAAGAGGAGAGGCAACAAAACAAATCGTGCAAAAAATAGAATAAAGCCAGAGCAAAAAACATGTCATCTACTAGCAACCAGAGTAATAAGGCAGAGAAGATATAAACCACGAGACTAAAAAAACCAAGCCAACCCAAGCTAGAAAGATAAGAATCACCAGGACAACCTAGAAGTAAGAGGTTAAAAACATAACCCAACTCAGGCCAAAATGTAAAAATAAGTTTAGAGTTTTTAGTTTAGGATTTAGGATTTAGGGTTTAGGATTTAGGGTTTAAGATTTGTTTAAAGTCCAGTGCTTTTAGGGTTAGGTTTTAGGGTTTAGGTTTTAGCCTGTGAGTTTAGGATCTTGGGTTTAGGGTCCTGAGGGTTTAGGTCTGGGGTAGGTGTAAATAGGACAGGTTGTAGGTGAGGGTGTGTTTTAGGTTAGGATTTGGGTGGCTATAGCTCAGGGCTCAGTGGTTTAGGAGGGTCAGATTGGTTTAGGGCCTAGAGCCTAGGGCTCAGGTAGGGCTCAGGCTGTAGGTTAAAGTAGGAAGGTTTATTTTAGGATTTAGGGTTTAGGTTTAGTGCCTGGGTTCAGGTCTGGGTAGGGGCAGGTTGTGGCTCAGTAAGTTCAAGGTTTAGGGTTTAGGTGAGATTTTTTTTTTTTAAGCAAATTGGTAGATTTTAGGTTTATTTAATTTAATTAGTTTATTTTATTTTTATTTTATTTAAGTTTATTTTTATTTTATTTATTTTTAGTTTATTTATTTTAGTGTTTTTTATTTTTAGATTTTTAATTTATATTATTTTATGTTTGGTTTAGGTTTAGGTTTTTGAGTTTAGTAATTTTATTTTATTTTTAGATTTTGGTTTATTTTTTTGTTTTTAAGTTTAGATTTTATTTTTATTTTTTGGTTTAGGTTTTAGGTTTATTTTAGGTTTATTTTAGGTTTTTTTATTTAGGTTTATTTTAGTTTTAGTTTATTTTATTTTGCTTAAGTTTAGGTTTAGATATTATTTTATTTTAGTTTAGGTTTAGATTATTTTTTATTTTAAGTTTAGTCTTATTTTATTTATGTTTTTTATTTTTAGTTTAATTTAGGGTTTTATATTATTTTATTTTATTTAATTTTAATTTTTTTTTTTAGGTTTAGGTTTAGTCTAATTTATTTTATTTTAATTTTATTTTGGTTTAAGTTTTTTTATTTATTTTATTGTTAGGTTTTATTTAGTATAAGTTTAGATTTCTAGCTTTTTAGGGTTTAGTGTTTAGGGTTTAGGGTTTAGGGTTTAGGGTTTTAGGGTTTAGGTTTAGTTTTTAGGGTTTAGGGTTTAATGTTTATGGTTTTAGGGTTTAGGGTTTAGGGTTTGTAGGGTTTAGGGTTTAGGTTTTAGGTTTATGGTTTATGTTTTAGTTTTGGGTTTTGGGTTTTTGGTTTTTTTTAACCAAGAAGAAATTTAGATTCAACATTTTGTTTCTTCGATTTCATGTACCAAGTAGCACACCATGTTTTCTAAGACACAAGCGATGACATAGATAAAACATGAGCAGGCATAGAGAAAATCAAGAACCCTAGATAATTAGACCCATCTCTATTTTAAAGACAGTTTAATAAGCAGTAGATCAGATCGACTGTTCTTTAGTTTCCCCAGTTCCCATCAGAACCACCTTGGCATCTCGAGTAGCGGAATCCACCATCATATCTTCGATCTCTCTCTCCACCACCACCACAGCTATAACCTCTGTCGCTCCTAGCTCTTCCATAACCACCACTGCTCTAACCACCACCTCCATATCGACCAACACCTCTAGATCCCCTACCACCACTGTGATTACCATCGCTTCTCGCTTCACCTCCATCGCCAGATCTAAACTAAGCTTGGTTGACGGTGATATTCCTCCCATCTAGGTACTACCCATTCTTAGGGTTTAGGTTTATTTTTTAATTTATTTATTTACTTTATGTTTAAGTTTACAATTTGGGGCTTAGGGTTTAAGGTTTAAGGTTATATTTAGGTTTTAGGGTTTTAGGTTTTATTTTTTTTTGGTTTAAAGTGTAAGGGTTTACAATTTATTTGGGTTTAGGGTTTAAGCTTAGGGTTGTAGGTTTAGGGTTTAGGGTTTAGAATTTAGGGTTGTAGGTTTTTTTTAATTAAGTAAACCAGTAGGTTTAGGTTTATTTAGTATATTTAGTTTATTTTTTATTTATTTTAGTTTACTTTAGTTTTTATTTTTATTTAGAATTATTTTTTCATTTTATTTAGTTTAGTTTATTTATTAAAGTTTAGATTTTAATTTTACTTTATTTTTTGGGTTTTTGTTTAGATTTAGGTTTATTTTTTAGTTGAGTGTTATTTTTATTTTATATTTTAGATTTGGATTTTATTTTTTATTTTTATTTTTAGGTTTAAGTTTTAAATTTATTTTTTTAAGTTTAGGTTTTCAGTTTTATTTTAGGTTTATTTGTACATTTTATTTTTTAGTTTGGATTTTGGTTTATTTTTAGTTTATTTTATTTTATTTAGTTTATGTTTAGGTTTAGGTTTAGTTTATTTTAAGTTTAGGTTTAGGTTTTTTTATTTTAGTTTAGGTTTAGGTTTATTTTATATTGTTTATTTTATTTTTAATTTAGGTTCAAGTTTTTTTTTAAGATTAGCGATTTCATTTTTTTTTTATTTTTTTTTAGGTTTTTTTAGGTTTAGGTTTTTTATTTAGTTTTATTTTAGGTTTATTTTCTTTATTTTACATTTAGTTTTATTTTATTTAGGTTTTATATTCTTAAGTTTATATTATTTAGTTTTTTTTATTTATTTTATTTTAGTTTATTTTATTTTGTTATTTAATTTTATTTTAGGTTTAGGTTTATGTTTCAGTTTATATTTTATTTTATTTTATTTTATTTATTTAGGTTTAGGTTTATTTATTTATTTTATTTTAATGATTAATTTAATTTAGGCTTTTTTAGGTTTTAGGGTTTAGAGCTCAGTAGGTGGCCTGTAGATTTTGGTTTAAGGTGTGTTTAAGGCCTAGGGTTAGGGTTTATGGCTCAGGGATTAGGGTTTAGTTTTTAGTTTGGGTTTAGGTTTTAGGTTTCTGGGTTTGTCAGCTTTGGTTTAGGGGTCAGTCTTGCTTTTGTGGTTTAGGGTCAGGTCATTATAATTTGTAGTTGTGGTTTAGGGTCAGCTTTGGGTTTAGGGTTTTAGGGTTTTAGGGTCAGAGTTTAGGTTTAGGAATAGTGTTTTAGGGTAGTTTAGGGGTTTAGAATTTATGGTTTGGTTTTTAATCAAACCAAGAGGGTTTAGTTTATTTAGTATATTTAGTTTATTTTATTTATTTTAGTTTACTTTAGTTTTTATTTTATTTAGAATTATTTTTCATTTATTTTTAGTTTAGTTTATTTATTATAGTTTAGATTTTAATTTTACTTTATTTTGGTTTTGTTTAGATTTAGGTTTATTTTTTAGTTGAGTGTTATTTTATTTTATATCGATTTGGATTTTATTTTATTTATTTTTTTAGGTAAGTTTTAATTTATTTTTTTAAGTTTAGGTTTCGATTTTATTTTTTTTATTTGTACATTTTATTTTTTTTAGTTTATTTTGGTTTATTTTAGTTTTATTTTTTTATTTTAGTTTATGTTTAGGTTTAGGTTTAGTTTATTTTAAGTTTAGGTTTAGGTTTTTTTATTTAGTTTAGGTTTAGGTTTATTTATATAATTTATTTTATTTTAATTTTAGGTTTTAATTTGATTTTATTTTTTATTTTTTAGGTTAATTTTTAGGTTTTAGTTTATTTATTTTTATTTTATTTTATTTAGGTTTATTTTTCTTTATTTTACATTTAGTTTTTATTTTATTTAGGTTTTATATTCCAAGTTTATATTATTTTAGTTATTTTTAAATTTATTTATTTTATTTTAATTTATTTTTTATTTTGTTATTTAATTTATTTAGGTTTAGTTTATGTTTTTATTTTTATATTTTATTTTATTTAGGTTTAGGTTTATTTATTTATTTTATTTTAATGATTAATTTAATTTAGGTTTAGCTTTTTTAGGTTTGGTCAGTTTAGGTTTATTTGTGTAGGTTTAGTGTTGGTAGGTAGGGTTTATGGTGGATTAGGGTTTTAGTTGTGGTTTAGGGTTTTAGGGTGGGTTAAGGTAGTTTGGGTTTGGGGTCATGTTTGGAGGGGTTGGGTTATGCTTTAGGGTTTAGGATTTGGTTGGGTTTTAGTTTAGGGTTTTAGGTTTAGGGTAGAGTAGGTTTAGAACAGTGTAGGTTAGGGCCTAGTTTAGGGTTTAGAGTTTTGTTAGGGCCAGGGTTTAGGATTTCATGTAGGTTTTAGGGTTTTAAAGTAAACTGGAAGATTTTGGTTTATTTTATATTTTTATTGAGGTCTATTTTTTATTTTTATTTAATTTAGTTTAAAATTTTATGTTTATTTATTTTAGTTTAGGTTTTCTATTTTGGTTTTATTTTTTAAATGAGGCTCAGTTTATGGTCATTTTAGTTTAGTTTTATTTTATTTTATTTTTTAAGTTTATGTTATTTTATTTTTAGGTTTAGGTTTAGTTTTATTTATTATTTTTTTTTTTAGTATTTTAGGTTTATTTAGTTATATTTTAGTTTAGATTTAGGTTTATTTTAGTTTATTTTAATTTATTTAGTTTAGGTTTTTGGTTTAATTTATTTTAGGTTTAGGTTTAGATTTTATTTATATTAGTTTAGTTTAATTTAGTTTAGGTTTAGGTTTGTTATTTTTATTTATATTTTTAGGTTTAGGTTTTTTGGGTTTAAGTTCTAATTTTATTTATTTTTGGTTTTATATTTAGATTTATTTTTTAGGTTTAGATTTTATTTAGTTTTATTTTATTTTATTTTAGGTTCATTTTATTTTTATTTTACATTTAGGTTTTATTATATTTAGGTTTTTTATTTTAAGGTTTATTTAATTTTTTACTTTAGTTTATGTTTTATTTTATTTTATTTTAGCTTAATTTAAATTTTTTATTTTATTTTATTTTATAGTTTAAGTTAAGGCTTAGGTTTAGGTTTTGGTTTAGGTTTAGATTTTTAGTTTTAGTTTATTTTATTTATTTTATTTAGGTTTAGGTTTTTTATTTTTTTTTAGTTTATTTAGTTCAGATTTTTATGATTTTAGGGTTTATAGGGTTTAAAGTTTAGGTTTAAGATTTGTTTTAGGTTTGTGGGTTTGTTTTAGGGTTTCTTTTAGGTTTAGTTTTAGGTTTGTTAGGTTTAGGTAAGGTTTTTTTTGGGTTTAGGGTTATTCATTTTAGTTTTAGGTTTAGGGTTCATGTTTTAGTTTAGGGTTTAGGGTTTTTGGTTTTTTTAATTGAGAACAAATTCATATTCAACATTTCTTCTGTTCAATTTCATCAACCAAGTAACACACCTAGTTTTCTAAGAAACAAGCGACGACATAGATCAAAAATGACCACGCATAGAGAAAATCAAAAACCCTAGATAACTAGAATCATCCATAATGTAAAGGCATAGTTCCATAAGCAGCAGATCAAATTGATTGTTCTTCAGAACCACCCCAACCTCTCGAGTGGTAGGATCCACCATCATATCCCTGATCTCTCCCTCCGCCCCCACCACGGTTGTAACCTCCGTCGCTCCTCCTGCTTCATAACCATCACTGCTCCAACCACCACCTACATATCCACCACCTATCCCCACCACCTGCAACCACCACCTGCGTTAGCCTCCACTACTTGATCTATACTAAGCTGAGGTCCTGTAAGTATTAAGTTTAGGTTTAGGTTTAGTTTATATTTATTTTATTTGGTTTGGTTTTGGTTTTTAGGGTTTAAGGTTTAGGGTTTAGGGTTTATGATTTAGGTTTATGATTTTAGGGTTTTATTTTGGGGTTTAGTTTAGTTTTAGTTTTTTAAGGGTTTAGGGTTTAGGATTGTAGGTTTATAATTTAGGGTTTATGGTTTGGGATTTACGGTTTATTGTTTTTTTTTCAAAATAAAATTAAGTAAATTGGTAGATTTAGGTTTATTTTGTTTAATTTTTATTTATTCTAGATAATTTTAATTTTAATTCTTATTTATGTTTATTTTTTATTTTTATTTAGTTTAGTTTATTTATGTTTGCTTTATTTATTTTAGTTTAGGGTTTTTTGTTTTGTTTTTATTTTTGGTTTAGTTTTAGGTTAGATTTATTTTTTTTTAGTTGAGTTTTATTTTTATTTAATTTTTGTTTATGTTTTATTTTTTATTTTAGGTGTTTAGTTTACATTGTTTCTTTAGTTTAAGGTTTATTCAGGTTTATTTTAGTTTATTTTCTTTATTTAGTTTTAATTTTATTTAGTTTATTTTAGGGTTTTTAGGTTTTATTTAATTAGTTTATTTATTTTAGTTTAGGTTTATTTTTATTTTATTTTGTGGGGTTTAAGTTTTTTAGTTTAGGGTTTTAGATTTTT